>OY998142.1:22059027-22707014 GCA_963921925.1 Sphagnum tenellum | reverse complement strand
GTGGGAGCTTGATGAGGAAGAAAGGAGAACCTTGGGTTGTTAGGCTTTGATGAAGCTTGGAAAAATCTGAAGGGAGATGAGGCATTTGATGGCTTTGTCTTTGTAATTTTGGGTGGAAACAATTGTTGTGGGTTGTGGGGAAGGTGGGTGGTGATGGTGAAGTTTTGATGTGTAAGTTGTTGTTTTGTTCCAGTGTGCATTGGTTCCAGTTTTGAAGTGCAGAGGAGGATTAGTAGTGGGGGGAGTGACTTGTTGTGCACAAAACTGTAAGGGGGGGAAGAGCAATGTAGCAGAAGATCCTTTTGTTGTTGTTGTTGTAGTTTTTGTGCACAACAGAGGGGAAAGTAGACCTGTTAAACAAGAAGATCCTTTTGTTGTTGTTATTGCTTTTGTTGTGTGTTTTGTGCACAACAACAGGAGGGGGAGGGAGCGGGGAGAAGTAGACCTGTTGAAGAGCAATGTAGTATAAGATCCATTGGGTGGTCGAGCTTTAGTGGCAGGGGACGACGAGGAAGTGACAGCTTTGTGGGTAAGCAAGAGAGAAGCTGGTTTTGTGGAAACAATACAACAGTTAGTTGGAGCCAAGAGCTTGAAAAGCAACTAGCAAGAATCAAAGAAGAACTTAGAAGACCTCACCTTATGCATCATAGTGTGTGCAGCGAGAGAGAGAGAGAGAGAGAGAGAAGTATCTTCACTTGAAGAAAACAAATGTCGAGCCGATTTCTAGCTTGCATAGCTCCCACTACTAGTTCGGACGAACCCATCGACTCCAACCATGGCGAGAACACGAGCTGCGACTCCAGACCCGACTTGCAGAGACTGAAATCCTTCACTTGTCAGGTCAGCAGCTATCAAAGCTTTACTGTGGACCTCTCTCTCTCTCTCTCTCTCAAAAGAACTCAACTCAAAAAAGTGAGGGCAGCATTTGTGATTTTGATCTGAGAACAGAAGTCCGAGAACTCAACACTCTTGTGCTCTCTGGGATTTGTGATGGGTCTTTCTTTGCAGCTGAAGGAGTTAGCATCGAAGGTGACTGCAAGTGCATACAAGCTCTCATGTAGTAAGCCTTGCACAGCGTCTGTGTATGACCAGGAGGCAGCTCAAGCAGTTCAATATCGAGCTGCTCCCGCAGTGGTGTCAGAATATACTCCTAGAGACGTTCACAGTGGCGAATTCTCTTTGCCATCACCCCGTTATCACTATCCTATTAACCCTCTCAAAGAAGATGAGAGCACAGCTCCTTCCTGTACTGCAGTTTTGCATGGCTCATCAATGGCAGATCGCAAGCACCATGTAAGTTTCTGCAAGTCCCAAACACTCTTCATTGCTGTCATGATTGCCTCATGAGATTTGCATCTTCTTCATTGCCAGTTTGGTGGTAATACATCTGACTCTGCCAGTGAAACCATGCCAAGTGATGAGAGTGAGGAAATGGGTAGTGCTCAAATTTAGCTTCTTTTATTGCTTTTGCAGAGCAAGAAGAATTGGACACAGTATCGAAATCAAGAGAAGAGGAGCAGTGAACAGGTGGGAAGAAATGGGGTTGGAGTTAGAGCAGCTGGTGCTGAACAATATTCCAAAGTTTCACATAGTAACATGGGACATATGGGAGGACCATGTCTTCCAGGGAAGGAGTGGTTTTCCCAAGTAGAGCTTGGAGTGTTTATCACATTTGTCACCTTGTCCAATGGTTGCAATGCTTTCAAGCGCATCCGATTCAGGTAGTACACTCACCTGCCTGCCTGCCCTGTGTTGTGTGAATGTCTTTAGCAATAACAAGGTACTCCTATTGATTACAACCAAACTTCCGATGAAGATAGACAGAACAAGCTAACACCAATTGCCACCCATGCTGCAACTCAGATATTTCTGTTTTACACATTTTCTCCTGTTGGGTGGTTGAACTGAACTGGGACAACATGGTGGATTTTGTTGCAATTAGCATCTTGATCAGTATGTAGATGAATTTTGACTCCCGTACATGTGCAGAGTTTATTAAAATGTTTGTTAGCCTAACCGGTAATTTGAGTGAATTTTCTGATGAAGAACTTGTTTTCATGCAGCCGTGACATCTTCAGTAAAAAGGAAGCGGAATCCTGGTGGACAGAGAATGGGAATCGTGTTCGTGCAATCTATAATGTACCTCCTTTTCAGCACACAGTGACAAATGATCGCATTTCAAGCTCAGAAGATGAGGTACAGATTCATCATGCTCTCAAGATTTTGCATAACAACCAGTATCTATATTTCACCAGGATGGTGATTCATGAGGACGAGTTATTTCCTGAGATTTTCCTAGATTTTTTGCAAAACAGATTGATGGGTGTTTTGTATGTCTGGACAGACCTCAGGAGTATCATCTTATGCAACTCCTGCCTACAGCCCAAGAGGTTCACAAGTCTTATCCCGAGGAGATTCAATGAAAAGTTCCAGAAAAGGCTTCAGCAGTGCGGAGGTGTTGGCACTGAGAGATGGCACTGGCACAATAAAAGCAGCTGCTGTTACGGATGACAGGCCTGATGAAGCAGAAGCCCGTGAGAGTGATGAATGCAGTGAGAATACATGTGATGAAAGTGATGAAAACTCATGGGTGGAGGAAGACGTTCCAGGTGTCTACCTCACACTGATGAACTTGCCAGGCGGTCGGAGGGATTTGAAGAGAGTGAGATTCAGGTAACCCATCTGTTTTAACCCTGTTTCTTGCTTTCAGAGTGCAGCAGATAGAGAGCATTTGAGATTAATGAGTTTGGCAATCATCCCAGATTCAAACACCAGAATCCAATTGGGAAGGTGACATAGATCCAGAGAAAAGCTCATGAATGTTATGTTGCTCTTGAGGTCCCAAATCTAAGGCATTGTCAAACTGTGGATAGTTGACATACTGGGTGCACTGCTGTGTGGCAGCCGTCAGAAATTCACTGAAAAGCAAGCAAAGATTTGGTGGGATGAGAATCGCAGTCGGATACACATGCAATACATGTGACTCAGATGACGCTCTATTCTAATTTCAACTTTCCACAGACATCTGAACTGGTAATACTTCTGTCCTTTCATTGCTGCACTATTACAAACAAAGGCGTGGACACTTGCTTGACAGCAGGTAGAGTTGTATCCCCTTGACTTCATCCAAGGTTATCATCATTCCTGGTGTCTCCACAACCTAGATTTATGTACCTATATGAAAGCAAAAGAGTGCTTCAGAATAGAGGAAAATTAGAGAAGTTTTGCACCAAACCTTGGGGTTAGTTAGCAGTGTGTTGCTAGAGTAGATATCTGCACATTTCATGGGAGCTGGTTTGCTCATATTGCAGTCCTCTGGTTTTATGGTATTATTGAACTGGAAGATTACATTGATTGTTTTGCATTTGTCAAATCTGGGAAATTGGCAATTCTTATTGTGCATCCATGTCATGTATAAATGACTGATGCAAGGTAAGTGGGGAAATTCTAGCAATTGCCTTCTGAGGAGCTCTTAGATGTGTATGCTGAGATGTAACATGATGCTCTCATTTCTTCTGTCATTTGCTTTTTAAAAGTAGACAAATTTGCAAGTATGATAAAAGTTCGATTGTAGCTTGTAGGCTTACAGCAATTGCAACTCTCAGGACAGCACTCTGTCGTGTTTTGTACAGCCCATCTATAACTGGCAAAATCCATAGCCCTTTAGTTGAAACATAAAACAAAGCACAGATGGCAAAATCCATAGCCCTTCAGTTAAAACATAAAGCAATGCACAGGTAGTGAACATGGAATCATGTTGACCTAGCAATTAAGGAACTTAACTCAGCAAAAGATGCAGAAAAAGAACAGTATCTGCAAGCTGGAAAAGTAAATAGGGCTTGAAGATTCTGGAGAAATCAACCAAACTTGAGTGATATTCCTATGTTCCAAAGGGTAAGATTGAAAGAGAAAATGAAACAGATCAATGACACCCAATAAGAATCTTGTAGAAAAATCAGAAGAATACCAGTGTAAACTGCATATGGAGATTTCTTGAGGCCGGAAAAAGGGCTTTTACATCAACTTTAGAAAGGCAAATACACTGCTCACACACCTTGTGGACGTTTTGGGTCCTCCTGAAACCATCAGGGATATCTTTTAGTCTTCGTCCTGCAATTTAACCTTTCATGACCAAACAAAGCAAACACACAACTGCAATGATCTTCTTCTACCTACATCAGATTAATGTTGGCAAACACAGGAAAAAGGCCAGCAAATGCCCTTTTATCCGTAAGGATAATGACAAACTCAGAAAAATCAAGTTTACATGCTCATGGCCACAAAAACATGAACTACAACCCATCCTTGAGCAAAATGGAGAATGAATGTGTGAACCTTTGCACATTTCATAATAGCTGGCACCAAATTGCAGGTTTCAAAACCATGATTGACCAGATGAACAAGCATGTGGAGCCGCCAACTGCCCAATTCTACTTCAATAGTCTGCTGTATTCTGAGAGCACACTGTAAGGAGAGAGCTTTCAAGAGTCAGCTGTCTTGAATAGCATTCTAAGCTGTGCTGGTTTTACAGAAGTTTGAGATGTGAATGATGGCATGACACAAAGCTATGCACACCACATTGTCAATGGTGACCAATATGTCATTCCATGATTAGCACTTAAAAAAAGAAGTTTGAATAAGAGAATGTCCTACAGGCCGCCTTCTCTGAATAGAGAACCATAAATGCTAATCTTGGTAGCCCTACTGTACACAACTGCCCACACAGTGTGCCCAAGTTGTCACCCAAAAATACTGAATTCCTGCTAGTATCCAAATCTAGGACAGGAGAGAGAGACACTAAAACCTCTACTGAAAGACCAACATGGGACAGTTCAAGTGCTGAATCCATGCACCCTTCTATCTAGGTGGGACATACATTTATCCACAAATGAGTCACCTCAAGTGTGAACCTTATACAACCAAGGGAAAAAAGTGATTTCTTGGTAAGAAATACCCTCATCACCATCAACAATTCTTCAAAATCTGGAAAGGGATGGAACCTCAGCACCGGATCTCATATGAGCCTGCCTTTGTAATATAACGAACCCACTCAACTGTGTTATAACCACTTTTCTCCCACACCTGCTCAAAAATCACAACCCAGCAGTAAGCAAAAAATTGTTGGTAATCTCACATCTGCAGTGACATAGATCACACTTCCTGGACAAAAAAGAGAACTCAAAGAGAAAAATTTCCATGTAAGTGCTTACTTTCAAGAAGCGAACCCGTAGGCCTGAGGCAGTGAACATTGGAACCTGCATTTTACATGAAAAATGAAGTTAACAGAAGCCCAACTCATGATGCTCAGATGAGGAGCATCTAGAACGGTACTCTGTGCTGGTACTACTTTTCCTCCATGGTGAGACCTTTGTGTAAGACCTTTGTGACTTCATGAAAGACTCAAACTTCAACCAAGATCACTGAACACCTCACCAGGGAGGAGAGGCAGTGACAAAGCTCTCCTACTTGTTACTGCCTCATTCTCATGAATGGCCCCTAGCAGAATAACTACTTTTAACACCTGAATACAAAAGTTAGCCACACTGTAATATGTGCATATCAAGGTGCTTTGAGGAGATTAGAAACCTGAAATTCCATTTGAATAGGGGGCCTGGTCCATGACTTTTTTTCTTCCATAGTAGATATGAGCTCAACTTCTGCACTCATAGTTAGCTCTGTTTGTCCTGGAAATTTCCTAACTCTGCACATTGAAGCAGAATGGTGAGTGCTTGAACATCAAAACCAAAGGAACTGAAATCATTGAGACTGATACTAGAACAATAAAAGCTCAGTGTACTCAAAAGGTCTAACTCTTACAAAACCATTAAATATCCAGCTTTGATACAGGTTTTAAAAGAAAGGAGGAAAAATCTCACTTCCAAACCAAGCAATCGAGTGCTGCATTATATTTGGCTCTGCCAGATGTCACCTGGAAATTGGCCTTTGCTGTGTGCTTTGGTACTGGCACCTTGACCACAACCCCAAGTGCAAACATCCTGGCTCCAAACACACTCTTCACCTGTGTCTCCTCCCACACAATTAAACAAATCAGAGAGTCTCCTTCAACCTGCAGCAGTGTCAAGCTAACACATTTACGAGGAGATTCAAACATACAGAGCTCTCTTGATCCAGACCAGCTTCCACTTGCCAGCACCAGACATATCTCATGGGGTGTACATAGCTACAAAGGTTGCAAAGGAGTGACTCAAACCCAGGATATCAAATCTTTCAGAAAGATTTGCCCAGAAAGTCCTATTTTGTTGGCAGGATGAAAAGGACCAAGCACAATGGAAAGTCATACATAGTATGGATTATCACAAACCTTGACATTAACCTCCATCCGCGTCCGCCCCAACTCCTTGATGCTAGGAAGCACCCGGAATGGTAGATTTATACCATCTGTAATCCGGTATCTGCAACATCATTCAAGAAGCTGATTTAGTGCTGCATGCCCAGGATAGAAATGACATACCTGGAGCTCACAAGAGAATAATGTGATCATTTATAATTGAAAGACATATGTCCTTACCAATGTGCTCAACATACTAGATGTTCACTCAAAATTGTTAGAATATCATCCAGCAAAGAAAACCTCATGCACCATCTATTTGCCAGCCATCTGAGCAATTCCAAATACTTATGACTGCCTCTTGGGCTTAGGAAGGGGTGACTGAAAGGAGAGGCAACTCACTTCATCAGCTCAAATTCTCCATCAGGTGGGACGAAGCTCACTGTCTTCTCTGTATTGAACCTTGTAAGGTTGACACATTGGTGAAATGTGACATCATCAAGCTCTATTGTCTTGCCACTGTTGCAGACAGGAAAAACATTCACCAGAATGAATAATTGAGACTCTGACTCCTCATAAGTTGTCATAAGAAAACCGCACTTTCCTGTTCAAGTCTCAGCAAGTCTAAGCTTGGACTGAGTAATTCTTCCATTGAACATTTCACTCCCTACTCAAAGGCCATACATGAACTGCAACCAACCTTCTTGATGGTCGAGCCTTTGCCTCAGCTTCCTTTTCTAAACCGATTTTGTCATTAAGTCCAAGCTTCAAATCAGGCATGCCGGAAAGAAAACATTTCATCAAAATCTTTCCAGTCACATCGCATTGCAAAGTGGTGCCTGAAAAATGGGCACACCTTTCATTAGATGCACACCAAACTGTTTGAGCTGATGGCACACTTCTGCATGCTGCCAGAGGTCAGAAACAGAGAAAGTGTGCAATATGCTGATCAAAGCACATGTATAAGAAGAGATATTATGGGATAGACACTTCAATCTGCAAAATCCATTGTCTTAAAACCAACTTTTTTCTCCATAAGCATTGACGTGATGTACATTCTCTGGCTGATCCAAAACTCACCCTTTTGTGACATGAGCAAGTTGACACTTTCCACAATATCCAGGAACACCTGTGCTCCCATTTTCATCCAACATCTTGTTCATTAGACCATGATAGAGTTCTAGTATACATTGGATCCTTTGCCTCAGCTTTCTTTTCTAAACTAGCAATCTCCCAATGCACCCAACCAACAAATTACAGTTCTGGAGCATACTTCATTCTTCTTGTACACAAGCCCTTCCCGTCGCCAACCCACAGCTCCTGTAACTTGCAGTGTTGCATTTGCAGGTGTTCTTATATCTTGTGGCTGCACATAATCAAACAGTAAAAACAAGACACCCAAAAATGGAAAACCAAAAAGAAACTTAAACTAATCCAACATACCTTTGAAGAAGAAAACCTCAAAAGAGGTGCAAAATTCACAAGACTTAAGCTGCCTCATGTCAATGACACACAAGAGCATGGAAAGTTGGCATCCATTTGGATATGTGTCTGTGACACAAGCTTATGCTTTTCCAACAAGAATGTCTATCTCATCGCACATCATGAGCATACCTATGTTAGAGAAATGGCATTTCAGTTCCATTTGTGAAGATTGAATGGATACTCATCATGGAAATTGGACTCACCTTTGATGAGAATGGAGAACCGACACCTTCTTGAGTAATGTAGAGCTTCAGGATTTCAGGGGACAGATTTTGAGGGTATCCAAAGTCCATGATCTCTACACAGCACCATCAGCATCAATCAGGACAGAAATACTCCCTGCAGATGGCACCCTGAACTCAAAAAGAGTTTTGTTTTGGACTTCGAAATCATTCCAGGTTTCTGCCTATCCCATACTGATCAAAACTGATGCTAACTCCAGGCAATTCTCATCCAGAAGCGCAAGTGCCTATAGAAAGAGGCCTTAAAGAGAAAATTTGTCAGCAACAGAAAAGGTATGTAGAAAGATGAGACAAATAATACCATCAAGAAGCTCATAGATGAGGACAAAGTTATTCCTGATTGCATCTTCATCAAATGCCCCTCCAAAGTACGACTTGAAGAGTGCCACTGCCTGACATTTGACAAATGAAGCATTACTCCAAAAAAAACCAATCACATATAAACAAGCTCACCTAAAAGGAATTAAGACTAAGAGTGTGGAAAATATATGGATTATTTGTCTGGGGATATCTTGAATACTAGACCAGTATACCCTCCTGGCTTCTTTGCCATGTGCAAGCACTGAGGAGGAAGGAAAGAGTTCCTGAATACCAGATGATATGATTGCTGAGGTTGGAACCCAGGTTTTCAGAAGCCAAAAATCCAGTATATGCTTTTGAGTTTCTAAACCAACCAGAACTGCAAGGCAACTGCAAAGGAACCCTCATTTGAGATGCAGTTGTTGATAACCTGGCTTCAAAGGCCTATTCAAAGGTCACACATAGAAACTGCATCTCTTTGTGTGTGTGTGTCTGAGGACAAAATTGGGAAGCTCTCCTTGGCAAAGATACGTATTTTTTAGGTCAAGTTTTTGTTCTCAAAGTTGAACCAGTTGCACACTAATCCTCTAAGTGTTCAAATGGACTATCAGCCAAATTAAGCTCTAATTGCAAGTCCTTGAACAGCACACCAAAGCACATGGAACCCGATCCGTAAACTTTACCATGCAGAAGGAGACATCATTACATCTACTTGGATCTCAATACAGGCTATGGTACTAGCTCAAAAACATACAGAGACCAGAAGGAGATGTCATTACATCTACTTGGATCTCAACGCAGGCTACAGTACCAGCTCAAAAAACATCCAGGGACAAAAAAGCATACCTCAACCACAAACTTGAATGCACAAGCTGCATTGGCATTGCTACTGACAACAATGACAATGTAGACATTGCTGATGCGCATGTACAGGAAAGAGCAGCCACCTATTTGGCGCACGGGACAAGTGCCCAGTTCCTTGGACTGCATAATATTTGTGCGGAATGCATCCACCATGTTGCCTCTGCAAGATGAATGAATCACACATCAAATCATACATCATTCTCCAATCTACAAATAAGGCATTGCCATTGGAACAATGGATTGCACTCAGAGGGAGGGCAGCAGACTTGATATCCATGTGCTATGTACCTACCCTCAGAAAGCGGATTTCCACTTTCCCCAAATTCTAACCCTAAAAATGTCAGCAAATGGGGTTTCTAAGCAACTGTTCGTAAGAAAACAGTGGTTTCTTGTAGAAACAACACATATTGCTTTAGAGCAAGCCTTTACTTCCACAACTGCAGCTACAGACAAGCCACAATGCGTCCGTCGTCTAGAATTCATTGCAAGCCTCCCTCCTTCTTCAATCTCCCGGAAAAAAAAAGAACAAAGAGATAAAAAGCAGCAAAAGAGCAGGGAAAGAGCGGAGGCCTTACCCGACATCGTCACGGTACATGCGATTGATGAGCACATCTCCCCGCAGATTCAGAAAGTACACAGCAGATGCTGCCACCGGCATCTTGCCGTGCTCCTCCTCCTCCTGCTGCTGATGCTACTCCCGAGTCCCGCCCCGATCTCCACCAGATCTTGCTGCTGCTCGCAGATCGCTCTCACTCTTCTCTTCTCTCTCCCTGCGAGGTCTCTGGGACTGAGTACTGCGCTTCCTCATCTTCCGTTCCCTGCGTGCGCCAGGAGAGTTTCACACCCGGCGGTTATGTCCTAATGGTTTGTTTTTTCGCCGTCGGGGGGTTTCAACTTCGCCAAAATTTCGATATGAAAAAAATGAGAAAAGAACACTGATAGGTTTTTTTCTTTTCTTTTCTTTTATTATAATTTTCATATCGAAATTTTTGCGAAGTTTTTTTTAAAGTATTAGCAAAAGTAGTCGAATTTATACTAGAAAATCAAAATTTTGCAAATTTTATTTTCCCAATTTCTTTGTCGAAAAATGGCGAAATTTCGCCAGAATGAAAAAGCCCTGGCGAATATCTGTATACCTATATATCCCAGTGAAATGTTTTCAGTGGGCGAATTTTCGCCATTTTGAGGATTTTTTTTATAATAAGGATTATTCTGTCGTAAATTCCCTTTTTTGGAAAACAATTAGTCCAAAAACGACAAAAAATGTTTTAATAGCATTTGCCAAAAAATTGCCAAAAATTGCCAAAATTGCCTGCGACATGAAAGGGAGCGTAAGAAATTTTAATTTTTTTTACTTTCCTATTTTGAATTGCCAAATTTGGGGTCAATATTCTTCAGCACTTGAGCAACATCACAAAATAAAGGGAGGAAAAAAAACACTGCTACATCCATCCACATCCATCCAGATGTAATAATAGAGTTATCCGTGAACTCAGGCGATTAGGGGACGAGAACGGCCAGTTTCGGCATAATAGGGCATCAAACGCGTAACTAGGAATGAAAATTTTACAAAAGGAAATAACTGGGACCCAAACTAGTTTTTTCCACCAATTTTGGTGATAAACTGAATTTTATCCTGTCTTTCCTTTTTCCTGAACGCTGCTACATTTTTTCTTTTTTCTTTTTTTTTTCTTTTTTCTTTTTTGGGGGGGTCAATTTTCGAGAATTTAGAGCCAGAAATGGGATCACCTCCCCCTTTTTTCTGTTTTTCTTCTTTTTCCAAGCTAATTTTATATTTCCATCACAGATTAAATGGAATTGATATTTATTCCCCATAAAAAAATTAAATCATATTTCACAATTAGTGTCCCAAAATGACCTTTTTTTTTGTTGTCTAATTTCTTTTGTCTTCACTAGGTATGATGTTTTTATTATTCCCATTTAATCACTAGCTTGGAATTTTTTATGAAAATTCTCAATAAATGATGGAATTAATTAATTTTTTTAATTGTTAAAAAAATAAATAATCAAATCATGATAAATAAATAAAATTATATTGCTCACAAAGTGAACATGGTTGACACATTTTATTACTACTTCATAAGTGATTGGAGTGGTTCCGTCTCAATGACACATTCGACCTTATTGACAAAACAAGCATTCATGTAAATGCACCAAACAAAATGATTGGTGTGCATTATAATAGATGAGAAATGATTTTTTTTCATCCATGTTGAAAATATAGATAATTTTATAATGCAATTGAAAACAATTGAAAAATAATATTTAATGTGCCAAAGTGCATTCAAAATTTTTATTTATTTATTTATTTATGTATTTATTTATTTATTTATTTATTGGATGCCAATGTGCTCAATGTTGTTATTTTATTTTATATTATCAGATCATCATTTATGGCTAAATCCCTCTTGTAATGCTTTTTACTAGCACTCGAGCAGAAAATTGAATTTTGCCTAATATTGTGGGCTCTCATGCCATTAGACCTATCTATTATTGAGATTTATTTCTTTAATATTAGGACCAATAAAAACAGCTCTAAACCTAATGATGTTTTTGGTGGCGAATTTTCACCATTTTGCAAAGAATAATGTGAAAATGAACATTCTACCATTAATAGTTTTCACCATAATGGCGAATGTTCACTATTTTCCTTCAAAAAAACTTTTGCCAAAAAAAGGAAATTCTTATTTTTAAAATCGCAAAACTAATCGCCACAATTGCCTAATGGTACTTAGGATTTTCTACTTTCATATTTTGAGTATTGCCAAATTTGGCTAATATATTTTAATTGATTGTACCTTCCCGAAGCCTGCTGCTGCTCGCTATCCTTCGATCTTATCCGTTCGTGCCGTCCCTAAGGCTGCTGCTACTCGCTATACATCGATCTCGTCCGTTCGTGCCGTCCCTAAGCCTGCTTCTGCTGCTCGTCATCCATCGATCTCGTCCGTTCGTGCCGTCCCTAAGCCTCCTGCTGCTGCTCGTCATCCATCGATCTCGTCCGTTCGTGCCGTCCCTAAGCATGCTGCCTCTCGTCATCCGTCGATCTCGCCCCTTCGTGCGCCCGACCAATGTGAACCCGGCGTGGCACTGCTGCAATATCCAGACGAGAGAGAGAGAGAAGAAAGATGCAGAATGCTGTTGCGGGCGTTGCCAAAAACTCCAAGTTTTGTCCTTGATCTTCCAGCTCCGTCGATTTTGTGGGTGCTTGTTTGTTGATTTTGAGTTCACAGATCTGCAGCTGGCGGTGGTGTCTGATTTTTTCTAGTTCACTGTGCAAGACAAGGAGGGGAGGGATTGGCGATGGAGGCATTATGTGTTACAAGAGCCTCCTCAGTAGCTGCAGCACAACTACTAGTGCAAACCCATCATCATCATCATCATCATCATCATCACTCAAGGAGCCTACTTTCACTGCAATGTTCCCAATCATCGCAGCATCAATGGGGATGGAGATGTATGAAGAAGGACATGACTAGAGCTCCCCTGGCTTTCTCTTCTCCTTCCTCCTCTCAAGTGAGACCATGCAGAAAACACCTAAACCTTGCCCTATTTCGTCCACCTTCTGAATTCCTCATAGCATCGAGGCACTAGCATGCTGGTAGAGCTTGTGGGTACCAGGTTTTTTTACAAAATATCATTATTTGTAAATTTGTAATTTTTTTTTATAATAACTAAATTTTAGGTTTCAATCTATTCAGGCAATCTAGCAACTTTGGACTTTTATGATGGAATCAGGACTTTTCCAGCTAGCTTGCCAAAATTTGCATTTCAGTAGCATTGCCACTCTTATAACCAGTGTGGCATTGTTTGATGACTCTGTCTCCTTTTCTTTTTTTGTTTGTCCTTTGGATGTGAGAGAATGGGTAATTTGCTTTTTGTTGGGTTGGTGAATTTTTGGTGATTGCAGCAGCAAGTGTACACTAGATGGGCAGACTGCTGGACATGCTCAAGAAGGCGACTGTTAACAAAGATCAAGTGCCAGGCCATTCCAGAAGAGGCTGTTACCATTGACAACTCAACAGGTTTTTGTACACTCCATTTCTATCACCAACCTCAAAATCTCTTTCAGCTTTCTTCAGGTCCCAAATCCATTGGGTTTTGTTGAATTTTTTTTATTCTTTCTTCAGTGTGAATTGCTGAGAATGACATCGGGAACTTACACTCAGATCATGGGGTGTTTGATCTTTTTCACAGTTTTGGTAGTAGGTGGTGGAGGGGTGGGAATGGAGGTCGTGAGAAGCTTTGCCAAAGCAGGCTCATGGGTGACTGCCTACCAAAGAGGGGAGAAGTTCCGCAAAGAGATTGAGGAGCTTGGGGCAATGCTTGCAATTGGCGATGTATTGGATGTTGGTGCAATTGAGAAGACACTAAGGGGGAATTCCTTTGATGCTATTGTTTGCACTGTCGGTAGGTTGCCTGTAAGGTTGCCCTCACAATACTTCCAAATAAACTGGTTGGATGAATTCCCATGCCTGGCACTCCTTGATTTTCTTCTTTCTTCCCAGCAGTTTTCGTTTCATCTGCATTCAGGCTTTCTTTGCAATTTCCTTCAGGGTTGTTTCATTTCCTGCAATTTTTCTGTGGCATTATTATGTTCATTGCAATTGTCCACCAGAAGATGACAATCACCTTGTTAGAGAAATTGTTTCTGGGGCGGGGATGCAGGTGGTGGAACAGCAAATCCTGAAGTTGACAGGGTAAGCTTCTGTTCTGTTTTGATTTCTAGGGTTTTGACATCCATGGTTGAGAGATCTTCTATTTGGATGTTTGCCTCTGATGGCTTCAAAAAATCAAACCAGCTGAGAATGTTAGCAGGAACCATAGGTTTTTCTAGCTACACTAACAACACTATATTACACATTCAATAGAGGCAGTAGCTCTGTAAGCTGAAAGTGCCACTCAGTCATGCTTTGTTTGCAAAAACCCCTTTTGAAAATTACCCATTAATGCTGGTCATTTTAGAACACTGCACTACAATGGTGGTTTGGTAAATGAATGTTGGAAAAACAGATTCTAACTAGTACTGAAAAGAAATATAGTGTTGTTAGACTTGGGTGTAGCTAGGGAAAGCTATGATTCCTGCTGGTGTAAGGGGTTCCTGCTGAATATGAAGTCTGCTGGCATAATAGTGTTCCAAGACTGTTTTCTAAATCCAAAGTGTGATTGGCAGGAAGGTCCAATCAATTTGATAAACGCTGCAAAAAATGCTGGTGTAAAGCGGTTCCTCATGGTACCTAAAACCACTTGTCTCTTCCTTTTCTTTTGGTCTCATAAAAGTTCTCCCTGCTTTTAGTGGAATTTACAATTTGGGTTAGGGTTAGGCTTTCTTATAAATCCTAGGTATTATAGTAAAGCTGCCACAAGTAATTGTCCCTCTGTCCACCATTGCTCTGTTTTCCAATTTTCCTATGAGGTAGTGCTAAATTTCTTTTTCATTTTAAAAGGCTGTGATCATTGAGTGGGCAGGTTTCAAGTGTTGGAGTGGGGGATAGTGTGAAGGCAGTGGATGAGCGGGTATGCATTTCAGTACTTAAGGACCTCAAAGAAATTCATTGCATTTTTTTTTGTCATATTCAAAAGGGTACTGGTAGAAAGTGCTTCAAAGAGGTTGAGGGACCCTTTGGTTGGTTAGTTGGTGTAATCCACTTGACAGTTCAAACCTGAAGCTATTGTGTGAAAAAACCAAGATTTCTTAGTTAATGAGTTTCTTTTTGTTGTGAATGTCTCTTATTTTTTCACTGTATGTTGCATTTCTATTGCAAATTTGCAGACGCTCTCAATCTTGAAACCTGTCTTGGATGCAAAAGGAGTAGCAGAAGATGCTGTAAGGGACAGCGGCATTGCATACACCATCTTGCGCCCTGGGGGTTTGATGCCTCCTGTGAGTTAATTTTCACATCTCATCCAAACTGAAGAACACTGAATGTTACGTTGTGGTTTCTACAAGTTCATGTCAGGCTGCACTGCTAAAAACAGTTGCTTATTCTTCACCTGCCCACTTAACAAGTGAAGAAGTTGTTCACAGAAATGTTAATAGTAGCTTAATCATAGCATGGATGCTTATGGTGTGAACAGCCAGGGACAGGTAATGGAATTTTAACAGAAGACTCAAGCATAGGCGGACTCATCAGTCGGAGTGATGTTGCTGCCCTTGTGAGTAGTATCTACTTATCCTGAAATGCACCTGTCACCCAATTTCCCAAACCCTCTTTCTTTCATTTTTGACAATGGTATTCCTGTTTTTGTTGGGTATTTTAAAATGCTAATTGGCAAAAAATTGGGCCCTATAATGGTGTAGTTCAAAGATCTTCCTACAGGTAGGAAGATCTTTGGTGATTTTTGACTTGGGGTAGCTAATTTGTGGGATTTTGATCTTTGGTGATCTGACTTGGGTTGGGTAATCGTTGGGTTTGATCTTTGGTCAGATCATGAAGGTTTTATTCAATAAGCAGACAGAAGGCAAAACATTCACCGCCATTGACAAAGATAAGGTTAGGCCTGGATCCTAAACCTCTGGAGCCCTAAACCCCCAGAACCAAAAATCACACACTCCATGCACCATGCAGCAAAGTCTAGAAATCACTGTGGCATTAAAACCAATGAAGAAATCACCGGTGATTTTCAATCATAGGTAAACATATTCCATCGTTCAGGCTGCTGTTCTGTGCAGTAATTTGATCATAGTGTGCCTAAATAATTGGGTGGTGGGTTCCATGTGTGTTTGATCACAGTTTGCTATACCTTTCTGAATATCATCTCGGGCATGATCGTTCCTGAACTCTTTGATTTGGCACTTTTGTGTTGCAGTTGCTTCCACCCACACAAACTCTAGAGGGAGTGGAGCTGTTCTCATTGAATTAATTACTTCCACTTGTTTCCATTGTAATGGAATCATCCAACACGGCTTCATTAGAATTCAGGCTACACAAGAGCATTTCTACTTGGAGAAATGGATGGCAGGGTTTTGAAGCCCCGCCCCCCCATTCTGAAAGGATCTGGAGAGTCAGATAGTTGCAATTAGGTGTAGGTATAAAATTAGTGGAATCATTTTGAAGCTTTGAATTTCCAAATTTATGTCAAATTTGGATTCAATCAGCAAAGTCAATTTGCTTGGGAGTAAAACTTTTCTTCTTTCAAACTTGAACCACCCATTGAATTTTTAGTGGGTACTTCTTGTTAGTTCTGTGTAGGGTAAAGCCCTGAGAGCAGAGAAATGACTACTTGCACCTGAGGGTGGAGCCTGAGGTGTAGGCCATCAATGCCCTGCTCTAAGTGCTTTACCAAGTGTAGAGACCGAGGTGGGCCTGCTGCACAGGCCCATCTTGTGCAAGAACGTTTCAGAGAGCAGAAGGTCTGCTCCTGAGGTCTTTATGACACTTGAAACTGATGTTGATAAATTCATATCTACCATCAGCAAAACACCAGCATCTCTACAAAATGAAAATAACTTCTATCCAGGAGTCAAATCTAACCATGCTTATGATAAACATACTTTTTGATGTTGGCCTGCTTATGCTCTAGAAATTCTGAGATGATTGGGTTTTGTTTATTCCCAAGTGCAGAGAAATGGGGTGAATTTGTCCCAAGTCTGTCAGTGTGCTGAAGTTATTATTGAAGTTATGAGCATTTGCCCGAACATTATATAATTTACATCTTTGTACTGTTCATTGTCGTGCATTTGTGTAAAACCAAAAGATGCATGAGAATGGAGATTTCCACACTAATCCAGGTGCCATACCAACACTGTGCGGAAGGTCTGGTGGGATGCCTCCTCTGGTGGACACCAATTGAACAAATGTATATGGACCCAACAAGGATCTGCAAAAGTAACCCCAACAACTGTTCAATTGTTGATATCAAACTAAAAAATGAACCAAAATGAACAACAAATTCTTTTAGATACCCTAAAAATTTGCCACTGATATTTACTGTCTAACAAGTCATCAAAGTGAGGTTCATCTGCAACTAAGTCATAAACGGTTTCCAATGGATACTGCACTAGTGGTTTCTGGGTCACATAATCCTTAATGCTTTCCCTTAGTTTGAGTGCAAGGTTGGTTTTGTTGTCAAATGACTTACGTATTTCCGCTGCTGCTGGTGATGTTGAACAAAGCCCAAGGCACATCACCTTCAGATATTGACACAGGATTCACAAAGTTCTGTCCCGAAAGCCAGAATCCATGAAGCTGCCCAAAGATATGCCAGCTCAAGCTGCTTCCAAATATATTGGGTCTCCGGCGTTTTGAATACCTTCCCACTACATGACCCCCACACACATCATAGAGTGCAGCGGTTGCAGTTTTTTCCAACCACAAGCTCCCATTGAATTGGTATGACACCCTTCCTTGAGCATAGAACCCCTCCACAACCTGCCCATTGGGTGGATTGAGAGATTCAGGTACAATTGCAGGAGGAAGAAGGTCTTGTGTATATATGAAGAATTCGGCCAAAAAAGGAACTTCTACTGATGGTTCCTCATCTGTACACAAACATGCTGCAGGAGCATGACCACCTTGAGGGTTCCATAGCACAACATATGACACCAATGAGGCTGCTCCCAGGTTTTTATGACTTGTTGCCTTCATAAGACTAGCCAATGTAGTAGTACTTCGAGTATTCGGGTTTTGCAGAGTTGCAATTGGAATCCCTAAAAAACAAATTGCCAAATTTTGCAAATTTAAGAAATCAAATGTCCTTCTTCAATTGAAAGCCTTTTTGAACCAAAACCAAGCTTGCACATTATGAGAAATTCTCTCAAAATCTACACCGTCAACTTACCATCATCAACCTAGGTTTTACAGAACTATTGTCATAAAATTAAAAACTTGTTCCTCAACTTTGAAAATGGGAGCAAAATTAGGAAAAGACGCTCCATTTACAATTTCCATGATTTTGCTTGATGAAAATTTGTTTGACACAAGTTCCAGGTTCCTATTCTCTCGCAAATACAAGCAATATCAGCATTTCTAACAATGTCCCCAAGACAAATTCCACCTGCAATTTGAGATTTGATAGTAATGGAGGGGAAGGAAAAAAAACCTGTGACAATACTTGCAAGGAAGCCAGATTCAGCAGCATCCCCATCAGAGTTCAAAAGTGTCCAATAGAAAGTTGTATGTCGTGATTTGCGAACAAAACTGTAATTTCCCACATGCTTATCGGTATTGAAGTCTAGTAGGTCACCCACTCCTCCAATTAAGACCCACATCCCATCTGCACATGTGTAGACATGCACTCCATTGCTTGTCTTCAGTGTACTTTGAAGGCTGTAGAATGATGTTTGGAAAGAATCATCAGCCAATTTTTCAAGGCACAATAAAAAAAGAGCTCTCAAATTTTCTAAGGTACAATAAGTACAGTGTCAAAAAAGACACAAAGAAGTGTACAGAATAGACTATTAAGAACAAACAAAATGGCATCATTTTCTTCTACGTGATCTAGCAAGTCTCTGATAATATAGTTTGTATCCGAATCAGACAATTTGTTGATTTACATCAAACTCTGGTTTTCTCATTTCATCTCTTCTGTATTAAAAAAGTATTGTTAAAATTCACAACCTTGGGTCAGA
Source organism: Sphagnum tenellum (assembly GCA_963921925.1). Lineage (NCBI taxonomy): Eukaryota > Viridiplantae > Streptophyta > Sphagnopsida > Sphagnales > Sphagnaceae > Sphagnum > Sphagnum tenellum. The sequence continues at coordinate 22,688,245 of OY998142.1, read as the reverse complement.
ACTCAGAACAACCTGTTGCCTATTGGAGGGAGCACAGATGTAACATTGCTTGAAGTTTGAAGGAAAGGATGGGCAATGGTGCTTGAAGCAGCTTCTGCTTGAATAACAATTTGGCACCACATCAGAAGTAGCCCACATGATGATGATAGAAGAAGAACAAATGCCCTGTGCAACATTCTGCAACCAGGAGTCTTGACAGTTTCCAGAGCTTGATCTTGGAAGCTATAGTAATTCGGTCCAAAAGCTTGCACATTTAATACATATATGAGTAATTATTATACATACTCTTCTTGTGGGTGATCCTGAGCATTGCTATTGAAAGATTTGCAAATTTGCAAATTTCAAGCTGCCTCCCTCACAATCTAGTTTGCAAAACAATTAGTGAGTAAATGAGATATTAAATCTCACCAGCTTTCTATGACTCCAAAAATACAGGGGATTGCAAAAGTTTTAGTGTGAAAAAGCATTGAACAGAAGAATAGGTAGTGTGTTCTTAGCAAGGGTTTAGGGTAGCTCTCATCATAATCAGCGTTGTTTTTTTCTTCCCTTGGCAATCTTTTTCCACTTGGCAACAAAAAAATTAAGATTCCAGTGAGAGTCCACCCTAAACCCTAAACCCTAAAATACCTGGGAGTATTTTGGAAATTCTTTTGTCAATCATGAAAATTTGATGCAACAAAATATGCATGTCTAGAATTATAGGTGGTATAGTATGAACTATGAACCACTTATGATTCATGAAGAGTGTTTATGTTCCATTTCTCCTTTGCTCCAACTCTTCAAGCTTTCTCTTGTTTTTTCCTTCAAGCTCACAAGTTTTCAAGTTTTGTCACCTTCACCAAGCTCAAAACATCACATTTGGCCATTTGTTTAAACTAGCTCTTGTTTTTGCCACTCATCTTTTTCTTGTTGCTCTTGTTGCTCGTCTTTTGAATTGAGATTTTTTTGTGGTTTGAGAGGTGGCACATGTTTCATCACTTTGGTCATTTTCTCTATGTGCACATCTTGGCAATTATCATCTTGTTGCTAGCTTCACATCTCATTGGTCGCATTATGTTTTATAGTGAGTTTTTTCCTTGTTGGTTTTGACATTCTCCTTAGTGCTCTTGACGCTCGTCTTCTCCTTGTTATTATTGTTGCTCATCTGAATGGCTTCTCCTTGCTACTCTTGTCATTCGAGTTGTCTATGCTACTTTTGCTATTCATATTCTCCTCTCTATTATTGTTAGTCTTACCACTTGTCTTTTTTTTTGCTACTCTTGGGGGTTTTCTTTTTAATCATTAACAATTAGAAACATGGAGAATTTAAAGGATGTGGGCAAAAAGGTAGTGTATCCCAAGTGCTTTGAAAATGGATACTTATGGTTCTGCAATAGTTTTTGGTGCAACTACTTCAACAACACCAACGCAAAATAATTCAAATGTAGATGTTATAGTTTAATGGGGTTTATTATTAAAACAACAAGATTTTTTGGGAAAGCAAACAACACATCATTGTTTCATGGGCCTTCTATGCACCTTTGAGCTCCTCTCTAACACTAACAAAGGTAAATTCAAATTCAAACGAATTGGAACAAATGAAATGTGTTGTTTGTTATCCGAATGCTCTAGGTGTAAGATAGAAAAAATGTGTGATAAATTACAAATATGCAAATGGGAATTTTTCACTTTGCGAGTACTTGGAAACCAACTATTAGTAGCGTTGGGGTAGGTGGAATGAACAAGAAAAGGATGGGCCAAAAAAAAAAAAACACCTGACAAAAAAATGGTCTAGTTCAACCCTTAATGTGATTTCCAAATTCTTTGGTATTGTTGTTTGATACCCCAAAAATGATCCCCATTATAAGCATTTTGAAGAAGACCTTGTATTGTTAATAGTTTAAAAACGTGCGCCCTTGTCATGAGTGGAGGCACCATTCTTTAAAAGATTAGTTTTGAGGCAAACTCTTTGCTTCAATTTTTCATCAAGCTGAATCTTGAAAGAAGTTTTGATGTCTAGGGTGTCAAAAAAGACCAAATACTTTTTTTTTATCTCCTTCACTTGCTTCATGTAACACTTTATTAAAGGTAGAAAATTACTAAAACTAATTATTGAATTTTCTTTATCAAAATTGGTTACCATATTTTCATTACCAAAACATGTTATTGGATTTCTCTTACCAAAACTCCTTATCAAATTTCATAATCGACTAGAATTTATTTATTGTATTTGAATGTTAACTTTAGAATTGAAATATTCGGGATTAAGCTAACTATTGTTTCCACCATTTTAAAGTAGTTTCTTTGAAGGTACTTAAAACTATTTACCTTTGTGGACTTGACATGGGTGTTTGGAAATAAATAATTATTTGTCATTTTTTTTTAAATAAAATTTTCTATCAGTTGATTTTTTCTTCATATGTTATAAGTTTTTTAATTGGACAAGGTTTTCTACTTATATTTGTTTTAGATTTATTTTTGTGAAAAGTTTATGAATTTGTTTTTACTAGTTTCACAAAAAATTACTATAGTTTTTTGGTTTATTTAAGGAGAAAAAAATTATATCTTATATTCCCCATTTTATTACATGAAAAACCTAGTAATTCAATGTTGTGGCATTAAAACATTTGCACTACGAGTTTTGATCTTTAGATGTTAAGAAAAGGAATTGATATTTTTGTTTCAATTGTACATTTTTTGAATGACAAGTGGGAACTTTGTCATGTAACCGTGGGATTTTTTGAAATTATAGAATCCACATGAAGTGATTTTTCTTTGCAAGTGAATGATCTGCTTCCAAAACACAAGTTCAATGTTCATGTCCTTGCATATGTTAAAGATGAAAGAACTAATATTTCCACCATGACTTCTATTCTTACTTTAATTATGTCTTGTCAAATTTTACAAACGTCAATTCCTTTTGTAGGTGCTTGATAGGGCCATGCCATGTCCAAGTGTTGCTGGTATGCCAATAAATAACAGTAAGGCATGTGCTAGTTTGACCTCAATTTTAATCAAGTTGGCATAATTTATGTTGCAAAAAACCATAACTTGGACAAAAAGATGTGGTAAAGGATGACAAAAAGGGCATAAAACATGCTTATATGTGGTGTTTGTCCACAAAAACTAAAATTTTTAATAAAAATTCAAATTGCCCCAAAAGTCATGTTATTCCATGAAACCCTTGAATTCAAACATGTTATTGCCTTTCGCTATGAAAAATAAGTGTCCTTAGCATTCCAACAATGTGTGATTGGAAAGTCCTTAGGTATGGGTAGTAGCCCAAATTGTTTTTGATGCCTTTGGGCCTATGGTTCAACATTGTGTGTTAAACCAAAATCGAGGTTATTGGTTGTTGTCAAATGCACTTGCAGGCGCAATAGCTCTTGTATGTTAATTTCAGCATGATTTGTTGGGGCTTAACTTTGGTGACACCCAAAATTTTGATGGAGAGTTCCATATTTTCCAAAAGAACATGCAAGGAAAAATCTTGTATGTTCTAAACCCTTTCCTTTCAATTATGGTTTTTCTTCAATTGACAAAAGTTCACAACATGTTGGTTATGATGTTAGCCCTCTATTACAAGGGGCTTTGATTCATTATTCAATTAGCAAGGAAATAACACTACAAATTGCAAGTGAATATGATTGTTAGGTATTACTTCCTTTCCTTGTTCATGCATACCATTTCTTGAATCTAAATAATGTAGGTGCTAGAACTTTTAATTGTTCTACATCCCATAACACTAAAGGTACAAGCTTATATGATCTCATGGAAACCAAGGAGAAGATGGCCTCATTGATTGCCAAAGAACAATTAAATCATTTCCAAGTCAAAAAAATGATGCAAGAATCCATTGGCATGGTGGAAAATGCATGAAGTACGATTTCCTTATGTTGGGTTTGTAGCCCAACAAACATTGGAATTGTTGGTTCTTAGATTGAGGCAGAAAAGTCTTTAGCATTGTAAACATTTCCATAAACCTTAGACACTCTTGGTTGGCCATTGAAAATCTTGAGATGCTTATAAACATCTATAAAAATTGGCCAACTGATGTTCATGTTGAAAGCTTGACATCCTTGGGCAATTCATGGATATGGAAGAGGCCTTAATGGAAAAAATGAAAACCTCATTAATAAGGTTGGGCTTTTGGAGATTAGAAAAATTGACGATTGACTCTAGGTAATCTTTTTTGTTTGTTGTGCACTTGTTAGTTTTTTGTTTTGGCTAGATAGTTTTATAGGTTAAGTTGGGTTCATGTTGTCATTTTTGTTTTTTCTTTCTCCTAAATCTTGGAGCAATGGAACAACCATGAAATGAGGTTGATTTAAAGTTTCCTAACTTTTGGAGATGATGGAACCCTAAAAAATTGCACCATGTTTAGGGTTAGTTTGTACCTTTAATTTGGCTTGGTTTGTGTTGGGGTTCACAAGTGGAAATTTAGGGTTTTAGGTTAAGGAAAGACTAGGGCAAATTTGGGGGCAGTTTGAAGGTTTATTAGTAGTTAGAATTAGGGTTTTGGGTAAGAAGGAAGTATTAGGGCAGATTTGGTGTTTTGTGAGGGGGTCTTGGGTTGTAGAATTAACGTTCCAAGTTAATGAAAGACTTAGGCAAATTTGGGGCTGTTTTGGGGCTATTTGAGGAGGTTATGGGTTGTAGAATTGATGTTTCATATGAAAAAAAAACTAAGGCAAATTTGGGGCTGTTTTGTGTTGAAGTCAAGCAAGGTCACTATTCAATATGGCATTACTATTGAATGAAATCTTAAAAACATGAAATCAAATAGCAATGAAAAAAAAAAGGTCTGACCCTTGCTTGAAATATCTACAGGAGGTTAGAGTTTACTAATAGGCTATTTTGTAATTTGTATGGGTTTGAAGCTTTCAAAGCTTTTGTAATAATATCTTTCTCTTGAAATTTATTTATTTATTTATATTTGCATGATCATTTGTTTAGTTTCAGATCTTGAAACTAGGGACATCTAATGCAATTTAGAGTTTAGAAAGAGCTTCATTTTTATAAGTTTGGTTTTTTCAAACTGTTGATCTTTTGGAGGTTATGGAACCAATAATCAAAATCATTACAATTTCTTTTTTTAGGTTTTGGAACTGGAATCAAACTTAGGGTTTGAAAATTGGAACCATAATCAAATCTTGGTTCATTAAAAAAAAACAAAACAAAACAAAACCAAACTGGAACCAATTGCTTGAATATTTGAGGAACCAGAATGGGAGGTTTTCTCCTAAAATGAGGGAACCATCCAACACTGGTTCAAACCACCTCAATCTTGAAACAAACCATTATCGTTGCAAGAGATCTCTTATAGGCTTGGTGTGTTTGCGAGCTTCATACCCATCTCCTTGTCTTACTTGCTTCTCATGACTATAGAGAGGTTTAAGACATGGGGCTTTGTTGCTCTCCTTTGCTCCCCTTGGTATGCCATTTTGCACTCTTGGGTGCTCTCCCTTTTTTGAATGTTGGTCCTCCCTTCTTGTTCCTCCCTTTTTCCCCTTTTTCGATGGGTGTTTTTTTCGTTTATAAAGCTTGGCAAGGTTTCATCAAAGAGGGAACATGGGATGGGTAAAGCATCTCCCCATGTTAGTATACACATTAATCATTTTGCTTGATTGCCAATTGGTAGCAATAATACTTTCAAATTTTCTATCATTGTAATATAATTACTGGTGTCCTATGGACTTAAGCTCTCAAATGTTAGTTAGTGTTCCTGTTCCAATTTTGGGCTTGGTGAGAATTGTGAAATTTTGTTGGAAAGCACATTTTTACATTGAAAATACAAAAAAAAAAAATCAACCTTTTAAAATATTTTAGAATAAGAAAAATCTGTAACCAAAAAAAACACCATGGCAAATGGAAAATATTTATTGAAGAGATTTATTATGATTATTTTTATTTATTTATTTATTTAGTAAAGAAGTTCAACTTCTATATAGACATAAAATATGTGCATGATTGAAAATATGTATTAAAACCATCACAAGAGAACTTAAACATTGCAGTGAAATTTTAATCTAACTTTACATACTCTCATTTTGATGGGGTAAAAAGGGGTTTGATTGCAAAGCAAAATATTGAGAATGAAAAACCCTTCTTATCATGTATAGCAGCACTGCATGGATTTTTCCTTTGTATTTTCAGCTCCATTACCTGTCTGAAGAAACCTGTTTGTTTCCAGCAAGCAGGATCTTCTTCAAGGGTGGAAGGTACCATCCAGGTTGTACTGGGATCTTATGATCAGCAGAAAGGTACCAACCAGCCTGTCACTGTTCCTAAAAAGTGAAAAAAATGCCAGCTTCGCTTTTAAGTAGGAAAAGAACCTGAGTACAGGCCCTTCTGTGATTTTCAAAGGTACCCACTAGTGACGATAAAAGGCTGTAAATAATATAAAGACAAAACCTAAATGACCATTTAGTTGCTAATCAAGAGATGATTTGTCTAGTCAAAAAAATTTAATTAACTATATTGCATTGGACTGGGTATGCAACATAATGGCAAATTACACAACCACAAAGTTAAAACCTATTAATTAAAAAGAGGATTTCTCAATACTTGAAAGTGATATTGAATGACTTTTTAATAAGAGAGAACTTGTTTTGTGCTTATGTGATTTAAAAAAATTACAAGAAATCATGGTTTAAAGGTTGACACTTTGTAAACCCCTTTGTCATTTTTCAAATTTTTGACATGTAAAATAAATATTTGTTAAAAAAAAATTCACATTTTCAAAAAAATAAATAGTAATGCCTACCTAACCAAGGTGCCATGGTAGTAACAAGAGGGGTTTCTCATTTTATTAGCTCTACCCCCACATGGGTAGGGAAGAGACAAGTGTAGATATGGAGACACACATCCATCAATTCTATGGAGCATGTAGTAAGGGGAAGCTTTAAGGTGTAGTAGCTTTGCATTTAAGGGCAAGAAGAGTCATTTCATTATGAGCACTGCTTGTTTTCCATGAGTTGTCAAGAAAAGTTAATGAAGCTATCAACAAAGGAAAAGGGATTGCTCCATCAAAATCAAACCCTAATTTCAAATTCTACCCTAAAAACCCTCTTCCATACCTACCCTTCAAACCTAGTTTTCCACTACCTTACCTATCATTTTACCCCTTTTGTTATATTAAAATTAAAAAGGTACCCATCATCCATGGCCTATCATCCATCATCATCCATGGGCCGTCATTCATCATCCATCATCATCCAAAGCTCCAGTGTAATAAGTGTGGGAACCATGACCTCCATTATTGGATGATTGCCTCCAAAAACAACAAACACCCCAATTAGGGGTGGGGGCGGGAAGGGCAAAAGGGGAAAGGGGAAAGGGGGTAAAGGATGAACCCTACGATAATGATGGATTCCACTTCAAGGTCGCTCTTAGATGATAACAAAGTTGTTCTAGGTTACTCTATTGTGAACTTTTTCCTTTATTATGTGAGTCATGAGGGGTTCCTCTTGGATGATAAATTGTACTCTGTTCATGCAAGGTAGGGCTAGAACAGTAACTGAAACTGTTGAGACGACGAGAAAGAGAGAGAGAAAGAGAAAGTAGTCTATTATAGGCTTGTCACAAAACAGTTGAAATTTTTGTTTTGTTGCGCCATTGCTCGCTTCCTTCCTTGTTTACCGCTGCTCTCTCCTTTCTCTTCTCTTCTCTTCCCTTCCTCTGCCGCTCTCTTCTGCCGTGAGTTCCTCTGGAGTGTGGCTTCTGTCCATCACCAGATTTGGTGCCGGCCTGCAACGATTAAAATTTATATTTCTACGGACAAGAAAGGGACAAGGTAATGTGATTATGAAGCCTTTGCTTGGTTGGTTTTCTTTCATCTCTATTTTGTTTTGTGAATTTTCAGCGTTTCTTGTTCACCAAGGGAAGTTAGAGGAAAAAAGAGGCGCGCGACAGAAGAGAGAGAGAGAGAGAGAGAAACTTCATCATCATCTCCTCTCTCTCTCTCTCTCTCTCTCTCTCTCTCTCTCTCTCTCTCTCTTTCCTGTCTTAAGGTTTTTAACTTCTTTCTTTCGTTTTTAGAGGGGAGGTTTCTGAAATGCTTTGGTTGCTCTTTGTTCCTGTAAGCATGCACAGCCAAAGAATATAATGTTTGCTCTGTTTGATCAGTCTTTGGTTTGGTTTGGTTTTGTTTGTTTTGTGGTGATGATATTGCAAGTTGTTGAAATGTTTGTTGCTGTTGCAAGCATGACAAAAGCGAGAAAGAGAGAGTTTCCTTTTGTTCAGGGAGGTTTCTTTGTGATCGTATTGATATGGAAAAAGAACGATGTTTAATTTGTATTGACAAGAGCAGGATTGTGTTTGGCTGTTCATCAGGAGCTTGACCTACACTTGCATTGTGAGCCACAGGAGGAAGGAGAGATGCGATTTCACCAAAGAATTTCATGTATGATTTCTTATACTACACTATTGATTAGGGGAAATTTTACTTATGCAGAAGTGTTTAATGCTTTGAGGAGCTAAGAGTTCAAAGTTTTATGCCTGCACACTTGGAGCTTTGATTTAACACAGAGTCAGAGAAAAGACAGGAGAAAAGGGAGGGGCCAATAAATCACTCCCTTTGGGATGCTGTGGTGTGTTGTCCATGAAAGAATGGCAGCAAAGACATGTATACATTTGAAGTTGCTTTAGAAACATGCGAAAAGATATGTGTCCAGAGCAGAGCAAGGTGCTGAAGCTGCAACTGTACCCGTGTGAATTCGAAAACTGGTTGAAAGCAAGGCACTAGCAGAGGGTACAGGAGTAGAGATAACCCATCACTTTCAGGCTATCAGGGGTGTTTGTATGTAGTAGTAGGGTGGAAATCTCTGGAAGGAATGTGATAGGTCCAGGTCCTTTGGGAAAGATGAGGATGCGGAAGATGGAGAGATCTTTGGCTCATATTACTGAGAAAAGAGAAAACTGGGAAGGAGAATGCAATGGAAGCTCGACTTTGCAGGTGCTTGGAGCACCATCAACGAGTTTGATAGGGGAACTCCCATTGACTGCAAATGGTGTGTGGCGTCCACAGCAGCAACAGCATCATGAGAACCTAGAATACCTAGGATCGGATATTCAAAGAGCTCACCTCTCTTTGCAGGGAAGAAATATGATACCTCCAGAGAGAGAATTGGTGGTGTTGCTAGAGACAGACCAGCAGCGAAGGAGTGGAGGTGGGGCGGGACGGCTGGGGCCTAGTGAGGAGGAAGAGGATGTTGAAGAAGCAACCAAGGAAGGTGTTGGGGAACATTCTGTGGAAAATAGAGGAATTTTGGTGGAGGAAGCAGAGGAAGTTGGGCACCTGTATGATCATGCAGACAAAGGAAGTAATAAGCCAGAAGATAGGGTTTACAGGCCAGGGGTTTGGACATTGAATGAGACACTAATTCTTCTCGAAGCCAAGAAGAGGGAAAAGGATTTATTCAGTGGAACTAAGAGGAACAGTGTATCTGCTGAGGAGAAATGGAAGAAAGTCGCAGAGTTTTGCTGGAGCAAAGATGTGCAACGGTCAAAAGAACAGTGTCGGTTTAAGTGGGAAAATACAATGCCTGACTTTAGGAAGGTGAGGGACTATGAAGATGATCGAGCAGAGTGTGACAGATCCTACTTTGAGATGGAGAGCTGGCAACGGAAGCAGAGCAATTTGCCTCCAAACTTAAACAAAGAACTCTACATGATGATGGATGATCTTCTTGTTCGACGGGCACTGAGGAAAGGGGGCACTGACAGCACCAAGAAGAAAGCAAGAGGCAAAAAGGAACATGCACAATCTGAACAAACATCAATAGCAGTTGTTGCAGCCCCTTCAAGTGCAGAGAGGGTGCCGGAGGGGATTGTAGATCAGAACACTGCAATTGTCATAGATGACATTATAGCAGCACCCCTGGAATCGAGTTCGGGTGGACCTCAACAGAGCAGGGTTTTACTTGAGACAAGAGGCCAAACCATATCACAAGCCAAAGAAGGTACAAGAAAGCGACGAAAGAAAGATCAAGACTTCAAAGAGCCAAAGATGGAGCTTGTCGTTGTGCAGGAAGATAGGGAGGTTCCTGAAAAGAGCAGTTTACCAATACTCCTCCCAGAAGTTGAAGAGAGGAACTGTGCACTTGACACCACAAGGCTAAATGCTGAGGAAGAATCACCTCTATTGGCCAATGTTCCAACACAGATTCCAGAGGTCCAAACTGTTAGGGTAGAGTGCAGTCAAGAAGTGTGCCCCATAGAGACGAACAGTTTCAGTTTGAAAGCAGAGGAGAAGAGGATCCCTGCCAAGGATCGCAAGAGTTTGGGAAGAGCTGGAGGAAGGAAATCAAAGGTTACATTAACAGATCCCTGTGGACAACCTAAACATGACATTGCTGTGGCAGTAGAGGCAGACAAATCTGTGGATGGGTTACACACTGATGAAGATAAGGAGGAGACCAGGTGCCTTTTTAAACCCACCCTTTCTCAAATTTTGGTAAAGACTTTTGCTGCTTCTGGGTCATACTTCCTGGTCTCCTCTTTATTCAACGGCCCATTGGCAGGGAATGTTGTTATTGTTTGCATCATTCTGCTTTGCTGTAATTAGCATGGTTTGGAGTTTGGACTTGTTTTGGTCCATGTTGCATCATGAAGAAACCTTGTGATCCTCTCAGCAGCACCAGATATTGCAATTTTGTTAGGCAATTTCAAGTTTCCAGCACATTCTTGTAGCTGATGCATTACATGCCAATTGAAGATTATAGCTTTCATGCTTTGTTAATTCCAATGCATTTAGTCAAGTTGGTGGTGAGGTACAAGAACTGGGTTTTAATGATAGTCCTGCAATGCTTGAACCCTCATTGTATTTGGAGTTCCAGAAGGAAGTTGACCATATTTCGCGTATGAACTTATTTTTACTGAACAACTGTGATGGTCATCAGTTGAGAAATATTTTTGCAAGAACATGTCTGAGTAGCTCCATAAACTTATTGGCCTTCTTATATGGCTCTTGTGACCCACAAGTTGTCATAAAATTGCACCCAATTGTTGTAGTAGGAAGCATTCTGTGTACCAAGGTGAAGCTGCACTAAATGTTTTGCACAATGGAAAGGCTGTTGTCAGAGAAATTTGCTTGTCCGTATCTATGACACAGCTGTGAGGCATGCTTAGAAATGCATATCAGGAACATTTGTTTTCCTGTGAGGCTGTCTTCAGCTGCAGTGACAAGCATATTTTGAAATGCTACTGTTGTGCTGTATTTTGAAAAACTATTTGACTTGTGCACCTTTGTGTCACCAGACATCAACAGCTTTTAGCACTGGAGAGGGAAAAGCTGGCAGCAAACAAAGAGGTGATGGCCATGTTTGCATCAGCCCTCAACAATATGGCAACTGCGGTTTCCAAGGTGGCAGACCTGCTCCAGCAGTGTTAGGTTGGACATGATACACTATGGACAATGGAGGTTGAATCTACCCAGAATTCCAGAGTTTTGTGAGAGTACAAAAACCCATGAAGACAGTGGCTCCTTAATCATGTTGGCTCATTCTGCCATCACTCAGATGCACAATAGGTATGCAGTGGGGGCATCAACATGGCTCATTATACTACCCAAGCACTTTGCATGCATGTGGTGCAGTGCGTTTGGGGACCTAACAAATCTACATTACCATGGAAAGGCTTATATCAGGTAGAGGTTGTTCTGTCTGAAAATTGGTTGGGGAAAGGGGGGTTATGATGAGCAGCCTGGCTACAAATGCAGGCAATTGAGCTTGGATGCAAGTGTGTTATGTTCATGTGTGGTGGGATGCTGCAATTGCCGAATTTTCTGGTACTTAAGAAAAGGAAGAATCAAGCTTATCACTCAAGAGGGGCTTGGACTCACCACAGTCAAGAAATTTCAAATTGTGTTTCAGAAGGCATGAAACCCGAGTGCTGGAAAAAAAAACTTCATGAAATTCTTGAAAACAGTTAAGGTGAGTAAATTGCTGTTGATATGAAGAGTTAAAATGCATCTTTTGGTCTTCATAGTTTTTTGCTCACAATGTAAACTGCCAGTTGTGGCAACTACGGATTCCATTGTCGTGATTGAGACCAGCTGAGTGATGTGAATTCCTACAATTGGCACTTGTTTGGCGACTTTCTGATTGTTTAAAAGTATTAAGAACTGTAAAATGTATTTTGAATTGTAGAAGCTCATCATCAGTGCTTAACTTACTTGGGTGTTTGATGCAAAAGAAAATGATGGTTTTTTGAAAAATGAAAATGAAGCAAAGCAGTCACTGGACATGAACATTTTTTCAAAGCAATTTGAAACCCGAAGGAAAAAGGCCCAATGACAGAAAAAGTGTCGAATACACTTGTGTGTAGTAGTAGGAGAAGAAAAATTGTTATGGCCAATGAAATTATTGAATTTAAAACTGTAATTTAATATGTATTTACAGTTAGAGCTCTTGCACACGATTACTTGGGCACTTCATTCCAATTTCTTGTAATATGAAATTTTTGTACAAAATTGTCACCAAAAACTGTAAAATTAGTAAAATTTACATTTTAAAAACAAAGCACATGACAAACTTCTTGAGTCACAATATTATAATAATAATAATAATAATGCAAAAAATAATAATAATTCATAAGTTTGTATTGTTAAACACAAATGTCATATTTTATTAACTTGCATGAAACATATACAAATAAAATGTATATTTTAATTCCATTGACGAGTAATCCAAACTTGACATTGACATAAATAATGATGAATTATTGAAAATCTTAAGGGAAAAAAAAAACAATTGATAGTGCACAGCTGCAGCACGGAGCTTAATATGGATTTTTTAAAAATAAATTATCTTATTTACTCAAATTTTATACATTTTCTTTAAATACATGACATCCTTGTTTAAATAATGAAAATTATGAAAAAAAGGAAAAAAAATTGCAGATTTTTTAAAAATTACAAAAAGAATCCAAATATTCAAAACTTACAAAAAACATTCAACCCTAATAAATCCTTTTTATATGAAAACTTTAGGAGAATTCTAAATTCACACCTTTTTTGATTAAATTCACACCCTTTCTTCGCGCGTTTCTTCACGTGTCTGATTATATGCAGATTAAATTTGAGTGTGTCTGCCCCACCCCACTATGTCTAGATGAAAAGTTATTAATAAATTTTATTATACAAATTTTTTCAAATATATCATAATTTTATTAATAACTTTTCATCTAGACACACTCAAATTTAATCTGCATATATAATCGGACACGCGAAGAAAAGGTGTGAATTTAACCAAAAAAGGTGTGAATTTAAAATTTTCCAAACTTTATTATTCTCAAACCAAACCAAAGCAAAGCAAAGCTCGAGACCAAGTGAGTCAATGGATGGACAGGATTTTCACCCGCCCCTAAACACCCAAGTGTGTGAATCATGTGGGATGATGCACTTAAACCCAAACTTTGGCTGGGTGCATCACAATGTCTCTAGTCTCTCTACCCCCTGAAAAAGGCCCAAAGAGCCAACCAATCAAAAAATTAACGCTGTTGGGTTGGTGTCTGTGTGTGTGTGTGTGTGTGTGTGTGTGTATGTAGCTGGATGGTTGGCTTACCCAAATTTGGGCTTCAGGATAGACCACAGACATTATTATTGATTGAGAGAAAGATAGCGCGTGAATCATGAGTCCATTGGATTCAGTGGATTAGAAAAGCACAAGGGGACGGAAGGAGGGATGGAGAGTTTGGGCGAAGGAGAAGAAGAAGAAGACGAAGAAGATGCGATGCGATGCGATGCGATGAGATGAGATGAGAGTGTGATCCGGCAGTGTATGAAATCCAAACAAAAAAATTAAAATAAAATGCAAAAGTGTGGAAAGGTGGTGCCCTTGTGGATTGTGGTGATAAATTGCTCTTTCTTGTCATCTGTTGCCTCCACCACTCATCCATGATAGCTATCGTTCATGCACCACTCCCAATGCCCCCATGAACAACCCACCACCACCACCACCATCACAGGCCTCGTTCTTTTTTCCATCAACAAGAGAAGGCCTCCTCCTCCCCCCTTCTTCCTCCCTCTGTCCCTCCTTTCCGCATCCCATATCCCCCCCACGGGAAATCCATAGCTGTGTGTGGTTAACCCGAGGGACAATTCAATACACTTGCTTTCTGTTGTTGTTGTTGTTGTTGTTGTACCAGAGCTGTTAAAAAAAAACCATACGTGGTGTGGCTTTTTGAGAGAATCACTTGCAAAAGATGGCTATGGCTGTTGCACTGCGACGTTTGTCCAAGGGTCGTCTTCCAACTGCCTTCAGGACGGCGCAAGGTGCATTGGCAGCATCAGCTTTTGTCAGCCCTTCTCGTTTCTCTTCTGCGGTACGTTTGTCGTTGCTTCTTCTTCTCATAATTATAATGTTTGCAATTTTGGTAAACTTGCCAATCTGGTTTCTAGGAATGGAGGAGATACATGATGTCTGGATTTTTGTTCCGTGATTTGGATCTCGCCGTTTTCTTGCCTCCCAGATTTTGGTTTTCTTCTTTTTCTTCTTCTTCTTCTTGTCGTCTTTTCTCTGAGAACTGATTTTGTAAGGGCGAAGAAGATTGTGTTTGTTCCGGGCTAGATATAATGCAATACTGTTGCATTCTGCTTCGGTCTGTACTTCCGTGTTCTACTCAGGATGTGAAGATTTTCATTTTGAGTTTGGAAGTAGCGATGATGGTTGTCACGATGAAAGGGAATGCGCGTAATTTTGCGATGGCTTCTGTATTGTGTGACAAATGCGTTGTTTGTTGCTTTGTTGCTGGAGCTCCTTTTCTGAGACCAAGATTGTTTGTGCCTCAGGCTACGATTGCGAGCGAGGACTCCGTTCCGTCGAAGTCTCATCCCACGGTAAGTACTAAGTGACTCCTTACATGTGTAGATAGAGCCTTTTGTGCTGAGTATCCTTTTGTATGTGACGTAAGTCCGAACATAGACATGAATGCCTAGTGTTGTAGCACTGTTCTCAACGTGTCCAGAATCATACATATGTGAAAATGCAATTTGTATTATGAAAAAAGCTCATTTCTGCAGTAGAAACAAAGTATCAATATCTCCTTCTATCATATCACAAGAGAAACTGTACCACAAGACTCATGGATAGTTGGATTGCAAGTTGCCAAAAGTGACAGTATAAACCACAAGCTTTGCAGTAGCAATTGACATGAATATGGACTAAGGAAACTTTTCTCCTTCTCTTTATCAATCCAACTTTATCAACACACCATCTCTTTTTGTTCAAGAATCCTGCTCAAGAAAGTTAATGGTTGTATGAAAATAGTTTATTTGTCATAGAGGCATGATCATCTCTAACCTTCTGCATTGATATCAAGGTTGTCAAACAATCATGTTTGTTGCCATATAATGAACTACATTATGGTTACGGAATCCTCACATTTGACATCAGACTTTCACAATTGGCATCAAAGAGCATTTTGGTGCAGGTTCCTTCAGGAGGAAGTTGTAACTAATCTTTGGTTCTCTTCATGAACAGTGGCCAAAGCAGTTAAATACCCCACTTGTAGAGGTGGATCCAGAGGTGGAAGATCTTATTGAGCTTGAGAAGAACCGACAATGGAAGGTTTTTACTTCACCACAGAACTCCTTGCTTTTGGTTGTAGCCAGCATTATTTCTACCTGCAACTTTATTCCTTTCTGATGGGTATGCAATTAGTCACCTTATCCAAGTGTTCTGGTGGAGAGTGCAATCGTCAAACCTTAGACTAAGTGGGAAGGTTGTTTATACAAATGTATGGTCCCAAGCAGGATAATATGATTTGTCAAAAGTATTCCTAGTCTTTCTACAGGATTTGAACCTTTAAAATTTTCAGTGGAGTTGTGATGCAAATGCTCTTTGTCCCACAACATAGATTGGGTTGTTAAAACTTTTTAATCGTACAAGGTTTGAGCCTTTGAAATATGGGTGCAGAAATGTTGTGTATGCTGTTGTCCCACAAGGACAAGTGACAAATGGGGGGATGTCACTTGGAATGTTGCAGGGGCTGGAGCTGATCCCATCAGAAAACTTTACATCACTGGCAGTTCTGCAGGCCAACGGTTCAATTTTGACCAACAAATACAGTGAAGGCTACCCCGGTGCCCGCTACTATGGAGGCAATGAGTGGGTCCTCTTCTCCTCCCCCTGGGTGATGAAATTTGATAATGTCTGCATAGCCACACATATGCACTGTTGGCTTGACATCCAACCCAAGCATGTTTGCATAGATGGAATCAAGGAGGAATTTAGCTTCGATGTGTCTGTTGCAGGTTTATTGACATGGTAGAGAGGTTGTGCCAGAAGCGTGCACTGGCCGCTTTTCACCTGGACCCTGAGAAATGGGGAGGTACGGTCTATGTTCTTTCAAAATCCTAGAGACTGATTTGAATCATCTTGTGAGGTCCAGCAACTTGTCACAGCAATTAAGTTCAACTGAATGCCATGCAAAAAGGTGAATTAAGCTGGGTCTAGCTGTTGAATGCTGGACAGCAGTACTTACTACTGTCAGTGCTCTTGTGGATGCATGACAGTGAATGTGCAGTCATTTTCTGGCTCACCTTCCAACTTTCAGGTTTACACAGCCCTCCTTAAGCCACACGATCGCATCATGGCCTTGGATCTCCCCCATGGTGGCCATCTTTCTCATGGGTACCAAGTATGTACCATCCTGCCTATATGCTGTTAGTACCTGAGTGAACAATTTTTTTCTGCTGGGCTACACATTTGTGGAGGTTTCTAGATGTGAATGTCTCTCCAGCAGTTACAAAGTTAATGCTGGGTCCCTGCTGTTCTGCACATGTAACAGACGGACACCAAAAAAATCTCATCTGTTTCTGTCTTCTTCGAGACCATGCCCTACAGACTGAATGAGACCACAGAGCTCATTGACTATGATCAGGTTCTTGAACTGCCTGTCAATTCTTGCCCAGTGTGTTATTTTACCTTGCTGACACTTACATCTGGGCATTGGCTTCAAATGGGAGGTTGAGAACAAAGAAAGTATTTTGTGACATTTCACTTTACACAGCTTATACATATTTGGTGCAATGGGGAAGGGCCAACAAATTCCCAGCACAATAGCTATATTCTGCTAGGTTAAGGTAGAATGAAGGTTCCAGCAACACATCCACAAGGTTCACAGTAGTAGACTGGTCATATGTAATGTTCTCAACTGTCAGTACTGCTAATCACCTAAACCATAGAGGATTGAGGATTGGTTTGGCTCAATAGTAGATGCAGAATGTAGCATTTGCAGACAGGTGTCCAGTGGTCCAGGTTTTGCTCACTGGTTTCTAGGTTGTGCTTGCAGATGGAGAAAAGTGCAGCTCTATTCAGACCTAAGCTTATTGTTGCAGGTGCTAGTGCTTATTCACGCCTTTATGACTATGCACGTGTGCGGAAGGTAGCATCAAGTCACTAACTCCTCTCTTCTCTCTTTTAAAGTTAAAAGTGTTTGGCATTGATATGAAATCAGGTGCACAGACACAGTGCATACAGTTGTACAAGTTATTCCAACAGTTAATAAGGCGAATGAACTTAGAAGGAATGTTAATGTGATGTGGAGGAGATTTTCTGGAATTCTTATGGATTGTAATTTGATGGAATACAGATTTGTGACAAGCAGAAGGCTATCTTGCTTGCTGATATGGCACATATCAGTGGGCTGGTGTCAGCCGGTTTGATTCCATCACCCTTTGAATTTGCAGATGTGGTGACCACCACCACACACAAATCTCTTCGAGGCCCACGTGGAGCTCTGATTTTCTTCCGCAAAGGGCTGAAGGAGATTACAAAGAAGGGTGAAGAGGTAGACTAAGTAACATATCTATTTGAGATACAATCTTCATGTATTTCAACTGTGTGGCTTGACTTGCAATTTAATTGAGCTCCATCAACTCTTCTCCTGCATTTGAGGATGGAAAATTGGTTGTGAAACTTCCGCAAGATGCGGCCTATGCCTTCACTGTGCCAATGATGTAGCTTGAAATATCTGTTTCATACTTTTCATATAATGCAGGTCATGTATGATTATGAAGACAAGATCAATCAAGCAGTGTTCCCTGGACTTCAGGGTGGCCCTCACAATCATACTATCGCTGCTCTTGCTGTTGCCCTCAAGCAGGTAGAGAACATTACACCTGCAAACGCTGTTGATAGAATCAATTAAAGAAATTTGGTTTGCTTTGATGATACTTTTCAGGGTGATATTGTGACTCCTAACTGTAATGTCTAAGAGAAAGTGGTGGTGACTGGTCACAAAGTAACCACATGGTTATTGGCCCACAATTTTGGATGTATGCAGGCAATCACACCTGAGTTCAAGGCATATCAAGAGCAAGTTTTAAGCAATGCTACTCGCTTAGCAAAAGTAAGCCCATTTCCAACCATTTTACAGGACATCAAACATTCAGGTGTTTAGTAATTTATTTTTCTGTATGAATAGTCAACAAGCTTTGGGCAATGGTTCGTCGTCAGGAAAGGATATGATTCAGACAGAGCAGAGCACATCTGAAACAGGGAAAGGAAACATGCCATCACCATAGGTCATGCTTATGAATCCTTTGAGACATGTTGGATGATTGCTGGTTCGCAGCTACTGAAAAGATGAATGTTTGTGGGGTGGTTGAAGTCATTGGCTGCAAGGGGATACGATTTGGTGTCAGGAGGAACTGACGTTCACCTAGTCCTTGTCAATTTGAAATCTAAGGTAATCTGCTTCTTGGATCTTCACTTGCAAATGCTTAAGCAATGACAAATGGAATAGAATAGGCTTCACTTTTCATCATGTAGTTTGATCTGTATATGAGTTCACTTTTTCAACATAGGAAACAAACTTGGAAAGAAGTTTGATCTAGTGGAGATGTTGTAAAGGGTTTGGATGGATCAAGAGTGGAGCGGGTGATGGAGCTAGCTCATATTGCAGCCAACAAAAACACTGTTCCTGGAGATGTTTCAGCCATGGTCCCTGGAGGCATCCGAATGGGTAAGAGTATAAGTTTGAGGAGTGAGTCAATAGAAGGCCATTTATTCCTTGTTAGAGTTTCTTTCCTCATATTTCCCAGGAAGGCTACATAAGTCCATCATAGCCATGAACTTCCCATTGTTGAAACAGGAACACCTGCATTAACAACTAGAGGCTTCGTGGAGGAGGACTTTGACAAGGTTGCAGAGTTCTTTGATCGCGCTGTACAGATTGCTGGGAAGGTTAAAGCATTGACAGGTGAGGCAATGTGTATTGATGCCTACAGCTACATACTGGATTGAATTTGCCTGTTGTGAATATATTTTGTCGTCATCAATGATGCTTCAGACTGTGTTGAAATTCTTGACTATCTTCCTTACATGACCTTTGCAGGTTTGGCTCAAAGTTTTTGTTGTTGATGGCAATGAGTCTTGACTGTCTTTGTGCTGAGGTGATTGCAGGCACAAAACTAAAGGATTTCAAAACTAAAGTCGACACAGATCCAGAAATTCAGTCTGAGATTGCAAGGTTGCGAGATGAAGTAGAGGACTATGCCAAGCAGTTCCCAACCATTGGCTTTGAAAAATCATCCATGAAATATCAACACTGAACTTGACCTGTTCAGTGTTGATGTCAACAGTTCATGGAATAAGGTGAAAAGAAGGTGGACTCATATCTTTACCTCTTAGCAGGCATACGTGCACAAGATTTTTCCCCATGGAAAGTGAATTGGCATCCAAACCTTGATTGTCCGATTATGTTGATATATTGCACTTACACCTAAAGGACTCCTGCTGTATTTTGCATGTCAGAGGAACTCCTGCTGTATTTCCCATGTCAGCTTGAATGAGCATTATGCTGATGGGATGATTTTAGTGTCTTGTGTTGGGAAGCTGAGTATGTTGTATTATACCTTGACGTTGAATGTCATGAAATGACCAATGGCACTCGATGTAAACAAGTTTTAACTACTGCCAATGACATTTGATTTTCCATTATCGTGGACAATCATATTCCAATCTTTGTAACTCCTGAAAGCAAATTGCCTTGAGCATGCATGCAGGTACCACTATGAATTGCAATGAGAATAGACTACTTTGACACAGGTACACTTGGTTGATAGTTCTGGTTTTTCAACTATTGGTTATAAATTTGACATGAGAATCCGCAGATGTGTAAATGCCATTTCCCTTCCAAGATTTTGAGAATAGTAGGCACCATTCAGCACAATGACATTATCCTTTTCACCATTATTCTTCTCTCTCTCTTGTATTGAGATTTCTTTGCTTGGGTCTTGGAAACAGTTCAGCAATTTCTCTGTTTCATCTGTGCAAAAACAAATGACCAAAGATCACATCCTGATCTAAAGTTCAATTCCCCATGATGATGATTGCACTACAGGATATTGCACTCCGCAAACACTCAAATTTCACATACACATGCGCTCTTGAACCTCAAGAGAACCCATGACTTTGGAAATCTCCATGTACTCGCGGGTTCTCCTAGCAAAGAATCACTTGAAATCATGAGTATGACTAAATTCTCTTGACTTGTAGCACACCTTTTGAATGTTCCCAAACCTCAAGAGAATCCACAAGTTTGGGAAGTTCCATGTAACACAATCAACTTCTCTTTTCCTTTCCTCCAAGGGAATACACACAACAATAGAAAGAAAGTCATTTGCTATGTAAGAAAAGTACCTAGTCGGGATTAGAATTGTTTGATGTCTTCCTTCAAAGACTAAAATTCTAGTACCATGGAGGCAAATATTTGACATTTATAAGCCATTTTTAAAATTCTATAGCAAATGACAAGCAATAAACACATGAATTTTTTTTTGTAAGTTGTTCATGTGAGTTTGGGGTTCTCTCCATGTTGGTAAATTGGGGGTGGAAATAGTTGTTGGGGAATTGGGTGTTGAAGTGGGAATTTTGGAAATTGGTTTCATGCTTTTGCTTTTGTTAAAATGCCATTCTATTTACTATAATCAAAATGGATTTCATTGGAAAAAAAAACAATAAAAAATGTTATAATACCTTCTGAATGATGTACCTCTATACATGATTTTCAAACCATTTTAAAAGGACAAGGAGGATTTTCTTATTGAAGGATTTATTAAAATTGAAAATACAACTTATTTCATAACAAACATAATTACATTTTATCAATAGTTTTGAACTTCAACAAAGGGAGATGGCTGCACAATTGGAAATATTATTGTGGCTTTTATGTCGTTAAAGGAACAAACTAAGAGAATAATGGGCTACATCACTCTTTGTGAACATAGATCAAACCATCTGATTTAAAATCAAATCACACCCCCATTCAAGCTATCACATCATGTAGGCTCTTACTCTTGTAATGCCCTCATCCTAGGGCCTTACCCTACACATTTTAGCTTACTTCCACAAATAAAATTTTGAAATTTCAAAAAAATTCAAAAACCTAAAATGTTTTTTTTAAAATTGAAAGCAATTAAAAGCAATACCAAAAGGTTTTTTTTTTTTTTTTTTTAGTACATAGTGTTTGACAAGGTTTTAAAAATTGAAGCCCACAAAAAAACTTAATTAAGTGTAACAATTTGTATGATGTAAAGATCTTGCATTAGTTTTTTCATCACATAGTATACCTTGATTTTTGTTGATTAGGATACTAAACTATTGTCACTATTCCAAAATAAAATCTTTGTTTTATGCTTTGGTTGTCCCAAGTATCTTCCCAAACAATCAATTACAAACAAACAAGTGTCATATACAAAGCATTTAGTTAGAGTTTGGGTTCAACTATCTTGTTGACTAATGTAAATGCAAAATATTATATATATGGAAAGAAGACATATATGAAACAAACCACTAAATTTTGTTCTTTTTCAATTTTTAAACCCTAAACCCTATAACACTACAACTTTGACATCAATTGTATTATTTCAACTTTGATTATATTATTTGCAAAAATGTTGAAACTCCAATAAAATAGAAAGAAAATAGAAAATCTTTTTTAAGTATTTAAGATTTTTTTTTGACATGGAATCTTGAAAATTAATCAACTAGGGCGCTACACAATGCTCTACAAAATCACTTATATATTTTTAATGTTCGAAGGAGAAAGTGACTATCAAATGAAGAATGTAGGGAGCCATATTCTCAACATTGCTCAAGGCCCCAACACTTAGATATAAAAATCTTTTCACGTGCCAAAATGTGTGATGTTTCAACCTTTGATATAAACATTTCATTTTGATGTATTTGATAGATTACAAACATTTAAAACCACAACACAATACAAAAAACTCACTTTGAAATGCTTATTTTCATGGGCTTAAATGAAGATGTCTAAACAAGAATATCATTTTTCACTCATGCAACCTTTTCTTCTATTGATTGTATAACTAACAATTGTGGTTGGTTATAGCAAATAAAGCACCTAGTCAATCCTTTTACACCCACCCACAACAAGATAACATAGTTCGAACTAGTTTTCACGAAGAAATGATTAACATAGCAAGCCAACAAACTCATAGTTTGGTTTTGTTAAATGTCTAAAGTTTTTGCACAAGCAATCTTCTTAATTTTTTGAATCTTGAAATCGTGTAAGGAAAATCTAAATATAATATGCATATCTATTTTTTTTAAACAAGTTTTGTGAAGAGCTATGGGTGTAAAACTATGGTGGTCATGTTTTTCACAACCCAATATTGGGCACACACTTCTTGAGTATCAGTTTACCTATAGTTAATCACTTAATTAATGACTAGTTGCAAAAGAATAAATTGAAATGATGAAATTTTTCATTCCAATACTAGTTGTCATTTGTTTGTATAATGTTGAACAATCAATGGTTTTTGTTTTTTCTTTAAATAAAAACATTATTTCTATATTTGGGAGATGTATTCTAAGTATGATTATATTTGACTGGGTTGTGGAATCATGGAAGACTTATTCTTTTTTGTTTTCAAAATCAAATTGTGAAAATGTGTATTTCATTGAAACTTTTCAAAAATTAATGTTTTGAATATTTTCAATTCAAATTTCTTGTAGAATTACAAGCACTTCAATTGTTCATAAATGAAAAAAAAAAATCACACGTATGTTATGTATTTAAATGCCATGTTGTTTACATGTATATATAAATCAACAAATAGCTTATAAAAATTTGGACCTTGTCCTTTGTAATATGTCAAGCAAAAAGTTGGGTTTAATGGAACTTGTTCGCATTTGATAGAAAATATTTTTGTATTTTTAGGTCCATCGATATTAATAATTTATAATATCTTATAATAGCATATAGTAACTTAGTTATACATATAGTAGCATATATCTTAAATTATTATATGTTATTTCAAATTATATCTTAAGCTAGGTCATTATAATATATGTTATTATAGGTTATTTTATCCTAAGGTATAATAATTTAAAATAACTTGAAATAAATTAAAATAACATAAGGTAAAATACCATATAAAAATTGCATATAATAACTTAAGGTGGACTAATATAAAATAACAAATAATAATTTCAATAAAATAAGCAATAATAATTTAAGGTAGAATAATTTAAAATAGCAAGGAATAACCTATAATAAAATAATCAATAATAACTTCTGATAAAATAATTAATAATAGCCAAGATTAACCTATAATAAATATCCTAAAGTGACCAACAATAAACTATGATGGAATGCCTAGTAATATCCAAAATTAACCTATGATAAATATTCAAAAATAGATTAACCAAGAATAACTTACAATAAAAATAACTTATAGTAGTCAACAATAGCCTATGATAGATTAACCAACACTAATCTATAGTAAAATAATCAAGAATAATTTATGGTAAAATAACCAAAAATAACTTAAGGCAAACAAAAAATGTGCATAATCATATGTGATAACAAAAAAAAATTATTCATTTTAAAATAGTGGTTCAATGGTTAAAGACTTGTTTTTTAAACATGGAGTTGAAAAGAAGTGAAAGGTTCAAACTTCACACTTGCACCTTAAGTTGATGGGTTAAGTTCATAACTTAACTCATTAATTAATTAATAGTTAATTAGTTCTTAGCTTAGCCCACCAACCTAGGGTGCAAATGCTAAGTTATTAATGAATTTATTATTGATGATATAATTATTAATGAATTCATTTGTTCATAACATTAATTATTGTTTATTAAAGGGTTGACCATTTTCACCATCATAAATAGTGTCCAATTTCACTCAAAAATCTAATGAAACATATAATGAACTTGGATGCATATTGGTGTAGCGAACAAACAAAGACTCATATTCACTATTATTTACTAATGAAATGTTTAATCATGTAATAGGTCACAAGGCTTATTTGTTTTTGGATGAATATTTTGCGTATCATCAAATATCCATAGCTCCAAAAGATTAATACAAAATTATTTCTGTAAATAATTAAGGAGCATTTGTATGGTAAATGATGTTTGGTGTGGAGAATGGATTGTCAACATAATGATTGTCATGGACGCTGCCATCACCCACTGTTTGCATCATCACTTGCATCAACATAGTCACTTGCATCATAATTATTTTTTAATTATCTCTTAATTTATTATTAGTTTGAAAAGTTTCCTTGGTTGGTGCACACATGGAAGTCTTTATAGAAGCTTCCTTAAGTTAAGTCCCCGATGGGGTATAAATAGGGGTAGGACCTCTCATTACCTTTAGTCCATTCAACATTAATTTTGGGTACATTTTTTTGTCATAACATTTGTTTTCATACGTTATCAGAATAAAGTTTTGTTTAAATCATCTTTCAACATATACCATGCAAGAGCCTTGCGTCTTTGTGTTTTGAATCTTGGATTAGATTTAAACTTGGATTTCTTATGGTTTTTTTTCCTTGTTGTGTCCTTGACTTAATTCCTGTTCTTGTAGTTTTTTGTGCATGTGACATTGATATGTATTTAATCAACAAAAACATTTGAGGAATATTTGGACCAATTTATAATGAAAATCTTTTTACATGATTTCATGGTATAAAATGACATGAAAATTTACCTATCCAAACTAAAATTAGAATTGCAAAAATGTAAGGAATATGGTATTAACTTGAACCATGATAAATGTGCTTTCATGGTCTTTCAAATAATGATCTTAAAATTCATTGTTTTAAAGAAGGGACAATATTTGAAAAATATAAGCAATCATGAACATGTTAATTCAAATGTGTTTAATGACATGACATGTTTATATAAGTGTTTCATTAAAAAAGTTGCATTCATAATGGCACCCATAACCAAATCAATGAAAAAAACAAGGCCATTCATAGGGACCTTGGAGTGTCAACACGCATGGGACATGATAAAAAAATGTTACATTGAAACACCAATGTTAATTTCAATCAATTGGTAGGTAGAATTCTACGTGTACACAAATGTTTATGTATTGGTAGTAAGGGCAATGGAATAAGTACTTGTTATCATAGTAATTCCATTCGAAGAAGAAATTTCAATTTGGTGATTATGTCATATGGTTTCCAAAAGAGGAAAATGAAATAAGTTGGTAAGGTCAAGGAAAAGTGGTATGGCCCATACATAATACAATATGTTTTGGTTAACAATGTTGTGTTACTTGTAATTTTGAATAAATTTGAGCCCAATTGTATGTTAGTTAATGTGAATAAGTTTAAACCATACAAGTATGTTGACTAAGTAGTTTCAAAACCAATAGTGAATCAAACTAATCAAGAATATGTAGAAATAAATAATGCCCCAAACACAACATTGACAATTAAACCAATATATTGAAATGTCAATCAAACAAAGTCCCTTATGAAAAAGCAAGTAATTGAGATGTTACAACTAGAATAGTAGTAAGTAATGAGGGAAAAAAAACCCCTACAAAAGAATAGGTAGATGATATGTCACAAATTGGAATAACAATAGGTAATGAAATGATAAAAGAAAAATAAGTAGATGGCATGTCACGAATTAATATGATAGGAAATAATCAAGGTCCATAAATGAGACTAATTTTGTGTGAAAAGATATGGACACTAATGTACCTATTAATTAATCATTAATAATTCACATGTATGTAGTTAGTGTGCCACCAATAAAAGATTCAACGAACAACAACAATCATTAGTTTGAATAACCTATAAAAAGTGCGAGATTTTCATGTCAACAATGAATTGTAATAATATTTGTTTCAAAAAATAGTTAATGTTCATTCTTCTTATCGTCTTCTTACCACTTTACACAAAAGTGTAACTCATCATGAATGCATAAAGCTTTGGTAGCCATTTTTGTAAAATTGCATGGAAAACAACAAAATGAAAATAAAAATGAGAAAACAAAAGAAAAAAAGAAAAAAGAACATTAACAATAACATTTATAACACCTTTGAAAGTTTGAAATAGCTCACTAGAATACATCTTGAGGGGGTCAACATATATTGTGTACAAATTAATTTGAAACAATTTCACCACTTGCACAAAATTCACATACAAAGGCGTCCATCCATTAAGCTTCGATAGACCTTGAACAACTTTTAAGTAACTTAGATTTGTTGTTAGAGGCAAAGTGCCATGTAATTGTTTTTTGGCAAGGTTTATATTTTGTTTATGTTATTACAATTGGGTAGGAGTTACAACTACATGGACATACTTGACATGCTTAAAAAGGAGGATTGGAGGAGGTCCAGACTAGACCCCCTGATCCCCCTTACCCCAAGCCTCCTTTGAGCTTTGCAATCATTTGTATGCACCTAAGCCTAAGAGGTTCTAAAAATTCCAAGGTTAGAGCAATGGCAAGCTTGATCCTCACCGCCACAAAATGTGGTGCTATTGCGAACATATTAAGGAATACATTGAAAAACTTGGGGAAATGCAACCCATAAAGGAAACTAATTAATGATGCAAAATCATTTTCCAAATCACACTGGAATGAATCAATTTATCTATGTGATAATAATAAACTCCTAAAGTCTTATGATAATTAACCCACCCAAGTGTATTAATCCTGCATTTACTGACTAATCATAACTATCATAATACCATTATTATGTATTTTGTCATGCAAAAATGATTGCTCTCATGGGTATTGTGTTTTCATCCTTTTTTTTGTGGTTGAATTTTCTGGTTCTCAATGTGAAGCAGTTACCATTGTTGTTATGAGTGTGATCTTTGTCAAGGGTATACAACAAATCCTCTTAAGCTTTTTCAGTAAGCTTAATCCAAATTGTAATTCCAGAAGTAAAGCTTCAAGCTAACTCTAATCATTTTCTTGTTGCAATTTCAATGGGCAGCCCTTTCAGCTCAATCTCATCATTTTTTTGTTGGAATTTCAGAGGCAGCCTTCAAGCTCAATCTCATCATCTTTGTTACAAAATTTCAGAGACAGCCTTCAAGCTCAATCCAATAGCTTTTGTTGCAAAAATTCAGTGGCAGCCTTCAAGCACAATCTAATAACTTTTTTGTGGCAAAGTTTCAGAGGCAGCATTCAAGGCTCAATCTAATAACTTTTTGTTGCAAAATTTCAGAGGCAGGCTTCAAGCCTAATCCACTAATTGTTATTGCAAATTTCTGAGGCTGGCTTCAAGCTTAATCAAATAATTCTTATTGCAATTTCAGAGGCAGGATGGAAGCTTAATCTAATTCTAATTCTTGTTGCAATCCAATCATTCTTGTTGCAATTTCAGAGGCTTTTTACTCTCTGCACTTTGTTATTTTCGCAATTGCAATTGCAGAAGTCCCTCTTAAGCCGATTGCTGGCAATCTGGATGAAGTGGGTACCACGAAAGATCTGAGAAGAAAATGAGGTTTTTTTTCTCTCCTTCTTTCTTTAGCAAAACAGGGGGGGGAAAACCAAAAGAGGTTTGGAGTTTGGACAAACACTAATAAGAATGAAGAAGCAGACATCATCCCCAAAAGCATATTTTACTTGTTATAATCTGCGTGAAGTAGCAGATGAAAACACAATCTGTGCTTGGGATTTGTCTTTCCAAACAAAGTCGTCGTTTGGGAAGAGGGATTCCATTCAACCGGGAGCCAACTGACCAATTACTTTGAAGGCATCATCATCATCCTGTGTCCAAGTTCTCCTCCTGAATGCTTGATCAGATAAAGCCAAAAAAAACATTTTGCAGGGTTAGTTTGCCTGCTCATCAAGGTGCCAAGCTCCTTTCTTTTACTCATCTATAGCCGTCATGGGTACAAGCTTCTTGCTGTGTAATTAGGTTTTTCCTAGCTCTAGCTCAAAGGTGTCATCTTCTTGAGCTTTTCACAGTGGTTTCTTCAATTGGGTGTTTCGTAGGCAAAAAAGGTTCTTGCTTTGGAAGGTGAAGAACTGGGGATTTCATGTCTCTCTGTCTTGCAACTCAGCTCACAATCCTTTTCATATCTGCTGATTGACATGAGTCAAGTTGTCTGCTTGTGGAATTTTGCTCCCTAACTGTTACTTCCTTCTGGCCCCCAACCCACAGAATATCGAGGGGGTTGTCTTTTTTTTTCGGTGGTTGTTGTGGTGCTTGATTTTTTTCCAGTAGCTCCATTCTGATGATAAGCATGGGGACTGCTGCACCCATTTGCTTAAGAGGAGGTAGTAGTAGTACTACTACAACAGTACTGTGTTATGACAAGCTTCCTTGCTTCTTCTACTCCCATCCCACGAGGTTGAAGAACTCTAGGGTTTTAGAGTTTGAAGGCTTTTTTTGTCAAAGAATCCCAAGTTACTACAGATCATGTGGAGGAGCACAAGCTGGAGAGCTGAAGAGGAGCTGCAGGACGTGTGCTGCAGCAAATTGGGGTGAGCATTTCAGATGGTATGACAGGCATTCGAATCCATGGAAGATGTTAGAGGTTGGAAGAGTAAAGGGGGAATTTAGTAGTGCTCTGAATAAGAGGATTTCGGCAGCAGGGTTAGGAGGAAGCAACAGCCAGCAAACTATTAAGAGGAAGTATGGAATTAGGGTTCCCCATGCTACAGAAGATGGTGGGGGTGAGAAAGGCCCTGTCAAGACAACTAGTACTGTCACAGAGGAGGCTGAGAAGGATGCTGATTCTTCACTGTCCTCCTCCTCAACCCCCTCACCTCCTACACCAGCAGAGGATGTGCACCAGACAGTCCCTGTCAATGTTCAACTGGATGCTTTCCGCCTGATGGAGCTCATTGGTCCTGAGAAAGTTGATCCACAAGACGTCAAACTTCTCAAGGACAATTTGTTTGGGTACACAACGTTCTGGGTGACTGGGCAAGAGCCATTTGGGGACCTTGGAGAAGGTGTGCTTCTTCTTGGCAACCTGAGGGGAAAGAGAGAAGAAGTGTTTGCAAAATTACAACGTGGTCTGCGGGACTTGATGGGCACAAAGTATGATCTGTTTATGGTGGAGGAACCGAATGCTGAAGAAGAGGACCCTCGAGGTGGGCCTAGGGTAAGCTTTGTTTTGTTAAGAAAGGAGGTTTCAGACCCTGGTCCAACCACATTGTGGCAATATGTGATTGCTGCCATTCTCTTCATCCTAACTGCAGGCTCCTGTCTTGAGCTTGGGGTCGCATCTCAGCTTTCCCGTCTTCCACCAGATGTTGTGCAGTACTTCACAAGTCCAGAGTCCATGGACCCTCCTGACCTTCAATTGCTAGTTCCTTTTGTTGATTCGGCACTGCCCCTTGCCTATGGAGTTTTTGGTGTCCAGCTATTTCATGAGGCAGGACACTGGCTGGCAGCAGCACCAAGGAAAGTGAAGATGGGTATTCCCTATCTGATCCCCAACATTACTCTTGGCAGCTTTGGTGCTGTCACTCAGTTCAAATCCATCTGCCCAGACCGCACAGCCAAATTTGATATATCAGTAGCAGGTCCACTTGCCGGTGCAATCCTGTCTTCCTCTATGCTTGCAGTTGGTCTATGGCTATCTATTAATCCAGATGCACATGATGCACTTGTGCAAGTGCCGAGTCTCTTGTTCCAAGGGTCCCTTCTCTTGGGTGTGACCAGCAGAGCAGTCCTTGGCCCAGAAGTGATGCACTCAACAACTGTGGCAATTCATCCACTTGTGATTGCAGGCTGGTGTGGATTGACCACCACAGCTTTCAATCTGATGCCAGTGGGTTGCTTGGATGGTGGCCGTGCCATTCAGGCTGCATTTGGGAAAGCTGCTCTGATGGTTTCCAGCCTGCTCACATACTTGTTGCTAGGGCTTGGTGTGCTGGGAGGCCCTCTGTCATTGCCCTGGGGATTGTACATCCTCATTGTGCAGCGCTCACCAGAGAAGCCTTCCTTGAACGATGTGACTGAAGTGGGTGCATGGAGAAAAGCAGGTCTTGTTTTCATACTTTTGTTTGCACTTGCAATGCTGCTTCCCTTGTGGGACGGGCTTGCAGATGAACTAGGGATTGGCCCAGGCACCCCATTACTTTGAGGCTCTGATTGTACTAAGTGTAGTGAGATTTTATTTTTGCAACAAACATGAAAAAGCAAGGGTTACATTTTTCATGATTGTGGAAGAGGTTTGGATCTACCCATTCTTGCAATGTGGGATGCTATGGTACTTGAACAATGAGATAGTGGTAAGCCCTTATTAAATGTCAGAACTCACAATCCTTCCTTGTATGTGAGAGTGGCAAAAGTTACCAGCTGAGTGACCCATAGTCTTCAGACTTTTCATAGATTTTTCATAGGGCTTGCTTTTTGGCACTCTAGAGGATTGTTGTTATTTAGCTATTTAGTTCATAGGTTTCAATTGTGCCATAATGAGATTTTCTTTGCCTGGTCAGGTTTGAGCGATGCATGCAGTTGAAGTAACTGTGTGCCAAGAGTAGTTTGAAGTGGAATTTCCTCTACCCATCTTGTGAGGTTTTTAGCTCTGCAATCTGCAACTCTTATATTAAGGTTTTTCCATTGCATTCTCTTTTTTGAGCATTGGTTATGTGAACTTGAAGTCCAGTTTGGTGCAAATGACAATGAGGATTTGTTTTATAAGATATGTTTTTATCAAATTACTCATTTCATCTGACCTGCAATTGTGGTACTCATGAGGCTATACTACTCTGAGCAGACAGTGGACAAGTCACTCACGCAATTGCAAACTGAAATTGCCTGTTTGGGATGTTTCTTCCTGAGTCTTTGTGTTCCTGACAGTGGGAGAAAACCCTCCCTTGTCATTGGATGCACTGAACTTATCTTGAGTGAGCTGGAGACTTTGCTTCTTTCCCTCTCTGTGCTTGATGTCAGCCTTTAGAATTCTTTCTACTGGTTGTGTTCTGTAGGGCTAAGGTTACTTCAGGTGTTACTTAAAATGTTTGGCTGTCCTCCACCTGAGGAATAAGATGTCAATCTTGTGCAAACCAACTTCTGGTATGCCGCAGTGGGCAGCATTGTTTTCAGGTCCTTGGTGAATATTCTTTGCAGGTTGCTTGATATGCCAACACATAGATGGTAAGTGAATATGATTTCAGTCACAATGCTCTTGCTGGTAGACCCAAAGTCTAAACTGATTTCTTTCTTTTCAAGTGCACTTGGTATGGCAGCAGCTAAGAGATTGTAAGTGAACAGGATTTCCATTACAGTGCTCGCTCTAGCTTTTAGACCCGAGTCTGAACTGATTTCTTGGTGTTGTGAAACATGGTCTACAGAACAATGAAATCATCGCTGGTTAGCTTTCTTCTTTTCTTCCTTTTTTCGGGAACACACAACAATAGACTCAATTGACAAGCTGTTGGCAGTAACCCTCCCCCAAGTCAGGCTCAAGGGCAGAGGACACACAAATGGACTTGCACCTACTCACAAGAGGGTTTGAAACCTGGGACCTTTGTGGTACCAAGCAGGAGCAATATCATTGAGCCATCACTTGGGGGCCAATCCTTTGTGTTTCATGGAGGTCAAAAATACATCTAAATCCAGATTTCAAGCACAAGTCAAGCAACAATTTCATACAAAACTAAGGAAAAACTTCCATTCGAGGAAGTGGAGATAGCTGCAATGGCACCTGACTTCATTGTCTTCTTAATGTCCCCCACCCATCACTTGGAACTAGTTGTGTTTACCCACCCCCATACATGCTAAAACCTAAAATCATACATGCATGTCTACTATCTTAGGGCAATAATACAATTTTATAACATAAAAGCTAACAACAATACAAAAAATCAATTAAAAATTAATTTCATTTTGATTTTTGTTATCAAATCTTCATCAAAGCCTTATTGAGTTTTTAAAAATAACATTAAATTATTTAAAAGAGGCTTGATTAAATCAGTTATCCAACATTCATATTTTGAGAAGAAACCCAAGTAGTAGATGGGTGGATTTCAAAGCAACCCATCAATTGGATGGGTGCACCCAAAATCTATATATGCACGTCCATTAACTTGGGGCAATACAAAAAATTCTCTTGACATCCTTTGACATTTTCCCAAGTTGCTCAACATCCCCCCAACATTTCTCTAACACTACCTGGTACTCCCCAACATCTTCCCAACATTGCCTTATGCCCCCCATCATCACCCAACATTTTCTCAACATCCCCCCATCACCCAAAAATAACCTCTTTTCCTAATGTCATCTCATTGCCGAAAACTACCCTTTTTTTTTTGGACATTTTCCAACATCATCCTACCATCTTCGATGTCTCCTCTATCATCCATGCCATCCCTTGAGTATGTTTTCATCATCTTTTAAGCCCAAATGAAACATCTTTGAACCCAAAAGAGTCATGCAAATCTAAAAATTACTAAGAACACCCTATTTGAGATGTCCTTCAAGTCCCAAGGGCATCCCCCAAAAAAAGGGATGCTAGCAACCTTGGACATAACCAAGTACCAAATTAAATTTAAATTAAACATATTTTATTTCTCACACGGGGAGATCATCATTTTTCGTGTGGCATTCACCATTTTCATAACAACACAAATGCATCAAGAACAAACTTGTCATTGGCATTATTCTACAAGGTTGAAGAAGACAATGAATATTTCATTAAGTCCGTCATTGTCCTAAAAGCTTCTTACCAAACTCCCACCATTTTGTTCCTCATGACCATGATTGTGCAATTTGACCATCTTCCCATCATTTTGTTCATTTCCATCATTTGTTCCTCATGACCATGATTGGGTGATCGACCATCTTGTGTTATTGTTTGTTCCACAAGACCATTAAGATGACGATGCTAAAAATATATATATATTTTTAACCATTATTTTAATTGATGTAAAAATTTTAATAATTTGAAACTAAAAGACCTCCAAATTTTCATTGTAATTTTAAAATTAATAGATTAATTAAATCAAATAATGAAATTAAAAACATAATATTATTTTTACTACACTTGTTGAAATGCTTTAATTTTTAGTTAAAATTTTTTAAACATTATGTTTGATTTTCTTTAATAAATTATCTTTTATTTCTTTTTCATTTTTATATTTTGATATTTCCAAATTGTTGTCATTGTTGCCATTGTCAACTTTGGAATCATTTTTTGTTATGGGATTCATTATCCTCAACAAGTTTGTTTTATAATGCATTTGTAGGGGTGCAATATCTTGTTTGGACCACAACTCACAACCTCAATGTAAAATGGTTCAATTTGTTAATTTCAAATCAAATATGTATTTGGTAAAAAAATTAGCATGACATCCTAGAAACATCTATTCTTGACAAGGAAAGATCATGTACTCAACTTATTTTACAAACTAATACAAACCAATTGAGGTTGCAAGCTTCCTATCAATATGGGGATTTAACTAGTTGACATCCAACAACACTAAATATATTATTATAAAAATAATTCTACATGTCATTTACATTCAAGTGAATAAATTTTTGGCTTCTTGCTCATTTTTTGGGTTGAATTTGACAACTTCAATAAATTCTGAGATTGAGAATATGCTCTTTTATGGCCTTTAGGATGAAGCATTTGGATATCCCATGTTCTCAAAATTTTGGAAAAAATTTACCAAAAAAAAGAAACAAAATTTGGCTCATTGGTGCCATTGTTGTAATCACCTAGAGTATTGCACAAAAATTACATGCATTTACTCCACAAATCAGCAAAAAACTTAATGATGTAGGGAAAGAACAATTTGCACACATTTCAAGAATACTTTTTACCAAAAAAAACAACAACAACAACAACAACATTTAGATAGAATTCACATAGTTGAAGCTAATGGAGATGACATGATGTAAAATTGTGCCTATAACTAATGTTGAACAAACTAAAAGAAATGAAAGGTCCTACTTCTATTTACACACCTTTGGGGACCTAGTTTAAAGAAGCTTCTAAAGTGGGTTTTATGTGTGCATCAAATAAATAAATTTCTTGAAAACCTTCCTAACTGAAATTTAATTGAAAATTAACCATGACTTAATTCAAAGTTAATTAGGACTTAATTGGGAATTGACTATAAATTTTCTTAAATTCACTTAGAATTAATTAGAAGTTATGGTCAAACATTATGGATGAATTCCATCCATTAGAAGATGGTGTCTAATGTTTCTATCACAATTAGATTGATAGATGAAAAAAATGTGCATCCATATTTTTAATTTTAATATTAGTTATTCAAAAGCAATGGCCATTTAAATGTCAATTACAAGCATAAGAAGGAGATTTGTGAAGGGGAAAAGAAAAACATTTCACCATAAACATGAAGACTGAAAATCCAATTTTGAAGTTGATAATGGCAATGAGGATGACATTTCATCTTGTCTTTTGTTCCACAAAACCATAACCCTAAAATATAACCATCTCATGCCAATGTAGGACGGGTTGAACATTTTAAAGGTTGACCGTATCCAATTGATTTGGGATAATCAAAATCAAAATTGGTCAACGAAGGGGACTCCTTGACCTTGAAATTGTAACCTTTACTTGGGGCAAAATAATTCAATGTTTTTAAATTTCAAATTGATGATGGGTTTCACAAAAACATTAGCCCAACATCCTATAAATTAATTCAAACCAATTCATGATAAATTTGAACTATTTCCTTCTAATAAAGTACATTAACATTATTTTTGTGTAGCCTCAAAGATGCAAAAATAGATCTCCAAGTTGATAATGGCAATAAGGATGAGAATTTGGATGTTTCACAATATGAAGATGAAGAGGAAATGAAAGACAATGAAGATGACAAATAAAATGGTGAAAGTCAACGTCCTAAGTTCGTCATGTAATGCAAAAAACCATATGTCATCAAAAAGAGGTTGTAAAATAGTAATGCTTGAAATCAAGGGTGTGAAAAGAAAAGTGGAGAAATTTTTTTACAATCATCCACAATCCCCCACAAAAATTGTTCATATTTATTCCACAAATCATCAAAATGGATTCATGGTGCAAAAACAAACAAGTATAACATTAAAAAACATGCAATGCACTACTATATTGCAAATAGGTTATATGTATTACATTTCCCACTCCATTAAAACACATTGCACATAAAGTTTTTTTTCATCTCTCCATCTAATTGTTCACTTGACACAAGATTGAGTGTGATGTTCTTTGTTTCATGGAACAAACAATGACGCAAGATGGTTGTATTTCACAATTTTGTTTTCCTTGTCGCACCAATATTGATTTTAATAATCATTTTCATCATCTTTGATGTCTTCAAAATCATCTTGATCTTCATCATCTTTTTTGCTTTCTTCATCATTTATTTCCTTTTCATTTTAATCTTGTGAGATATCCAAATTGTTGTCCTCATTGCCATCATCAACTTCAAGATCAAATTTTGCATCTAAGACGTGAGGATCAAGAACTTAAAGTGAACCATGCAACCAACTTCATCCATGTCCACTTCAAGTTTAAGTTTTAATTAAAGGTTGAGCTTACAACTTAAAGCTAGACCAAAACTTTAAAATGACAATTATTTTTCCTAATAATTCTTTGTGTGTTTGATGTTCCCAAAGATCAAACCCTTTTTAGATTAAATATATTGATTAGTTGTTAGGTGCATCCCAAAGTTGATTTTTTTTCTTTGTAATGAACTAACTTCATTTGCCGATTACAAATTTGTTTTTGAAAAAGTGGACATTTCCCAAATAGAAGTTTACACTCCCAAATACAATTAAAAATATGCTTCCCTTTGGGTCACATATAAGGTTATGAAAGTTCAACTTTGGGCAAGGTTTTAACATAAAATGTGGTGCTACTGGGAATATATTGGGAAGCTGGCAAACAATTTGAAAATGCATTGGGAACAATGATCATAACACAACAGGGAATTTGATGTGAACACATTGATACCTTGATTGGAACTTAGTGGGAACAAATTGAAAACATCAAAATCCAAAAAAATCAAACCACTATTTGCTTCTTATTCCTTCCCCCTATCCCCATCCCCCCTTCACCAAACAAAAAAAAACTAGTTTTGATTTTATGATGTTATGATGTCCAAATCGCTACATGACATGATTTCCCACTCTTGTTTCAATTTTACATTAAAGTGAACCAAATTGACAAAATACAATAGGGGTGATATTAATGACATAGATTACATTGAAATACATCGATGAAATTTGATAATATGGATGAAATTGACAACATAAAAATCATTATTTATAGGGAAAAACATGACCATGTGATGACATTGGTGAAACATATTAACAACACAAATATAATTAATCATATAGTTTCATGGATGGAATTCACTAAACAAAGAATGTTGCCCATGTGGATGAAATTTAAAAATTTCAAATATGGATCATGATAACTTTTATCCATGAATATAATTTCATTCATGTGATACATTGTATCATCCATGTTATCAATTTTATCCACATTGTCATATTTGTTCATGAAATTTACTTTCATTTGAACACCAATGCACCAAAATAGTTCATTGATAGTTCTTTCCAAACCAACAATAGTTCAAGCAACAAATTCTCCCATGAAGTTTCCCAAAATGAACTCACAATAGCATCAATGAACGTTCCTAAAATTGGAGGACCAAATAATGTGATTCACATCTTAACAAACATCATTATTATTGATCTCAAATGTGTAATATGATGTTTCAAACAATTCTATAGTACATATAGTTTTGTGGGTTTGAATGAAGCCCCAAATTCCAACAAAAGAAATGAGCTATTGAAATAAACATTCATGAGTTTAATTTTCCCACCAAAATATAATTCTTTGATTCTTTACCAAAAACAAGGTGATGATTTTTTAACATATTTGTGCTAATAATATCTCAAATATGGAAAGATCAAAGGTTTACTAATATGCACTTTCCTCACGCAACGAATATCTATTACATATCAAAAGATACAAACTTTCATGATTGTAAATTACACAATCCTCCTCGTGAGGTTGATTACATCTCCACTTTCATGCCTTGGAAACCTTTGTCCACTACCACTTTTGATATCTTACATGCTTGCAATGATTTTTACTTTTGTTTCAAGTCATCAAGATTTGAAGCTTAGCAATTAACTTAACATGATACCTTTTTTTTCTTCTTCTTCTTTCCTTTCATTTCTTTTTTAAACTTTTTCTCTATTGTAACAAGCAAGCAACTCATCAATCATGTAAACCCTAAACTTGTGGCAAGTTCAAACCAACAACAATTCAAATGAGAGATGGTCCAAATGGAAGTTCAACCCAAAAAAGAACAAAAAAAGACTCTATATTAAGATTGTTACTCTAGCCTTAGGAAGCCCCATCTCTCTTGAGTTCTTGTTGCCAAGTGCCTCATACCAAATGTGTTTTTCTTCTTATGTTGGTTGAGAGAATGCTTCGAAATTTGTCAATTAAATTCTTAATGTTTTGTTCACACAAAAGTTTTTTGTAGCAAGTGTTTGTTTTTAGAATTGGAAAATTTTCACAATGCTTTTAGAGCTTGAAAATACAAGTGAAATTGTTAGAGTTCATGATGGAGGAGGATCAGCCATTTTTTTTTGGGGCTGGCTATATAGAGCCAAAAAAGCTATATCAAAAATTTAAAAGTGCTAAAATCAAGTTTTCTTTTTGAGATTTTCAATTGCCATAATTCAACCACAAATAAAGAAAAAAAATGCTATATCAAAAATTAAAAATGCTAAAATCAAGTTTTTTTTTGGAGATTTTCAATCGTCATAATTCGACCA
Organism: Sphagnum tenellum; assembly: GCA_963921925.1. NCBI lineage: Eukaryota > Viridiplantae > Streptophyta > Sphagnopsida > Sphagnales > Sphagnaceae > Sphagnum > Sphagnum tenellum. The sequence continues at coordinate 22,650,265 of OY998142.1, read as the reverse complement.
AAAATAAAGAAAAAGTTGCAAAAAAATTTATATATATTTCAACAAAATCTGTGTTTTTGAATTTGCCAATATTTAGACTGTAGGTTTTAGCATGCTGCCAACAAATTCCACAATTCCTAAACTTTTTTATTTATTTATTTTCCTTTCTAACCTGTAGCCAAATTTGGCTAAGTCCTCTTTTGGATGATAGCCAACCCACCTAACTAACAATTTTGAGAGAAAAAAAACAGACACACACACACACTAATAATACCAATGGCAGCAACCAATTGCATCATTGGCTATGGGGCTCCAAAGAGGGATTTAGCCATAAATGGCAACATGTTTTTAGAACCTGTCTAAAGTAGTTTAAAAACTAATTATTAAAAAAAAATGCTACCTAAGTAAAACCCGAGTTGAAAAAAATAGAAAAAATATATAAATTATTTTTAGTCAAATTTTATGATGTAGCTGAAGTGGCGATCATCCATAAGATGATTTAGCCATATTTGGCTACATACTACTAGATATGAAAGTAGGAAAAAAAAAAAACAGAATCCTTCTATATTCTTATTGGCTACTTAAGTGAACTCATCATAAAAAATCTGACGATTTGGAATTTGATTTTTCTTCAAAATAAATCTGACGAATTTAGGCTCATTTTTTTCATGAAAAATCCTTTGTAGCTAGAGGTCGAAATCATAAATTTTTAGGTCGAAATTTGGTGAAATTTCGCGCCCCCCCTCCCCCCCCCCCCAAAATTAGCATAAAATTACAAATAAATAAATACAAATACAAAAATACAAATTAATTAATTTAATTACAAATAAATATATATATATAATTAAATATTGAAAAAAAAGAAAAGAAAAAAGAACAAAAACTGAGTAGGAACGAATTAAACAACCATTCTTACTAGTGAGAATGAAGTTACCAATACCACTGAAACTCTACAACGCTCACATGCGCGCAATTTGCCTCCGCCGTCGCTTGTGCAAGCCATTGGTGCGATGGCGGCAGCTGCTGCAGCTGCACATTCCTGCCTCGCGCACACAGTTCTCACGCGCCGTCACCCTTCCATCTCCTTGCAGCTAGCAAAGAATAATCATCTGCCTAGAAGCCAACTATCATGGCCACTTACTTTCTCCAATTGCTCCCTTTCAAGTTCACGCTCCTCTGGCCTTTTGCCTTCTGTTTTTAGACTGAGCTCCAGTAGCTTTCCAGATCGAGCTTCGCCATGGATCTCCAGTGGTCGTAGGATTGTAAATTTGCCGCCGATCAGTGCTAGTGCTGCCTCTGTAGCGGCGATTGGTGATGAGAGTAGCGGAAAGGGTCGTGGTGCTGTCCCTTGGGCTGGAGTGAAGCCGTTGCCTTTCGTGGTGTCTGTGGGTTTAGGTCTTGCTCTCCGTTACCTGGTTGCGAAGCCGGCATCTGTGACGACGCAAGCATGGCAGTTGTTGGCCATTTTTTTGTCTACCATCGCGGGTCTTGTGTTGTCTCCTCTTCCCGTAGGAGCATGGGCGTTTCTGGGATTGACAGTGGCTGTGGTGACCAAAACCCTAACATTCGCTGCTGCCTTTGGTGCCTTCACCAACGATGTCATATGGTTGATTGTCATCTCTTTCTTCTTTGCCAGAGGATTTGTGAAGACTGGATTAGGGGATCGGATCGCCACCCACTTCGTGAAACTCTTGGGCAAGAGTACATTGGGTCTCTCCTATGGGCTTGTTGTAAGCGAGGCTTTGCTTGCACCTGCCATGCCCAGCACTACAGCTAGAGCTGGGGGTGTGTTCCTGCCCATCATCTCATCCTTGTCTCTATCAGCCGGCAGTCGACCTAACGATAAATCTTCTAGGAAACTGGGAGCTTACCTTGTGCAATCACAATTTCAGGCAAGCTTCTTTGGTATTTAGCAAGCATTGTATCATTTGGGGATTTAGGGTTTAGGGTTTAGTTCATTGGGGACCAGTTTCGTTCTTTTATGGCTGTGAGTGTGATTGCTGTGGGAGCTTGACATGCATGCATAATGTTTGTTCCTGTTTTTGCAGTCAGCTGGGAATTCAAGTGCACTTTTCCTTACAGCTGCAGCTCAGAACCTTCTGTGCCTGAAACTTGCACAAGAGCTGGGAGTATCGATTTCAAACCCTTGGGTGTCTTGGTTCAAGGCGGCAAGTGTTCCAGCATTTGTTGCTTTGATGACAACCCCATTTCTGCTCTACAAGATTTTTCCTCCTGATATCAAGGAGACACCAGAGGCTCCTGCTGCTGCCGAGAAGAAACTGCAAGCAATGGGTCCAATTACTCACAATGAATGGTTCATGATTTCAACCATGCTACTGGCTGTCACTCTCTGGGTGTTTGGGTACACAACTCTCTATCATTCTCTATTTTTGCTGTTTCACCAAGGGCCAAGACCCAGCGTGCTCTATCCCTTTCTATCATGGTTAGAAGATACCATGCAACTCAAATCTATTGTTAGTGTCAGTGCCCAACCCAACCACCTTCGTATGATGCATAGATGGTAGCCACTGGTCTAAGCAACAAATCCTGTAAGATACAGACAATCTGATGTTGTAATGATTTGTGGTTGGTTATTTTGTTACTGTCTCATTCTGGTGCTCTTGCTGCTTTCTGTATTTGTAATGTTCCCACAGCAAGTCTTTTAGGGTAATCACCCAGTCACTGTTACCTTCTCCTTAAAAACATTCTCCTTTCCTTCTCTTCCACTACTCCATTCAAAATGGACATGCATTCTGTGACCACAGCTCCAGAGCAAGCAATGTCTCATCCAGTGAGAATGTCCCTCTCTGTATTGTCTTCATCACTGGGTGGTTTCTACAACTAGAAGAGATCCATATTAAGTTTGCTCTTCATTTTCAAATTTGCAGAGAGAAGCTGAGAATTGCAAGTGTTGTGGCTGCCATGTTGGGACTCTGCATTCTCCTCCTCCTTGGTGTGCTAGACTGGGATGACTGCCTCAGTGAAAAGTCGGCATGGGATACCCTGACATGGTTTGCAGTCTTGGTTGGCATGGCTGGAAATCTCTCAAACCTGGGCCTTGTAAACTGGATGTCTGATGGGGTAGCTAAATCACTTGCCTCATTCTCTCTAAGCTGGCCTGCAGCCTTTGGTGTACTCCAGGCCACGTATTTCCTAACCCATTATCTGTTTGCTAGTCAAACAGGGCATGTGGGTGCCCTGTTTTCTGCTTTCTTAGCAATGCATATAGCTGCTGGTGTTCCAACTGCACTGGCAGCATTGACATTGGCCTACAACACAAATCTCTTTGGAGCTCTCACACATTACAGCAGTGGCCAGGCTGCAGTTTACTTTGGCTGTAAGTGATTCCTCTTTGTTACTTCTCTCTTGTTTCAGGTTGTCTCTGTATTTTGTGTATCATGATTTGCTGCTGCGTTTCAGCTAGCATACATATGATCATAACTGTGTATAGATTAGGATCAATGAAAGATAAAGAGAGCCTTTTTGTGATGTACAACTATATTTCCTAGGTGTTGCAGTACATCTTCTGGTTTGTAAGGATTCATAAACCTCCTCTTGTCAACTGACTTATTTCTTCATTTCTCTGTGTGATTGCAGCTGGCTATGTGGAGTTGAAAGATGTCTTCAGGCTGGGTGCAATCTGTGCTATTTGGAATATTTCGGTTTGGGCGGTTGTAGGAGGCATCTGGTGGAAAGTTATTGGTTTATATTAGTTGACAATCCAACATGTGTGCCACTGTCACCAACCCCATTTGCTGTCATTGGGGTTAAAATTTTGTTTTTGTTCACATTTCTCACTGACAAGAATTAAGTTATATATGTCATTGGTAGGGTGGAGTGACACGGATCCCAAGTTTCGATTTAAGATTGATTTTTTTGGCTTCATATGATGTTCCTTTCATCATCAATATAGTTAATGACTATCACAAAGAGTTGGTGCTTGGAACGAAGTGCCTACATGACTGTCTAATATTCTAGTGTTTTGGTTTTTCATCAAAGTTGCTGTTCAACACATGAAATAGACAAGTTGCATTCATTTGAGTTCTGCTCTAATAGTTTTCAGATCAGTGTAAGATGTAATTGCTTCTCTGTTTTTTTTACCAATACCATAGTGCAATATGGGAAACAACATGTTTCACTCCATTAAAATGTTGATTCATGCACATTATATATTCGTGGGGTGTAACAACTTGAATTTTCTGAACACAAGGATAAACACAGTATGGTGACCTGATGAAAGCACACTGGAAATTGCAATTGGACCCTGACTCCAAGGCTGATTTTGTTGTCATAGATTGGTTGACATAAATCAAGTTGATAAAACTATGGATCTTACGAAAGGGCCTTGGAATTATTTAAATTTACCCACAAAATAACATTTCCCTGCCCATGTTATCAGATCAATGAATCATGTGAAAGGGAGAGGGGGCAACCATAGGGTTGAAGAAGGTTTGCAATATATGACATCCACCAACACATCAATGAATGATACAACACGTGGACAAATGCAAATCAAGTTGTCCCATGTATTCATGTAGGAGGCAAGGCTTTGGCATTCAGTCTGCCTAAGGGAGGGACTATGGAACAATGTAGTTCTCATTTGGTCTGAAAAGTTCAGAGGCACCCGTGTTACTGTTTCACAGATTGCAAAATAGAGGTGCAACCAATCTCGTGCAGAGGATTCTCCCAAAACTGCAATTTGTTACCCTTTCAAATACATCTCTGATCTTCTGGACACACTGGTTTGTGCACACCATGGTGATAAATGCCATGGGATGAAATGCAAAGGTAGAACAGAATTCATTATAAGTGTTCCAACCTCTCTGTTGTGCAGTAGGAAATCTGATTAAGATTTGCTTCCTTTCAAGGTCCCAAATTTCCCCATTTCAGATGCCAGCAAGAGGTGGTACAGCCTTATCCATTTGTAAACGGGCTAAACGGCCAACTCCAATAAGTCGCTCAGGCAGCTCTTCTTCAACATCGCACTGGAGAAGTGGACACACCCAAAATGTATCAATAAAGATAATTGGCTTCAGTGATAAATAACAGACCTACACAAATCAGCCATGGCAGTGATAAAAGTAGACTCTGCAAATCAAATTTTGATTACAAAATAGAAGATGGTTTGAAAAAAGGACACACTCACTCTTATGAAAAATGCCATGTCAACCACAAGAGCAGATATGTAGCCAAAGACCAAGCCCATGACTCCGCGTACCACTCCTGATGACCCAAGGTTCAAATCTATCTGCAGGCCAACCCCACATGCCCACAAAGTGAATATATGAATGATTTAAAAGACAGTTAATGTTATAGTTCCATTCAGTGGTGATGCAGGTTGAAAATCTCATCTACTGATTGTCTTGTTCTTGATACCCTCCATCTGGTAGAAAAAGAAAAACCACACAGACAGGCGTGAATATGAGGTTGTAACAATGCATACCTCAATGTAGTTGAACCCGACATGATAACTGGCATCCAATATTTGGCCTAGCGGTACTGCTCTTGAGCCCACTGCTTGCTTGATTATCCATGATCCCTGTCAACACATACTCTCAGCAGCTTGAAAGAACAGATTGGTGTGCATTTCAGAGAAAGCCTGTGGAAATTACTGGACATACTACAGCACCAGTCTGTTCCTTTCTACACAAAAGGACACTGTTTTCAATAGGAGACACAGGCAAGTGTACATTCCACTAAAACCTGAATAACCCAGTGAAAAGTAATTTCTCAAAGCTACCTCAGGTATGGCCGGTATAAGAGAAAGCCGACTGTTTCGGAAGGTGTCATCTCCAAAGATAAATTGATGCAGCAGGGAGCCCTCAAGAATTTCCTCGTTGGTGACAAAATAAAACACGAGGCTGTAATTTAATGTGTAAGACACCTGCAAATATAGGACTGATCTCAGTGATGTTTAATACATGACCAGAGTCTGGACAAGAGTTACCTAGCAACCAACCATCGTATCTACAATCACTATAAAGTTGGTTACCTTCCCCACCTAGACATCACTGTAAGAATAATCCCTCACTGCTTAGTCTTAAACTTGCTCATGGAACAAAGAGAACACAATGAATGGTACAGCACCTGCAAGTTGATGACAAAAAAGAAGAGCTCTCCATTGAAGGAAGCCTTCTGCAAAAGCACAAAGAGCTTGTCAAGGTCAGGCATCTGACCTGGATGTTGACAAAACAACCAAGCAAATAGTGATAAAGGGAATGCGGATGCAAACCAAATGTGCAAGTTGCAACATGTTAGGCTGTGCATACCAAAAGTAGTGACACTAAGAAGCTACACTAATGGGTGCTGTAATGATGAGAAGAATTACCTGGACAAGACTGTGAGGGTGCTCAGCTACATGATCCATCCTGTCCTTGCCCTTCAACCAGTCCACCGCCACCAGCTTGCATAAAGGTTCTCCTGCTGCCACCTGCTGTCACCACACCACAAGTCAACATTGCTAATTGTTGAGCTGCAAAACCACAACTTGCAGATGCTAAATAACAAATGATTGCAGTATTGACTTCTGTGAATTGAATCACCTACTTACCCTAGAACCAGTGTGGAAAAAGTTGCTTCCTTTTACCAAAAAGTTACTGCCTTCTGGTTCAGAGAAACAATGTTGTCCACCATCTAGGGGGCCCCTCGGTACACTACCACTGAAGTATGGCATGTCAAAGATACCATGCTGTGGACAAGCTGCATTAAGCAATTACGAGTGAAAGCTTCAAAACAAGAATCTATGGACATCAACACAAAATCCACATCTCCAAGAAGTCTTTGGATACTTGTCCCCTATAAATGGCATCCAAGTCTGACAAGTATTGAGAAGCAGGGGGAAGAAGGACACTGGAAAGTTTTTATAACCTGCTCGGGTTGGAGTTGCAATTTTTGGTGATTTACTGCTCTCAATGTGAATGCTGTATGTCTCTGACATAGTCTGCAACAGTAGCTGAGATCATGAGCAAAACCATTTATTCCTACTATCATTTCCAAACACAGTGATCAATTGCAGCAGTGAGCCTGATCTGACTGTAAGCTATCTAAACCAGCCCCTAGGTGAAAATGTGGATGGGATTAAGTCCTGATCCTCGGATTACAACTTGTCCTCATTATGCAACCAGCAGGAGATGTGTTTTGGTATTTGCTCAGTACCTCTGACCATTCTGAAAGTTGATCCATGTTGGCATCATGAAACTCATCCAGCTCCTCATTGTCAAGGAATGGGATACTCACAACAAAAGTTTCACCAGTGTTGGAGTTGCCTTGCTGCATGTGATTGCCCATATATTCCATACTATGCCTCCTCACAATTGTGAGACTTGACTTCACTCTTTGTGCAGCAACATACTCTCGAATTCCTGGCAGATCAAAAGAGCAAGTAACAACTGCATACATCAAATGGGGACCTGCACACTAGCCATAGAAAGGAGACTAGGCCCTTGAGAGAATCACCAAGAGACTATTTACAAGACACCACCCTATCCAAGGGAATAATGCTGCAGTGAGGACAGACCCACATCTATGTTGCTGGATGTCTTTCCAATTATCACACCACTTACAGAAGCCAATGGCAAGAAATTATCCACATAAAGAGAAAGACTAAAGAAGAAAGAGAGCCAGACCTGCAACCACACTGAGAAGAGAATTTCTCAGGTGAACTGGGTATGTACAGAGCCCAATCCCAAACAACGATGACCACCCAGCTACATTCACCTCCAATACGAACTCAACAAGTGTCCGGGGCTTCCCAGAAGCCCCACTCTTCAAAGGTGTCACAATATAGCCACCACCTGTTCCCCAATCCAAAAATGACGCAGGTTACATTTACATTCAAAGATAAATCTCATTGAAGAGACATTCAACTATGGAACTCTTCTTGATGTCTGTGCCTTTGTCAACCACACCCTTGTATTTATAATCTTCCCAAATCTATAGTTGTGGTGTTTACCCAGGCTTTTAGGGTTTCCTAAACCCTATGTACAGAAACTGACCATCTTTCTAACAAGGATGTAGACAACTATAAGTTGGTTTGCAGTCAGAACTTACTGCGGATATATGCTCGAACATATCCAGGCTGGAGGGGCATTTTGGATACCGACCTGTAAAACACAGCTGGAACCGATCATAAAATGAAAGTGCAGCATAGCATCAGAATTAATGCTTTCCTTTTTCATTCATTTCCCTTTGTGAGTAAGACATAGAAATCGGTTTCTAGATCTCTTCTGGTGCAACCTACTAATTTTTTTGATACCCCCTAATCCATCCTTTAGTTACTGGAGACTAAATGACCAAAAGCTCATCCAGAGAACTTACAAAGAGGCCATGTCACTGGTATTGTCTACTCACAATAAGTACCGTTGTCTTCTCGTTTCCAGTAACGAGATAAGCAAAAGTCTCTTGGCCGTCGCCATCTAAGCACAGAAAAACCAATTCAGATGTACCAGAAATGTCAAACAAGAGAATAAAAACTGATCACCACAGTGATACATACAACGAACTTAAGAAAACAAGTCAGATGAATCTAGGAAAATCAGCTCATGTGCCATGCCTGCATCAATACTGTTTATTGCTCATGTAAGGATGCCAACTGCAACACTGATGCTTGACAACTATCTAGGAAGTTGAGAAAACAACATCGGTGTCTGAGTCTGAACCACCAAAGTACTTACATCCAGTCCTGTCGGAGGCATAAATACAGAACATCAGAGTGCCCATCAATGGTCTCTACTATAGACGCACTTCGAAATGTGTGGTCCCATCTGCACAGAGGGAATGGGCTACTGATTCAGGACTGGATCTTGCAGGTGACAACTCAGCAAAAAGGTATGTATGACTACAACTCTCACATTCCACACATATACTGACTCATCACCTTCTATACAGCTTGTAAAAGCATGCAGATGAAACTTCAGAGCACGGCATACTTACTGGTGACGTTCCAATCCATAATCCATTATAAGGTTGAAAATTTGATCAGCAGGTGCCTTTACAACACCAACTGCTTTTGTCACAGGCAGCTGCATTCATTTGCAACAAAGGCAGTCACAAAAAAGATTTACAAGTATTGTCCAAAATCATTTCACGGGAATGTCTTCTGCAATTGCTGCTGCTGTGAAGCTTGACCTTTGGGAAAGGAAGCCTGCAACTTACATGGAAGGTTCAAAGAGGACAAAACAGCTAAAACTACCAATGCAAAGAGGAAGCTCTTGAGATGACACAAGAAGCTCAAGTGGTCCTCCCGCCTGACCTTATATCTGAACAGAAAATCTGATGTCTCCTCAAAAAATCTCAATCCTGCAAACCAACCAACAGAGCACAAACAAAGTCCTCCCAAGTTGAGTATGCAAACCCTTTGCAAACAATCATCCAGGTGTGAGAAGTGGGTGGGTATTTCAGATACACTTAAACAAAGTAGCTGGTAGCACTTGGCCGAGTTGGTTCTGTACTTAGAACTCAAACATGAACTTGTGAATGTTTAATACACACTCATGGATATCAAGATAAATTTGTGATCAGCACCCATATTCAAGTTTTAAACTAGCAGCAAACAAAAACTGAACTACACACCATTGCGAGATGAAGTTAAAACTCATATTACAAATTGAGAAGAGAGACAAACCATTTTCACAACGGACCAGACTCCATTTTGGTACAACCCCAGGTGAAACTGACTGCAAATCTGCTGTCCCTCCACTGCTGAAGTCTTTTGACAAAAGAGGTGTTTCTGCCAGTTCCTAAACCATTGTTAAGCCAAATGGAATCTGGAGCCTGAGCTACTGACCCAAGTCCAAAAAAGAAATTGATACACAAAAACAAGACCAGGTGCAGGTGCAGACACATGAGCAAGGTTTGGCATGATGTTGTAGGTAAAGAGTAAAGACCTGGCCCTATAGTAACCAAGCTGTTGTAAGATCTTGTCTTCTGCCTTTGAATAAGAGGTGACTCCACGTCCATTCCAGTTGGGCTTGAACCACCCCACCTTTGAACACAATCATGTCAAGAGCAAGGCTTACATCAGTTCCCTGCAGTCTAAGAAACAAGAAATGCAAAAGTACCAGGACTTTATCAAATGCTAAACATAGAATGGCCCAAATTCAAACTGATCCAAATGTTGCCAAGGCCACCTATATGGACAGGACCCAAATGTTCATCTAGGTAGCTACATTACAACATGCAGAAATACAGGGTGGACCTGTGACAGAGACACACAGTGTAGAAGAAACGTACAATGGTTCAGTGAAGCACCCTATCTGAATGCTTGCAGATGTTGGCCATGTATCTGGTCTTATCTCCAAGGGCTACACACACACAATGCATGAAGTCATGCACAAAATCAGTCCAGAAAAAAAACATCAATCATTGCTGCATTGCAGATCGGAGCAAGCATACTTCATGTAAGTTCCCAAAATTCATCATCAACATCCATTGACATCAGAATAGGTATACCTTTCCAAGAGAACATGTGAAAGCCTTAAACCATTCTGCAATCTCCTCTGGACTCTCTGCACCCATCTGCAATAACCACAAGTATCATATAGAGATAACATAAAAGCCAACATGTAGGGATTAAGAGAAACACCACATGGAATTATGAGACCCACAGAGAAAGTAGGACATGCTAACAAGTGTGTTTGCTCACCAGAACCTCCTTTGTAAGGTCCATGATGCTGTACAGCCGGATTGTGTAAAGAATCTGCAAAGATTGTGCAAGCAAATATGTCAAGCACATACAATTGTATCGGTGTCATGTATGAACATCTCTCTGCACCGACCAGCCTCGACGAGGCTATAACATACTAGAAAGAAAAAACTGGGTAGCAAATCAGGTCACTAAAAGCATGAGGTCAGAACTTGGAACAAAGGAGCACATCAAGCAAATACCATGAAACACAAGGATGCAACTGCATGGAAAACATGCATTTGCAATTTTTTACCTTGGTATCAACAATCTGTCTTCCTGTATCTTCCACATGGTGATCCAAGTCAAGGACCCCAGATCGCAGTGGCACCTGTATGTCCCACATCCCCGGCCACAAAATCCCAAAAACTCAGGAGCAGAATCAGAAGGGCAAGAAGAAGAAGACTTTGACAACACAACAACAACAAGACTCAAAACCCCAAAAAAACCTTCAGGAGGATTAGCTATCTCAGTTATCCATCCTTGGTCCAATTCTGCAATTGCTGTAGCAGAAAACCTTCCCTGTTGGCATCCAATTTTGCAATCCTAAGGAATTGTTATTGTACTCAGTGGCCATTCTCCTTGTATAAATGCAAAAAACTTCATGCATGGAGCAAATCCCCCCAACGAACTTCAGGGGGAGGGGGGAGGGGGGAAAGCACGAGAAGATAGAAGAAGAAGAATAAAGGGGATTTTCTGACCAGATCTCCCTTATGGCGCCACTGCGAGAACTGACGTCCGGATAAAACACAAAAGGTTTGAATCAATTGGTTTCCTCCCCCCCCTTGGCGTACAGGAGCGATACAAAAGAGGTAACCTTCAATACTACTGTTGGTGTCCATCATCTCTCTCACTCCTCACAACAACAACAACACATCCACCACCATCAACTCCTATCTGTGTCTGTGTCTGTGTCTGTGTCAGTCTCTCTCTCCAAAATACAATACTACAACCACAAAATCCCTTCCTCTTGACAAACAGCAGCAGCAGCAAATCCAAGACTTCTCTCTCTATTGTCGTTCTTCTTCACCAGAATCAGCAGCAGCACATGGCAACAAGGAATCTCAAGACTGTTTTTCTTCTTCACCAGCACCCACACGAAACCTGTCTCTCTTTCGCTCTCTCACTTTCTCTCTTCCTACAAACCTCATCCCTGACATCTCTCTGCTCCTCAGCTCCTCCACATTGGCAATCAAGTGCTTTTGTCTCTGACAACAAACAAAATGTCCACCATCGCCATCGTCTTCATCAGCTCAGCAGCCTTGTTCCCTTTCTCCTCTTCTTGCTGCGGATTGCCTAAAGATAGTTATCCCATATTGATTGCCATCTACCTTTGAATGCACTATATAAACTTAAGTCCTTCTGTATGCCAATACTGTTTCTTATAGTTTTTGAAAGTCGAGAACCCCCCTCCCAACTCCACAATCCCATTGGTTGGAGGGGAATTCACTCGACAGTTCTCTTTTTTTGGGGGAAAAAGTAAAGCATGGGGGTTCCTGAATCCTTACCCTTTGTAAAAGAATTTTGAAAACAAAAGGAGAAAATGTAAAGAGTGTTTGGGACCTGGCTCTTTTCTTCGTTTACACTTTTGTAAAAGAATAATGTTATTGACTTTTTGTTTTGGAAAAAGATGTGTGTGTGTGTGTATGTTTTGTGTGTGTTTTTTTTGACTGGGTAAAGTGGAGGTTCTGAAGGAGATTCAAATGATGGTTCCAATGATTTTTTTTTACTGGTATTTCATTGGCCCAAGTGTGAACCCATTACAAAATAGGGAAACTCAGCATTTGAACATGAACATTGTTTTGCAATGGCTGTATCGTTTTTTTGAACAACCAAATATGAAAGGAAATCATGCTTGAATTGAATGGGAAGCCTTCAAGTGTTACCACGTTATCATTCAAATCATTCAACATTCAAAAACTTTTGCACCACAAGTCCAAACATCATAGAACCAAGCCCATGCACCCCTTCTTGTTGAGAGCTTTCCAAAGACACCAAGAACACAATCCGAAGCATCTGAGTTCAGTGGATCTCGTAATTACAAAACAAAACAACCTTCCTTCATAGATAGATAGTCTCAAACCTTGTGTGTTAAATGCTAAGTTTCAGCATTTCATACTGAGATTTAATACAATTTAATACAATTTCCTTACTTTGCAGATACCACTGAAAGGAGCGCAAAGACAGGGTGACTTCATGGATACCTCTATCATAGAGAGAGAGAGAGAGAGAGAGAGAGGGTGTTAAATAGGTTTGTCTGTAAATGTGAAGAGAAAAATGTTATGGCCAATGAAATTGTTGGAGTTGGTGCTTTGAATTTTTTTTTCTTAATTATCTTGAGTGAATTAGTAGTTAAATGTGTAATAGGGTATTTCAGTTTGCTAGAATTTTAGAACTCTAATGAAAATGGTAGAAAGGAACTATTAATTTCAATAGGATTATGTATAAAATTTTAATTTTCAGGCCGATGGGATTGCTGGATTTGGTGCTCTGAATTATTTTTCTTAATTATCTTGAGTGAAGCAAAATTTCAACACATAAATAATAGGTAGGGTTGTTGCACATTATTTGTGCACTTTTGTTTATTGTTATGAATGGGCCCATTCTAAAGCAAAAGCTGTTGTGAATGGATGGATGAGAAAACCCGTAAGTCATTGGGTCCTTTTGTGGAAAAAGCTTGTCTTGACTTGTATTGTCTTTTTTGTTAGTTAGGTCCCATTGATAAGAGTGACTTAGGTTCTATGTTTTCTTTTGAAAAAACAAATAACTCTACCCAAGTTAAAATTTTGATCACCTACTCCTTGCCTTGCTACATACATGTTGAAGGTGGGAACCCAACTTGGGTTCTTTAGATTGCCCAAACAACAAGGCAATTACTGAGTATAAGGTTTATGATTTTCTAAAGAGGGTGGGATTTTGAATATGGTCTGGATTTGGGGTTGTAAGATGAGAGCTTTGAAGACTTGAAGTCCTCATGTGGTGTTACATTCACACCAGTAGGGTCTAGCCTCAATGGTTTAGCTTGTCCAAAGTTATTTGAAAACACATCCTTCTGCCTTATAATAAGGCAATCCACATTAACTACCTATTTGAGAAGAGCTTGGCTTATTTTGCCAAGCTTTTGTTAAGCTATTTTGATAACAAAACAAATCCTTTGTGTGGGTAAGGGCTTTTGTCAGCTAACTATCTGAGGATCCTGAGCTGCTGCTCTTGTTGTTGGCAAATGCTGTCAGAGCTATTGTGAGAAAAGAACAAGATCTCATCTCATCTCATCTCATCTCATCTTGCTTGTTGACATCCCTCTGCCAGCCAAATCTTTTTTAAAGAAGCAAAAAAAACCCATTTCAGTCAGTTTTGCAACTCTGGAAACTACATCAAGATTCAAGACTATTATTGTCTCCAGAGCTTTTCTCCAGCAAATGCACTCTATTGGGGGTTCAAATCTTTCATATTACAAGTTCTTTGCTTTATGATTATTGGCAAACATTTAACACTGAATCTTTATGCAGTGAATTTACCAGTGATCTGGATTTGAATTTGAACTTTGTACCTCATCAAAAGCTTTTCTTTGTCTGTGGAAAAGACAAAAGACCCAAAAAAGGAAGAAGAAGAAGAGATTGAATTGAATCACACCCAAATGTCAGCAAACCAAATGAATCTTATGTCTGGATATGAGAGAATTTTTAGAGAGATTCAAGACATGACAATTAGGTACTATGATGTACTTTGATTAGCTTCATGACTTTTGAGAGACCCATTCATTAGCTCCCTGATCTTGTCCTTTCCCACTTCCCAAATACATACCAGATCATGTATTTCAAAGTCTGCATTGAAAGTCTCAAAAGTTCTTAAACTCAAAGAGTCTTAAACATCTTTTGCACCATATATGTATCCTTTAACACCAAATGGAAGGCTCAAACAACCCAATGCAAAGAGTCCCCCTGCCCCACATGGGAAAGGACCCAACAAAGAATTTTAAAAGACCTGGTCATAGTACAAGGACTTTAGGTGCATCTGTTTAGGGTTTAGGGGTCTTACATGTTACTAGATACCAAGATTGGAGCTTCTTCTCCAATAATGCCCATAGTAAACCAGCACCCACCAGCACTCAATGCACCATGCAGGATGGATGATGTGTGGAAAGGAACCATTTTTAACCCTGTGTGTAGGGTTTAGGGTTTAGGCATACAGTCAAGGGTTATATAGCATCAATGTCTTAATACGTAGAGGGTGTTGAATATGCTTTCGTGTCGGTGTGTAGACAAAATGTTATGGCCAATGCAATTGGTGGATTTGGTGGTCTGAATTTATTTTTCTTAGTTATCTTGAGTGAACTAACAATTGAATGCGTAATATGGTTTTGTAGATTTGTGAGAGATTTTGAGAACCCCAATGGAAATGCTCAAAAAAGGATAATTATGCTAGAATAGGGTTGTGTATAATCTTGTGTTTATGTTTAGGCTAATGTGATTATTGGATTTGGTGGTTTGAATTTGTTTTCTTCATTACTTTTAGTGAACTAAAAATCAAAATGTAATCGCTATTTCCAAAGATGGTTCTAGTACATTACATGTGTACTTTTTATTAGTATTATTATTTTTAGGCTCTTTTTTTTTTGTTCTAGTTTCATAGCTAATCAAATTGATTAGTTATGTATTAAGCATATGCATGCATTTATCCACTTAGTAGCCACCAAGTGCTTACTTACATAGTAATCACATATGTTTTCCTACCTACCTAACTATGATATTTAGTTTTTACCCATTTACCTAGGTGATGGACTGCCAATTTTTACACATTAACCATCACTAAGGATGGCTCAATTTACAATTGTGACCAATAGGCACATAATATTAACCACAAAGAAAATAGTTCTAGAAACGGTTCTCCTTCTAAGTAGCTTGTGCCATAAATTTTCATACATTGATGGATTAATTAAATGGACTTCTTTTCTTTCTTTTTTTGGTAACATGACAAATTTATATACATTTTCTTGTTGTTTTGTCTCAAGTACTCAAACATGTTTTGATTTATGTGTACATTAGCATTCATTTTCACATATAAAGAAAAGAAAGTTGATTTGTATATCATATTTATGACTAATGTTTGGCACAAAATAATTTGCAAAAGGTCTAGTTGAAAAAAAGAGGAATTTTTTATTCATGTTTGCCAAAATTGTGGAAAATGAAACTCTCCACTTGTGAACATTTATTTATTGTCCTAACCTTTGGGTTATTATTTACAAATACATGAGAAAGGGTGTACTTTGCATAGTTGTTCCTCATATGTTGAAAATTTGAAATTTAAGTCTACCTAACATCATTTTTCAAATAAACAAATATTTGACAAAAAAATTTGAACATCAATTATAGGCGAAATATCAAATGGGGGTAATGGATTCAATTCCCAATTGTAAATTACAAATTTGTGTAACAAAAATTATAGGTATTACAATCAATCTCACCAAAAAAGTAATTAATTAGTATAACAAATGAAGACATTGCAAATTCCCTTGGGCCTTGCCATGTTCAAATAGAATTTGCCAAAAAAATGAAGATATTGCAAACACTGCTAAGTATTATGCCCTACCATGTTAAATTAGAGTTTGCAAAATAAAGTGAAAAATATTGCACTCCCTTTGCCATTATCATTTGAGATTATTAAAAAATGAACATATTGCATTTGCAAACTACCCATTAGTACCCATGTTGATTCTTTGTGGGCATACCCCAAATGTAAGTATTACAATGTGCCTTGGCCACCTATTGTGAAACCTGCATTTGGGGTTTAGTTGTTATTATCATCAAAGGTTAAAAGGTTTTTATTTACTAACTCATAGACGACAATTTTTATTTTTCATAGCACTTGAATGTTTTGACATCAACGTTGGTAGGTTTAATTCATCATTAATTTATAGTAGCCAATAGTATTAGGTTGCTAGGTTGGTTGATGGGCTATTAAAGGGTAGAATTATTTTTTTGTTTATTGTAGTGTGCAACTTGATAATTTATATTTAAAAATAATCGATAATGGTTTTCATCTATCATCTTCGTTAATTTAAGAGATGAAGTTAACTAGATTTGACTAAGGTTTTGGAGATAATAAAATAACTACTTAATCACCACTAAAGTAAGATTTTAAAGTTGATTTTAGAGTGTGTAACCATATTTCTAGGAGCGAAAGTGTGGGAGACATAGCCAATAGTATGTAGGTTAATAAGTAGGTGGATAACCCAAGTAATGGCATTGTAAGGAGTCCAAGGGATGGGAGATATACTCCACCAATCTCTCCTTCTTGTGTTTGTTTTTATTTTGTTTCAATTGTTTCATGGGGGAGTGATAATACCCTTGTTGGAGTTTAGAGCTTACCACTAGTATAGCATAAATTACTATCTTCTAAGTTCTACTAGGATTGCAATGTATCCATTTTGGTTTTCGAATTTCTTTTCGTTTATATTTGTGATTTTAGTGTTTGTATTTTATGTTTCTTTTTATACTTCACAATTTACCAAGTACATAGGATGTAATTGTTGAGCCCCTCACCGGGAATTATTTACATGGATCCATGTAAGTAGTAGGTAGGTGGGGTTAGCTATTTGTTGCTAGTGCAATGCTTTCATCTCGTGATAGGAACATCCCTACACATGTGTTGTGTCAAGTGAATAGATAGGCAAACATGCATTTCATTATGTATGTCATGGTGATTTGCCTATTCTTTTGCAATATTTTTTTAATTTCAGAAATTTTACCATCTTTTTATTTGTACAATTATTTTTTTCATGAAAAAATGGCCCAAATTCACCAAATTTTGAAAATAAAAATTCCTATTCATCATATTTTAATGATAAGTTTCATTAGGTAGCTAAGAATATAAAAGGGTCCTTAAATTTTTTCTATTTTCACATATGATATGTTTAGCCGATTTGTTTTCTAGACAATTGTTGCCTAACCCCCCATCAAAAGATTCACACCGGTTAGTTGGTAGGTAGGGCCAAGAATGAGGTCAATAGGTAGGTAGGGTAAGGATTTTTTTTAATAAAAATATTCTATAAAAAAGTAACTACAAGTGGATAGAACATTAAACAGACTAATTGTGCTAATATGGGGGTGATTAGAGGGGGTCAAGGACCTAATGAGAAAAAAAGTTTAACGTCCAACTAACATCCATAAAAAACAATGCATTAGTGGGTGCCCGTTCACTATGGCCTAAAGGAAACGTTACCAAAATTGAAACTTTGTTACTCATATGCAACCAAGCCCCAAAGAGTTTTTCAATGGATGGTGCACAAATGGGGTGTTGTGCTGTGTAATCTCCACAACACATGACATGTTTAACTATGGTTAAACCCGTTAAACCATTTGGACCATTTGTTGTTTTTTTTTTTTTTAATTTAATTAATTTATTTATTTAAATCTTTTGATTTCAATTTTCATCTGTCATTTGAATGCATCCTTAGTCAAATCATAAAGCACTTAAAGAAATTTCTTAAGTTTATGTGAAGGGCATTATATCCATAACATATCATTCATAGAAAAGAGGGAATATTTTACACCTACTTCTTCAAAAGGGGAGGGATCTTGCATCTTAAACTTACTTACAAGTGTAAGGATTAAGAACCCTCCCCTCCTACCTTGTGATCTACACATGTTTAGGTTCCTCATAACATTTGCCTTGTACCTTATGATGAGTTAAACCCACTAGTGCAGAAATGTAGGGTTGGCTCGACTAGCACCATGTCCTAAGCCCCTTGTTTTGGGAATGTCCCCATTTATGAAATAAGGTTGTTGGTTTGTGTTTTTTTTTAAACATTGAGATCTCTCAAATCATGGTGTTTCTTGCCATGCTCTTGGTACCATTGGAAAGCTATCGATGAATGAATAGGGGTGTACCAAGTTCGTTTCTTAATGTTTCAACTTACGGTGAAAAAGTTATTGAATATTGAACAATTTTCTCATTGACAATTCACTTAGATCAAAACAAAAAATTTATATGAGTTTTTGGGCATGTCCTTGGCAATGTTGGAAAGCCGGTCCTTGGTGACCAGCATTTAATGAAGGTGGATTGCAACTTTTAGATCTAAGGTTTATAGGACATATTGAATTTCGAGTAATTTTTGTAATTAAAATTTCAATTAAATTACAAAAATGATTTTGAAAGGAAAAATTAGTCGGGTATTGAGTACACACTTGAGCCAATAGAACAGGCCACACTAACATAGATGAAAAAAAGATGATTTTAAAAAATGAAAATCTTATTGCTTTTTCTTTCTTCATAAAAGCACTTGGCTAGTGCTTTGGTGTGTTTGTGTGATTGTGAAGGTGACAAGCTAAGAGCATCTCCACTGGTGCTCAGTATGTCATCCTGGATAATAAAATTAAATATCTAAGTTTAGATGTGTTTTTTTTTTGGCAACCCCACCAATAAAACTGTAACTGGAACTGCACATGCGTGGGGACTACTAATAACAAACCACCTGGACCAATTATTATGATTGACCAATCAGAAATACTGGGCAGCAGTCAGGTCAAATTTATTACACTCTTTTTTGGAGGTTCACAACAGTGTTGCGCCTTTTACTAGCCATGACAAGCTGCACGAATTTGGTGCAGAAAAACCAATTTCCTGAGCTAAACCAGCACATTTTGACTTTTTTTGCAATAAATTTACTGTCTGGAGTCACATACTGAGCACCATTGGAGATGCTCGCTACGATGTACCTGTTCGCGTATCTAGGAAATCATGCAAAAAGTAGGTGGTGGTGGTGGTAATGGTGGTGCAATCAGTGCTCCTTTCTTCTTTGCAATTGCTTTGCTTTGCTTTGCTTGTTTTGTGTGTTTTGATTGTGCCAGACAAAGCAAGAGAGGGACTTTATGCATTTGCTAGCGTGTATGTTTATTGGGTGGAAAGAGTGGATGCCAATAGTGGACACTGACACAAAAGGGGGATGGGAAGGGGCAGGGGGGATTCCCTACACTCTCCCAACACAAGTGTGATGATGCCTTGGGTGAACCACCACATGCTAACACCATGGTAAAATCCAGAGTTAAAGTTCTTTGATTCTCAACCTTTTTTCAAATATTGAGAACCAGTGGGTATTACACAAATCAAATACCTAGCCCGAACCCCTAAAAACCAGTTGTGATCTGGTGATAGGTAATATAGCAATGTGGGGGGGGTGAACTTTTAAAATACCCAAGGCATAATAATTTACCACCGTGATATTGTATGTTCAAAAGTTACGAAACTGACCTTGATGAAAATCTCAAAGTTTTTTTTTTTCCGGGTTGCTTAGAAAGCGGGCAGGGTGAACCAACACCCCACCACATTGGTTACCTTCACCTTTTTGAGTGAGGTCTCTTAGTGTCTGGCCATATTAAGCCCGGAAAAAACACAAAAAAATGTTAGATTTGAACTCAGAAACCCTAAATTAGCCTAAATAATGGGATATTTCAAAAGTATCTAAAAATCATTTAAATGGATTTTGGGGGATTTTTCTTTTTACCATGGTATACCAACAACCAACATGGGTGTTGGTTGGTTCACCCAAGGTCAAGCCAAACATGACATCCTTAGACTAAATCAAAATCTCTTGTCTCTTGGAAGGTGCACCTAAAGTGGCCAAATTCTTCTATGCAAAGGAAGGAAGATGGAGAGGGACAATATGAGCAAGGCCAAAAGCATCATGACATGTACCTAGTTTCCTTGTTAGGTAGCTTGGTGACTTATAATAAGTATACTACACTCAAGCATATCCCCCCCCCCCAAGCAATGGGAGAAAAACAAGGTGAAAAACAAGGCATCATAATCATGCTCGCTCTGCCAATTGATAAGATGTTGTACATCTACCTACTATGTCCACACTCTCAACACCGAAAGAATCGGTTCCAATTGAAATAGTCTAAACACTTTCACCAAAAAAAACAAGTTCACTTAATATGAAATTGGTTCTAATAAGGTAAAACTTCCAAAAGTTGGATCCAATGTGATAGTCCCCAGGGCCCAACAATGGGACAATAAATCATATGCAATCATCAATTGTGCCTCATGGGTACCTCATACCTACCCTTGCTGAATGACTAGGTACCATCTTTTTTTTTGGTGAAATTTCAGTATTTTTTGACAAAGAAATTGTGGAAAATTTTGGATTTTTTCTGTTTTTTCCTAGTGTAAGTTCAACTTTTTTTTCTATTTTCTTTAAATTTTGGCAAATTTTTTATTTAAAAAAAGAAAAAAAAGAAAAAAAAAGTGCTCCAAATCAACATGTTGAAACATGCACATCATGACCCCCCAAGGTGTGAGAATCCAAATCCAATGACTAAATAGAGACCAACCAACCCTATGAGGGTATGATCAAGGACACAAGGTATTTTCCACATATTCATTTTGAGCCATCGCCCCCTCCCGCCACCATTCACTTTAATAAGCAATTGAGTGGAGAATTAGAAATCGTAAGAATCCATGAATGGGTAAGGATCATTGATTCTTTTAGGAATTTTTTTGTTTCTAGCCAAAGTTGCCATCATCCATCCCTAGGAAGATTTAGCCAAATATGGCTATTAACCATAAATGAAGTACAAAGCTTTAGTCATCTTTTTATGTTTTTGGCTACAAATTAAGGACCAAATAGACAATCTTTTATGGCATTTAAGTATATGTGCATGATTGATAAATAAAATAAACTATGGCTTTTTGAAATTGACTAATGGATTTTGTTGGTTAAACCTATGTATATTATACTTGAATGCTCTGCAATTGTCAAGCCAATGTTGCATGTGTGGTTTAACATTACAAAGGAAACAACAAGGTCGATTAAATTCCTCACGTGTATATATATATATACATATTGATATTATAGTACATGTTGATAATGGGCAATGGATCAATGAGAGAATAGAGATGATAAAAACACTGATTTTTATTACAAGCTCTCCACCCAACCTTAGAATCAAACAAATGTTGGTACAAACCTGCGAATCACCGCCAAGCCCATGCCTAATCTAAATAGGAGATGAACACCCCATGGAGACATTACTTACCCTAGAAGGCACATTGACAAGGCCATTATCTTATGCATTGAGATGTTTCACACCAAACTTAACTAGAGATGTTACATAACAAATCTCATAGTCCCAAAAATATGTGCATCTAACACAAATATCTCAAGTAACTATAACTTGGTAAAAATAATTTTTAAAGTATTTTAGTAGGAAGTTGGTATCGAATGATACATTGGTAGCTTCAACACTAATTATCTTATTTTCAGAAATGCTGAAATTATCACAAAACATTTTTTTACAAAGAAAAAATCATCCGTGTACACACCAATGACACATCATTCTTATCCATCAAGGAGGAAATGCAGAATTATTTGAGTTTTGAGACCATGAATATATAGTAGGTGTGTGGAATAACATCCAACAATACTTTATGCAATCTACACTCAATGGATTGGTATGAATAATGCAAAGCATATGGTAGGTATTTGAAATTATCAGTGTTTATTTTTCCCAAATTTATGAGGTAGGTGAGTTGGCTATCATCCACAAGAGGACTTCGCCAAATGTGGCTACAAGTGAGCCATTTTTCCCAAAATAAAGCCTTTGTAATTGTTGCAAGGGTCCCTTTTTTTCCTCACAAGATAGCAATGTTTAAGCTCGCACCATTGTGCATCCCTGAGGAAATAAATTATGTCTAAATCATCCATTTCTATTTTCGTGAGCACACTCGAATGCATAAGTTTAAATATGGTGTCACTACTATTCAGAGTTGAAACTACATTAAAATCACTTTTTCTGTTGCCCCACGTAATATAACAACTTTGGACATTCAAATTGCAAATTTTTGCATGGCATGCTGTGCTACTACTAAAGTGTTTGCATTACCTGTTTCCAGTGCCTGTCATTCTCAAATGCCATCCATCGTTCTCTGTAGGCTGAAACTTAGTCCAATCCACGCCTTTTGATCCAACTGCATCATTGTTTCACTCACTTTCTTGCTCCCTTCCAAATAGTTCCTAGTGCAGTTCTTACTAGCTCTGGGGTCACCTGCAATATCGCAAAACCATTACAGAGAAGAGGTTTCACATTTCCTCAGACATGTTGCTCTCAGCACAGGAAAGCACAACACCACTGAAGCAAACAGAAACCAGGAAAAAATTTGCCATTAAAGTCAACCTCATGACTGCATTTGGGATTTGGACCCCTGCAGTGGCACTCCTCTGGGGCCAGTTATCATCAATGGCTACATCACCTCTTGTTCCACCAAAAAAACCACTAAAGTGAAATGAAAAATATTCCTACAACTGAACATTTGTGTCTAGTCGATGTCACCAAGGCTTTCCTCACTAAGTATCTCTTCATCAAGACCAGGTGTCACAAAAGCTGCACCATTTTTACTGCTCCTTAAGAGTAGTTCATCAGCAAGCCTTTCTCGTACAGCCTGCATAGATCACATCCCTTGTAAGAATTTCATGGGTGCGGCCTCCTATTGATGCTGCACATCCATGTGAAAAACTCTCATGGAGCTACTACATGAATCTGAGGCCAGTTACAAATGAAAGAGAACCTACTGTTTCTGGGATCAGTTGATGCTTTCCCACATCCCCACTATATGGTAAAGAAAGATCTTGACAAATCTTACCGCTAATATTCTCTACACTTTGCATATGAAGATGCGACTGAGAATAGAAACTTCTCAACCCTTGGAACTTTGACCACCAAAAAACACAGCAAATAGGCAACTCTCTTGACATACCTTCTCAATTTCATCAGCAACTGCTGGAAATTCTCGCAAATATTGCACAACTCTGTCTCGGCCTTGGCCTAATCTGGAGCCCAGAAAAGATCCCCATGTTCTCAGGTGTTTTGTTCATCTTGGTAACTTTCCTTCAAAGGATGCACTGGATACTTTAATCCATGAACACAAACACCACATTGATCACCAAATACCTCCAAGATCATATGTTCTCTACACCAACTCATTCTGGAAAGATCCACATGAACTTGCATACACACAGGTAAGAGCCAAGGTGACAACAATCTGGTCTAGACTTACCTAGTCTCTCCAAAGCTGTACCAGGAACCTTTCTTCAGTACAACACCAACTGCCTCTGAAACATCCAGCATGCATCCCTACACACATAAAATAAGAAATACGCATTACACAGATACCTACACCTTCTCTCAAAATCACTTCCCAAAATGATGAGCAACAGTTAGAAGTGATAAAATGTAATGCTACTCACCAGTCTGCAGATGCCCTCTCCAAACATGATATCAAACTCTGCTTGCTTGTATGGCCTTGACACCTGCCATCACCACAGCAATTATTAAGGCACAATGAGATCATCGGTATGTTTTTGGCATCCACCCCCTGTCACCCCCAGGTGCAACCCAGAACAATCATTCTAGTATAACAGATTGCAACGGGTAATGTAGTCTATATAACCTCAAGAGCAACCTTGATAGCCTCAAGTGCTTCCTACTACCTCCAGAAGAAGTCAGTGTACCTTGCTCTTTTGTACTCTCACACGAGCCCGGATTCCAATGTCATCATCACCCTTTGGCTGAACATACCAACCCATCCCTCCAGTTACTTGCAAGTTGTTAGCTCATCAAATCACATGTCATGTAATCCAGATGAGACTTTCAATATGACACAGGGCTCACCGACTTAATTTTCCCAGTATTGCGAATCTCAAGGCGGAGGGAGGCAAAGAACTTGAGAGCTAAACCCCCACTGGTAACCTCAGGATTCCCATACATCACAGCCAGCTGCAGGCAGCCAGAGCAGAGCATCTGTTAGCAAAAGGAAAAAACCTAGGAACTTGAATATCCCATCAAATCACCACCTATCTATGCTATCCTGCCTTTCATGAATCAGGATGGCCTACTGCTGACCTATGAGCATCCTGGGCAGATCAGCAGGTAAGCAAACACTGACAGGCAGCAAGGAATCAAGAGTATCTGAGAGCTCATTGGATCAAAAGATGGATGCTAGTAGGAGAGAAGTCAACGTTCAGGATGTTCCAACCTCAATAACTGCCTAGCAGTAATCTTCTGAGTCAGAGTCAACACAGAAATCGAAAATCAGCAAAGCAATCAACACAACTGACCTTATGCCGAATTTGATTGAGAAAAATTAGTGTGCAGCCAGCACGTGCAGCATTGGCAGACATCTTACGAAGTGCTTGGCTCATTAGACGTGCTTGAAGCCCCATCTGCTGCATCCCTATCTCTCCCTTCCACAACATTACACCAATTTGAGTGCCTCCACAGATATATGCCATAAATACCTACTCAAACCTCTTCTTGAGAGGAGGTCAGACACAAGTAGGAGATTACAGAGAAAATTCCACAATAACACTTGGAAGGTAACTGCCGTGTTAGTTCTGGCCAAACCAAAATAAACATGAAAAGATTTTGGTATTATAGCTTCAAGTGTTGATAGCAAAGTATTAGACCATTACTGTCATCGTGCATGCAAGTGACAGGCTGCTCCTACTCCCAACTAACTTCTTCACCTCCAGAGGGTGGTTGTCCATTAATACATAAATAGCCTTCTAGAAACCCATTTACACAAAAACCTGCATCCTGATTTTTCAAACACATACCCAGAAGAAATGGGAAGAGACACTCATCATGTTGGCCCATATTCAAGATAGATAAACAAGAAAGAATACCTCAATCTCAGCTCTTGGAGTGAGTGCGGACACAGAATCAATGCATATTATGTCAACTGCTCCAGATCTGCACATTCGGTCAGCAGCTGAGAGACCAAAAATGTTAGTGCAGTGCTTAAATTCTGTGGTGTAGGATGTCTATCTTCATGCACAGGCAAATTCAAGCACTCTGGATGCAAATGTAGCCCAATCATTTGAAAGAAAATTCCAGAAATCCATTCTTTGGCTTCAAAACTAAAGGAGGCCTCATATACTTATGATGCTTGAGAAATGGAACCCACTCTCAAGGGCCATCTCGCCATTGTCAGGTTGACAGACAATCAAACTCTCCACATCGACACCCAAAGCCTTGGAATAATAAGGATCAAAGCAATGCTCAGCATCAACTAGCATTGCATTGCCACCTCGTTTCTGCTTCCCAGTCCCCAACACCATTCTTAATGTAAGACTGACAGCCCAGAAAGGAAAGCAGATATGAAGTACCTCCTCTATCAGCTTGCAAGGGATAACAAGTTAAGAACAGCAGCAGTTTTTGTTCCCAACCATAACACAAAATTGATGTGCTTTTTTTTGGAAATAGGAGACGATACTTCCCATAGCATAATAGAGACAATATATGCCTGCCACACACAACAAAATGGTGTGCAGACATCAACCTCAAAAATGAATTTCTCTCAAATGAAAATGCCTGCAGAGAGTGGAAGTGAACAACTGACCTGAATCTCTGCAATTGCATGGAGTGCCAATGTTGTCTTGCCACTACTCTCGGGACCAAAAATCTATCTAACAAGAACCACAAATCAGCCAAAAAAGCAGACAGAACTTGATCAGGTCCCTTGCAAAACTATTTGCAAATAAATGATCTTCACAAAAGAATGAGGCAACCATGCCCCTAAAAACAAATTTCTGAAGGTATGGGTCATCTATATTAAACAACCTGTAGCACCTCTAAACCCTAAACCCTATAACAGAAAAGCAAAAACATGCTCGTCCTTCTGGTTAAGACTAGAATAGAGCTAAAACCTGCATTACAGATGAAACAAGACTGAATCCACACAGCACTCCAGGTTTACAGTCAGAATGTGAAACAAAAACATAAAGACTCTAGTAGACAGAGGATGTGGCAATAAACTGTGCAGTCAAACAAAAGGGTGCTAGACAGCTGCACACCTCCACAATACGGCCTTTAGGTAAACCCCCACCTAATGCATAATCCAAAGCAAGGCAACCGCTTGGAAATGTCTCCCTGAAATATTCACAATGCACATGTCACCCCTCCAGCTCCAATGCCCTTGAAAGCCCATGAGATTGGGCCAGTGATATCAAATAGCAACCTTTCTATTATGTTAATCCAAAAACAGATCGCAACAGTGTCTGGTAACTAGAATTCAAAGGTTTTGACTTCAGCTTCTCCTTCTCAACAGAGATGATTCAAAATTGACACCAAGGATCTTCTTCATGGGTGAGGAGCCCTTCTGATGTGAAAAACAAAACAAGATTTACGAGAGATGGATTAGAAAGGACCTACACTAAGGCTCCGCCTGCACTGCCAAGCCTAGTAACACTTCCTTTGCCAAAGGAACT
Organism: Sphagnum tenellum; assembly: GCA_963921925.1. Taxonomy (NCBI): domain Eukaryota; kingdom Viridiplantae; phylum Streptophyta; class Sphagnopsida; order Sphagnales; family Sphagnaceae; genus Sphagnum; species Sphagnum tenellum. The sequence goes on along the minus strand of OY998142.1, from coordinate 22,623,341 downwards.
GTTGATGTCAGTCATGGCAGCTTCCAGGGCTTTTTGCTGCAATCCAACAGAGACAGCTTGAAAAATCCAACCTTGGAACAGAAGGGTATAAAAAACAATATAAAATCCACCTTAATTAGTAATCCTTTCTCTTTGTCTTGTCACTGACAACCAATACCAAACTCAATCACCCCTTATATATATCCATGGCCTACTTGATCTTGTTGCCAACAGACAACCCTAAAAGTATTCCAGGGTTGTATAAAAGCAAAATGAAATGGTCCACATTGATACATCCAATTAACAAGAGAAAGTGTCCAAACAGAAGGGAATTGGAAAACATGTATGTATGAGAACATATATGTCTTAAGTTCTTAAAGCAGTTTTGGAATTTTACAGAATTGCATGTACCCTGTCCAGGAAGTGAAGCTGCTCTTCAGTTTGATGATCATCCGGATCCTGAGATCCACGCCGTGCTTTCACAAAAAGATGGCCTCTCAAAGCTCCACCAAGTGAAGAACCAGTTCCATGAGAAGAAGCTACTGCCACATTGCAGTTGACTGTGCTAGACACTACTAACCCTGAAGCCTGTGAAAGAGCTGGCCATGGCCTTGCTAGAATCTCATGATGAAGAATCATCCTCCCGAAGTTGTTGTTGTTCCCTGAGTCCCGTGCCAGTATCACAAACGACATATCACTATGATAGATGGAGCATTTCAGCACGACAACAATTTACCCTAATTCCAAACCCTCAAACAAAAAAACTCCATACTAGCGACCAAAATCCAGGGAAGAAAAAACACAACACAGGAGCAAGATGACAGACTAAATAAGGCTCTGAACGACCAAGCCTTATCAAAAGCCTTATCATTATGGTGTATGGTGCATGACAAAATTTAACCCTAATTCCAAACCCTGCAACAAAAAAAACTCCATACAAGAGACCAAAATCCATGGAAGGAAAAACACAACACAGCAGCAAGATGACAGACTAAATAAGGCTCTGAACGACCAAACCAAGCCTTCGCATTATGGTGGATGGAGCACGACAAAATTTAACCCTAATTCCAAACCCTGCGACAAAAAAAAACTCCATACAAGGGACCAAAATCCAGAAGAAAAAGAAAAACAATGCAGAAGCAAGATGACAGACCAAATAAGGCTCTGAAAGGACCAGGCTCACAAACCTTTTGCGTGAAGAGAGAGAGAGAGAGAGGGAATGCAGACGATGGAAGCGCTGGTGCGATGGAGCTGTTGCAACAGCTGCTGGTTTAAGGCAATTGAAAGACACTGCTGACCTACTTTCCTTCCGTCTCCCCTACATACCTACCCATTTACTCACCTTCTTAGCTACCTACCCACTTATCTACCCACTTATCTATTTACCTACCCACCCATTATCTATCTATTTTTGTACCTACTTACTCACCTATCTTCTTAGCTACCTACCCACTTATCTCCCTACCTACCTATTCACTCACTCACCTACCTACCTACTTACCTACCTACCTATCTATCCACTTTCCTACCCGCCCACCAACCTCTTACATACCATGCAAATGTTTGTCAATATATAAAATACAAAATATGCATGTAATGCATTTGAACATGCTAACAACCATTTTTTAATCACATTTGAACCCATGATGATGGTAAGTGCTAACTTTGCATGCGAGTATCATAATTTGTAAACAACTTTACAATATCGATTTCATAACTCTATGACAATTTTTATGCACTTATTTTAATGATGTATTTAAGTAATATGATTTGGGTTTTGGTTTAGAAGATAACAAATAATCATGATTTTTTTTCCTATTTTTACTATTGATTAAAATCAACCATTAATAAGATTTTGGAAGGAAATTTGTGTTTAGACATAAATGGAGCAAGATAGACTCATTTCATTTCTTTGAAAGGGAATGCAAAAAGTTTCGCCTCAAAAATATTATACAAAAGGCAAGAAACATACCTCCTTTTTCATTATTTCTTTTATTTAATTTTTTTTAAATATAAATTTAATTTCTACAATCAATAGTTATTTTCATTTAATTAACTCTAAAATCTAGGGCATAATTAATTAATATGAAACCATTTTTATTTAAATATGTATATATAATTGTTAGGGTTTATGGCATCTATGATTAACATTATTTACATTATATAACTTTTTTGATTAATTAGTTTTAAACTATAAGGCTAATTACTCCATTTGTTAGTTTTTTCTCATTTGATTAGCTTTAAAATTATAAGTATAATTAGATGTTATAAAACTATTTTGTTTTCCATTTGTATTGCGCAGTATGGGTCTATGAGAATATAAAATTAAAAAAAATCTTCTTCTATTTCTTCTTCCCCCTCTCTCTCATTTAGTTTCCTTTTCTCTCTCATTCAGATTCCTTCTTTTCCTAACCCATACTCAAAAATTCGAATATGGGTTTCCCATTTAAAGTTTCTTTTATCTTCATCATGAGCAATTTCCGTTGGTTAACAATAATTGTTTTTTTACCCATATTTGCAGGCTCTTTAATTCCATTTGTAAGATGTGAGTAATGCATTCTTATGATGGTTTTGTCTGATGCAACAACTACACATGAAGACCTATGAAAACCATTTGGTAGTGGCTGAAGGTATTGTGTGACAACCTATTTTTAAAATGTAATACCTACATCTACTTTAAACCACCATGTTTAGAATGGTTTGGGGTTCCAAAATCAACACCTAATTTCATGACCCAAATGCAAATATTATGTTAAAATAATGGCTTTATCCTTTGCAATACTCACACATGCGCCAATCAAAATGATGCAATTTTGAATCATGGTTAGTTAGTTAAAGAAATAATCCCAAATTGTAATACTTGTATCCCTTCAAATCATGATTTAAAAGGACGATAAGGCCCCAATGAATCATCTATATATGAAGGCTTTTGGTGAAGCAACCCCTGATTCCGCCCCAATGTATTTTTGGGGATGTAAATGAAGCAACCCTTGACTCCGCCCGCTCGAACCATCATCCATCCAGTCGGACGGACGTTTCATCCATCTTGGCCACAAGTGAACCGTCGAAGCTGACTTCACCTCCAACTGTCACGGAATCCAAAGGCGCAGAACCTCCCACAGGGGAAGAAGAATAAGCCCTCCTCCTGTCCTTAACAGCAAAAGGAAAAACAAACACTGCCCGTTCCTTGTGTAACTTCCTCGTCCTGTCCCTGGCAGCAAAAGGAAAAACAAACAGAACCTCCCACGGGGGAAGAAGAAGAAGAAGAGGCGATGGCGGCGATGGGGAAGCGCAACAACACTGCGGACTCACTCCTGCTGCTGCAGCGACAAAACAAGAAGACGACGGATGCTTCCTCCTCTTTCTTCTCCCAATTCTAAGAACTTCGCTTGATCATTTCTAATTTTTTCATCATATTCTGATGAGTTGCAGGTTGTGATTTCTTTCTTTGGTTGCTTGATCAGAATTATGATATGTAAGCAGGTTGTAATTTTCTTTTTTTGTGCAAGATCAAAGTTCTGATGGATATATATTTGCATGTTACATTTCTTTCTGTGGATCTCTGTTTTTCTTTTGCTACTGAAGTTCTTCAATTTTATGGATCTGGATTCTGTAGACAGATGATAATACTTAACATCTTTCTTCTCCCAATTCCTAGATCTTCGCTTGATCGTTTCTAATTTTTTCATCATATTCTGATGTGTTGCAGGTTGTAATTTCTTTCTTTGGTTGTTTGATCAGAATTATGATATGTAAGCAGGTTGTAATTTTCTTTTTTTGTGCAAGATCAGAATTCTGATGTATATTTGCATGTTACATTTCTTTCTGTGGATCTCTATTTTGCTTTTGCTACTAAAGTTCTTCAATTTTATGGATTTGGATTCTGTAGATAAATGAGAATACTTAACATTCAGTAGACAGTGTGTTGAACCTTTGGATTTGGATTTTGGATCTTGAAGCATCCGTTGCCTTCTACAATGGAGAATTGTCTCCCTCCCTCAGCAGATTGAACCCTTCGATTTGCTTTGTTTACAGAAATGGTTCCCTCTCCAGCATGAGCAATGGGATGGTGGCTGCACAAAAAACCAAATCGAAGTATGCAAATAATGCAATTGGAACTTCTGAATTTGAAATGTAACAATTGGACCACTATTGGCACATTCATAACCATTTGTGACATTATTATCACAACCACAAACATTGAAAGGACACAAACTTGAAAATACAACACATCAAATTTACAAAACTGGAGCAGTAGTAGCAGCAGGTCCTTTCTCCGAGCTAACTCTCCAGAAAGAATGATTGCATTCTCAATTGCTACCAGAATTGCTAAAGAAACGAAGAGGAAATTCCTCTTACTTTGGCAAAGGTGAGTTTCCTTCCTCTCTTTTTCAATGCCTATCCCGGTAGCGAACGCAATGGGTACAAACTAGTATATAATAATTCAGCAAATCTCTATGTCTGTGACGGAGGTTTTGGGGGGTGGGGAAGGGAGAGGCCGATGAAGCAGTCGGCGATTTCTTCAAATTTTCTATTAATTCAGTTAGTCTGTCTGTCGAGGTCCTGAAACCCAGATCCCAAATTGTAAAAGTAAAATAACCGCCCAAAAACCTACCTGGCTCTTTTTTTCCGGGTTTTCGTGAAACCCGGTAGTTCTGTGAGGTTTTTTTGAAATAACCAAAACCGGCATCGGTTCTTTGATTCTGAATTTTTTCAAATACCTGAAACTTGTGATTCATTGACTCCAAGTTTTTATTCTTTTAATTCCCATTTTACAATACCCATACGTGGAGGTTATTCAACATATCAAATACCCGCCCAACACTGCTTATATAATTTTGCTTATATAATAGAAATATCCATCAAAATGATCCCTGGGGGGGGGGGGCTTTCTTTCAACAGAACAACAACAAGAGTTATTAATTGGTTGAAACAATTAATGGGTACCCACTAGTCAATGCTTATTTTATGACCCATATGTGGGTAATGTAAATTTTTTGTTAAAATGTCAACGCATATTTTATGATCTATATTTGAATATTGAACATGATTCCAAAAGCCCAATGTCTATTGAATGTTTGTATGTTTGTATTATGAATTTTCCCCTACATCATATGGGGATTTTACAAGACACTATTCAAATATTACCTAAAAACCTTAAGTTTTAACAATGCAAATGTGAAATAATAAAAGATGGTTTTGAGCTTAGGACAAAAATATTGATCGAATATCAAAATTGTTTTACATTTGTTCAAATGTCATAAAAGATGATGTCATTAAATGCAAACCATAACATCTATGTACATGATAGGTGGAGAAATATTGTTGAATTTATAAAAGCCATGTAAAAAAAAGTCATTCCATATAATCCTACCCACACTTAATCCTTATCTTAAGGAAAACCTTTTTTTTATTATGGTCTAGATTCTTTGTCCCATGAGTTAAACAATAAGATATTATTGCATTTGTTGCATTCTTCACATGCCAATGGGTATAAATGTAATGTTCCAATTGGAGGCAAATTATGACTAACCATGAACTTGAAATCCAAATTAGAACAACAACCCGTAAATAACATGGGCGCTTCAAAAAACCTTCAACAAACAAGGAACAAAAACAAAATGGGTGGGTACGAAGGCAAACCATTCATGAATCATCTTTGATTCATGAAAATTAATGACCATGTTGATTTCTTGCATCTAAGTTGTTTTGTTGGACTCCCATTATCTTGACTACAAGAATTCAAGGTATATACAACTAAGAAATTGAATCAAATGAAATTTTCCAACTTGACAAGGCCATCATTTTGGACAAGTTGTATTGAACATGGGTCAATTTGATTAATAGTAACTTTCACTACCCTGGTTATGACTATTCCATTAATTAATTTGTGATGTGGTCAATTTGACTACCAGTCAATGTGATGGTCAAATTGTACGAAGTCACCAATGTAGTGTGACATAATTCTATTGAATGTTCAAAACCATGTGCTAAGATCTAGGTGGTGCAATTCTGGTCACGTGTCAACATCCCTTGCACATTGACACCACCACATGGCATAATCATTTTCAAACTCACAACACCATGTGTATTCGTTTCATTATGTTCTTTTCTTGGTCATGTGTTTTTATGCAATGGAATATGTGATGTGACATGTGTCACCATTTTATTGATTATTACACATGCCATGTGCCATCACCCCATCAAGTTTTACAATTCCACGTGTCAATTTGTGGCCAACAAGCCTCTACCACATGTCATTTTAAGGATCAACAAATTTGTGCCACTTGTCAACTTTCCCATTGTGTTTTAATGAGTAGTTTTTTTTTTCAATCCCAATAAGTGACTTATTTGACCAAGTTTGGTTGCATGTATATATATAATTGATATGTAACAAATATTCTAAATATATAAATATGAATAATTTGATTGTTTCTAGTTTGAGCATGTTTCGTCTTATATACTAAAATTGGACCAACAATTTGCACACCTTTACATATTGTAGTCCAAAAGTCCAAAAAAATATTAACTTATTTGATTAACAACTTGGTTTGTAAAGCAAATTATTTGTATCTATGATTTCATATATATACATATGTGTATATAAAATAAATTAACAATGTATATTGATTTCCAAGGTCCCATTGAATTTAGAACTACAAAATATTACCTTTCATCAAGGTCGTCAAAACTAATGTGTGGTTCATCAGTTGTAATTTAGATAGGGGATGTGTCCAACCTAAAACCAAACTTTCAAATTTCGATCATTTATTGGACCAACCCCTGAAAACCTTTGTAACCAAATTTCTCAAGTTTCGCTCACTTATTGGAGTAGTCCCTTGAAACCCTTACAACCTAACTTTTCTAATTTCGACTGCTTATTGGACCATTCCCTTGTCTAATTTGTGACCACAAATTTCATTTTTAGTCAAAGGCTTGACATGGGATTTATCCGACCTACAACTAAACTTATCCAATTTAAGTGGGTTTTTGGACCTATCCCTTCTCCAACTTGCTACCAAACTTTTCCAATTTTAGTTGCAAGTTAGACGGGGATACATGTCCTACTTGTGAATGAAGGCCTCCATTTTTAGTCGTAATATGGATAGGTGGTGACCTATATATGGAAATATAGTCCATCAATATTTTCTATGTGGCAAATGATCTCAATGTGTGTCAATTAGGTTGTTATTAAATATGTGGTCATTTAGAATAAATTAAACAATAACTGTAAAAATGAGTGAATTTTTTAAAACTATGTCAATGTTGGCCTTCTCATCAAAACTGACGGAAAGATTGATGCATCCAAATTGACACTGACGTGATGTACTTCTCCAATTTCCTCATCGAACTAATGGCCACAAATGGAGAATTTCAGTCACAAGTTGGACACGTCAGCCATTTGTCTAGCTTGTGATTGAATATGGAGAACTTTAGTCCTAAATTGGACATGTTCACTATTTAAGATGTGACCAAAAATCTCCATTTTTGTTGTAATTTGGACCAATCCACTGGCTAGGTTGCAACCAAAATTCAAAAACTTCAACATGTCACCCCCCTATCTAACCTACAACTGAATTTGGAAAAGTTTAGTCGTAAGCTAGACAAATCACCTACTTCTAGCTTGGGAACCAAATTGTTTACTTTTACTCACACAATACATAGGGGCACTATGTAGCTTACGATTGATATTAGATAAGTTTTGTCGCAATTTGTCCATTTTGCCAAATTAGTCCATTTCTAGTCATATTTTGTGATAAGACCTAAACCAAATAGTGCCTTTTTTAAAACCAACAAGGTAGTCAAAAGCCAATGTGTGTGTGTGTGTCGACTATCCTCAAGGAGAGAAGAAGAGGGAAGAAAATTTGGGACCTTTATAAAAGGTGTCATTCCTACCCATTAACTTCACTTTCTTCTTGAATGTGTGAGGACTATGGTTGTGTGAACAATCCTTGCCTTACACTTGGAAAAAAATGGTGGATTATTTGAGGATGGTGAGGTTTGGATTTTTGAAATATTTGACGATTACAACCAGATTTCATTGGTTCGGCCTCTTTGATATTCACTATACCACTCCTAATGACCATTCTAATTTATAACTACTTAAAATCAATCGCAAGTCATAAACCTTTCCATTTAAGCCTTTAAAGTTAATAGTAATGACTATTATAACTAAAAAGATATAGCAGATAGACTTTTAGGGACATGATGGCAGACTCAAGGGATGAAGGGACTAACCCAACATCACCAATGGCTAGGCTAGGGCCTCTTCCAAAGAAGTGAACAAAAAGTAATAAGTACAACCCCAATAGGGAAATTTTGGAAAGTCCTAATTAGTTGGCACATGATGGATGGTAGAATGTACCCAACCCTTGGACACATTATGTGGCTGGCTAATATGTCAATTGGTGTCACATCGAAATTTTGGCTAGTGCAAAGGCATGACACTCATCTTAAAAACAATGCGACCCAGTTTAATAGTTGTGAGGATCATCATATGAAATCACAATTTGGCTATTTGGGGGACACAAGAATTTAAACACATTGTGATGCCATTGTACATGGCCCAAATGGCGTATGCAAAGGTAGCTCTGGGTGTTGAAATGGATTGGTCCAACATCCCGACAAGCTTCTAATCACAACAGAACCCAAATATGCACCACATGATCAAAATTCAACCCAACCCCCTTAACATTAGTGGTCCATTTGGAGCTTCTAAATCCGAACAATCTTTAGTGGTGGCCATTCCCATGAATCTATCTTTTGATGCCCATGACGATGAGGTGGATATTAACCACGAATTTCTTGGCATGTTTGAAAATGTTCAAACAAACCAAGATGTGGACCTCAGTAGCTTCAAGGATGCCACTACAAATGTCATTGAGAGGTGGGGGTTTTGATTGGAAGTAGAATATGAAACACAAACACATGTTGCACAATAAAAAACTAAGGCCAAATTTGTGGAATAACAATTCATAGAGTTGTAGGGACAATTGCAAACCATGGTATCACGAACTAAAAAGGCTTAATGTGAAATAGTTGAATTGTGAGAACAATTGGAGCAATTGAATGTGAGAGTTAAAAGATTCAAGCATGAAAATGAACTTGTAGGTCAACAAGAAACATTATCATCCCATTCCTCAAAGATGGAACAACTTTGACAAAAGTTAATAGAAACCAAGCAAAAATGCATTGAGATCCAATATCACAATTAGAGAGCTGATTGTATTTTGGCTACATCTATGGAGGCCCAATTCAAATTTGAACTTCTGTGTACTGGTGTGGATTTTTGAGAATATGGGGCTTTTCAAGCACAAAGTCTAACATCTTGGCCAAAGGTTAATGAATTGTTTCCTAAAGACCTACCTAAGTAGGAAAATGGGAACAATAACATGGATTAGCTTAACCATTTGTAACTAAAATGGGAGTACAAGTCAGCTCAACCCACACACATTACTAGTAATCTTGTATTATGTGACCATTGAATTTGCGACTACATGTGATTATTTATCATTCACAATTGTGCTTATTCATTTTTACAACTAATCACCATCCTTTTAAATTTCTACTACTTTTGTGACTATAATGCAACTTTAAAATTGCACATCCATCCATATTGACCAAATCATTGGAATTTTCATCCAAAAAAGACCCTTATATTCATTCAACAACAAAATTAATTGCAACTTGGTTACTTCAAGGTATATTAAACATATATTAATTTATATTCATGGCGTATCAAAATATTTAATTTGTATTCAAGGTATATTAAACATATATTTGCTCATATTATGGGCATATTATGATTTTAAAAAGTCATTTTGGTTTATATGGTTCATTTAAAAACATATTATGTTTAGTTTAAAATATAATTAAATTATAATGGCAATGTCAATATGGTAATAATGATATAGTGATCATATTAAATCAGTATTAATTGTCAATGAAATATTACTATCAACTAACTGATTAGTTAATATGAACTATGAAGAAAAAATGTTAGTTCATTACTTCATTAAAATTTAATTAATATATATTAACTGAATATTAAATATTAAATAATAAATTTTACATAGGGTTTAATTTTAGCCAAAATTTTAAAAGTTTGTGTTCATGTTTAGACAAGTTTTCATTTTTCCATGGTTTAGCCAATTTCAAAAGGTTTTTCTATTTTAGTTCTGTTGCCAAGGTGTATGGTAGGATTAACCAAATTTAGCCAAAGTTTAACCAATGTGTATGGTAGGTTGAATCAAATTTTTGATTTAGCCAATAGTCAGGATGTATGGTAGGTTTACCCATATTTTAATTTAATTAATTTTTAACCAAGGTGTATGGTAGGTTTAATTAAATTTTTGTTTAGCCATTTGGTGCATTATAGGTTTAACCAAAAACATGAAGCTAATGCTTAGCCAATGTGTTTTGTAGGTTTAGCCAAATTTTTATTTAGCCAAAGCTTAGCCAAATTTTTTTGTAGGTTTACTCAAATTTCAGTTTAGTAAGTTGGTGCATTATAGGTGTAGGCAAACAAATTAAGCCAATGTTTAGCCAATGTATTTTATAGGTTTAACCAATTTTTTGTTTAATCAAAGTTTAGCCAAAATGTGGCCAAAGTATGTTGTAAGTTTAATTAAATTTTAATTTAGCCAAATTTTAACCAAAATGTCGTGTAGGTATAATCAAATTTTAGTTGAAACAAAGTTTTGCCAAGGTGTCTCATAAGTTTAGTCAATTTTTAGTTTAACCAATGTTTTGCTAATGTGTCTTGTAAGTTTAATCAAATTTTAATTTAGCCAAAGTTTAGCCAAGGTGTTTTGTAGGGATAGAGTATGTGATTATGTTTTAAATGACTTGAAATCTATTATTAAGTTGAACATTCTATCAAATCTTTAGAAGTTAATTTTTAAAATGAGTGACACTTTAACATAAAATTCCAAGATTAGGAAAATTTGAACTTTGAAAATATACTTACTAATTTCAAATCATAAACGATGCATAGGAGGCAAATTATCAATCATAAACATGATTTAATATCTAGACATTTTACCTATGTATTCACCTATGAAAATAATTATTTATTTTAATTTGTTTATTCCAAAGTTTAATCAATATGCCACATGGCAATTTTGATTATGCAATGTGTCATAATATAAATACATATAGATTGAATAATCACAATGGATAATTGAAATCAAGATTTCAATACAAAATTGATTTTCATTAAAAATTAATCCAAATGTTATGTTTTAAATTTCCTTTGTCCATGTCATCATTTAAATAATTAAAATCGGATCATGCTAATTGTTTTTCGTTGTATATTATCCTGAGCCATATTAACACAACCATGTGCAATAATTTCAATTTCTAAGAATTGCATTAGGGATATTCACGTGTGGTAGGGTTTTTAGGGGTTTTCAATAACCTCACGTTAGAATAAAGATTGATGAGTGTGCATGGTTGCATTGGGGTTTTTTTTTTTTGAAATTCGATATTAAATGAATGATGTGTACAGTTAATTTTTGTCTTTAACAAAAGTAAGTGATCATAGTTTTAGAACCTTTAAAGGGTTGGTTTTAGAAGTAAATTTCAAATTCGTAATGTTCAATAAAACATTGTTTATATGGAACATGTTTATTTTTGTGGATGCGGGTTTGGGCTTTGGGTTTGGGAAGGAAAGTATACAAAGGGATCAAACTATGCCCTTGATTATTAAAGTGTCCAGTATATTCGCCTGATGTGACTAAGGAGTCCTCCATGATCGACACCCTCAAACCATGTCCTTGCCATGATCAACAATGTGTCTTTCTTCATATTTGCACTCCTCTACCTCCACTATTTCATAATCGAAAGTGCAAGTGCAAGTGCATTGTATCATGTAAACCGGTGGAGATCCTAGAAATGCATCATTAATGTACTATTATGCCAACTGAAGTTCTTCCTAGCTTAACCTTGCTTTACAAGCCAGCTTGAATAACATTTCAAAATTACATGGAATACCCAGCATGAGAGATAGGATGTTCACCTCGATTGAAATAGTTGTTGTCCTTTGACGGAGGCTGCTCATGACTGCACCGAGGTGTGCACATTCAAAACTAGGGTATCAAAAATGCATGTTTCATTGTGCACCTTACATCAGGAACTGAAATGCCGCCATATAAGTTCATCTACCAATAGAAACTTGCTAAGACCTTTAGGTCAATTGAATGAGATTAGGTCTAGCATAAATTGCTTTAAATGAAAACCCTAAAACCCTTTCTTTGGAATCGATTGTCTCAAACATGGTGAATGTTCAAAAAATTTAATCTAATATTATTTCATCCTTGTTTAAGGTCTTAGCCCTAGTTGTGACTACCAAGGTTGGGGCTACTAACGTGATCTTCCCCTTGTTTTTCTTGATCTCTGAGGTTTGAACTAGGTTAGATTGCTAAGTAGCATATTTTTGATCCATAGTTAATGGACCAACTTGATTGGAGTCCACCAACCTAACATCTTGGGTGCCTAGATATGATTCTATTGGCCTTACATTATGGTTTTGTCCGTGATTTTGCAATGGGGCCAAATTAATCACACCTTGTTTGGTTTAGACAATTGTGGGAGGATGATGAATTTGTTTATGGTTTTGATGATCATAAAATAGATTCGGAGGGTTGGGATCCATAGAAGGTACATTATGTTTAACGCCTTGCACATTGTTCTTAACATGTTGTTGGTAGTTCCTTGGAGGAGGGTTCAATGGTATGACCTTGTCTAGGTTACGACAACGATTTGTAGGATGAGTGCCATCACAATTAAAACATTTAATCCCGAACTATACCCAATAAGTGCCCAGAACATGTTTACCCCCACGAGTGCGACAAGCAGGGAATTTTTGCCTAACTTGGGAATTTCCTTAAGGCGGGTTTATGGTTTGATTAACATGATGAGGTGGCCTATAAGGTGGAACTTGGGTTTGGACTATCATTGTGCAAAATTGGGCCATGTGCCCAACTTGTTTACATGTAGTGCACCACATCCCAGAGGGATGCATACTTTATTCATGTGGTGGTGGCCCAAGGTTAGGGTCTTGATTTTTGACAAAACAAGACATTTGTTCACTCATGGCTTGCAAAACTTTCATGATTTCACCTTTGAATACCTCATTAGTCTCCTTTAATTCTGACCAAAATTCCTCAAACCAATTTTCCATTAATGTTGGGTTAGTAACACTAGATTTTGATGGGGGCACTATTGCTAGAGGCATTGGTGTTAAAACCATTTGGATTGGGGGTTTCATGACCAATAGTACATGTTGCAATTTGATATGAGAATCCATAGGTTGATGATATAATGAGATGAACTCAGGAATCGGATTTTCTTCACACCTCAACATGCGTTCATTTTCTCAATCTATGACTTCAACTTCTAATGTTATAGTGATAGCATCATTCAAAGTAGTGGGCCGACAGTTTAAAATATCTCGAATGGTTGAATTCTTGTTAAACCCTTGAATGAAATAATGCCATATGGTGTCATTAATGAACATTTGGCCTACAAACCTGGTGAAAACCACCCTAAAGCGTCGAACATAAGAAGTTATGTCTTCATCAACATTTTGTCTGATATTTGACAGGGCCATTAAGGCATTTTGTTGTCCATTTTAGGACAAAATTACCTTAGGTAAGTTGCTTGGAGTTCTTGCCATGAAGCGAAAGTTTTAGCATTATGTGACCTATACCAAGGTGGTGGGAACTAGACTAAATAGTAGTTAGGATCTGTGACCAAGCTCGTAATGAACACTTCCACAAATCATTCTACATGTGCAGCTAGATCTTTGTTTCAAGTTCCTGAAAATTTAAGCAAATTTGCAGGCATGGTAATTGGCATTAAGCCTTGTGGGATGATGATGGGTAACCCCTTTGGTACCATCATGGGATTTGTAATTGGATTAAGAGGTGGTGGTGGGTTTACCATGGGAGGAGGCAGTAGATTAATTATTAGTGGCGGGTTAATCACTGGTGGGGGTGGTGGGTGTGAGTCGTACCGACACAACCATGTGCGGTAGTCTCAATTTTTAAGAGTTACATTAGGGTTATTTGAATGGGGTAGGGTTATTAGGGGCTTTAGCGACTTCATAAGGAATGATGTATGTGCTTGGTGCGAAGGGGGTTTGTTTTCCTTTCTGGAATGCGTTATTGGTGGGTAAGGAGGGGGATTGGTTATTTTCTTCAATAGAGGCTAATAAATATAGTTTTAAAAACTTTGTTGCGTAATTAGGGGTGACAAAAGAAGGTTGGGGGTAGAAGCAGATGCTAAGTTTGCGGTGTTCAGCACAACATTAATCTTGTTATGGTATTTAGGAGTAATAAGGGTGTTATAATTCTTGAAACAGTTGAAGGGTTGTTAATGAATGGTTTAATAACGATAGGACAATCTTCAAGCCATTGGACATAAGGTCAATTAGAGGTAATTCAACGATCAAATGGATAGTATGATAGGGTGCCAATGGCGATAGGAATCTGATGATAATTGAAACATTTATTTATGATACGGATAAGCTCAGCAAGGAGCTGTGAGTACATGTGAAATCCTGAGTTATGCCATAGTGATAGTTCACAACTGTAGGAAGTCTAGGATGCGTCGGATGGTGCGAACTAGGTAGTCCGCTTTGCTATTGGGATGCAGTCGACAAATTGGGCCACGCAATCAACGATAGTGACCAACGTCGGGAACTGAAAACCATGCGAAGATAGAAGTATCTTCAGTTTCGTAACAACCTTCGCAAACGGTCTCGGGTTCGTCGCTAGCAACGGGGTCGACTTGCAGTAAGATCGCCAGGTTGCAAGAGTTCGGAGAAATAAGATAGTACCAAGTTCGAGGGGGTTCGATTTCAAGACGAGCACGCACCTCTCGAGGTTCGGGTTCTTCATCACGAGGATGCTGTGTTAGAATAAGATCTATAGACAACTCCGGAGGCGGTTCTTTATTCGCTTGTGCGGCTTGCGGCCCGTAAGACGTGATTGTGCGCGACACCATGATTATAAGGAAGAAAAATTAAAAAAATCTTCGACAAAATCAAATCGGCAATGAAGGTGGGGGAGATTGTGGCATCAAGATATGCGGTCATAATTTATAGGCCAAGGAAAACAAAAGGAAGGCGTAAATAATGGCCTAGGACCAGGGCAAAGTAAAACCTTAATGTCAAGGATAAAAAATAGAATTTGAAGTAAGTTGCTTGAGGGAAAAATGGGAAGAGGTAAAAAAGAACCTTCCCCTTTTCCTTCCATTGACCATCAAGCCAAGAACCTTCTCCTTCTCCTTCTCTTTCTCCTTCCATTGACCATCAAGCCAAGAACCTTCTCCTTCTCCTTCCATTGACCATCAAGCCAAGAACCTTTTCCTTCTCCTTCCATTGACCATTAAGCCAAGAACCTTCTCCTTCTCCTTCCATTGACCACCAAGCCAAGAACCTTCTCCTCCTCCTTCCGTTGACCATCAAGCCAAGAACCTTCTCCTTCTCTTTCCATTGGCCACCAAGCCAAGAAGCTTCACCCTCTTTTTAAAAGACGGACTTGGAATCTTGGGAGGGGTTTCTTTTTTTTCCCCCGGAAAATAAATTTCAATTCAATCTCGAGAGTGTTTGTTTTTACAAGTTTCTTAAGGAGGGGAGGAAGGATTAGCTTTGGAGTTGGAGAAAGGAAGGAAAATAAAACGAGGATCTTGTAAGAGTTTTCAAGGAATGGAGCTGAAGAGTGATAGGTTGGAAGGTTAGAACTTAGAGAAACTTCGCAAAAACCCTCTTGAGTTTGGTAGTGTAACTCCTTGCTGTTTTAGCTACAGAGCCTAAGATTTGGTAGGTAGATGCGCCTTGTTGTTAACTTTCTAGAGAGCTATAGCAAGCTGGATTTGGACAATGTATGTGAGAGAAACAACGTTTTAAGTGACTAGGGGTCTACAGTCGAGTAGAAACGACTACCTTCATAAAAACCCTTTCGGGTTTAGTAGTGTAACTTCCTGTTGTTTTTTATTATAGAGCCTAAAATTTGGTGGGTAGATGCGCCTTGTTGTTAGCTTTCCAGAGAGCTATAGCAAGCTGGATTTGGACAACGTATGTGGGAGAAACCACGTTTTAAGTGGCTAGGGTCTGGAGCCATGTTGGACGTGGTATTGAATCTTTAAACATTGATTTAAATGAATGACAAATTTGACATGAAGCTCTAGGATGTGTAGTGTGTGAGCTTGGAAAAAAAAATGTATCCATTAGTTTTAATCATAAATATTGCATAGAAGGTGGGCTAATAAATTTTAACTACAATCGTAATCTAGCATATAGAATTATACTTGCGTTCTTTCCTTCACTAGTAGCAATTGTGCTTCAGCATAATCACCTTGTAGGACCGAGAGTGCAGGGATGAAAATTCACCTCACAGTGGGTTTGGTTGATTAACAGCTAATTGAGAAGCCATGTTGTTTGACAATGTTGGATTAATCAAAGCTTGAAAATCTGTTGGATTTTGATGATTAATGTTTAGATTATGGATTTTCAAAAGTTCCTTTTGTAACCTAGTTTGAACGGATGAGACGCCAACTTAAAGTGTTCTGACAACATTTAAAAGTTGGTTGTCATAGATAAATGGTACTAGCTAAAGGAACCATGTTGGAGACTGTGCAAGAGCCGATGGAATTGAAAAATGAGTGTTATTCTTTTAAAACTTTTGTAAAAGGGTTCTTTTTTTTCCTTTCCTTGGAAGGTATTGTTAAAGGTCAAAAAACTCATGAAAACTTCACGACCGTTAAGGCAAAAGCTCCAAACTCAAAGCATGCACGAAAAAGAAAGATAGTAGTTTCCACACTGTTATAACCATATCAGTAATGAGTACACCTATAAGCAATGGGTGAAAATTCATTTTTCATTCAGGAGAGGAACCCCACGGCCCATCATCAGTGGATAACGATCTTAAACTTGACACGAATTTTTCGTTAGATTTAAGTGATTAAAAGTTTAACATTATATTTTTATTAATAATTACAAGTAAAAAAGATTGAAAATGATAAAAAAAAATTAAACATAAAAAAATTCACAAAAGATGTACTTTTTGTTAATATTGGTTCATATTGCACAAATGTCACAAATTATATTTTTTGTAATGTTCATTGTTAATACAAGTTCGAAAAATCATAATCATTTAAAAATTGGATTAAATTGTTAGAAAAAACATATTAATAATAAATGCCTTCAAATTTATTTTAGAAATTCCAACCTTTTATTTTAGATTAAAGGTTTGGGATTAATAATTTTTATTGATTGAAGCCTTACATTACAATGTTGCATAATTTAAATGTGTTAATAACTCAATTGTTTAACATTATTAAATCTTTTTAATCAATCCAATATGTTTTTAAAAAACAATAATTCATTAAGCCTATCATCACTCGTAATATGAAAAAAACAAAACTCAATAAGTAAAATGAAATCAATGTTATAAATGAATTAAAAAAGGTGTATTATTTGTGATAATTTAATAAGTGGTCGTATAGGTCGATAAAATTATTATTCAATTCAAATTATAAATTTTTAATGTACATTTATTGAAATTTGATTCACATATTAAATCTGTATTTTTGTTTGAGGGTTGTAGTGTTTGTGTTTCTTGTGATTAATTTGAATCAATTTGTAGTGCTATTAATTGTTTTATTCAAAAGTGTTTGTTTTGAATAGTTATGAATGTTTTGCGATATGTAAATCATGTAATGACATTTTTACACAAAAATATGATTATGACCTTTTAACATCATGAACATTGACGATTTTTATTTTTGTTTATTTTCTGAAATATTTGATGATTAGCATGATAAATTTCATTCTTTTAAAAAATTTGAATTTTTTTCCTGAGTAATAAAATTAATGTTTCATTTATTAAAAAAACAATAATAGTGGGGATTGGTGTAATGATAAATTTATATGCAAACTCCATCCTTACATCATATTTGTGAATCTTGTTGGAGCCAGACAAGAGAAGTAAGATCCGGAGGCCAATCTCGACACGGGATTGTAATACTGTTGCGATCTGCATGGCTGCAGCATTGCATCATGCCTATCTAAGACCATAGGCGCCAACTCGGTTGTGACCTGTACCTTCGGAAGTAGACGTTGTCCCACTTGATTAATGCGAGACAAATTCGTTTGTCGAGCATGGATTCATTGAGAGCATTGGATTTTTGAAAAGCTAATATAAAAGGAGCCATTTTACAAAATCTCATAAGTTTTTAATTTTATGTTTTTGATCAAGAGTTGAGCTTTGGAATTATGAATCACTTGCTTAGATTGAGGGAAAAAACAAACAATTCAACCCGCTCTACTTCCAACAAGTGTAGCTCCCTTATAACAAATCTGATGATTCTGAATTTTTGGGAGGACCTTCTACACATTTCAAACAAAAACTTATTTAAATTTGACACAAATCTAACGATGGATTTGGGAGGAACAACTAATTGAATCAAAAATCCAGAGGCTTTGTCATCGAAATCCTTCCATGAACTCCATTACAACACCTTCTACTTTCAACAAGTGCACCTCCCTTACAGCAAACCCGATGATGCAAAATTTTTGGGAGGACCTTCTACACCTTTCAAACTAAACCAACTTAAATTTGACACAAATCCAACGGTGGATTTGGGAGGAACACATAATTGAACCAAAAATCCAAAGGCTTTGCTATAAGTATTTGTTACACACAATTTCCTTCCATGCTTGAATCTTGCACACACACTTTTCCATGAACCCTTTCCACACATAAGAAGTAGATCCTTCTTACACTTCAACCTCTTCTTTTTTTCTTTTTCCAATACACCTTAAAAATCCTCTCTTGGTAACCCTACATGAATTACATTGAGCTTGTTCCCTTTATCCAATGAAAGCTTCGAAATCTTTTGTTCTAATCAATGGTCTTCTCATCTTTCTAGAGCTAATGAGAATTGAGAGTAAATTGCCATCCAATTGGGTTTAGGATAAGAATTTTTGGGTCCAATGAGACACAAGAAATATTCCATCCTCCAATCAAATAGGATGATAATCTTATGATTAATGGGATTGAAGGATTCATCCTTCCCCTTATTTTAAATATTTTGATGAGGTTTTTCGAGCTTGATCCTTATCTTTTTCGTCTGTTGACCTTCACATCTTACTTTTTCATCCTAATTATTTCAGGTAACTAATTATTAGGATAATTTATCGATAGTACGCAGTAACAATCTTGAATTCTTACTTGATTAATTTAATGGTTGAACTAACATCCTCGTATACCATTTACTCTTTTGATATCCCCTACTATTTATTTTATCATGCACTAATTAATTACGTAGTACATAGTAAATTGCAATTAAAATTTACATCACAAAAAAAACATACTTTTAGATGCACCGTCGAAATTAAGGTTTGATGATTCCATTAGATTTAGGATGTTCGAGTTTTCATGAGGTTCCGCCGTCATTCCCACACCTTCGCCTACCGTAATTTGTAATGAATATTTTATTTTAAATAAAAAATTTATGGACAATTTTTTCATAATTTTAATTAAGTAGAGTTTCATGAAACACAATGTAATTATATACAAAATGACATTTGTTGAAAAATATAATGTAAATTCCATTATAGATGTATTAATTCATGGCTATGGTTTAAAATGTCATTATTTTAAAAATGTTTTAACTATGTTACCAATATTATGCTAACATCCACCCCAATATATTCATAACATTAATAAACATCATAATGTTGTGCATTGATATGACCATTATCAACATGAATAACTAAAAGTAATTAGAACAAAAAACATTTTATTTGTTAAATTATGAAATTTTATCTTAAACAAAGATGATAATTCAATTATTTTAATATTAAATGAATTTCATCTAAAATAAATAATAGTCATTCTTATTCACATGATTTTTTTTTCGATATACGACTTCATTTCAAAAATAACAATGTAATATTTTTACCTACTTAAGCATTTTAAGGTATTTGATATTAAAATTTTTATTTTATTTTCAAAATTAATTTAAAATAATTATACATATATATATAGTTATTACAAGCTTTTCATTTTAAATATATATTTAATTTTTTTGATTATTTAAATATTTTAAGTTATTGCACTTTAAGTTATTTTTGAGAATTCTAAAATTTGTTTTTATAGTGTATATATGTTTGGTTAATTTTAACAATTTTATGTAATTAAAACTAGTTTTGGGCATTATAAATTATTTCAACTTGAATTATTTTAAACTATTTTTAAAAAATAATAATTTTAATTATTTTGTGCTATTATGTCATAAATTACATTAGATTAATTTATGTTAATTTGAATTATTTTAAATTATTAAATATAAGTTGGGTCCAGTAATTATAGAATATTTCAAACCATTTAAAACTAATTTGAATTATTTTCAATTTTGAGTTTAACTAAATAATTACTTTTGGTTATTTTGAATTAATCCAACTTAAATTATTTTTTTATTAATCCAAGTTATTATAAATAGGTTAATTTTTCAAATTTCAAATTATCTCCTCTTGATTTTTGGTTTGAATTTTGGTTTTTTTTTTGCTTTCAAATTTGATGTTTTTTCATTTGTTTTTTGTAATTCAACATGAACTAGATGATCACATAGGGTGAACATTTGTGTGACATAATCAAATGGTATTGAAACATGATTTTGGGTTAGAAAAATAATTTACACACATACACATTGTTTTTATTCAATTTTATAGGACATTTATTTAATATTTGTAAAATGAATCAAATGAATTAAATTAATTAATTACAAATGGTGTATAAAACATACCATTTGAGTTCGAGTTTAACCGCAAAATGACTTAAACCTATTAAAATACAGTCATTAAACTACATAGTGACTCAATTAACCTATAGGATTTAAGATTTAAAAAAATCTTTTATTACGAAAGCCTAAAATATTAAAGTCAATGAATTATGCGCACATTAATGAATTAATATGAAGGTAGACATTGAATTTTTATTCATCACATGTAAGAATAAATTTCATATAATTCACAAAATGGGAAAAACATTATTTAAAAATATAATTTTGTATAGTAACATAAGGTTGCATGTAACAAAAAATGCGTCGAAAGCAACAAATGTGTTTTTGTACACTATTTTTAAATAACTATATTTTGAAAAACATTCTTTACATATAATGTTTTGAAGGCATAGAATCAAAACAAAGATTATTGTAAAAGATGATTATTCATATATGTAAACATTTAAAAAAAATCATTATTGATTATTATTTTTTAATTATGACATTATTTCAATGTCAACATTTTCAAAAGTGACATATAATCTTAATTCAAATAAATTGAAAAAGTTCTTCTTTGAAAATGCCACATTTTAAAATTATTTACTAAATTAATATGCACACAAATATAAAATGTAATTTATTCAATTTGTTTTAAATTAAAAATACAAAATAGTATTTAAAAATTAATGTTTTTGAATTTTTAAAACATTAATACTGTATATACAAATCTATTTAGCTTTCGAAAGTTGGCAAAAAAAAAGGTTCATAATGTAGATACCATTTTTGAAAGAACATATCATAAATTTTTGATTTAAATGTCATTTGAAAACACATTATATGAAATCAAAAATCATGCTCCAAATGCCCGACTTAATTTGTGCAAATTATGTGTCAACATTTATATGTTTAACATATAATGAAATAATATTTAGATTAATGTAAATGTGTTTCAATTTTATTGACATTTATTCATCATAATCATATTTATTTAAAGTGATCAAATTATGTAAGTTTGCTTTAAGAAAGTTAGAATTAAAATGTAAAGGATCATATCTTATTACATTGTGTAATTTCAAATCTAATTTTACTGATATTTTCAATTGAATATTGGTAAAACTAAATATCAAAGTCGCAATATGTTTTAAATTTGTGAAAATTATGTTGTTTGACTGACTCTGAAATAAATCCATCAAGGCGAATTATTTTATATTTACAATTGGCTTCAAATTTTAAATATTTTTTCAAATATTTTTTCAAATTTGGTAGAACTTGATAATAAAAACATACAAAAGAGAGGTGTGCAATGTAAAATAGTAAGCAAATCCTAGAAAAAATGGAATAATCTTCTCTTTTCTTTCATTCCTTTCAAAATTTTCGACAAAAGTAAAAAAATGACAATGAGTAAAACGATTAAATCAAACATTTTTAGTGCGAATAAATTGTGTAAAGACAAACTAATGTGGATTTTGTGGACAATGTAATTTTTTTACATGTTTGAATTTTGAACTAAAGTTGGTATTTCAATTATTTTCAAAAATGTTTTTGTTTTCATGAATTGATCATATTAAAACATAAGAAAAATATAAAAATTCAGTAAATAATAGGTTTATATGTTGAATAGATGTTTGTTATTGGATTCAAGTTTTCCATACAATTATCATCATTAAAAAAAGAAATAAATAGAAATAAAATGTTTCAAATCAAGAAATGCTATGTTCATTTATTTTAATTTTGAAAATGTTATTTTCATGTGTAAGGTTAATGACTTTTTCAATTTTACTTTTTCAACCTTGTTGAGTTCAATCATGAATACATATTTCTAAAATTAAATGTTAAATGTTCAATGTTGGAAAATTAAAATTGCCAAAATCACGTGCGAAAAAAAGGGTTCCATTTGTGGGTGATTTGACAATGTTGTTCAATATCATAACAAATTTTCATGTATTTGAAATCAATTTAAGGCCCATGGAGAGGAAGAAAAGAAAAAATCATTTTAGCATTGTAACAATTGATGGAATTATATTTTTCAATGCACGGTTTGATTTAAAATCTTTTTGTTGGAATGAGTCAATTTTTAAAATTTTACAAAAGTTTTTGGAAAATGGATTAATAGGTAAAATTCGTTTTCATTTTCAAGTTTTAGTTTTTACATAACAAAAGCATATGAAAAAAACTATCTAAAAACATGTGAAAGGTGTCATATTGAGTTCAAATCTAAATATATAAATTCACAAATGATTTGTGTTTGTGAATGTTCCAAACCATTAAAAATTTCAAATCATGAAAGTGTCCATAAGTTTTTAATATTACATTAAACATTAATCCCTAGTCAAGTTTTAATTGACATGATCCAACCTTTGCACGGCCACATACTTCTAATGGGAACTATTGGACTTCAAATGGTGAAATTTTAAATTTCTAATTCATTTCAATTCAATACATAAAAAGTATTATGTGTGTTTATGTGAAAAAAAAAAAGTTTAGCAAATTGTTTTAAAAAACAGAATTCAGTGAAAAATATATTGAAATTTTATTAATATATGCAAAGTTTATAGCCTTTACTTTCCCATCTTCACCACAATAGAAAGAAAAAGTAAAGTTTCTTTCTTCTCCCTTGGATAATTCTTAAAGCTATTATGAATGACAAACAATGTAAATATATATTATAAATTATGTTAAATTGAAGGATGAATCATATTGACTAGTGTTAATCATTATTCCAGCTGACCACTAATATATGGTGCATATACTTGTCTATTGTGTGTTCTTAGTTTTCTCAATGAAGAATCTGAAACCCAAGGTTGATTGAGAAAGGTACTTTGATTTATTTTTTAACAATATCTTTTCATGCATTTCTTCTAATTTAATTATTTTCTTTGGGATATTATTTTCTTACATTCTTTTTTTTCTTAAACTTTTCTTATTGGCTTCAATTGGGGTTCAAATCATCTTGACAAGTTTAAAGATGGGTACGTATCATAGTTGCATAAGACACTTGTAATTGGATAAGACAAGTTGCAAAGGATAGTCTTTTTCTAGTTAATTATAGCTTGGTTGCAGGATTGAGGAAGAGAGTTAGGGTTAAGCCATGGGTCTGTAGTCTATACCAATATAAAAAGAGGGCAAAGTTTTTGAGAGAGAGATACAAGAGAGAGAAGAGAAACTCACTTGTAGTTTTTTGAAATAGGTGCCATTGCAGATTCAACTGAAAAGTTCAAGCATGATAGCCATGTTGACACTGCCTTTCTTTCGGGCAGCTGTAGCAAACCTCAAGAAACAACACACCCATCTGGATCACAACACATCATCAGACTTCATCAGCTATTATACAACACATTTGAGAAGGTAATTTCCCAATTGGGTGGTGAGTGATCAATGAAAACATAGATAGAGTCAACTATAAGAACATTGACAATTCTATTTCAGAGACTTCAAAAATAGTTGATTTCCTGAGAGTTTCAGGCCCATAAATCTCATAAAACCTCTTCATGAAAAGTGTCATAGTATTATTACCTCCAAACTCCTACCATGCATGCCAAAAAAAAGAGGATACGTTTCAAATCACCATTGAGAAGCCAATTACTGGTTAGGTTATGGGTACTCTAATCTAGCCTGAACCACCACACTTTGAGCAAAGTTCTTGCCAGGATGCAGTGTGTCAGGAGGCCTTTTACCTTCTACTTGATAGCAGCTTTCCATCACAGGGACCCTTTCAAGCAAAATGGAAGTCTTTTGAATAAAATCCACAGGTAATGCTAAGTTCGCCCAAAAGCCACAGCAGTTCCTGGAAACCTCTTCCCACTGCTGTTGTACAACTCCGTGATGAATCCCACATTGATAGGCCCCAAAAAAGCACCAGCCAAAATTGTATCAGCAACCAACAGTCTTCAAGCACTTCAAACAAATTCAATTACAGCTAGCTAGCTACATTTTCTCTACCAATCTGTCTGTTTCCAGCATTTCCTTGAGTGATGCTGATGAATGCAAAAAGAGCCCAGGAGAAATTGCTGCAGTGTGATCATCCAACACAGTGAAAATTTGTTGCGCAAAGATCAAAGACTTATAAGCTCTGATGAACAGGAGCATAAACCCAAGGGTTTTACATGCTTCCAGACATCAAGCATGTAAGCAAAAAATGCAGGCAAATATGCAGAAATGTGCACATGTAGACAATTCTACTCAAAAGAATATGCAAAAAATCCATGCACAAAGAGTTGTTGCAGGATTCATCTCTGTCTGTGCTCTTCCAATTGTGCAAAAGCATGATCCACAAAAAGGGTGCAAAAGGATGGTTCTGACACCTCTAGAACAAACGAACAAACAGCAACAGAAAATCAGAATAGCCTCAGCAAGCTTACCAGTTTTTTCTTCCAGGGTTCGGTTGATCAGAGGGGTGGGAGTGGGGGGGGGGGGGGGGGGGGGGGGGCAATAGAGCTGCTGCTGCTGCTGAGGATTTTTCCAGAATTGAGAGTGGTTACAAAAGGTAAGGTTTATTCATTCAGGGTTTATGAAGAAGACCTAAACGAAATCTGTTAGAAAGCAAGCAAGCTCTGTCTGCTTCAGTTCTGAGATTTTTTGTTGCCTTTCTTCCTCACCTCAGATGATTGCAGACCTGTTTGAATGCTGCTTTCTAGATTTTGTGCCTCGCTGCAACAACAATGTTGTAGAAGCTAAGAACAAGAGTTGCAGCATGAATGCAACAAGAGGAGGTTTCTGGGCTCCTTTCAATGCTCCCTCCTCCTCTCAGAAAACCAAAACCCTAGCTCCTCAAGCTTCATGGGTGCAGCAGCAGCATTCGATGGATGAGGCGCCACCCAATTCCCAATTCCTCCCCAAAAATTGTTTGATCAAGCAAAAGTTGCAGCCTCGATCGATCATATAAAACCCAACAATCCAGAGCCCCGGATTCTCGGAAA
The DNA here is from genome assembly GCA_963921925.1 of Sphagnum tenellum. NCBI lineage: Eukaryota > Viridiplantae > Streptophyta > Sphagnopsida > Sphagnales > Sphagnaceae > Sphagnum > Sphagnum tenellum. Next base: position 22,597,656 of record OY998142.1, on the reverse strand, counting down.
CAAATCCCACCATCAAAGGTAGAGAATCTAGGAGGTACAAAATAAAAAAGTGGGTGTATGAGGGAGCGAGTGTGCAGACGAGGGATTTTCGCAGCCACCCACCCACCTACCTTTCTTGTGTTATCTATCCATTCGCGGGCGTGGAAAATTCGCGACACCTAGACGTCATCAGCGAGCACGAGATCGGAAGATCCACAAACCCTAAAACCAGTCCCCCAGACAGGAGCAGTTTCCTCATAATCCTTTGCCAGAAACTACTACTGATTGTTTTGCTTTGGGTATTTGATCATCGTCCAGGGCTTGATGGGTTTGGAAATTACATAAACTTCGTGAGCTTCAGGAGGAAATAAAACTCCTAAACCCATTCTCTGGTTTTTTGGTTTTTTTGGGGTTGTTGTAGAGACAGATTTTTCTGTTTTTGTTTCAGAGACGCACATTTTTTGTTGCAGAAATTTTGATTGCAAAGAGAGGGAGAGAGAGAGAGAGAGAGAGAGAGAGAGTGTGTGTGTGTGTGTGTGTGTGTGTTGTGTGGGAATTGCATTTTGGAAGTTGAGTTTTTGTCAGATTTCTTCAGAAAGGTTTGCAGAAGAGTTGTGGAACAAAATTGCAGTTGCAGAAAGAAAATTTCTTCAGAGTTGCCGAGGAGAATTGAGAAGAAGAAGGAAAGAAGAAGAAGAAAGAGAGGAGGATAGGGGATTCTTCCTTGTGAAAGCTTGGAGCAGGTAGTTGGGAATGGCCACACTGGCTGTTCCTGCTGCTGCTGCTCCTCCTCCACTTGTGGCAGCATCATCATTCAGGAGCAGCAAGCAGGATGGTAGTGGAAGGGTGAGCTCTGTGATGGCGGTGCTCCCAGCTGCTGCCAGCAACTCCAATTTGTCTCTTGCTTCTGCCCTCCCCTATGGAAGAGGCATCCATCAGCACAGACACCCTCTTCTTCACATCTCTCCGATGCCAAGGTTCTTCACCGTTGACCCTTGATGATTTTCTTTGTTGTGGGGTCTTTTTTGCTTGGTTTTTCTGTTGCAATTTTTTCCCCTCATAGTTGATTGATTGTCTTCTTCATCTGTTTTTGCAGATGGTTGCAAGTGAGAGGATCCCAACTGCAGGAGAAGCTACAACAAAACAGTAGAAATTCACAAGTCCAGGAGATTCAATGTCAGTCATCAAGAGTACAGCAGCATCCACATTGTTTGATGACACGGAGATCGAGATTGCAGCAAAGGGTTTCTTTGAGCAGCAGCAGCTGGTTGGGAAGCTCCTCAGTTATGTCATCATCACTCAGACGAGTCAACCCCATGAGACGACCTTTATCAAACAGACCAATCTTTGTAAGTTTTTCTTTTTGCAGATTTACAGATTCCAAACCAGGAACATATCACCAGAAGCAGATTGCAGTTTTTTTGTTTTTTGGCCCCTTCTTCTTTATTCCTGGGAGGATGAGTGATCCATTCTCATATGTGTGTGTGTGGCCTCCACCCAGACGGTGCAAGCAAACACAGGACCAAATGAGCCACATGCAGCAAATCTGGCATCAGTACCAGAGGAAGGGTTGCGGCAGGAGCTTGAAGATCAAGCACTGTCATTGGAGTCAACTTTGAGAAGAGAAGTAGACGTTGATGACTTTCTGATGTCCAAGCTGCCGTCTCATCCCAAGCTTCACCGTGGCTGTCTTGAAAATGGCTTGCACTATGTCATCCTACCAAACAAAGTTCCTCCCAACAGGTAAGAACAGCAAAAGATTGAAAGATCCCAGGAATCAGGTGTTTTTTTACCAGATTTTTCATGTACTCACTCACTCACTCACTACTCAAGGCAGAGAGAAAAAGAAAGAGAGCACCCACACACCCCAAAAGTGATAATTGAGAATTTGAAGGTGATGATGATGGGGATGGCACTCACAACAGGTTTGAGGCCCACATGGAGATGCACGTGGGTTCAGTAGATGAGGCAGAGCATGAGCAAGGAATTGCACACATGATTGAACATGTTGCATTTCTGGGCAGCAAGAAGCGAGAGAAGCTTCTTGGAACTGGAGCTCGCTCAAATGCTTACACTGACTTCCATCACACTGTCTTCCATGTCCATTCTCCTGTGACCACCCAGGTTGCATTCCTCCCCCGCCCCCACACCCACCAACCAGGGTTTTTTTTCTTCCAAATGTGATGTAACCACAGGTGAAATAGGAAAAGATCCAAATTTGGCTACAGTTCAGCGAGGACAGTAGACATTTTTTAGAATCTTGCTATATGTTTTGGTGACCTCCAAGAACCCAGTGTCTAAATAGGGTGACTTCCATGTTTTTCTCCTCTGAATGTGGCAAACTAAATGGCATCTGAAAGGATACTTGTAACAGTTTTTAAAAAAAAGTGTTCTGTAGATGCACAATTTCACACCAAAAAATTTGGCTGCCACCAACCAGCTAGTGCTTCTCGAATCCTATAAGTCATAGATGGATGTTTACAAGGTTGTCATTGTGATGATCAAGAAGCAATCAACAGAATTGCACATCACCACCTGAAGGTCTTTTGCAAGTCAGATTTCCACTTCCAGATTTAACCTAGAATTCTTATTGGGGGTTATGCTCTTTGTACAAGCAGGGTACGAATGAACCTCTACTCCCACTTGTGTTGGAAGCGCTTCATGAGGTGATTTCATTCCCTCATCTCTTTGGTGGGAACACCCATCTGTTTATGTGATCATGTACTTATGTCAGGATTGATGAATTCATTGTTTTGAGTTTGTCCGAGTGTTCTGGAGATCTTTGTTATGATGAAAATCTTTGTTTTGAGTTTTTGTCTGCCTGTTCATTGTGGAGAGATCTTTGTTGTGGTGAAACAATCTTGTGGGATCTATGAAAACAGATTGCCTTCAAGCCCAGGTTTCTTGCATCACGAGTGGAGAAAGAGCGGAGGGCTGTATTGTCAGAGTTGCAGATGATGAATACCATTGAGTACAGAGTTGACTGTCAGGTGTGGTTTGTCATCGCTTTTTCCAACCCTTTACCATTTCATTGATCTGAATTGCAAGCAAAGGTATGGTTTGGAAGAAGTTTGTCTCTTTTTTTTTGTTTACTGATTCATGTGTGTTGGTCATGATATTGCAGCTGCTTCAGCAACTGCATGCAGAGAATATGTTAGGCTATCGATTTCCGATTGGGTTGGAGGAGCAAATCAAGAAGTGGGACCCGGAGACAATCAAAGCTTTTCATGAGCGGTGGTATTTTCCAGCAAATGCCACTTTATTTGTTGTTGGAGACATTGGCAGTGTCAGCCGCACTTTGGAAATGATTGAGGTACAATTACAGCCTGATGCTCCAAGCCCGACACCCATGTTGCAGAGAAGCCTTAAAATGCCCTTTTGCAAAAGAACAGAGGGAGTTTTCAGAATTGGGCAATGACAACATGGAGTTGTTGTCAATATAGGTCCATGCTTTACAAACTAGGAATTGGAGACATGTTTTCTGATCTTCTTTACTTGGCACAAATACTGGCAGGCTCAGTTCGGCTCCACACCTGCTGGAGTACACATTTCGACACATACATCACATGAGAACATCAACCATACGGCGATGACTGTGACCACACGCAAGGAGCGGCATTCTGTGCGGCCACCTGTGAGACACAACTGGTCATTGCCGGGCGGCAGTAACCAGCAGCTGAAAAAGCCTTTTGTCTTTCAACATGAGCTGCTGCAAAACTTCTCCGTCAGCTTGTTCTGCAAAGTATGCATGCTCGTTTTTTACAGCGTGTTATGAAACTGTAAATGCCTGCTTGTTGATTGTGTTTGGGGTGGGTGGGTCTCTCTCATTGGAACTTGAGAGAGTCTAAAGGAGTTTAGATCTTCATGAAGTTCTGTTCTTTTGGGGGAGCTTGTCCAAGTGTGTGACTGTTTTTTGGTTGCTTTCTTTTGCAGACACCTGTACAAAAAGTTCAAAAGTACTCAGACTTGCGAGATGTTCTCATGCGACGAATTGTTCTTTCAACCCTCCAGTTCCGTGTCAACACCCGTTACAAGGTCTGCACTAAAGCAACACATTTAGCATTGTTGTCAGTTCTTCTATTGAGCAGCTTTGAACCAACATGCCATGTTGCTTGCTCCTTTGGTAAAAGCTTGATGACAGAGGGTGATTGTGCAATCTCACATTTCTATCTGCACTGACAATCATGACAAAAGTTAGAAGTACTGCTTGCAGAAGCAATTAGAGTTTAATAATGAGTTGTTTTTTTTGTGACTCACACAGAGTGCAAATCCGCCATTCAACGGAATTGAGCTGGACCATAGTGATTCTGGCAGGGAAGGCTGTGCTGTAAGCACACTGACCATAACTGCAGAACCAAAGCATTGGGAGGGTGCTGTCAAAGTGGGTGTCCAGGAGGTAAAGTTCTTTTTGTTAAACCCCCCAAGTTTCTTCTTCTTCAGTATTTTGTTCATTGCTGAGCTGCATGATATCCATGGCAACAACTAGAGATGTGGAAAGCAGGATCAGATTGCAAGTTGAAATGGATGAAACCATACCTCATGATTTTATGGGTCTCCTGCAGGTGAGGAGATTGCATAAGTTTGGGGTTACGAGAGGAGAGTTGGCACGGTACTTGAATGCGCTGCTTAAGGACAGTGAGCACTTGGCAGCAATGATAGATAATGTGCCTTCCCTTGATAATCTGGACTTCATCATGGAAAGTGATGCTTTGGGCCACACTGTTATGGACCAGCAACAAGGCCATGAAAGTCTCTTGGCTGTAGCTGAGACTGTCACCCTAGAAGATGTAATGGGCTTCTTCACCACCGCTCCTGTTTCTGCTGTGTACTACTACTGTTTGACCATGGATATTCTTGTCACCTACCAACCCAGTCAAAGAGTTTGTTGGAAAGCAGTCAGTCTTCAGGGCTGATGCTGGGTTTCGGGTTCAATCTCTTTTTGTCACAGGAGCATTGGGTAGTATTTTTTTACATTCCAAAACTACCCAACACTCCTCTGAGATTCTCACTTGTTGTACATGGGATTTATTGGACACTTGCCAGGTCAATAAGGCAGGTGCATCAATGTTGGAGTACATTGCTTCTTACGGAGATCCAACAGCTCCAGTACCTGCAGCCATTGTCGCTTGTGTACCTAAAACCATACATGTTGAGGAAGGTGTAGATGCAAACTTTGACATCACCCCCGATGCGATTCTGAATGCCGTTTCTGTTGGTCTTAATGAACCTTTGGCTTCCGAACCTGAGGTGCCTGCTTATCTCTAAACTTTTGTGTGTTGTACTTCTCTCTCTGCTAATTAAATGGGTTTGGTGGGATCATCTATCTGAGCATCTTTTGCATGAGAATGGGATTTAGGCCAGTACTAGACAAACTGGGAGCAGGGAGTGGAGGAAAGGTTTTTCTAAAGCTCTAGAGTAGTTTCACAGTTTTTCAGCTTCTTTTTGTGTATATGTTCAGCTGGAGGTTCCAACAGAGCTGCTGTCTCCAGTTCAGTTAGCATCATTGCACATGCGATGGCAGCCACGGTTTGTCCCAGTAACAGACGTGGCAGGTGCAGAGAACTTGTCTAAGTACAGTGATGAAGCAACTGGTGTCGTTCAACGACGTTTATCAAATGGCATTCGTGTCAACTACAAGGTAATAATAGACAGTTGTAACCCGTCAACAACAACAACTAGTAAACCCTAAACCTTAAATCCTCTAGTAAAGAGAGATTATTTTTTCTTTCACTATTTGAGGCAATTTGATCATGGGTTTGATCATGATGTTTTCAACCCCATTCCAGACCTTGCAGAATGCAAGTACTATGGAGTTCAAGTGCTTTTTTTGGAGTGATGAAAGGTGAGTGGGTGATATTTTATTTTGTGGATTTTGTGAGTACAGATCACACAGAATGAAGCAAAAGGAGGTGTTTTGCGGTTGGTGGTAGCGGGGGGAAGAGCTCAGGAGAAGACTGGTGCTAGTGGAGCCGTTGCTGTTGGTGTGCGCACTCTCAGTGAAGGAGGTGCCGTTGGTGGCTTCTCAAGGGAGCAGGTAAGTAGGTCTCTTTTGAGGTCAGTTCAGTCAAGAGTTTTGTTTTTCACAAGCCCCAAGAATGCTTGGCATTTTGTGATGGAGAAAGGAGAGGATTAGAGTAGAGAGGCTCTCTGCTCCTGCTACTCAAATGTTGCGTAAACTTTCAGGTGGAGGAGGTATAAGAGAAAACTCTCTTTTTCACATCCAGCATTCATTTCTGCTTTGTCTCTCTGTTGTTGTGCAGGTGGAACTCTTTTGTGTAGGCAATTTGATCAACTGTGTACTGGAGGCAGATGAGGAATTCTTATGCATGGACTTCCGTTTCACTCTGCGTGATGGTGGTATGCGTGCAACTTTCCAACTCCTCCATATGGTGCTTGAGGTATGACCATTGTCATGTGGCCTCGTGTTCCATCATCACTGCTTCCTCCTCATATTTGTTTTGGCTGTCTTATTGTTGGGCTTGTGATGTTGATATGCAAAGATGATGTTTGAAGCTTCCTGAAGTGTGGAGGATCTCTCTATCTTGGTTTGCAGCACAATGTGTGGCTGGAAGATGCGTTAGACAGAGCAAAACAGCTGTACCTGTCACATTACCGTGCAATGCCAAAAAGCTTGGAGCGAGCAACCGCACACAGACTAATGCGTGCAATGTTTGATGGGGAAGAACGCTTCATTGAACCCTCTCCTCAGGCAATTGAAAAGCTGACTCTCCCAGTTGTCCAGGAGGCTGTGATGCAACAGCTGGTTCCATCAAATATGGAGGTGTGTCATGGGTGATCTAGAAAATTCCTGCTTGCTTTTTTGCAGCCACCTCCTATCAGTCTAGTGTCATCCCTGCAGTGGTGAAGATGACTCTGAATTGGTGTATTTTTGCAGGTTTGTGTAGTGGGTGATTTTTCAGAGGAGGAAGTTGAGTCGTGTTTGCTGGATTACCTAGGCACAGTCACAGCTAAAAAGACTGATGATCATGTTCTCAAGCTCACCCAAGCAGCTGAGAAACCTGTACTTATAAACGATTTCTCAACTCCTGAACAACGACATCAAAAAGTGAGAGAATCTCTTCTCTTCTCTGCTATGCATGAGCTACTTTGTTCTTGATGGTTTATCATCATGAACAGCAGTACCAGCACCAGCACTAAGTGCATCATGCTTCATTCCTGCAAGTTTTGTGCATGGTTGGGTGGTGGGTGGCCAACGATACTTAGTTTTATGTTGGGGGTTGCAGGTTTTCCTTAGGGATACAGATGAGAGAGCATGTGCATACATAGCTGGTGCAGCACCGAATAGATGGGGATTCACTTCAGATGGGCGTGATCTCAATACTCTCATTGAGCCGGTTCCACCTTCACTGTCAGGTAGATTGTCTTTGATCCATTGACCCTCAAGTGGTCCCTGGTCTATTGGGTCTTCACACATTCCTCAGTTTTTTCATCTTTTCATGAACTTGTTGTCATAGGTACAGTAATACCATGACAGAGCTGTACATATCCATCAAACAAATTTTATCTGAATTTATAAGTCTTGTGTCTATACTGATTTTTGACAAAAAGTCTGTAGTTTTGAGCAGGTCGAGAGAATAGAAGGGTATTTCTTTTCTTCCTCACATGACAAAAAAAAGGGTACTGCTGACATGTGAATTTGTGAGCTTCTTTGACAGAGGAACAAGCAAGGTCATTGGCAGTACCAGGAGTAGAAGTTATCAAAGATAATAGCAACACACTGTGTTGGAAGAGGATGCGCCATCCTCTGTATGCTTCTGTCGCACTGACTCTCTTGGCAGAAATTATAAATGCTCGGTGAGTTTTGGGTTTTACTGTGCTACTTACTAGTCATGTACAGAGACACCCCCCTTGTTCAATCCAGTATTTGTTGATGTCACATTCACATTGTTGCAGTGTGGAATTGTTCTCATCAAGGCTATGGGTGTTAATGAAATTTTCTTTTTAGCTGGGATTATTTATCCATTTCAGACCCATTGAATTTCATCTTTTTTTTTCCTTGACAAATAAAACAAAATAATATAACATATCATGGAAAAACCGGAATTGTATTTTGGTCATGGAAAATCATCTCCAATTTGCATCCATACAGAGTTCAGAGTCTAATAGCAGTTGTGAATTGACTGGATGCTGCAGGCTGTTTACAACTGTACGGGATGCTTTAGGATTGACGTATGATGTATCATTTGAACTTAGTTTATTCGACCGGTTGAAAGCAGGCTGGTTTGTTATATCTGTCACTTCTACTCCAGCTAAGGTAACAACAATAATAATTCACCTTATTTGGTTTTTTCTTTCTTTTCAATCTTGACTAGTGTTGATAGATTGTTTTTCTGGTGGAGATTTCTCTGCAATTTCATACACATTGCCTAGTGTTGATATATTCTACACCCAAGTTCCAGATTTCACCCTGTACCTAGAACCCCAGAAAGTGGTGTCTGCATATGATTGTTGTGTTGAATCATCACTGTGCTTTGTGTTTTCTGTAGATCAAACATGCGGTTGATGCATCTTTGAATGTACTCCGTAGTATCCAAGGAAGCAAAATCAACCAGCGAGAACTTGATCGGGTACTTCTCCCATTCTCCCTCTTTTTAAGTTCTGACACGAGCAAGGATTTGAAGGTTCTTACCTTGATTGGGTATATTCCCTTTCTCCCTCTTTTGAGTTCTGACATGAGCAAGGATTTGAAGGTTTTTACTTTGATTAGGTATCACTCCCTCTATATGTCTTTTGAGTTCTGACATGAGCAATGATTTGAAAACTTTTACCTCAAATGTGCACACTGACTCCCTGGATGGGTGCACCACCCACCTTGCTGTACCTGCCTCAATTGTATTTTGTAAGAACCAATGGGTTTGGGGAATAATTGTGGTGGCTTTTAGGCAAAGAGGACATTGTTGATGAGGCATGAGTCTGACTCAAAAGACAATACATACTGGCTTGGGATGTTGACACATTTGCAGGCTCCATCTGTGAGTAGAAAGGTAAGAATCCTTTTTGTCAGATCCCTTTTTGTTTGGACTTATGCATGTCTGCCAAGTTGCACAGCTGAAAAGTACACTTGAACTTCTAAAAAATTGTCACATTATTGTCTCCCTGTTGTGTTGTGTAAAAGATTTTCACAGGCCTGATCAGACTTGTGCAATCTTTATTGTGCCTATACCTTCTGAGACTTGTGCAAAGAAAAAATTCTGTTCAATAACACTTGTGGGTGTAGTAACTAGTATCGGGACTGGAGTTATTCCCATGTTTGTAAACTCACTGTTGCAATTGCAGGATGTGGGCTGCTTGCGGGACTTACCACATCTGTATGAGGTAACAACAGCAGAGGATGTTTATAATGCTTACAATTACCTTAGCCTGGATGATGGATCTCTCTTCACTTGCATTGGAGTTGCTGGCACAGAAGCAGGCAAAGGCGAAATCATTGAAGTGGCTGAAGAACTTCCTGGTAAAAAAATCCTATAATACTTACAACATCCATAACCACTTTGAGTCTAATGTTTTCAGCTGAGACTAATGTTTTCTTCTCTTCATGATCTCAATGTATTTCTCTCTACCATCACCTTGATCTGGGTATCTGATAAAAGCTGGTTTCTATTGGCAGAAGATGATCCAATTGGTGGTGGCTTGCAAGGTTCAACCTTACAACATGGGAGGGGAATGTCCACTATGACACGACCTACAACTTAACTTTTTTTTCACTCTTCCAAATTCATACATCTGTAACTCATCTGTACTCCAATTTTTTCCAACTAATGAATGCTCCACAGACTGTCACAAGGGAAATCATAGTTCTTAACATCTTGGAGATGCCGCATTTATATTATTGTGATTGATTTGACACAAAGGGTCATCCATAGTGAATGATCTGCCCATCATACCATTTCAGATCAATATGTAACTGGGCCTCGTTTTTTGGTGTTGGAAAAAAGGAGTTTTTGAGTCTGGTTGGAATAGGGGGATGAATCATCAGTATTTATGCAGGAATGTGGCACACTGCTGCCTTTGTACCCAACTATTTGTCAAGGTGCTTTAGCAGATGTGACAAAATAGTATCAAAATTGGAAACACTATTTGGATAAGGTAGTGCACATTGTGCATCAACTGAAAATTGGGCAAAATAGGTGCCTGATGTAATGCAGAATTTGTATGGATTTCTTCAACAAAGAATTCAGTACTTTAGACTTCATTCAAATGGTGGACCTCACTACTAACATGGTTCCATGATTGATGATTTCACTCACGAAAATTTGATAATGAAACCAACCCAGTGATCCACCGCCACATTTCATACGGCAGCTCATGTTGTGCATTTTATATAGGGGAATGTTTACCATCCTCACAAAGATGGCTGTGCCGATGGTAGAAACAAAGTAATGATTGAACATGGTTCTATTACAAAAACACAAAGAGACATGATAGAAATGGCATGCACAGATAGAAACAATCAAATCAGTATAGGCTTCAAGGCTCTTTACGGGTGCAAAGGGGGGTTTAGGATATTTAGGGTATACGGTTTAGAAGCAATCCCATCAGCAACTGGCATATTGATCTCATTGCACTTACCAAAAAATCTCCTCTTCACATTTGGGGATGAATGCTATGTCACCTTAGCCACTGAGAAGTCTGGTGAAAACCTTTATCTGCTTCAGTCCAGGCAGCAGATGGTTAGCCTCTCACGAGACATTTGCTGCAAGGCTCTGTTCAATTTTAAGAGAGATGTTGCATTTTTTGCGGATTTATGCATCCCTCTGATGCCCTAGAGATTTGAAGAGGAAACCTGTGTACAAAAATAGCCATCTGACCTCTAGATCAACTGAGATTATGATCTAAAGGGTGTTTTAGGGTAAAGTTTCATGAGCAGGATCTTTTTAGACTTTGTTGGTGAAAAGAGAATTTTGATCAAATAGAAATGTTGAAAAGCTCACACACTAGCCCTTCAGCTTGAAAGACAACAAACAAACATGTGGCATAGTAGTTTAAAAGTTCACAGTTCTGTGAAAGAACACCACTGCCTATGCACTTCCATGAAACAAAACTCAAATAACACTGTTCACAGGCAGCCAGCCTTTCACAACCACTCCCTCTACAACTGTGCATCACTCTTCTTCATATGGCACCATGATATGTGGTATTATCCCAGATCATTTGCCTTTCTCTCTCTCAGCTGCATTAACAGCTGCTGATCAAAATTGCAAGACATTCTTATCAGGGGGACTTTGTCATTGTCCACACCTTGCAGATCATGTTTCTCTCCTACACAAGCTCTTTTTAACTCAACAACTCTACCATCCAAGAAAGTACCATGGCACAGGCATACTGCAATGGTAACACTACTGCTATAGCTAATAATCCATTAAGCAAAGTACCACATGGTACTTTGCTCAACCAGTTCTCTCCCCTATATTTAGCTCTATTCAACCTCATGAAACCTAAATTTCTCTGCAAATACTAAATGTGAACCCACTCTACTCCTCCGATTCGCATTCCTGCATGACAGAAATAGACCTGGTAAATGCAAAGCTGATCACATCAAATTGCAAGGTAACACCGATGACAAGAACACCCCTGAAATACAAAGAAATACTCCTACCTTTGCACATACCCTAGACCAGTAATGCCACCAAGAACAACAACAGAAGAAGAGGGCTATTCATCATTGTCATGAAATCAGAAATGAAATCAAAATGGAATCAGAAAAGAGATAAGAATAAATCATAGACAATCTGAAAATACTTACATGCTTGTATGGCAACTGATTCTCCACCAAGTGACAAAAAATTTGGCACTCATGCTACAGCAATCAAAGTGGTTGTGCCTTTTGGTTGTTCTGTCTTCTGCGGAGGGGGAGGGTCTTGGAAGTCTTCCTGCAATGAGAGAAGATCACTTTACAACCTTTAGAAAAGAGAAAACCAACACTGAACCCAACTTGCAAAGTAGGTCTGAACAGAGAAAAAAAACCATCACAATACTCTCTATCAGTAGCACTGTGAAGAATTCAATTAGTGTCCTGCTCCAGATTACCAGGTTGTAGATAACTGTGATGTACAGAGAACAGCTTGGACAGCGGGCAATCTCCTCTCCTATCTTTAGATCTTCCTGCAAAAGACAATCATAAAAATATAATTCTTAATTTCAACTCCGTTGCAAGGATTTCAATTCCACAGTGGCTCTCTCAAGAAGAACAAAGCAAAGCATGTGCTTAGCTGAGTCTCTAACCTTCAGTTGACAATTCACAAAAAAGAGCTTCCAGAAAAGAGAAGAGACCAGGGAGGGGGAGGAGGCCTGTACCTTGGTAATCTGGAAGAGATCACCACAAGGACATGGGTATGTGAAAGCTTGGATTTCCTCATTCCATTCCATGTCTTCAATTTCCACATCATCATACGACATCTTACTCTCTGCTCCTGGTTCTTGTCTCTTTCGTCTCTCTGCAACACAATCACTTGTCAATCTATGGCATATCGCCACTCTGTGTCTCTGTCTGTCCCTGTTTCTTGTCTTTTTGTCTCTCTGCAACACATTAACTTACCAATCCACGGCATCTTGCTCTCTCTCTTTCTCTCTCCAACAGCCAACCTCCAGAATAACATCATACCCGGAAGCACATCATCCCCGGAGTAATCTTCCTCAATTATGCTCTTGAACCATATTCAATAATCCGACATACTTACAGAAAAACTTCAACTGCAAAGCTTCACAGAGAAAAACCAAAACAAAAAGAGAAACAGGAGAGACGATGTTTTACCAAACGAGAAGGAAACGAATGGGAGTTGTGGGCAAACAAAGCTCACTCACAAATTCTTCTTCTTCTTCTTCTTCCTGCCGCCCTTCGCCACCTTTCTTGTGCTCCTGGATCCTACTTGCTTGACCCGAAGAAGAAAGCTTTCAACCGCGTCGTCGTCGTCGTCGTCGTCGTCGTCACCGCCGCCGCAACGGCTAAGACAACAACCTCCTGAGCGATGAATTCTCTGTGCAAACAACGCCTGTTGTGAATTCCTGAGCCAACAATTTGGTGAAGTCCCCCCGCCCCCCAAAACCCTAGAAACTTCGAGGGAGTCTAGGGCTTCCCTACAAACCCTAGAAATTCCCAAAACCTTCAAATTCAATAATTTTTTCGCTGATAATTTAAAAACTTATTTGAATGTTCAAACATAATTCTTGGTTCTTGGCCAAAAGTCACTAATCACAATTATTTACTTATAATTGCAATAAGCCTTCATCAACATTTGGAGTAAATTTCCAATACATTTGCAATATGGTAGTAAAATGGCTCCTTTTTTTTTCAATTAAATAATTTGGTTCCAAATTGTATGTAGTTCATCAATTCCCAAATGTAAAAGTGCTAAGTTGTAGGCGAAATGACAAATTCAATTTAATGACAATTTAATTAAATTACAATTTTAGTTTTAGTGTTTAGTTCAATGACAATTTCATCTAATTCGATTTAACCGATTTAAATTGACAAGAGAACACCATTGATGCTCCACTTTGTCATGATTTTACCCTAATCTTGTTCCTAGTTAGTATTCCAAACAGTTTTGTTCAAAACCCTAATATTGTTTTGAATTTGTTTCCATTGATTAACAAGCTCTTGACATTTGTGTCCACTAATGACAAGCTTATCTTTGAAGTTCCTTTGTTAGGTTATTAGGGTCATGAGAATCTCCAAATTCTTGATAAATTTTGCTAAAATTCCTTTGATATTGATTCCATGAAGTAGATTCTTCTCTTTTGTAAACAAGAGAACTCTTCTCTTGCCTTTTCTTTGGGTCCAACCCACTTTCTTAAAAGGTCTATTAATTAGGGTTATGAGACTCTCCTCAAAATCCTTTGCTATTGCTTTCATGATTTAGAGCTATCTTTGTAAAAGCCAAAAGAACTCTCTTCTCAGTTTTAGAGAAGGTGATGTCATGGTGCCGGGTTTTGCAAAATTTGGGATGATTGAAATGACCCAAGAAGGGATCATTTTTGGTGCGATAATCTTTGGAGCAATGATTTCTAGGGTGGGATAATGTTTGGTGGGATTACAGAGGTTGTGAAGCGAGAGTGGGGAGGGGGAGAAATCAGACAAACAAAGGGGAGAACAAGGAGGAGTGCAAAGACCCAAAAGGGCGCAGAAGAATGATATTGCCATTTGCAAAGCTTGGAGCTTTGATGATCAAAACATTGGGCAAGCCTGTGGCAACTTGGATGAAAGTGGAGGCAGCCAAGCACCCCTGGTTTCGGCAACTTATTATCAATTTTGCACAAGTAAAACACTTCTTGTGCATCTTGTAAAACTTGGAAAAAGATGATTTACTAAAATTTCTGGAATTGGAAAGCAGTGCAGCCCCATTCATTCAAGATTGCATTTGATTCAAAAAAAAAATTGAAGGGGGCATAAATGGGGCGGGGGCAGTCAAACCATAGGATGCAGGTGAATATCCAAAGGCGCATATATGGTCACGACACAAATGTGGCCATCCATCCTCTCAATCAAGACAAGGCTGTCCAAGATGCATCTGACCTTCTTGGTGAATTCATCATCTTTGGGGTAAAAATGATGAAAACATTCTGCATGTCATGTCGAACTCAATCATAAAATCTTTAGTCTCTATTGAAACACGTATTATACGATCCCAAAAAAAGACTGTAAAACTACTTTCATGAAGCGCTAATCTAGAATTGCTATTGAACAGAGATACATACATAGACCTAAAAACCATACAACTTCATTCATGAAATGCGAATCTCTTACTTCCTATTGAAAAGTGATACATACATAGACCCGAAAACATAAAAATTCCTTGATGTAAATGAATGTAACAACATACCGCATGCCTCTCACATACTACATTACGGAACACAGACCTATTAATTTCAGTGACAGTGGTTGCATTGTAGTTTAATTCACTGCAACTGGTCTTCTTTGTGCCTGCCTCTTGGCAACAACTTTTTTCTCCTCTCAGGATACTATGTAAAAAAAATCAAACTTCCAATTTCATTTTACCTCCTCCTTTTGGCGTATGATTCAAGGTGACAGTACATTAGAGTTGCAACTTGGCTTTGCGATGAACATCGTTGGGTTTCAGATAGGGGGAGCTCTAGTGATCATGGAAGTTTCCAGAAGTTCTCGGTCTGAAGCTATCAAGGAAGGTCTTCGGAAGGCAGAAATTGAGGTACCTTTCCCCTGTTGTATATCAAAAACAATTACACCCTCCATTGACTTAATTGCATAACACATGATGAAAAATGTCATGATCGCCTTAATGCACAAACTGATATCTGTCTAGACATCCAAGTATATTCTGTCAGAGAATATATTCATCACCCCAACTTTGACAAACGTTCTATCCCCAGTCCATTTTCACATCATACAGTAATGTTTGCAACCCTTAGTTTGACACTGCCTCATGTAGCTGTTTGTATAGAATTAAGCAGAGTCTGACTAATCATTCATTATGTGAATTTCCAAAATAGGTGCCCGGGGTTGTTAATTGACATAATGTTAATTTCCTACTGACATAATCCTAGTACAGGCATTGCGGCAAGCAGATGAAAAATCAGAAAAAGAGCTGCAGTTGATGAGATGGCGATTGGAAGAGTTGGAGAGGGAATTGAGAGCTGGGCGAGGGGCTCTAACAAGTTGGATACCTGACATAAGGCGATCTCGAACTGAAGAAGATAGGGTTGTTCCTTCAAAACCTGCTCCTTCTCCATCACCCAGTGCCCCAAAACCTGCTTGAAAACCTTTAGTAACACGTCTGCTTCAACAATGAAATTCCAAAACAAGTAATTCACCACTCATAGAGTCGGTTTGCAGAAGAAAAGCACAACAAATTGACTAATTTCAAAGAGGGTCCTCTTTCATGTTTTTGTAACATAAGAAAAATACGCAACACCCAACATGACTGAATACAGAGGATTTCATCAGAAAGCAGCAGAAACCAAATGTGTGACAGGTTTTATATCACCCCAACTTTCGATATTTCTCTGTCAGGATTCAGTCAGGCTGAATTCTACTAATTAATACTGTCGCAGAACCCTGCCTGCAAATCCTCCCACTTTGTAATCACAGAAGCTCAAGCACCAAAGCCCAAAGTCCCAGCTAGGCTGAAGGAATATCACCTGATTGGCAATTGTTAAACCAGAGAATTTACCTTAAACAAGCCACTAGGTGGTCACCTCAAGACCCCAGTCTTACAATAGAGTAGGGTGCTCATACTCAGTAAAAGAGAAAAGTCCAGGGACAGACTGAAGGTACAGGACTACAGTTGTTAACTTTGAGGGTTGCAGAGCAAACAAATCAGCAAAAACACACTTTGCTGACATGAAAACCACATGAAGTAGCCAGTGAAATTCTCTACCTTCAAACTGATCATCATCTAAACTTGCACGAGATCTCTACCTGAAGAAAAAGGCTCTAAGTGAAGACTGGAAAGTGCAGAGATTTGCATGTCACCCTCTTGCAAACTGCAAGGCATTTCATTTGCTGGATAGAACATGATGACACCTCTAAAATGAGGTGACAAAGCTGTCCATGTTGGAGTTCCCAGACAGTTTGCTATCTTGATGTTCTCGTGGTCTACTGTACATCACACCCAAGGGTCCTTGGTGTAAATCATTTCACAGAATTTCCTGATGGTTTACCTTCTCTATCAAACTCTGCTGTGAAACCTCTATGTGACATTCAAAATCTTCTGGGTGTGTATCTATGCACATATCACCACATTTGTGAGCAAACTTCTCAATTTATACAATCCGATGGTAAGCTCGTGCTTGTCCAAAGCAATCTCCTTCATCATTGGGGATACAACCCATGGATCAGTCAGTGGATCCTTTACTGAAGTCCCTTCAGCACAGGCTTGTTTGATTGGCTCCTCTAACAGTTACTCCACCTCGCCAAAGAGCTCACCTTCTTGCCTGTTCAAAAACCATACACAATTAAATCACCATACAGATCACAGCAGCAAGTTGCACGAACTATTAAAAATGAACAAACCATGCAGGTTGCAGACAATATCTTATATGTTGAAGGAGAAGCTCAGAACATCTTCAGAAAAACTTTTTAGCCATGACTGAAACCTAATAGTATGCAGAGAGCAAGGTGGACATTACCCCATTGTTGAATCTGAAAGTTGAGCCTGAAGAATCTTGTGACCAGGAGCTGTCAGAGGCAGTGGAGGATGTGGACTTAGTCTAAAGAGATCAGAATAACTGAAGCCCCCTGTAAGAAGTGAAAGCCAGCAGTCCACCTTCATCCACCACCAAACCAATTTCCATGTCAATTGAGCTCGCAACATTACATAAAGAGCTCATAGTGTCCCTAATACCTAAGAAGTAGAAAGGCCTGAGGTGAGGGGACAAAGTTTATTTCCTTCACTGGACTGCTACCAGATGCTTGTTTTATATGCATTGTAATCCAGCAGTGATCCCACCAAGTAATCATTTGACAATCCTGCAAGACTTTTGATCTACTTGCATATCTCTATTGATGCCAGCACAATTCATTAATGCAACACCTGCCAGATTGTGCACATTGGATAATTTGCCAGGCTTGAAAGGCAAACATGCAGCTGGGTTTAAACAAGACAAGAAACCCCACCTGAACCTTCAGAAGCGATGTGCACTCCAGGCGTAGGCCGTGGCATGTTGTTATGTGGAAAGCAGACCAACGAGAGTCATCCTGATGGTGGAGGTGGTTAGGGATGGGCCCAACTTCCACAATCTCACTTCGCATTATAGTGCCTTGTGGCCTCAAATCTGCAATGATTTCCCACATCTCTCTCTGACTCAAAATGCCCACTAAAGTTGAATGAAGAAGTGCTTTAAACAACCAACTAGACCCAATGGACTCCACTAGAAACTTCAACAGATTTTAGTGATTTTCTAGTGATAATTACCTCAAAAGGACAATTTTACTAGCCATCTTCTACACTTAGTGGCCTTCCTAAGAGGAACAACGTAGGACTGATCTACCACCTACTAAGTACAACTGACACATTAAAAGCAGGTTCCATGTAGTTGTTCCAAGCAGGATGTGACAGGATCAGACCTGTTGCACGTAGATAGAAACATATTGAAGAACCTCGTAAGACAAGAAACCGAAGAAGCCAATCATCAACATCAGTATCATCCACTGGGGGTTCACCTGGCAATGGTGACCATCTCTGTACCCAGAAAGCAGGCCCCACTTAAACACCATGTAGTCTTCCACTCAGATTGACCTAATTATGCAGCTATTCAAAAGCCTACAGACCTGTGAAAGGATGAAACTGAACAAATATGGAATTAATCTGTCTATTCAGTGGCATAAGAGTCTATATCTGACAGCACAAGACTCAACATACTGAAGCAAACTCACTGCAATCATTTGTGTGAATGGTCAAATATGACCAGCCATGATGAGATGAAACCAAAAAGAATACTCCTTGACACTAATCACATGCAAGCAGCACATCATCCTTTTTATGCACATGAGACTTTCATTCATCAACTGAACGATCAAATTTCAGGCCCCTTGAATCTCATCCATCAGGATAAGTCTTATTCCCACACATGCTATACAACCACAAGTCTGTAATAGAGACTTACAGTTCGTGAATGAAAGTAGCTAGCAAGCTGGGCAGTTCGAAGAACTTCATCAACATGGTCCAATCTAGTACAAATTGCACAAATATGCTCCATCAGGGCCTCATCTAACTCCTGAATGAAATGACAATCAAGAAATTCTCTGACTGATGATGTTTGGATAAAAACATTGAGAAAAAGTTTGGGATAAACAGAAGTCCAGAACCCCAGAAAATTGAGTAGAAAACCTTCCTAACAAGAACAATTCACAGTAAGCTGGCATGTTAAGGACAACAATCCTTCTATGCAATTCTTCAAGGTACATAAACAAACATGGATGCACTCCATGCAAGCCCAATTGGATACACAACTATGAGAAACAACAGAAGAACTTCAAACCGATAGGGTGAAAGAAACATTTACATACTGTGCTAACATTGTGGCCTCCCGCTCCTCTGCACCCACAATTTCTCCTCGTAATGACAATACTTCCCTTTCTATGGCCTCTGCCTGCAACATGACAGATCTTAGTCAGCAGAGACACCAACATGTTCCAAAACTTCCAAAACAAGAAACCATGGCAATAGTCAACATAGACAATACAACAGGCATGGGCATACACTGGTAATTCACCTGATCACCTTTTGCAGAGCCCCACCATATGTTGGGCATACCCCATTGCTTTCGAGGAGAAAGCAATGATGTCCTCTCATGAGAGTCCCTACTCCTCTCTGACCTGTGTCCATAATGCTCACCCAGACATCAAATCAGTAAGAATATCTAAGAACCACTGATATGCTAACTCTAATGCAATTAGCACTTAGACCCATCTGAGCCCATGTCACTGTTGTTTACTTTGGATTGGCACTATCATGTGGATACTTGATCAGGAGCTTAAGGTGATGGATGCCACTTTACATTATGCCCTCTGCCACAAAATTGTTCTCATACCCTAAAAGAGGTACCTGGTACTTTTAGGTGTACTTGGGGGAGTGGCACTGGGCGCATGTTCGATACTAAGAGCATTCTCAGGCCTTGGAAGTGGTGTTTCACCTTGAGCCATCAGCCACCTCCGTGCTGCCTGCGGTCATATGACTCTGTGGTTCATTGTCATACAATTTCTCTTTGATTTGTGTTTCTGCCTTGGTCAATCAAATTAATCGAACAAAAATAAGCACAGTCATGACTCATAACCTTATGAGTGTCATCAAAAGGGTGTAGAAGACCACTTTCATCATGAACAGCAGTGAGGAGCTGCCATGACTCTAGACTGACTTCATTAGCTCCTCTACACTACAGTATCAATTTCTGGAAAGGAGAGAGCATGAAAATGAGAGTAAAAGATGTATTCTGCACATCAACTATACATAGCTAGCAGAAGAACATTTCCATAAAAAATAAAGTAACCAGCATTTACTGCTTATGACCTAAAACAAGCTTCACCACTTATGACCTAACACAGGTTCCTAGTAAGTTGTTAAGCTAGCCAGACACCCTATTGAAACAGTAAGCTTTGAGGGAAAAGACAGAAATGATGACAAGCTGATACATCAATACAAGTTGATGTCAGAAAGAAGAGGACAACTTGGCTTGGAGGACCCTGGCCAAATTCACCATACAACAACAAGCTATAAGGGTAAACTAGTTAATACAGCATAAATGATGACCACTAGATATTACCTTACAAGTTAACACATCAGCTTTTAATGGGAAAACCAGAACAAAGTAGCAGAGAACAAATTGGCTTGAAGGAAATGGCAAAAATTGTTTTGCAGGTTGGTGGGACCATCATACAAACTTCTAGCTCATAAGGGAGATGCTAACCTTTACTAAAAGCCATTCAGAATTACTCATTCCCAGGCAGGCCTCGTGGTTTCGTTGGAGGGTGAGCAAACCCAATCCATCCACACCTTGACAGGAAAATAATTTCACCACTTCTGTCCAAATGCACACATGTTGAATGTCATGGGAAGACATCTTCTGAACCACCTCCTAAAAAGATGGTTCTTTTGGCAGGCATGAGACACACTATGCGAAATTCTTCTTGAAGTATATATGTCAAAAGCTTCATGAGTATATGAAGCTTCAACTTAAGTCAAAGCTAAATAGGATTAACACAAAAATAGATATGATCTAGATCTTGGCCTGATTTACAGCTGTCTGCACAGCATGATCAAAGACTCTTCATCAGGACAAGTGAAATATGACTAGCTGCAGACTCTGCTTTAGCTGAGACAACTGGTTCTCTCAATATAGGAAAAAAGAATTTGCTAATTATGGGGCTATTCTCTCTGCCAAAAAACACAAACTTGTAGCAAAAAGGTTGTTCATAAAGTTGAAACCACCTTGGAGCCGAGAATGTGGCAGTGCCACATTATGCTCCAACCAGTGCCTGACATCCTCTACCGACCAGTGTAGGATGGCAGTAGTTTGATCAGAACGTGATGTAGGTGTTGTGGCACCCTGTTCAGCAGGAAACTCCTCCAGTGGTAGTTGAGGTTCCACAATCTGTAAAGGATCCAATATGTCAGACATCCCTGCAAACAGTCCACTGTCACCATTTAAGACAAATATGAGTTGCAAATCCCAATCAAATAAAACACAATTTTTTACAAGAAACTGTAATGATGAACTTCAAACCCAGGGTACATACATTATCTCCAGACAAGTTTTTCTGGCTTTTACTTTTTGCAATCAAACAAAACACCAATTTCTACAAGAGACTACATGATGAACTTCAAACCCAGGGTGCACACATTATCACCAGACACGTTTTTCTGGCTTCGACTTTTTGCAATCATATACACACTTTAGAGAACAGGCAATTGGCAGACTCCACTAATTGGTTTATCCCAAGTGCCTCATAGTTTGACCATGACCATTACTGCAGCAGTTGCTATCTCCTTCTAGACAGATGAAAACACGGTGGACACTTATGACAAAGGCAGCACTGACTTATTCCTCATGTTTAAACTGCAATTGCACATTCCACAAAGATTCCAATAGATCTGCTATAAGAATTGAGCACAGATTGACATTGTCGATAATCCCCTCTTCCTTCAGAATCCATAGCATGCGCTAACTCCATTCATTTTCACAATGCTGTGCCCTTAACAAAACCTTCCAAGAAAAAATGAAAACCCTTTATCATCTGAGTACGCTGATAACAATTGCTGGGCAGGATTCCGAAACCATGGCAAAGAATTCATGTCGTTCCTTGTGAAATACCATGCAGGTTGCTTTAGTATCGAAAGGACAATGGCATCACAAAAAACATAATTTCCACGTCTACATCAACGACATCATAGAACAAAATTCAACAAGACTGTGCTCAAATCTCCAACTAACAAGAAACTCAACTCCATTATTCTAGTGACCTAACCCTAGACTTCAGGGAGTCTGAAGCTCAACATGGATGACAATTTCCACCACGCACCCCCGCCAAAAATCGACACCACTATCTAAGCCAGTAATAGCCACCAAAATGACCAAAACCTACTTCAAAAATGGCATCAAGGGAAAGAAAAAAAAACAGAAAAATGCTTTGAAGATGGAAAGCAGCAGCGACGATACCTGAATCAATCTCCCACGATTTGGTTTCGAGCGATACGTCGTTCGCGATCTCCTCGTGTCCCGCAATAAGTCAATCGTCTTCTGGCGCGCCTCCTTGCTCCTCTTCCTCTTCGCCTTCCTCGCAACTAACTAGTAGCCTAGTCCACACTCACTAGTAACCTAGGTCCCACACTGACTGACTGGTAACGCAGTTGGCGCTAACTAGTAGCCTAGTTCTAACGAAATCAGTCACTACCAACTTAACTACGGCCTTTGGCAATCTATGTCATTATTCACGTAGGGGTGCCACCCGTTTCAATCGGGTGTCCGCAGTACGTAAAACACTTACAGCCGCGCCGCTCGCTTGGCCACTGACACGCACTGCGGTACATACCTAGAAAACCCACCCGAAAAAAGAAAAAGGTGGCAATCAGGTGATAGATCTAGGATCCGTTTTTTTTTTGTCCAGATATAAACTTAGGTAGGTCGGTGACGACCCTTTTTCCCCCTTTCAAATTAAATTAAATTAAATTAAAATAAATAAATAAATAAAATCCTCTCCCCTATTGACTAGACTTGGACCCCCATGGTAATAACCCCACCACCCCTTTCCCCTCTTTTTCTCATTTTTTTTTTTTTCCCACCTCCGAGCATACCCCCCTCCCCTTAGTGGTAATTTCTTCTCGTGGTCAATCACACAAACACACACACACACACACGGACACAAATCCACTCGCACCGACTAGAATTTCGAATTCATGTAATACTCTATAAAATTTGACTACTTACCGACAAGCACAACCAAAAAGAAAAAAAAAAAAAATTGTGCGTGGGGGTGTAAAGGTTGTCCATGAACAACTATTTGGTTGGTCACTCTATTGCTCCGCCCCAAAATCAACCAAAAAAAAAAGGAAATTCCAAGGGGATGGAAGTAAATATTTTGAATGAGTTGAGTGGAAGCTCGTGATGTCTGTAAAGGCAAACCCCGATGTCAAAGGAAATTTCCTTAGAGTGCACCCCATTTGCCCCCCATATCCGCCCTTTTTGTGAAGCATTATCCTATTCGGAAAGTTACCTAAAGTCCTAATTAAGTAGTTGATTGGCCAAGAGGGGCCCGAGACCGGGGCTAGGTAGTTAGTTAGGGTCAAAATATTTGAGTTGATGTGGTGATTTTTATTTATTTTTTTGCATACTCACCAAAGCCCCAAAGGACACACATGTCTAGAGCCTTGACTTCCCGAATATATGCACACAAGCTCGGTAGGGTAGGTACGAGCATAAATCAAGCATGGAATCATGTTGTTGGCACACTTATTGATGGAGAGTCTCTTACTTGCTTGGCCAAAGTAACCAACAACCACCAGCACACCATCCATTGAAAGCATGTTACAAGTTATAACTCAATTGTAGATGGAACCCCAAAATCGTGAGATCGACAAGTTAGTGAATTAGGTTGAAATCTTATTTCTTTTTTTTTACAAGAAATTCCTCTCATTTTTTTTGTTTTTTGCCTTCAATTGCACACGATGAGATGAATGAAGGTAGGCACAAGATATTGGTGGTTTTAAATTTTCACTATGGCTATGCGTCAAGTCTTTGCACAAGTGGTCTCATTGTAATAATGGGTAGTAGTTATTGTATAACATTGGAGTAGCATGAGTGTATTGTTGTTGTTTTTCAAAGTTTGTTGACATGTTGTTAAGAGTTTGAATCATACGAACGTATGAAAGGGCAATTGGATACATGAAGAATCAGCTTTTTAAGGAAGTTTTTCAAAAAGATGTTTTAACAACACACAAAGTTAAGTTAAGTTATGACACATTTCGTGCTTTGATTAAGTTGTAGGTCCAAATCTTGTGTAACAAAATACAAACATCAGATAAAACCTCCTTATAGATATTAAAGTAACAATGACTCTTTTAAGATTAAGTAGTGAAAATTCATTGCAAATGTGCAAAGAGGTTTATGACATTGCAGAAATGTATGGCATCAATTATTGCGAAAGAATTTTGTGCATCAATTAAAAGTCATTTGAAACCATTGGTGATACATAAATTAACTAAAAATCAAATCAAATAAATCATCGTCAATTTTGAAATTTTGCATGGAATTCTTTACACGTTAAATACCATAGATGGTAGTCATATTTCAATTATTGCACTTGAGAGAAGATAGATCCAAAATCATATGATTGTTGGAAAGGCTTTTATTCCACCTTGACTCAAGGAATTGTAAATGTAAAATGTAGTTTTTGGGATTATGACTATGGGTGGGCAAAAGGTATTCATGATTGAATACCATGTGCATTGTTAACTCAAATGACTTTAATATGGACTAAACTTTTAAGCATTAAAAACAAAACACAAGCAAATTCAGCATTTGGTAATGTCGAAAGAGTTTATTTGTTCAAAGTGATTGAAAAAGCAATCAAACAAATGAAGAAATTACAAAACCTAAGGATAATGAAACATGATAGGATTGACATTGGACAAATAGAACATCAAGATGAAGATAAAGAAATGACAACCATTGAAAACAATCCTAACAAAAGAAAAAAATGAAATTAATTTTCTTTGAAGTTAATTTGAAAAAATAACAATGTTCTCTTCTTGATTACATTTTATTTCAAATTAAGTTGTGGTGAATGACTCAAAGTCAAATGTTATGTAACCTTTAATTTATCCATGTTTTTTATTTTTAAAATATTTATTTTAAAGTTGTAACATTTATGTATTCTTTTCAACCATAGTTTTTTTTCCTCTTTTTTTTTCTTAAATTTCATTTGGAGTGAAAGGTATGTTGAAAGGCTCCTTCTTATTATTTTCAAGTTAGAAATATTATCAAAAAAATTATTAATTTTGGATTGCCAATAACTTCATCAATGTCATTTGTAAAAGCATTCACATGTTTGATCACATTTCCATTTTGATGCCACCAATTATCTAATGCATCATAAAAAATGACATTCATGATGATCATTATTTGAAATCCCATTTGCAATCTCGTCATTCTTGTATTAATGTATATTTCATTGAACTTATATTTGCTAGTAATTGAAATCCTTGAAAAACCAATAATTGAAGCCAACATGAGGTGTGCAATTTGAACAATTTATCCCCCCTTAAAAAAAAACCATCCAGGTGAAAAATACTCCTTGAAACAAAAATATTGAAGTTGATTACTTTGATAAAACTAATGTTATTCAAATGTAATCACACACAAGCATGCTAAAGTAGGCAAATTGGTGATCCTTCTCAAAAAGTAAAACAAATGAAAAATAAATTTTGAATGTTTAAATTTTAGGCCTTTTACCAATGTTATAAATTTTTGGGTGTATTAGCCATATTAAATAAACCATATATGGTCACCCCCATTTTTTATTATTATTTGAGTTATATTATTTGTTTATTGCAAGTTTAGATCTTATTTATTTTCCAAATCAAACTATTCAAATGATGTGTTGTTAATGTTTGAACCATCATGCATGTTGATACACATTTTAATTTGAAACTTGAATATTTCAATTATGACAATGTTAAGCCCCTCAAAAGTAATTTTTTCCTTACATAGATTTGAAGTGTTGAGAACCTACTTTTCAATATGAATTACAAATACATTTTGTGTTTGTAACATGGTAAAACATGTTTCAAACATTATTTGAAGGAGCCATAAGAATGGATTTCAAAAATGAAAGGTCATGATTATATTTTATGTTTATTTTGTGCAAAATGGAACAACAACATTGAATCAAGAAAAATGAATGAAAGTAGGTTATAATTTTTTTAACAAAACCTCTTAAGTTTTAAAAAACTTTTTCATGTCATACTACATATGTTCATGTAGTTTAAACGTTCATTTTCATAGAAGGTATCCTACTTTTTAATATCCAAAATTGAGATTTTTTCTCTACATTATCAAAATACTTTTAAAACATACTTTAGAGCTCAAACACTTGAAATAAAGTAAAATTTGATTTTTTTCTGTTTTTCTTTGCTTACTTTGCTTTCAAAAAATTTAACATTACATTCTAATTCCAAATCTAAAAAAAGATAAGCTTTCATATCTGAAATGTTTTCTTTTCAAAATTTCTCTCAAAACAAGCAGAACTAGGGTTTTAAGTATGTTAGAATTTACCTTTCTTTTGCATTTTGGCAAATTCAAACTCCGGTTTTCCTTGTAATTCAATCAAATGTAAAATTTCCCTAAAACCCTAATTTTTTTCCCAACCTTCTTTCCTTCCTCATTTCCTTCTTTCATTGTAATTACAATTGTTTTATTCCTTGCTCTCTTTTTGGGAAGGGGAACTAGTTTAGGGATTTCTTGTAAAGTTGATTGTTTTTCACTTGTGAAAATGGGTGCTTCAACCTTTTATGACCAAGGCTTTCTATTGTTATTTTTAAAATCCCTTCATTTTGTGTTCTTGCAAGGGATAAACTACACTTTTTCAATTAACAACCTTGTGTGAATTTACAAATCTGACCATGTCAACATTAGATTCAAAAATGGAGTGCTCAATGTGGATTCAATAATGTTTTCCATTCTTGCACAATTTCAACTTCAAGAAGTAGGGAAACACATAATGAAACATGACAAAAAATAATGAAACAAACAAACTTGGGGTTTAGTTTATATATTTGTTTTTTAAACCATGAACTCCTATTTGAAGTCCATTTCTTGTTTTGGATTAATTTAATTTCCTTTCAAAACTGTGTTATGTAAATGCCATTTAAAATTGGCTTGAATTGGTCTTCGATTTTCATGTAAAGGCCTTGAGTCCAATTTATGGCTTTTGATTAAAATAATTGAATGAAATTTACCAAATTTAACTAAAGAATAAAACACCCATCCAAAAAGGGGAAAGGGAGGAACAACAAAAGTAATCCAAAGTCCAACCAAAAGAGAACATTCAAAAACACAAATGTATAACAAAAGTTACAAAAGATTATAATGGGGACCCACCAAAAAAAGGTTGAAAATCAACCCAGGACATAAAACTTTTATTAATCATACGAAACATATCCAATAAGGAAATGGGTGGGAACTTGAAGGAACACCTAGCCTAGAAATGTCTCCCTAGCAACAACAATCTGTTTCCATATGGTAGTGACTTGAACTTTCTCAAGAACTACAAAAATGAGCACAACACCAACAAAGGAGGGCCTTGAAAACCTTTAATTGACACTACCATGTTAGCACATCAATGAAGGAAACTATTAGCTTATTGGTGTAACACCCAAATAACTCTACAACAAAAAGGATCAACAAATCATTTGGATGTTGATTGTGGTATAACTTGGTTTTTTGTTTATGTCACAATTGTTATGACCACTCTTTAAGAAATGGTTATTCACAAGATTATATCCACTTGAATGGGATCAATGATGACAACATTAACTAGAGTGTAAACCCCATTTAAAATGAGCACAATATTGACCCACTAATGTGAAGATTAGAGGGAGGTGAATGGGAAAACTTGTGTTTGTTCACACAAAACATGAAAACCAACATCTTAAGTAACATTATCAATAACAATGTGTTCCCCTCTATGGGCACACCACAATTGGCGTATCCCCATTAAATATATAGGTTGATCATAGCTACATTGAATTAAGACCCAAGTTGTTAAATGCAAAAGGTATAATCTGGTGTGCAATGTTAAAAAGGAGATGTTTAAAGTCATGCAAAATGTCAAAATGAATAGGTAAACAAAGAACCAATCATTGAAATTTGGTCCTACACATGATTTTGGATGGGTTGGTTGTTGCCATGATTAGACATTATTTTTAAAATCCAATATCGACAATAAAGTAATGAATGACATTTTTTTGCCATACAAATTGATTGGAGATGCAATCTACCCAATGAGGCTATGGATTTATTCACCATTCAAGGGTGAGAAAAAAGGATTGCCATGAACAAAAGCATATTAGAACTTCATATAATTTAATACTTAGATGGTGAAAAGACTTTTGGGTTTTAAAAGGATGGTGAAGGATCCTATTGAAAAAACAATATATGCCATTACAAAATATATTAAATGTGATTATGGTTTGCATTTGTCTTCATAACCTATGCATTATCCATGGTGATAGCTCTCACATGGAATGGGTTCAAAAAGCTAATTAAACAATGCAAATGGAAACCAACCATTTCCTTGGACAATTTTGGCACAAGGACATGTTTCATGTGGTAGAACAAGCTATCAAACAAATTTGTCAACTACAACACCTTGAAGGCATGACTCAAGTAGAAGGAGGGGAAGAATAAAACAATGTGAAAATGATTTAAGATGAGGAAATTGAAAGGGTTTTAGAATCAAATAAAGACAAAGAAATCATAATTAAAAAGATGTTGTTGGAAGCCACACAAGTTCATGAATTATTAACCAACACATTTTATGAAAAAAATTGAAGCAAGAAGGTAAAGTGTTGTTCCCAACTACACCATTTGATTCTAAATTAAAATAGATTTCATGAACCTACAAGTTATTTACAAGTCAATCCGTTTGATGATGAAATTTTTCCAACAGAACATGGGTTTTAAAAAAAGAATTCATTGTGATGGTGTTGTTTTCCACCATTTTGGTGAAAATGTCCATTGTTTATTCATAAATCTTTTTCTTACGACTTTTAGTTATAGACCATGATGTTGCTTTTGAAATTAATTGTTTTTACAACAATTCAATGTTGTTTTCAAATTGAAGCAATTTCGTGTCATTGGCAAATGTAGTGACATGTTTCATTACAATACCTACTTGATACCACCATTGATCAATGGATTCATATTACTTGCATTCATCCTTTTATTCCCTTGAAATGCCATTTGCTAAATTTTTGGTCTTATATCGCTTTAAAAACAAATTCAACTTCTTCTTACATGCTTCAACTACCCTTGTAAATTTAGGAATTACCACCACCATGGGAACATGCAATTTCAACCATACATCAACCCCTAAATATTGAAATTGAAAATTAAAAATGTCATTTAGAAGTCACAAATGGTAGTTTATGGAATGATCTAGGTTTGAAATGGTTTTTAAAAAAAATTATGAGAAAATTTCTTTGGTTGAAATTGTACGAAAAAAAAAGTCTAAGGCCAAGGCCTTTTAAATGCCATAATTGGCATTAATATGAATTTGAATTTTTGTTTTTGTTTCTAGAATTCCAAGTGAACATGAGTTGAAAGGCATAATTTTAATTTTAAAATTTTGTTTTTAAAATTTCAAATGAATATGAGTTGAAACACATTGTAAGGATTGAAGTCTTACCTTTTTTCTTTTTTTTTTGGCACTCGACACAAATTTTTGCTCCATCTCCCCCACAAAGAATAATTAAGGCCTTCACATTGCACTCCTTCCATTCATCTCCATCTACTTCATCTTCTTCAACCTTCACTACTCTTTATTTTGAATGTAACCTTTTTCCAATGTTGTTTCTTTTTGGTTTCAAATGGTGCCACACAATTTGAACATCCTCCTCTTGGGCATTTTGAAAATTGTGAACTTCCTCATTGATTGACTTCCTCTTAGCCATAAATATTTTTAATCTTTCCAAACCTTCCCTATTTAGAAAAATATGATTTGAAGTTCCAATGGGTAGATCAACTCTTGTGACCATAGGCATTTGAAGTGGCCAATTGAAATGCTAAAATGAATGAAGAGCTACATGTGACACACCCTTTCATAAAATTCTCCAACATTTTCCATATTTGAAATAAAAAACTTAAAAACTGCCTCCATCAATCACAAACAAATACACAAAAGTTCAACAAGAAGAGAACAAAATGGAAGAAGAAAAAGAAGATATAAGGTTAGGTTTAGGGTTTAGTTTGATCCTATGAAGTGGATTCTATCAAAACAAAATTATTTTATTGTTGTAAGATTAGCCCCAAGGATTGCAAATTTGCCTCCAAGTTTATAGGTATCCTTTTTCAGCTTTGGGGCAAATATAAAGCTATAAAGTGGTAGGTGTCATTGGGGCATACCGCTTCCAAGCTTAATTGCCTCACTCGTATCCCTACCCATTTGCATGGATACAAAAAGGAAAATTAACATATGCCTTCTCATGCCCATGTTCTCTATTAAAATAACTTAGTTTTAGCTACCTCTATCAAGCATAACCCCCTTCCCTTGCAATTTTGAGATGTGGCAATATAAATGACCTATTGAGAACCATAAGAGAACATAAGAGGAAAAAAAGATAAGGGAAGAGGGATGAGTTTGCTCAGTTTGCCATCTAAATGAAGTTTCATGTGTGGACCCCTAGTAAACAATTGAAAAATCAAAAGACATAAAAGAAACTGGAGACTTGAACGTTTCATCCTCCAATTAATTAATTGCAACAATGCACAAAGCATCTCAGTGAGAGATAGCTGCACATTCATGTGACAAACTAGGTTGCTTCTGACCACATGCTTATGAAAAATGATTTGACCCTCAACTGGCAATGAAGCCACCTCCAATTCATAAGGTATCGTGTGTATTCACCAGCCCATTCATGCACAGGCTCAATTTTGTTTGTTCAAATTTTGTGTGCAGATTGTGGCAGTGTGCTCTCTTGGATAGATTATTTACCCCTGACTCTTAAAACACTTTTTCAAACCTAAAAGCTCGTAGTGACCAAATACAAAGAGCAAGAGCTGCAGTGATACCCAACTCTAGCAATTGATGAGGTGGGAGGAATACACACAGCCTTTATTGACTGTGAACTAAGCATTAGGAAGTATACGGACTCCTCAACAATCAATGTCCATAGCTGCAGATAACTTACAAGTCGCTTTAGGACTAGGTATGGAGACAAGCAGCCCAGAAGAATTCAGCTGTAAAACTTGGAAGTACTAATGGTGTTCTGCCTGCAACACAGTGAACACAAACACAAAGACATGTGTGAATTGCTGTGGGTAGAGAGTCTCTTTGTGTATCATGGCTAACCACAAACCTTGAAATATTTTGACATGAGCATATTCTAAATACCATTTTCTCACCTATTCTCAATTCCCCAAGTCTCATATCCCATATCTATCAATTTGCAGAGAAAACTCTCTGGCATTACTCTGAAGGTAACCATAAAATCAGTTCTGGCCAAATCAAACACAACACAACAAAGCCCCAATTTTAGCATATCTAACTTCATTGAATGACAAATTTTCATGCAATTCATGTGACACATAGAATTTTCTAACCACTGACACCCTTACTTTATATCAGAATCCCAGTAGAGCCAAAGCAAATGCTCTTCAACAAGGCAAAGAGACTACATAGCTGGTTGTTGTAATCTATCACTTACAATTGCAATAAAGCTGTCCAGACAACTCCTGGAACTCTTTGGTCAATACAGCAATATAAAGGGAAGACAACAAAAACAGTCAATGTACCTTTTCGTGGCTCTCTGCATGCCCATGACCATGGGGATGATCCCATGGGTGGCGCCATCCCTGCACAATTGTGGTGACACTCTTCAAAAATCAGAAAATAGACTCTTTGTACATGCAGAAACCTCAAGGCAAACCTGAGAGATATCATCAATAAGACATAAGCTAATCAATCTGGTTGCATTATTTGAAGAGGAAAGGGGTTAGAAGAGGTAGTGCAATAATATGTAAGAATCAATGACATACCAGTACCACAGCACCATCCTGTTTTGCTCTGTACAAAATCCAGAACCTGGCCAATTACAAGCCCCAACAGTCCACTTTCATTCCTCTCTCTATTCCGACCAGCATTTTCCCATCATCACGTTAAGGTTTCTTGTTTCCAATGTTTTTCTCTGGTGCAGTAAGATTATTCTCTTCCTACAGATCCTAGTCAAGTCCCCTATAACTAAATTCCAACACTGAATATAGCTCATGTTCATCCATCTCCCAGAGTCACATTTCTCCTAGCTGGCTGTTCCACCTCTTTTCATTGTCAATCCCGACCTTCTTGATACATCAGTGGAAAGATAAGGACAGGAAAGAATGCAAGGAAAAGCAACAAAACTAAAAAACACACATGAGTTAAGAAATTCACACACCACATCATAGCACACATGCCCTTCCCAACTCTAGAATGCCAGCCCTTGGTAGTGTGCAACGTCAAGCCCCCATATGTGATCCCATTCCCATGATGCCCTCCTGCCATCGCCTCCAATGATTCCTGTAACACAGAAAACCCTGAATGCCTAACTGAGGAGATCTGTTTTCCTGCACTGAAACCCTAATGATTGAAACCTAAGCACTAGGGCAAGCTCGTCTGTTTCTTCTGCACTCAATTCCTCATACTCCAAACCCTAGCACTCGCGTAAGAAAATATTTTTTGTTCTGCACTCTGTAGATCGATCGGTCGATCCAGAAAGAAAGAGAGAGACGCAGAGGCACAGAGGGACAGGGAGACAGACACAGAGAGAAAACCTAAAATATTACCAATCAAGCAAAGCTACCAGCAACCACAATTTTTTTTTCTTTCCACTTGACAAGCCATCGACATCGCAAGATGATCATCCTCCTACAGTCCTGAGAGCAACCTGAAATCGGAAAAAATAACCAAAAAAGAATGTGTGACAAACCTTCAAGCCGGAGCTCTTCTTCCGCAGCACCCGCAGCGGCAGAGCAAGGAGGACGTGAAATGGGGCAAAACAGGGGCACCTGACCATCGGTAGTGTACGTCGGACTATCGGTCCAAACGAAGCGGGTGGGTCGGGGTGGTGCGTTCATCCATAAATCATCCATATTAAGGATGAATTTTATTCACCATAAAAGTAGTCATGAGTAGAAAAAGAAAAAGGGGAAAAGATAAAAAGGCTGCCACGTGGTGTTTTTGTCTACCGTATTCACACGGACATCACTAAAACCATATTTTCTTTCCCCTTTCACACTACTCTCGGCTTCTCTTCTGTCTGTCTCTCGTCTCTCGCTCTTCTGTCTGTCTCTCGTCTCTCGCTCTCTCTCTCGTCTCTCGTTGCCGGTGCGATTAATGACTTGCGGAAATCCAACAAGCAGTGGATTTTGTTTGATTGCGGCGCTGAATCGTGCGGGAAACATTTGCGTAATTTTGTGAACTGGTTTTTTGCTTTGTATTGTCGTTGTCTGGCATAGTTACATTGGAGAGAGAGAGAGAGAGAGAGAGAATTAGGGTTTGATGGGACTGCCGGAGATTTGGAGGAATCTGGGTCCAGGTCTGGCAGGAGCCGTGTTTGGAGCAGGATGGTGGTTCTGGTTTGACGCGGTTGTGTGCAGTGCGATCACTGTCCAGTTCCTGCACTATCTCCCTGGTTAGTGTTTTGTTTTGTTTTGTATCCCCCCCCCCCCCTCCCCTTGTCTGTGTCTTTTTTTGCTTGTCTTTCTTGTATGTGTCCTTTCTAGGATGGGTGGATCCTGTATAGAATTGCTGAATTCTTGTGCCCTCAAGATGTGAAAATCACAGGTTCCTTTTATATGAATTGCTGAAAATCTTTGTGCCCTAAAGATGTGGAAATCAAAGGCTCCTTTTATGTGAATTGCTGAATTCTTTGTGCCCTAAAGATGTGGAAATCAAAGGCTCCTTTTATGTGAATTGCTGAATTCTTGTTGCCCTAATGATGTGGAAATCACAGTCTCCTTTCATGCGAATTGCTGAATTCTTGTGCCCTAAAGATGTGGAAATTATAGGCTCCTTTTCTGTGAATTGTTGGCCTGGTTAGGCATGTGAATGAACTGGATTTTGAAGGTTCACAAGATGATAGATTTCATGATTGAGGGGATGACTTTGTGTTCATGGTTTTAAGCTGTTCTTCCATTGGCAATTCATTAACATAGGGCAATTGAAGAGGTGCAGGCATTTTTGCATCACTGGCATCTTTGATGTTTAATTGTGTGAGGAGAGATGAGCTCCAAGATTACTCACCCTTTGATGATGGTGAAGGCTGCCGGTAATTTCATCTTTGCATTCCCCCAACTGCTTTGTCTCTTCTGCTTTGTTTCATGATCTTGGAATCATCCTCACGCCTTTGAGAATGGTTCTTCTTGTCTTTGAAATCCGAAGCCCTAGAGTAAATTTGTAGGTATTTTAGGTTATGGTCTTTTGACAGAAGATTTTTCTGCAAAGAACCTGACTCTTGAATAATTTTGGACTCTCCATGCTTTTTTATCATCATCTAAGGGAACTGCTCTTTGAATACCTGGTTTTCTTGCATGTGATGCTTAGGGTTTTTGTATTACTGTTATGGTGTAGGTCAAGAACATGGCTGTTTCTGTCATATGTGATAGCGTTTGTGTCACTTGCGGGGTCTGCGGGGATGCTGGTTCAAGATGCCTTGCTGCCTGATACCCCATCTTCCTGGACTGGGGTTGCAGGGGTCTTGCAATGCACATGTGTGCTTGCCAGGTACACCCATCTCTCTCTGTTTTCCTTCCCCTTTTTGCAAAGAAGTCTTAGATTGTTCAAAAGCATGTGCAGGGATGACTACCAGGCTGGAGTCTACAAAGTCAAGGAGTACAGGTCCTGGAACAAGTCTTCTTCTCAGTCAAGAGACTCCCTCCTGCCCTTTATGAACCAGAGGTTATGCTTAACAAGCCTGGATTTCTGTTTGGTGTTTCCACCTTTGGAATCTTGAAGGGCTCCTTAATGCCGAGTGGGAAGCTTTTGGAGCCCATTTTGTCCTCAGATGATCATGCTCTTCAACTCCATCTTGGTTTTCTCTTTTTTATGTTCTCTTTTCTTGCTAGGTTTTCCCTTTCTCTTTGTCTTTTAAGTTCCTCTTTCTTCTTTGTTTC
This sequence comes from Sphagnum tenellum, assembly GCA_963921925.1. Taxonomy (NCBI): domain Eukaryota; kingdom Viridiplantae; phylum Streptophyta; class Sphagnopsida; order Sphagnales; family Sphagnaceae; genus Sphagnum; species Sphagnum tenellum. Next base: position 22,562,823 of record OY998142.1, on the reverse strand, counting down.
ATTGATCTTCTCCTCTTTTACATTTTCTTGACCTAGTCAGCATAAGGGCTGAGTCTTCCTGTCACTGGTGGTCTTGTGAGAACCTCAGTTTGTTAGTTAATGTATGCTATTGACCTCCACACACTGCTGGGAACTGAAGAAGTTAGGGGGATGTAGCTGGTTGCTATTGTATATGTTGCGGTTGAAGGTCTCTGAACATGTGTGTGACTGTCACTTTTGTTCAAACTGCTCCTCATTATTTTCTTCTCTCCTCGTGTGTTTCCTCATTTCCTGTTCACTGATGTACTGTCAAACCTGAAATCTCTACAGTCTTTCTTCTTGGGGGCATTTCTCAACTCTATGCAGGTTGACTGAAATCTCAAGTATAGGAAGTTCTGAGTGCTTATGAAGAGATCATCAGTACTCAGATATTTTTCACATCTGAATGTGGGCAAAGCTCATGGAATACAGCATGGGTCATGAACCAGAACCAGTCACATTCACTGAAAATATGATCTGGACTCATCAGATCAGTGAAAGAAAATTGTGAAAGAAATTGGGAAATCATAATTGCTGTGTATTACCATGGTCCCTCCTACATGGAAGAGTAAGTGCATGAGAATTGAGTTGTGATTATTTCATGTTGTCATCTTTTTGCAGTGGTTTGATGTATTGGACATCACGAACAGCAACGGAATAGTGATGCATAGTGGGCAAACTACAGAAGGATTTGATTTTTTCCCTTCTCCACAGTCCAAGAAGCTCAATAAACTTCCTCAAGAGCATTGAATCGAGCCAAATCTTTTTTGTTGCTTCCAGACGAGAGCCATGGAGTGTGATCTGATTCTTTGCTTTCTACAAAGTAAACACCAGGTTTGCTTTGTCTTGCAATGCTGCATCTCATCTGTTGACACTCATTCAATTTATGAAATTCCTGAAGGGCATTCATAAGAATGCTCAGAAAATAGGTTGCTGGACTAGGCCATTGTGTTGTAGGGCACTGTCTTTGGGAGACCTCACACCCATTAATACTATGAGCAAAAGAGGATGATGAATCTGCAATTCGCTCTGACTTCAGAGAAACGGTGGGTTGAAAATCTGTATCATTGATCTTTGATCTAAATATTATAAACCTGAGGATCCAATGGCGGATCTGGATCTGGGATCTGGACAAACCCTGCATGATTGGTATATAGTTGGAGTGCCGTAAAATGTGTGACCACAATAATTGTGAGAATAGGGTGCAAATGATATGAAAAAAGTTCTCTTGCTGGGAATTTACAAAGAAAAATGGAATTCTAGAGTATTTTTTGGGGCAATTGTTATACAAGAACAATCAATTTACTTTGCAATGGATTTTATGAGCATTGAATGTTCTATAGGTTGATTGGCTCACATAATATTTATGGACCCAAAATGACATATAAACGTTGTACTTCATACAAAATGTATTATGCACATCACCATTGGAAAGGATTGATTGACAAACTTTTTTCAAAAAAATTGGAGACTTTTTTCTTGAAAAGAGGAGATTTGCAACAAAATAGTATCATTTATTTCAATTTTTAAGATTGAAAGAAAAAAATTTGAAAATAGCGAGGGCCCCATATTTACTTACAATGTCAGATAGTTTAGAGTCTAGACCACGTCAATGACCCAACACAAGGGCCACCCATCACCATAGCCATCCTCTTGCCCACTTGTAAAAGGATTTTCTTGCTACTTGTTTGTTGCAAAAGAAATGTCCTGGGAAGTGGAGGATTTTGGAATAACCTATTTGGAGTTATGTTGAGGTTTTGTGAGTATGGTTTGTTGTTGTGTTTAGGTTCCTTGTAGAGTATAGTAGCTTACGGGGTTTTTGCTCCTAAGTAATAGGTATAATTTTATGTGAGGATTTTTGAAAGATGATATTTTGGCTTGTGTTGAAACTTGAGATTTGTTATAGAGTTATAATATCTTGAAGGATTTTGGTTTCTTTCAGAGGATTTTTTGAAGATTATATTTTGCATCGTGAAATATTTGAGTTTCCATCATTCATCTTTTGCCTTAAGAACCTTTTTATTGTAAATGGCAAGGCCACAAAGTGACACACCCCTTGTTTTGTTTCTGAGGAGTCAACCATAAAAACAAAATAATTGTTCCTTTGTAGTTTTGTGAAACCTTGTCAAACTTTATAAATGAAACTTTATAAATGTTTTCTCACTTACCAACTTGATGTTGTCTTTTTAAGTTGTCAATTGATGATGGGTTTGGCTTCTTTTTTGTGGTAAAATTCCTTGCAACTTTGTTTTTCATAGTATATTTGGAGGAATGCTCCTAGAGCCTTTGTAATAAGTCAAGATCGTCACAAGTTTTTACATTGTCATATGGTGATTTTCAAATTCAACAAATTGGAAAACAACATTTAAAATGTACCAACTTGCAATTTGAAAATAAAAAGGGTTAATAAGATCCCAATCACTTGACATTCACCCACTTGTCAATTTTGCAATTGTTGTAAAAAAATTGATGAAAAATTGTTATTCAATACCCTTTTGTATCAAAATTTTAACACAAATCTTTCCAGGAATAAACACCATAGTACCTCTTTGCAGCTTTGACACTAGTTGTATCATGTGTAAAAATGTTCAAATCGTCAAAATATAAAATTTTCAAAAAAATAATATTATGAACAAAAATTTGAATTTTTTTGGAAATATTTGATTTTGCAATGGAATCTTCAAATTTAATTTCCAGTGACGAGTAATGGGAACTAGTATATGGGAGATTTTTTGGAGTCCTTTATATGGTTGTCCATGGACCATTCCAAAGACAATTTCAGAAACAACTACCTCATTTTCAAGTCTAATTATTTCATTTCTTTTTTATTAACAATATTTCATTAAAAAAATAATTACCTCCATTTTATAATAATTTCATTCTTTTTCCTTATCCATCAACATGGATATGAAAAAAATAAATTAACATGTGTCTTTTCATGTCCATAAAATGTATATTAATTTAAATTAAATTTGACATTGACACAAATAGCAATTTTAGTCGAATTTACTATTTCCAAGTGGATTGTGTGGTTCATCCACAAGTGAGTCACATGGGGTTCCCCATGGATGATGCATCTCATGGTGATTGATATTGTAGCAAACACTAGATAGACAAAAAAAAACGGATGTACAAATAAGGATGTGCCTGTTGTATCCCCGTAACCAACTGGCATGGATGATTCTTCCACTTCCGTAGGTAGATTACGAATCGGAATGATTTGAATTGGTGGATTATTTAAATTTTTTTTGGTAAATGGTCTCTCAATTGGCAGATTTGTAATACTCCACTTGAGAAGATTCCATGTTGATCATTGGCTCAGCTGTGGACATAGATAGTCAGCTAGGTTCTAGTAGGTAGGTATGTAAGTAGGTACCTACCGGAGGCCAAGCCCATTCTGGTGGGTAGGTGAGACTTGCGGGGCTCTTGTTGGTCAAAGTGAACCACCACCCACCAACACAACATGAAGGATGGATGATAAGTGATCAGGAAACAATTTTCTGTTCAGTTTCAGCTCCTTAACTAACCATTGTGGTTAGCTCAGTTTTTAAAAAATTAGCTACTTACTAATCACCCGAAGCAGGTTAATAAGTGGGCAGAGAGTAAAAAAAATCCCTTGCCTTTGTACAAACTATCCACTAACTTATTAGTCACCTATTTTCCTTGCTTATCTGCCCATATAGAACTCCAACTTCTTACAGAATGGGTTACCAAGTTGAAACCAGACATTAACCAAACATTAACTCAGCTGAGGTTCATCCACAACTGAGTCATAACAGGCATCCATCCAATGGATGATGGGTGGTAGTTCAGTTCACTCTGAGTCGGTCTTTTATTTCATGACTGACTAGGTCCAGGACCTTACCCTTAGAGCATCTCCAGCGGTGCTCAGTATGTGATCCCGCACAGTAAAATTGAATGAAGAAAGGTCCAAAATGCTGGTTTGGCTCAGGAAAATGGTTCTGGCTCAGCATAATTGCCCCAATTTGTTGCTTGCTGTGGGAGAGCAAGGCAGAGCAAGCTCGTGCACCTCCAGAAAAGAGTGTAATAAATTGGATCTGACTGCTGCTCAGTTTTTCTCATTGGCTCATCATGATGATTGGTCCAGGTGGTGTGCACCTCCAAAAAAGAGTGTAATAAATTGGATCTGACTGCTGCTCAGGTTTTCTCATTGGCTCATCATGATTGGTTCAGGTGGTTTGCTATTAGTAGTCCCCCCACCCATTTGCTGTCCTGGTTTCAGTTTCGTGGATAGGATTGCAAAAAAAGTAAATAACTAAACTTGTTTGTGAGAAATATTTTCGCAGAGTCACGTACTAAGCACGCTGGAGATGCTCTTCTGAGTACTCATCACATGTTTCTTCAATCCAACTAGGATTCATTTTTTGTCTTGATGAAGTGCTCAGTCATCAGACTTGATAGCTTAGTTGATCGAAATCCGGGCTCGTCGTGGCGAGTGCCGAGCGAGGTCCGGCTTGAACGTCGAGCTCCGTCACAGAGAGACGTAGTGAATTTATAGATAAGATTCGCTTCTTTGACATTAAAGAAGCTTTGGCTCTTTATTGTCATGCAATGCCAATGGTGGGCACCTTTGTTTTTGGGCCTTTCACTTATGTTTTTCACCTTTTCGGTTTTTAATCGTTCATCATTATTTATGTCATCGTCGAATTTAATTTGAATTAATATAAATATCATGGATATGAAAATGCAAATATTGATTTGCTTTTTCATATTCATAATGTGGGAGAAGGAGCAAGATAATTAATTATTAGAAAATTTAACAGGAAGTAGATAATTATTAGAGAAAAAAATGAGATAGTTAAACTTGAAAATGAGAATGAAATTTTTTTTTTTGAAATTGTTTGAAATTGTTCAAGGAGAATCATATGAAGCATTATGTAAATGAATTGTCTAGGGATGACCATACAAAATATTATGCGAAAAACTTCATATATCAATTCCTTGATTTTTCTCATCAATGGAATGAAATTATATGTAGAAATGTTAAAATTTTCAAAAACTATTTTTTTCAAAGAACAAAATATTGTGAAGGGAACAAAGAAGAAAAATCTTTTGAAATATTATATTTTGACATGGAATCTTTAAAAATAAATAAATTAATTTGACAATACATGTGTTAATATTTTCTTATCAAATTTTTGAGGTAGGTGAATTGGTGATCGTCCAGAAGAGGACTGAGCCAAATTTGGCTACAAATTAGAGAGGAAAATTGAAAAGTTTCTGAATGGTGCTATATTTTTGCCACATGCTAGAACCCATTGTCTAAATATGGCAAAACAATTTCCACATAATGTGACAACTTTGGGCCATTTTTCCACCCAAAAATAGAAAAAGCCTTTGTAACTGTTGCACTGATTATTAATTTTTGGTCTCCAGGATGCAAAAATTAACAAAATAAATAAAATAAAAAAATCATTGGATGTCATATGTTGAAGCTGCCCCTATACTAGAGTATGCATATAGGGGAACTTGTGTTAGGCTTGTTCAAGTCCCACAGATTAGGGTTTGCTTCACCATCAAAGAAGGTGGTGTACTTTGTCAATTTGGATTTAGGTTTAGGTTTTGGATGACTCCTAACTTTTGTAGAGCAAATGGAGCAATTGGGTGGGATGGGTTTGGATTGGTTTGGTTTGGATTGAATTGAATGGGTTCTTCTTGAGTTTGGAATACTCATGTTTGTGATGATGAGACAATTGGAGAGTAATTGTGGTGAATGGATGACAAAAACAAACCACATTCCACAATTTCACAAAAAGCACACATGTTTTACATGAATGACCTTTACATGAATAAAAAGAAAAAAATAAAGAGGAAAAATAAAATTGCTCCTTTCTACAATCCAACAAAGATCCTCTAACTTTCCAATCCAAGAGGGCCCAAACACTCAAAAGGGTGAGAGGGGAAAAGGTTTAGGAAGTGAGGAACAAGCCATTCATTCCAATCATGATGGCACATTGGAGTTAGTTTAGGGGTTTTGTGCAACAATTTCACTTTCACAATTTCACACCAAAACCTTCTCATTTTTATTTATTTTTTCATATAATCACTTTTCCATTGAATATTTTTATCCTCCCATGCCAACAACAACAAGACATACAGTATCTCCGGCTTAAGTACGCAAGTTGAACCTGTGCGGTTTGTGCGTACTTAGCCGGTAGGTGCGTACTTTAGATTCATGACATCTTACTTATATAAAGAAATGATGTCCACGTGCTTGATGCAGTAATTCAGGATTGGCTGGAGCTCCCCCCCCCCTCCCTCCCCTTTCCCTTGAGGGCCCAACTGAAAAATATCCTCCTCTAAATCCCCCGCCCCCCAAACTTAAAAGGAAAAAATGCAAGGCACATTCAGTGTGTGCTTGGGCCTTCCCATTGGCTGCATGAAATTTCTCCTCCCAAAAAAGTTTATAACCATTTTGGCCTGAACTTTACCCCTCACAAGTCCAATTTTTTTTTTATTGAATTTGATTGGCCCCAGCAAAAAAAAATTGAAACTATGAAGGCTCACAAAAATTGAAGATTCTATGGACAGATCGAGTGCCTCTCCCTTTGGCCCACCGATATATGTGAGAAGGGGAGGACTTTGAGCAAAACTTATGGGATTAAAGCAAGGTGCGATTGGGAACACCCATGGGGAACACATTGCGAACCTGTTGGAACAAAGGAAAAATGAAAAAAATCTTCCTCTTCCCCCCCCGCCCCCCCCTCTCGCCCCCAAAACTTAAAAGAAAACCCATGGGGAACACATTGAGAACCTGTTGGAACAAAGGGAAAATGAAAAAAGTCTTCCTCTTCCCCCTCCCCCCCAAAACTTAAAAGAAAAAAACAAGACACCTTGAGTGCAGGCTGAGCCTTCCCATTGGCTGCATGAAACTTCTATTCTCAAAACTTTTTGGCACCGTTTTCAACCTTGACTAATACCCCCATTATAAACTGGGGGTATTTATTATTTATTCAATTAGGAGGTTGCACACAATCCTTTTTCTTCTGATCATTTTGCTTGCAAAATGGGTTTACAGACTAATGTTCAACTAATAAATCTTGAACCCTAAAATTTTTGCCAAAAAATGCGTACTTAACTGGGATGCGTACTTAAACAAGTGCGTACTTAAGCGGGAGACTACTGTATTTCAATTCAAATTAGATCACATCACATTGAATAAAAGAGTAATAATTTTTTTAAAAAATTCTTTGGAGATTGATACGGTTTAATGAATTTCTTGGTGGTAATTAATGCATTTTTTTTTTTTTGAATAGTTGAAGATTGAATTTCAAGTTAAAAATTTAATGGAAGCGAAAATGATTTCATGGAAAAAACTTAATGTCGAGGAACTTGATTTTGATATTGTAAGATTCAAAGAAATAAATCAAAATATATTAATATTTTGATTTCATACCAATTTGATTTTCATTGGTAGTGTGGAGCAAAAAGTTAAATTGTCAACAAAATGTTTCATTGGGAAGCATCCTCACTCATCACCCTTTTTAATTGCAAATAGTAAAAATCTTATAACATTATGATAATTGATATATTGTGAATATTTATATTCTAGTGACAAGAGGAACAAGGAATATATATATATATATATATATATATATATGATGATGATGATTTTTTGAAATTTATTATATGGTTTTTCATATGTAAATTAAAAAGACAATTTCAAAAAAAATCATATTTATCTTATTTTCAAGTCAAGCTATCTCACTCTTTTTTTTTATAGTAAATTATTTCAGTTCTTTCCTCTACCCCATCCCACGCATGAAAAGAAAGGAAGTGAAGGGAAGGAAAAGGAAACGAAGGGGCAGGGCAGCGAAGAGAAACGAAAAGTAAGGGAAAGTAAAAGATGACGATGAACGTAAAAGAAGAGGAGAGAAGAGAGGGAAGAGGGAAGGAGGAGAGTGGGGTTTGTTGTGTTTGCCGCTGTGTTGTGTGTGTGTGTGTGTTTTGCGAGGTTTGAAATCCTTCGCGAGGAAGAATTGATATCAGATCTCTCTCTCTCTCTCTCTCTCCCCCCTGGCTGTCCGGATCTTATCGGCATTGGAATTTCAATTTTGGGTTTGAATTTTTTTTCTCTTCTCTTCTCTTCTGCATTTCTGTTCCAGAATTTAATAGAATTGTGTTTTCTGGAGAAGAGGTTCTCTCTCTCTCTCTCTCTCTCTCTCTCGCTCTCCTTTGCCTTGTTTTCGTTTTGGGTGGTTGATGAGATTGATTGTTGCATGAAAACAAGAATTGGGTCAAGAGCGTTGTGACGATTCAGAGCAGAGATCTGCAGCAGGTTTCGAGAAGGGTCTGTTGTTGAAAGAGAAGTTTTGTTTGCAGTGGAGATTCTGAAGCAGGTTGAAGCTTTTTGGTCATGGATCAATCTTCTTCCCACAGTAGTAGTATTAGTGGTAATACTAGTAGTACTAATAGGGCTGATGAGAACAGTCGAGGCAGCAGCAGCAGTGAATGGGAAGTGGTGTCTCTCTCTTTATCCTCGCACTCCTTGGCTGCATTGGCCTCCTTTGACACAGATCCAGTACGAGGAGGAATTGGAGACGAAGAAGAGGCTGTTGATGTGGGTCTTCAATCCAACTACTTCATGTATCCCTCCCTATCCTCCTCCTCGGAAGCTGAAGATATTCAGCCACCTATTGGCAGTAGTGATGATGATGATGGTGATGGGCCCTCCTCCTTGATCACCAAATTGGATGTTGATGAAGAGAAGGTTCCTGTAGCAGCAGCAGCAGCAGCAGCAGCAGCAACAACATCAACATCAGATGTGCCCACAAAAAGGTCAAGTCAGGAAGTATTGTTGGCTGTGGAGAACACCTGCCAGGAGGAGCAGAAGAAGGAGCATGCTAAAGAAGAAGAGCATTTACCCCTTCTTGGCACTTGTACCTCCCCTCAGATGCAGCAGTTCCTGGAGATGAATTGGAATGAGGAACCCTTGCCTTCAGGTTAGTGAATCGTGCTTTCCTCTCTCGCCACAAGCACCAGAGAGAGCCTTTACTCTGATAGTTCCAGCTTTTGTTTAGGGTTTTCGCTTTGCTGCCATGTATGCTGATGTGTATCACATCTCTGAAAAAACTGGAATCTATGTTTCAGGGATGCTGCGGCGACATACAGTTGATTATGGTGAGCATGAGATTGGAAGTACAAGCTTTCTCTATATGCTGACTCCAGAATCAAAAGTGGCATCACAGCCAGATTTCGGAGAGATGGGACCACTGCTTGGATCTTGCCTGTCAACTCCATCCTCACCAGCAATTGTCAGCCGATCAAACTCCCTGCGGTTAATTCTAGGAGAAGAGCCTTGTCAAAACCAAGTAGTTGAAGGGGACCAGAATGAAGCTCCAGATTGTTTGGTCAAAGACAAAGAAGATGAAGAAGTTCAGTGTTTGAAGACAGACAGGAATTTGGACTCTAAGTTTCCTGGCTCAGATGCAGCAGGTACACAAAAGGTGGAATTGGATGAGAGGAAGGGTTTAGAACCATTACTAGGGGATGGATCATGTTATGAGCACACATGTGAAGCATGGTGGAAACGGCGGGGGGTACTATTGTGTGTGCAAGCACAGCAGGCTACCACTCTTTGGTCCCTTGCCTTGGCTGCTGCAGTGATGGGTCTTGTGATCTTAGGACACCAATGGCAGCAGGAATGGTACCAAAATCAGCAGCTTCAGTTGCAACTCTGCTCCAAGGATGAGGTACCTTACAGTTCTGGATTTGCATTCTTTGATTTGCTAGTTTTGAGAAAGACGTCAGAAATGGGAGATACTCCAGTTCTTCCTTGCCTTAGAAATGCTGAAGATTTTTTTCTTTTTGTGTGTGTGTGTGTTCTGCTACAGAAAATAAGCCATCTTACCTTCCAACTGGCTCATCTGAAGGAGGCAATGTTAGGCCACCGTCGGGTGCCAGTGCTGTGGTCAAGCTCCACATGAAAAATCAGTTTCTGATCTTCTGTCTATAATAATTCTACTGCAACTGTAAGAGTACATGCAAATGTGGCTCTGACTAAAACTCTCCCCTCTCTTCCTTGTGGGAGAGATTATACCTTGTTCTTCTTTCCTGGTGTCATGTACATCAGGATCTTTGAAGGTTAGTACGTGGGTTCTTCTCTCATTGGCAGGGTATAAAAATTTAGTGAACCACACAGTGAGAGAATCAGTGATTTTGTCATAAAATTAGGAGAATCCTAATTTTGTGTTGCTGTTGTCATGCTTAGAACCTTTGTTACTTTTCTCCCCCATTTTTTGGGTTTTTGTTGTTTCCAAAACCTGGAGCAAAATTGTCTTCACAAACTGTAAATTGACTGTCAGAAATGTTATATCATAACATCAGGTTTCTGTATTGCCAGTTTCTGTTGACTTATTGCTAGTTACAGAGTCTCTTTTTGGACTGTTCTCAAACTTTCTTGAGGTATCTATCTATGCATCTATTCATATTATTGGAAATGCTCATCATGTTAGTGCTCACAGCTCAAACTACGTCATCAAACACCATCCAACCAAACTCTCTGAAGTAGTGTATCCCCAACTGACATGACGAATTTTGGATTCGGAAACTGAATCACATGCTCTGCAGACCTGCACATGTTTTCAAACTCTTAAGTTTCTTTCATGGTTTCTTTGACATAGATCCTTTTTGGTTTGAAGTTGTAATGGGTCACCCCATTATCAGGCATGTCATGGGCTACTAGATCGGTGCCCAACGCTATTGAAACTAAGTCACACACATGAAAACATGCACACAAATACAATTTGCTTTGAATACAATTTAGCTTCTATGTGTTTCAAGAGCTACTTTTTTTCTTCAACACCATAGCTATGAACGATGAAAATGACAAGCAAATTCAATACCAATTTTCAACCAATTTGCCTCTCATTGAATTTGAATTCAATTCGATTAAATCTTAATCCAATTGTTGAATTGGAATCAAACAAATTAAAAATTTTATTTAATTGATATCAAATTCAATTGAAGCCACAACACAACCCCTCTCTTCCTTCTCAAGAGTCATCCATTCTATAATGGATGAAAATCAATGATCAATTGATAATGGATAAAAAATAAAAACCTATAATTTTTTTTAAAAAATGAAATCAATTTCAAATGGATAAAAAGAAATTCATCCATTTTAGATGAAAAAAGAAAGTCCAAATTTGCAAATACTACTTCCTTCTCAGCATTCATCTATTCAATTATGGATGAAAATCGTGTCTTCTCCCATCTCCTTCTTCATCCACATCATCTCTTCCTACGAGCGAGAGTGTCTGTGTGTTGCTTGCGATGGATTTGCGTGTGGAAATGCGACGTATGCGATGGAAATGGCGATGCGTGGGGTGCTGGAGAAGCAAAATTCCTGAGAGAGAAGAAGCGAAGTTGCAAAATAGTAAGTGAATTTTATTTTTCTGTTTTTCCTTTTTTGTATTTTTCTTCTTTTTTTTTTTGCTGGAAGAAGAAGACGGTCCCAACAATCTAGCGTCCTTGAATTTGCAGGACGCCATACACGTGTTGCGAGAGAGAGAGAGAGAGAGAGAGAGAGAGAGAGGAGTTTTTTTTTCCCGCGAGTTTCTCACAAGTTATTGTTGCAGCTAGTTTGAAGGTGCTAATGGTTTAAGAGTAGCAAATTAGGGTTTCGAAGTTGGTTAAGGTTTTGTTCTGGGATTCGTGCCAGAATCCATAGATCCACTGCAAGAACAGCAGAATGAACTGCTGCAAAATAGATACTGATAGACTCTGTGGATTGTTTGGTTGTATTTTGTCAGTAGAGCTTTCTTAATTGTGGGTGGTCTTGTTTCTTGTAGATTTGGAAGATCTAGGAGGAGCTTGGCATTGGGTGCCTGTTGCTCCAGTTTTACAATGAGCAATTTGTCTAGGAGGAATGAATGGGAAGCAGTATCACTCTCTCTCTCCTCTCATTCCCTATCAGGATCAATGACTTCTTTGTACAGATGCACAGGGAAGGGGAATGGAGTTGATACTTTTGCCACAACAGCTCTCAACTGGGAGTATGGCCTCTGCTCTCTTAAGCCTCCCTGGAAGAAGCCAGAAATCAGAGCTCATGTAACAGTGAGGATCAGCCCAGGATCATGGAACCAGATTTGGAGATCAGGGAAAAGAAGACACAGGCGACATCAGAGGTGCCAGCAGCATAGGGTTGACTGAGGAAGCTTTGCTGGCCACAAAGGACATTGAACAGGAAGAGCATGGAAGGAGGGATACAATGTTCCCAGTTGCCAGAGGCTGTGCTTCTCAGATGCAGAAGTTTTCAGGGATGGATTGGTTGGAGCCCATGACTCCTGGTCAGTAAAATCATCTCTATTACATCATGAGTACTCTTGATTTGTTCAGGGGCTACATGTTTGTTTCCAGTTTCTCTTGACATGAGATCATCATCATACTTGAGCTAAATGGAATTGAGTTTATGGTCTTGTTACAGCTCTTTTGTTTCCAGCTTCTCTCTTGACTTGGGATCATTATCACAGTTCAAAAACTCTGCACAAAGAAAGAGAGTTGCATGTGCAAATCGTGTCAGCAGTTTGTGATTGCCAAATTGTAAATAGATCTTCCGAATTTTTTCTGTGATGAGTGCTGTCAGAATGCATGCGGTATAGTTTTGAATGCGTTTTTTGGTTTCTTTCATGGGAAAACTTGTGGAAAATGGCTCTCTTCTTTCTTTCTAGCCTGTTTGTGGACTGAACTGGATATGGAATGTCTTGTCATATGTGTGGGGAATTGCAATTGATTGTGAGCAGGAAAAGATTGGAAGAATGTTTTACAGACTGGCATCAGATTCAAAGGCTGGAGCAGAGCCTGATTTTGGGCAAGCAGGGCCATTGCTTGGATCCTGCCTCTCATCTCCATCCTCAGCCATAATTATAAGTCAGGCAAACTCTATGCGATTGCTTCTAGGGGAGGAGGTTTTCCAAGACCAAATTGCTGGGGATGATGAAAGGAAGGCTCCAGCTTTTGTGAATGAGAAGTAGGTACCATCTCTAACAGGGTTATGGAAGGCGATTTCTGGAGAGGACTCAGGGTTTGAGTTGCTGGATTCAGGGACAGGTGTCAACATGCAGAAGATGGAAGAGGAAGATGCAAAAAGCTTTGCACCATTACTGGGGCATGGATGTGATGAGCAGACATATTTGGTGTGGTGGAACTAACAGGCTGCAATATGGTGTATGCAACCACATCAGGTCAACACTCTTTGGTCCATTGCATTGGCTGCTACAGTGATCGGTTTTGTGATTATAGGACATCGATGGCAGCATGCAGTAGCTCCAAGGATGAGGTACTGAAGAAGCTCTCATCAATCTTCCTCTTCAAAACATAAGTGAACAAACCAGTTTTGTTGGAGCTTCCTTTTCAGAATACATCATACAAATTGTTATCAACCATTTTAGTGACAATCCTGAAGTTCTTTCTTTGACCACAAAATGCTGAAGAGTTTGTGTTTCAAAATTTGCAGAAAATAAGTCAGCTTGTGGTTCAAATTGCTCTTTTGAAGGAGGCTCTGTCAGGCTGCCAACATGTCCCAGTTTTGTGAACAAATTCTTCATACGGTACTCTCTTGAAGTATCTTTGAGAGCTTATTCTCAATTTCACCACTGCTGTCATTAGTGTCTCCACATTCACATTTCTCCACCTTTCTCCTGATCAAATTCAGCTGTTCTTCATCACCAGTTTTAGTCAGGCTTTCTACTACTGGCTTTCTGTACAATCTTTTGTAAAATTTAAGGTCAAGGTGGGTAGTCTTTATGGGCCAGCATCATTGTTGATCGCAAAATATGCACTGTGTATAAATCAAAGAGGTAAATTTAGTTCTTTTAGGACCCAATTTGTAAATAGATGATTCTATAGTAGTTATTGCTTACAATGTCATACATTCCCATTTAGCAGGTCAGAAAACTGTTCTTTCTAGCATATTTTCCAGCCATTTTACTACACATGAAAGGGTTACATGCACAAGAGAGATTTGGAATTGGGTTTACCTGGAAAGTAAAAGTCAAGTATCTAACAAGACCTCTGATGGTGGTGTGTCCACAAACGATCCATGTATGCTGAATGATAGTGGATTATATAGCTTTACTTAATCATCCTTAATTAGTCTGGTGTGTTTTCTTGAGCAACAGCAAGTAGTGAACATTAGTGTGTCATTAACTCCCTAATCACAACTCTAAACTTGCATTTCCTTCTGCTAATAAGAGAAATTTTACCATTGAATTGTAACATTAGTGCAAACTTTATTCCATTTTGGTTGATTATTGGGAGTGCTATAAAATCCACACAATCCAACAATGAAATTGACTAAAGTTGGCCCAATGGTGATGGCTCAAAGGTTTGGACCCTTTTTGGTATCACAAAGGTTTCACATGTTATGATGAGTTTGTGTTTTTGTTTGTAAGGTTGTGTTTGGTGACCCAAAAAAGCAAATACAGGGGGTTTGTTTCATAATGAAAGAGGGGTTTCATTTCTTTATGTCAGAAAGTGTACAATTTCTGCGAGGAGGATTCGTTAAGATACTTGACTACTTGGGAGAAAATGTTTATATGGTTTACATAGAAAGAGTATGTTCAATTTTTATTGTTGGAAGGTTTGGAGTCTTTTGAAATGTCAGAATTTGTAAGGGTGTTTTGAAGCTGCAAGTGTAGAAGTACAGGAAGAAACATAGGTATGTTTCTAAGACAATGGTGAGATTTTAAAGTTTCAATTGTTTTATGTTTGCATGTAGTAAATGAAAAGAATTGGGTTAACTTTTGGGTAGGGGACTGGCCGGCGTGTTGAAGCAATTGCAATTTTGGAATGAACAAGAGGCTTGCAATTACACAAAGCTGAAAGTGAGAAATTATTGAAGGTGCGAACAAAAGGTGCGAACAATTTTTTGTTTGATAATTGTTTTACTTTAATAATGATAGATTACAAAGTTTAGAAATGTATTGGTGAAGTTATTGTTGATCTTATTATAAAGAATTAATTATTTGTTATGATTGTAGAAACTATTAAGTGTGTAAACTTGGGTTCAGTTGATCTTTAAAATATCTTATTTAAAGTTTGTTTTAGAGTTGTTTGTAGTTATTAGGTTATGCAAAGCTTTGCTTTTACATGGTGGCCACCAACATCATTAATGGCTTTGTCTATCGCTCTAGGAATGCAAGGATGTAGGTTTGAGATGATGATCATTTGTTTTAGTTTGTGTTGTAATTTGTAAGCTATCATGAGATGTAGCATAGAATGATGTACATTTTGGTCACTTGTTTTTTGTGAATTTATTAGCTTTTCTGGAACTTGGAAATTGAATAGTAACTTCGATGGCTGTTTTTGTACATTATTTTGTTATATTTCATTTGAAGTAGTCTTCAATCTACATTGATGGTATTATTTGGGATTTGAGATTATTTTGAATTATGGTTCTAACTAGATTTGTTTGTGAACATGCTTTATATAGGTTTTCAAAATAAATTTAATGAGATTGTAAAATTGTGTAAATAATTATAAATATGTGAATGCAGTTTTTAAAAAATATGTATGATCATGTGTGACAAAGACAAATGGAACGTTTTCAATTGAATGATTATAATTGGAATGCTCGATATGAATTATATGATAAATGGATTAATTCTTCTACAAATGTGTTTCAAAAAAAGGAAATGTTGTGCTATATGTGGAATAATTAGATTAAATCATAAAGGTAAGCATTTTTAAAATTAAACTTTGTATACAATAAACAAAATGGTTTTAATATTGGACGCATTCCATATGGTGTGATGAATTGTTTGTTAGCTAATTATACTATTACAATCAATGGGCAAGAAATGTATTTATGTTTAAATTGTTTTGTTGAATTTCAAGCTCCAACATATGCAAAATACATTTTTTTCAATCACCCATTTATATAAATGCACATTTATCAAAACATCCATTATATATACAATCATTATCCTTTTTAAATATTGGATTGCATATGCAAAATTGAAATTGGGGTTTTAGCACAAGTGAAATTATTAATATTAGTTTATTGAATAGTCCATTATTAAGTTGGGATAGAACTTTAGATTGAAAAAAATGTAAAGAAGATGTTTCAAAGATTATTCAATCCATATATCTACAAAATGTGCAAAGTAATCCATGGTTTAAACAATATAAAACTTATTTTGAACCATCAAATGACTATATGAACATGTGTTTTTTATCTTTAGATTTTGTAAATGACATCATTAATAAACAAAACATTTCAACTAATGGTTTTGAAAGTGTGCATCTTATAGATGAAATACAAAACTTATTGTCATTATTTGATGTCTGTGTTAATTCATAATATTTTATAAATAAAGATTACTTATTATGGGTAATTTACAAAAGGAATTCCAAGAAAAAAATACATTTCATGAACAACTTATAACTTGATATGTATTTTTTCCTTCGAATTTTTTTTCTAAATTACCCATAATAAATAATGTTCAAACGAAGAATATGATCAAATACCCGAAGGCGAATCTTGCTGACATGTTGCATTCTGATTCATGCATATGTATACTACTAGTATTGAAGAACATAATCAATGGGAAGGTGAATCTTGCTGACATGTTGCATTCTGATTTGTCCATATATTTATATATCCTGGTATTGAAGAACATAATCAAGGGGAAGGCGAATCTTGCTGACATGTTACATTCCGATTCGTCCTTAAAAAGATGAGTGTTATTTTCTGATAACCCTATATCTTCGATGAAGTCTTGAATGTACATGAATTAATCTAGTTTTCATCCATGAAGAGTCCTTTTCTGTCTGTGAAGAGGGGTTGGTTATGAGAAATAACTGTCAGCTCGATTTGCCTTCCCTGTTGATTATGTCCTGTAATTGGCTCGAGGCCACCGGTGATTGGATATCCAATAGCTGGTGTACTCTTGCCAGTTACCAGTTTTGGGCAGATATCCGGAAAATCTGGATATCCCTGCCTTAGATGATATCCAGACTTTCAGATATAACTTTTGTGATATTTGCATTTCTGATATTCAGGAGCCATCTTAAAGATCAGGATTTCTGATATCAAGTTAGGTTTTTAGGGTTTAGGTGTTAGTTTAGGTTAGGGATTGGATTAATTTTTAGGTTAGCTAGCTGTAGTTTTAGTTGTGTAACCTTAAACCTAACAGCTAGGAATGGAGGGAGACAATATAAAGTGTTAAGATGAAATTTGTTTTTGATAGAGATGAGATTAAGGACATGTAAACAACTTTCTACATTGTGTAATATTGATTGCATTTTCAAAAAAAATAATTTTCAATTTTTTTTGGTTAGTTTAGTTTAAATGAATTTTTTTCATAAAATATGTGCAATTGGAGTATATGATATCTGGTAATGATGTTTGATTAATAAATAACGATTGATATTCGACACATTGATAATTTGGTCAAATAAAAAAAATTCAAATATGATATCTGATCCAAATGTTTGAATTTTTAAAAAATAAATGATATCCAATATTCAAACAAAGTCCTAATTGGATATCCTTATTCAACAAATATCACAAAAAGGTAATATCCATCCAACAATTGTCCATTGCAACCAACCAAGTATCAATTCTTCTACCTACCCAAGCAATACTCATATATACTAAGGTGGGTAAAGGTTCAAGGTTCGAAGCACTCATTATCGAAGGTGTTCTCTTATGAGACAAAGAACTATTACACACAAACTTAACACAAAAACATCCACACATACAAATTGAGAAGCCAGAAAGATCACTTTCAATATCCTTAAAGTTCATCACGATTCCCAAGTCATCAACCCCTAAGTTTATTTCTACAACTAAAATAGCCACAACAACAAAAACCTTACCTTCACATCATGGTTTGTTTGTTTGTCACGTTGAGATCTCCCAAACCATGGTACCTCTTATTGCGTTCTTAGTATCATTGGAAGGCCTTTGATGAGTGGTGCATCAAATTAGTTTTAGAATGTTTTAACCTACAATAGAGAAATTATTGAGTTTTAAAAAACTCATTGAAATTTAATTTAAATAAATAATAATAATTGTAAAGGTATTTGGTTGTTTTTTGGTATTAAGAAAAAGTTCATAGTAATTAGGGTTTAATGAACTTGATTTTTAAAAATTAGACCTAAGGTGAAAGAGATTGAATTTCAATAACTTTTATTGTTGGAATTTTATTTTTATTTTTTTCACAATTGGGCTATATTGTCAAGGTCCTATTCACACTTGGGACAATCATATAGTATTTTTAACACTTGATCCTTTTAAATGAACCAAAAATTTTGTGGAATATTTTTTGTTCCTAGAAATCATTTTTTGTTTTGTTTTTTCCATCTAATGTAAAACTTAGAGTTTTTATGGATTGCAAAAGAGGGAATTGATTTGTTTGGTTAAATAGTTGCTTCAACAATTTGTTCTTGACGTTGAAAAACAAGTTTTCCTTCAACAAATTTGAATAATTGCATCTTGAAAAATAAAATGGCTCAAAATGAGACTATACAAGATGATCATAGTCCATGAATGCTTTCACATTAATTTAAATATTTTCTAGTTTTTCAAATTTTTGAAAAAAAAATTAGCACATTATGTTACAAATGTTAAAAAAGTATTTAAATCAAAGTGTGCTATCCAATAGAGGTCTAAAGGCACTTGGACCTCAAAAGGTTTTGTATTAATTTTGAACCTATGTCATAAAAAACTTGTGTGATTTTTGGAGTATATATTTTCGTTGATTTTGGAGGAGAATATTTTAATGTACACATTTTAACTCTTGGAAGATCTTGGTAGCCTATCATTGGCACTTCCACATTTCATAGGGTACCATTTTTATAAAAAAATATTTTGAGTTTGTTTTAAAAATAAAAATGAAATCACATGTTTTTTTTATTAAAAACATTTCTTTTAACAACCCTACATTCCTTTACCTTAAACAAACTAATTACAATAAATATCTTTAAAAGAAAAACTAAAATGCTGAGTATTTATTGATTTTTATTAAAAATTTGAAAATTGAAATTTATCAGGATACCAAAACCATTTTTTAATTACTAAAAAAATAACACAAAGTGTTGAATGTTATAAATAAGAATTGTTCAAAATGTTATTTAGCTATGAAGTCCCATCTTTAAAATGTTGGATAATTCATCATAAATTGTTTACAAAGTATAACTGCTCCAAATACTAAAACTATGGAGTCCCATCTTTGAAACGTTGAAAAATTCAACATAAAATGTCAAAGGTATAGAACAAAAGTTGTTCAAATGCTGAAATTATGAAGTCCCATCTTTAAAATGTTGAATAATTCAACATAATTAAGTTGTTCAAAATGTTGAAACTATGAAATCCCTTTACCAATAACTTTCAAGCATCAAAAGTCATCTAAAAATTACATCTAAGAATACAAAAAGTAGACTTCAATGCTCAAATTCTTAGCTTATTGAATCAACCAAAAAATGATGTTAGAATTCATATAATAATTATAAGAGTACCAAAAAGCCTAAAATTCAATGTTCAAATTATGAAGTCATTTTTAATTCTTTAATTCTATCACCATCCTTTAATTCACCAATGATGATGTGTTGCAAATCCATATTTTGTAGGTGCTTACTAATTTAGTTGTACCTATATAAAAACAATAAAAATGGATTAATACCATGTAAATATAATGTGAAAAACAACAAAATACAACTTTGTATTTGTAATCAAATACAAACCTGCAAAATATGAACCAAAAAAACTTGAAGCCATTGAAAACAAAGTAAGGAAAAGAGTTTAGGATTAATTTCCCATTTGAAATTGGATTTGGATGCTTGGTGATTTCCATACCATATTCCCTAGGAACCACTGTTTCCACTATGTAAGTAATACCAACCCCTTGGCTTGTCTTATCGGACATTACCTAATTTTTCAACTTGGTAAAACCATAATAAACTTTTCCACAATAAAATGTAATTAACTTTTACCAATTGGAGGGGTTGTGAACTAAATGTCATCACATGGTTTTCATTTAGGCTTAGAAGAAAGGGACATTAGATGTGGCCCATGCTTACCATAAGCCAAATTTGTGGGGTGTTTTATTTTCATAACTTGAAAAGTCTCAATGATATCAACAATAAGATAATCAACGTTAGGATGGTGCTTATCAACATAACATCTAGTCACATTGATATGCCAATTCTTTGAGACACCTCGGCAAAATCACAAAATGCAACTAGTAATTAGTTGAAAAGTGCAAAAATCTTCAAAATCAACATTCCTCAACTCTTGATAATATTGGATGAAAGAAATCCTAATGCAAAAGTAACCAAATTGAAGATTCAAGCCTTTTGGTGATGTCGACTAACAAATTGGTTGCCCCAACATTTTATGCTCTTCATTAATAGATAACACATTAGATTTTTTAATCTTCTTTTGAAGCTCGACTTTGTTGCGTGAAATGTTGTTTCATCATTAACGAGCTTCATTCATCGGAATTAGACATTAATGAAAACGTTGAAGGGTGTAGAAGTAGTAATCCATGTTCTCATAACATGTTTTCCTTGTCTTGTTGAAGAGGCCTTCCAATGGTTCTTATTAAAAATTGGATTCTAAGAATTAAAAAAAAAAAAAAAACAACTTGTGAATGTTACAACAAGTGAAGTTGCAACAATTGAATGTTGTTAAAAAATTCAAGAAATGAATGCAACTCACTAAAAAATAAATGAACTACACATTTAAAAATAAAATAACTTGAAAATTTGTGAGAAAAAATGAAAAGAAAAAAACCCACAAAAATAAATTAAGATAATAATTGGATTTTCCCCTTAGTTTGAAGGTAGAAAAACCCATCTATTTTTGCAACTTCAAGAATAAATAAAATAAACATGTCCACCAACTCCTTGACGAAGTTTTCATTTTCTGACAAATTTCAAATAAATATCTATGTATTGAAACTTTGAAAGTTCTTCCATTCATTCCATGCATTATTTGTTTTTTCGTCACCCTTGTTCACATTTTCCAACTCCTTTGTATTGATTTCAAGAATTTTGTTCATTGCAACATTATTAATAGGCAATGAACCATGGGCAAATATAACATCACAACATGATTCAAAAATTCGTGTACAACATTAGAAACAACCTCAAAATTTGGATCAATTTGAGAATTGGTTCATCAATACTTAAATCAAATGAAGGAAGATCAAAATCATTTCAAAGGAACCAAAGGATTGTATAAACATGAGAATAATGCATGATTTACTTTAGTAAAATTCTAGGGGGATTAAAGAAATTGAAAACATTTTTTATGGGATTATAGATATAACCCATAGGCCTTAGCCTCTAGTCATGTCAAATCAACCTCATCAACACCAACAAAGCAAGAAGATGGCATAGTAGGTGTTGATGCAAAAGATTAAATATTGATAAAAACAAAAGAATGTAATTGATAGATTGGTTGTTAATTACAACTAAATCCAACATTTTTGTTATATAATTGATAGAACTTTCAATAGAAAAATTTGAAATGTCACTAGAACAATGTTTCTTTGAAGTAAGCTAGTCAATGAAAAACATCATTATAGAGACACCAAAACAACATGAAAAAAGGATCTATAAATAAAAAATTTAATGTACAAGAACTTGAAGAAAAGAAATGTTGATAAAGAATTATAGGCCAATTGAACCAAAGTTGGTCCAAAACAAGGTGTAAAAATTAAAAAAAATGTTGCACAAATAAGCACAAATGCAAAACTATTGAAAAATAAACAACAATGTATCCATAACTTCTTGTAACAAAACAACGAACAAAATCAATGAGAAATAACAAAAAGGATATATATATATATATATACAAACAATATTATTGGAATCAAACAAATTTCTACAAGTTTATAAAAGTAGGAGAAAGATGCAAATTGAGCGGAAAGATAGATGTATTTTTTCAATTGATGTTTTTATTTGAAAATATAATAGTAGAAGGCCTTATACATTGCAATAATGAAAAAAAAAAAAACATTGATTCCAATAAACAAAACGTAAGATGAAGAAACAATGGAAGGATCTGTACAAGTTTCGGGAATGTAGAGGAACCTTATATCAAATCAAATACTCATCATTTTGCTTTTGACAAAGTTGAAATGAAGCATAAGATGAAAAAATGATGTTATCCTACCAAAAAATGATTCCCATAAATGAAACACAAGATGAAAAAATGTTGGTTTACCAAAGCATAAGATGAAAATGATGATGCCATCTTGTGAAAAAACCAAGATGATTTTAAAAAACAAGCAACAAAAATAGTGAAAAACAAGATGAAAACCTTGCATGTACATTAAAAAAACACATAAGACATCATAATGCAAACAAATGAGATGATGATGATGCACAATGAGAACGACAACCATAATTCATAGAAAATGAAAGCAAAAAAAAAAAAAAACAAAAAAAGCCAAAAGATAACTTTAGGACAAATTTTTGAAACGAAATTATACATGTATCTTTATGGAGGTGGGGTCTATTTTTAGACCCTTTTTGAAAATTTTGACATCTCCCCTTGGCCTATTGGCCTAGAGATAATGCCTTAAATTTCAAATGGGTCTAAAAATAGACCCTTCTCCTTTCAAGTTTTAATTGTTTCACAATGACAATCACAAACTAAGCACAAAACACAAGTTTGTTTCTTACTAATAATCATATATAGTCCTTCATTGGCAAAAGCTCGAAAAATTCAAAAATCCACGCATCAAAATTGAATCCTCAAAAAATGTTAATTATTTGAGGATTACTAATTATTTGTTTCTTAATAGTATATATTCCTTCATTGGCAAAAGCTCCAAAAATTCAAAATCCACACGTCGAAATTGAATACTCACAAAATGTTAATTATTTGAGGGTTATTTGTCAAACATGATCTCGGACTAGGATGGTTATGGAGGGCTAGAATTATGGCTACACTTGCAATTGTCACCAAAAGAAAAAAAAGAAAAAAAAAAAAGGCCCCCCTTGGCCCAATTCTTCTAGGTTAGCCCCCATGCCCTAAAAGGTAATGGATTTTGGTGTCTTATTGAGGTACTTTTAATGAGCTAGGGTTCTTGTGGTGGGGAAGATCCCTCAAAATACACATAGAAATAAAAAAAGGGAGTTGTTTACTAAAACAACCAAAGAATATGAACAAAAGGCACACACCAATTACAACACCAAAATGCCAAAAAACTTTCTTTCATAGAAACTCAATGTGTGTTTCTTTTGATCAAAATTATTGGAAACAAAAGGGAGGAAGCAAGTGAACCAAAAGGAGAACATTGGAAAGGAAAGAGTGCAAACTTTCCAATATTTCATTGGGACTTGCATGCAAAAAGGGGATGATGCAATGTTTTTGTGTGGTTAGGTCACATTTTGGTAGCAAACAATTGTGGTCAATGGTTTGATTTTGCTTGTGACTTTTGAGCAAAGGGAAAATGTGAAGAAAGGGTGCATTATTATTGCTTTTTTTTGGTCAAGGAAGTTTTGCTTTTTTGTGTTTATAGGGTGCATTGTGTGTAGGTATTGCATTGGTCCAAACTTGACTATGGGTATTACTTGGACTTGGGGTATGGCTAAAACCAAACCCTATTTTCATGGTGACATTTTGGTTGTGCATGTTTTTTCAATATATATCTTTCTTTCTTTTTGAAAATTGTTATTGAAATTTATTTTAAATGTACTAAAATGTGTCGTATAGTGTGATATTTTGAATTTTTTTTTGAATAAATGATAATTTGACAACCTTGATAAAACATAATCTCAAATGAATGTCAACAATCAACTGTATCAAATGGATGAAATATTATTCATGGATGGAATCAATCACTAGATGCAATTGTGCATTAGGTGGATGCAATTTGAATTCATTGATGAAACGGATTTTGGATGAAAATAGAATGCAAACCATGATGTCCTTGGATGAGAATTATTAGCACATTTGTCATTTGCCACATGGATAAAACCAAATGGATGAAATTGACGACACAAATGCAATCGACCAAAGTGCTTCCAACATGATCATACCAATATTTCACCTAATTAATGATCAACTTAGGCTCCAAAGAAGTTCCCAAATGGATTACCCCCCCCCCCATATTCACCTAATTAGTGCCATTTTATGTTCCAAATAAGTTCCCAAATGAATTTATACTACTTTTACCTAATAGGGCCACATATTATGTTCCAAACATGTTCCCAAATCACGTTCCCAATGTTGTTACAAAATTGCAAATTTGGTTCCCTAAACGGTGACATGTTCCCAATGTTGTTACAACGTTCCCAATTTGCAAAATTTTAATTTTCCATTGCCCCAAAAAAAGAAAAAGAAAACACCCCACCAACCCTCTCCCCACCCCCCCCCCACACGCCCCCTTTTTTTGGGACACCGCCCAATTAAAAAGGCTCAAAAAAGAAAAAAAAACACCGCCCATCGTTCCCTACGTGCCCTTGACTTGACTTCTCGAGTCCTTTGGAAGTTGACGTGACGACGCCGCCTCTCTGTGAAGCGGCGACGTCAACCCAAATCACTTCAACACCTCGATTTCGGGATCTGAATCGCGGGTCCACAAATGGTAGGTAATCGACGCCGCCTTGATCGGGATCTCAATCACGGGTCCAGACATGGTTGGAAATTGACGTCACTGTTACAACACGTCGAATGGGATCTCAACCTTGGGGTCCAGCAAGGGTTGGTAATTGACGCCACTGTTACAACCCCTCAATTCCGGGATCTCAATCGTTGGTCCACAAATGGTTGGCACCTAATTGACTTCACTCCACTGCTATACAACACCTCAATTTCGAAATCTCAATCGAGGGACCGCAATGGTTGGGCGAAATTGATTCCACTGTTACAACACCTCGATCAGGATCTCAATGGTCGGTCCAAAATGGTTGTAGCGACTTTTCCGGGGTTGATTCTCTTCCAACACCTCAATCAGGATCTCAACAGTGCGTCTTCCGAAGTGCGGCCGTCAATTTGGAAACGAGAGGAAAAAGCCCCCAGAATGTAAATGAGATCCTAAAAGAGATCCCAAACGAGATGTGACCCATTCCGCCCCTCCCCTTCTTCTTCGTCTTCTTCTCCTCTCCTGCCTAGGCTGTAACAACCCACATCCTTGGATCGTCATTCTTTGTGTGTGTTTGCATTGCCTACCGCCTTACCACCAGCGGCTGCAGCAAGCTCCGGAGTGTCTCTCGGGCACCCTCTCTCTCTCTCTCGACGCCATCGCTGGGCACAATCGCTCGCTGCTCGACGCCATCGCCGCTAAGAACAAGAGCTTGAATCGTCATTCTGCTCCAGAATCTGTCGAGTCTTCACGAATTTTTGAGAATCAATCATTGATTGTTTCGCCATTTCTGTTTGTGTGTTCCCTTCTGCTTCTCGAGGGTTTTGTTTTTGACAGACTCTGCAATAGATTTGGTGAACGCAGAACTAGCTAGCTCGTGATTTGATAGATAGATAGATTGCTGGATCGAGAGATTGGCGTGTTTGGCGTTTTGTTTGTATGGCTTCTTCTTCGGCAGTCGTGGGAACAATGGCGAAGGCAGCAAGTTTTTGTAGCAACACAGGGTCTTCTTCTTCGTTCTGGAAAGGGGCAGGAGGAGTGGGGTTATCGTCGAGTTCTGTAGGAGGGAGTAGCATTGCTGAAGTGCATGTGAGAAGGGTTTGTAACAAGGGATGGAAGCTGGTGGTGACAAGAGCGGTGTCTTCGGCCTCGCCGACTGTAGTTAGGACGGAGGTCGGGACCGCCAAGATCAAGTCCATCAAAGCGCGACAGATTATCGATAGCAGGGGGAATCCTACTGTGGAGGTGGATCTTGTTACCGATCGCTGTTACAGGTCCGCTGTCCCCAGTGGTGCGTCCACCGGCATCTATGAGGCTCTGGAGCTTCGAGACGGGGATAAGTCGGCTTACGGAGGCAAAGGAGTGTTGAAAGCCGTGGAGAACATCAACACTGTGTTGGCTCCCAAGCTTCTTGGCCTTGATACAAGGTGAGTATTTGCTCTGGAATCGTATTCTCTGTCGAGAGTTTCTTCAAAAGAGCGGAAGAATGAGGAAGAAGGAATACCTGGAATTGCAGAAGATTGTTTTTGTAGGGCTTTTCCGATTGGTTTTCTTTTGCAACAATCGGCAACACGTGCCATTTCTTTGTTCATGCAACAGTGTTCATGCCAAGAAATCGCACATGTCAAGAATGGCAGCACATAAGTATATTGTTTTCAATTATGTTTGGAATTCTGTGTTTTTGATTTGGCAGGAAGCAGACAGACATTGACAACATAATGTTGGAGCTTGATGGAACACCGAACAAGGGAAAACTTGGTGCAAATGCCATTCTGGGAGTCTCTCTCAGTGTGTGCAGAGCAGGTGCAGGAGCCCAAGGTGTTCCTCTGTACAGCCACATCCAGGCTCTGTCTGGAATCAAGGAGCTTGTCATGCCTGTCCCTGCACTGAATGTCATCAATGGTGGCAGTCATGCTGGCAACAAGCTTGCAATGCAGGAGTTCATGATCTTGCCTGTTGGTGCCAAGTCCTTCAAGGAAGCCATGCAAATGGGATGTGAAGGTAATAATCATATTTATGGATTTGCATGATATGGAAATTCTTTTGAAAGCCAGAGCTTAAGTCACAGCTTTGGCATTGAATCTGATAGACCATTTCTGGGTTTTTGGGATGTGACAGTTTACCAGGTGTTGAAGGGAATCATCAAGAAGAAGTATGGACAAGATGCATGTAATGTGGGTGATGAAGGTGGGTTTGCACCCAACATCCAGGACAACCGTGAAGGTCTTATCCTCCTTGTTGATGCTATAGAAAAGGCAGGCTACACTGGCAAGGTGAAGATAGGGATGGATGTGGCAGCATCTGAGTTTCTCACTAAAGATGGGCTGTACGACCTTGACTTCAAAGAGCAGCCAAATGATGGCAGCAAGAAGCTTACAGCGCAAGCTCTTGGGGACCTTTACAAGGAGTTTGTCCGTGACTTTCCCATTGTCTCCATTGAGGATCCCTATGACCAGGATGATTGGTCAGCATGGGCATCCCTTCAAGCTGGTATCAATGCACAGATTGTGGGAGATGACCTCTTGGTCACCAACCCTAAAAAGATTAAGGAAGCAATCAAGACAAAGGCATGCAATGCTCTCCTGCTGAAGGTATTAAACCTAGAATCCTTTGACTGTGTGTTTTCACTGGTGCAGTTCTTCAGACAGAAACTAGGAATGATGCTCAGGCTTAGTATTAATGTGGGTGAGAAAACCATGTATCCTGACTTCATTTTATCTGATTGGAGTTGGCAGGTTAATCAAATTGGTTCAGTGACAGAGTCTATTCAAGCTGCATTGGATTCAAAGGCAGCTGGTTGGGGGGTGATGGTCAGCCACCGCAGTGGTGAGACCGAGGACACTTTTATTGCAGATCTTGCTGTTGGTCTTGCCAGTGGCCAGGTATTACTCTAACAGAGCTATTCATGAGGCAGGTTATGGATGCAACATAAATGAGTACTAAGAGGGTATAGGATAAATGATTCTGTTCAAACTTTATCTGCTTCTAGGGCTGAACATACAATCTCTGCTCCAGCTCAGATTGCCAAGTTTGACTTGGTAATGAGGGTAATATAAGAATGTTTGCTGGCAAGTGATCCTAGGATATCAGTAATTAGAAATGGTAACTCGCACATAGGGTTATGGCTTGTCCATAGAGGTTCTGATGTGCAACTTATCCATTATTGATGCATCTATCAGCCTATTTGGGTTCTAGTTAGTGATAGGGTATTGCACTCATTCACATTTTGTCATCCTCACTTATGCAAAAACAGACATGATGAGAAGTTAAGGTTCTTTCACTTTTGGAACCTGACATCTGGAAATGCTGGATTTGCAGATCAAGACTGGGGCACCTTGCAGAAGTGAACGCCTTGCCAAGTACAATCAGGTGCAGTGCAAGAGCATTTATGTCTTCCAATTCAACGACTATAATATTCTGAATTGTGGTATTGTGGAATAGGGGAGTTTTAATTGACTTCTCTTGTGGGTTTTATGGCAGTTGCTACGAATTGAAGAGGAGCTTGGTAGTGTACGCTATGCTGGCGAGGACTTCAGGAAGCCACTCTAGAGTTTGTTTTGTAGGGATTACTTTTTGTTTCCATATCAGTAGTATGCATCTACTATTCCTGCTGAGGATCTTTGTCAAGAAGAAATTGAACTCTGGGGTCAGAGGAGGAGCAATTGGAACTGTTAGCATAGGGATGTGAAAGACAGCTAAACTCAGCTGGAACTTCCACACCTTGAAAAGGGAGAGCTACATAAACACCGCTATCTTTGGTGCTATTTTGTTGTTGTTGTTGCCACTCGCATCTCTCACCATTGTGGTTCCAAGCCATAGAGATGTTGCTTTCAGACAGATAAGGTGGCCAGACTAAGGCACCCACCCATCAATTCTCAATGGTCATCTGACAACATGGGGTTTGTTGTGGTTGGCACAAGGTTTTACTATCTGAGTGTTTCACTTTGCATTTGCAGCCAGGAATTTGACAAGGAAAGTCCCCTATCTGTTGAGACTTGCTTTAATTTGGTGACAAATTGTTGAAATAAAAGTGATAAACTTGAGCAAACATTAGAGGTTGAACTCTGTTATGTAGCTTCTGTTATAGGGGTTTCAATCTAAACCCCTGTAGTGCATCGACTTATTATGTGAAGAAGAAACATCTTTTGTGAACAATAGTTGTTCTCTTTGATGGAAGAAATGTGAAATTTGTAAAGATCCATCCTATCACCCTTTTTCTTTTCCCTCCAATTTTGTGGTTAAAAAATGTGGCGAAAATTTGCAATAATATAGAAAAATTAGTCGAATAAAAAATTAAAAAAAAAGAAAAATTCCAAAATATTTGCGAAATATTTTCCCAGAAAATGACCAAATTTGTCAAAAAAATAAGACCGGTGACTTGGGACTCCTACGGAGTTGTATAGAGAGAGAGATGTAGTGGGAATGAATGCGGATGGATGAAAAACGTGAGAAGAAGCTAAGGATGTTAGGTAGTTCATCCTGACGCAATTATTTTCTCCCGAAAGACTTTTACTGCTATTACTTACTTACTTACTTACCTACCTACTTTTGTTTTCCACTCCGCGGCCACCAGGGTCGGTAAAACCCTCTAATCATTACGTACGATTCGGCGGACTAACGGTCACTGTTCCGTCCGGCCCGTGGAAATTCAAATCTTAGCCTGGCTTACTCACACGTGGCGTCAATTCATTCCCCAAAATAGGGACAAGGTACGCAGACATGGCCCAAGTCCCAGCTTATGTGTCGCACTGGTATTGGTTTAAACTTTAAGTGTTCTAAGAATCCCGTGTGAATGTGGAGATTAGTTGTCTTCGCGGAGCCCGTGTAAACGGATTTGTGTGACAAGCTCGTTCCTCCTGAAGGACCCGTTCGTGCTCGCTCTCTTCCGTGCGCACTCCCGTTTGCTTCTGCTTTCTCCTTCAATTCCATGCAGATCGAGCGCGCTCGATCGCCCTCGTCTTCGTCTTCCCGACTTCTGTTTTGTGAGAGAAACAAGATCCAGTTCACGTGTTCTTGTGATTTTATCGAACAGTTTTTGCATTCCAAATAAACGCGGAACAAGGTAATGCGCTTTGTTTCTTCTTCTTCTTCGCTTTGGTCTTGTTTTTTTTTTTTGTTTTGGGTTAGTTGGGAGCGGCTTCGTCGCATTTGATTCTTCTACGAAATGGGTTCGTCGATTGTTTGACGGGTTTGGAACATGTGTTATGAACTTGTTTGTTGTAGGTGAATGAGATAGGTCAAGATCATGACGCCACAACAATCCGGGCAACAGCAGCAGCAGCTGATGGTGGACACGACATGCGGTTCACTACTGCGGGAGTTACAGGTTTGTTTTCTGGTTTGCAGTAGCAACATTTGTAGGTGCTGCGTGCTTGCTTGTTGTTTTCAAAAGGATTGGGTACTTTCACACAAGAGAAGAGATGTACCTAAGAGCGCAAGAAAGAAAGAACAGAAGAGATGTACCCAAGAGTTCCAAGAAAGGTTCGGACAACTGAAAGCAAGTGTGTGTGTGTGTGTGTTTGTTTGTTTGTTTTGGGCTTGTTGGGAAATGCAGCATATATGGGACGAGGTGGGAGAGAGCGATTCCGATAGAGACAAGATGTTGTTGCAGTTGGAACAGGAGTGTCTCGAGGTCTACAGACGCAAAGTGGATCATGCTAGCCATGGTCGTGCACAGCTGCATCAAGAACTGGCAAACGCAGAAGCTGAATTTGCGGCACTTTTCTCTGCTCTTGGAGAATCTCCAGTGTCTCTACGAGTGAGTTTTCCCACCCCACCTTCACAAAATGCATCTTCTTTCTTGGGGCCAGCTATAGTGTCTCTTCTAAGAAGAAGAAGAAGAAGAAGAAGAGGCAACTTCATGCTACAAACAATGTGCACATGCTGAAAGAAGAACAACCCATTCACAGCTTCTTTTCTGATTGTGATTGAGGGACAAATGGGCCTGCAATGACTGCAGGATAAGCGCAGAGGAACGCTGAAGGAACAGTTGGCCATCATAAGGCCTCAGTTAGAAGCATTGCGGCACAAGAAAGAGGATCGAGCTAAGCAGGTTTTGGAGGTGAAAAGGCAGATTGCACACATCCGTGGAGAGATTTCAGCAACACAAGCTTCTGAGTTCTATCCAAGTGGAGGAGATCAGGATCTGAGTCTAAGAAAGCTGGAGGAATATAGTGCTCAGCTTCAAACACTTCAATGGGAAAGAGTAAGCAGAAAACAACTCAACAGTGTGGAATGATACATATACAACATCAGGTGGCTTTTGTGGAGAGGAAGCTGCTGACACAAAAAAGAAACAAACTTCTATGAATGCTTGTTTGATCATGTGTGGGAGGTGTTTGGATTTCTTTGTGGCAGAGTGAACGCTTGCACCGAGTCTTGGAGTATGTGAATGTAGTGCACGAACTCTGTGCAGTTCTTGGAATGGATCTGCTGCAGACTCTTGCTGATGTCCATCCCAGTTTGGTGGACTCCTCCACAACAGGACAGACCAAGAGCATCAGCAACGTTACTCTTGATCGTCTGGCCCAGACCATCCGTTCTCTTCAAGAGGAAAAAAGGGTTCGGCTGCGGAAGGTAATGTGGTTGCATCCTGTACTTTTGCTTCACTGAAACTTCAGAATGAGAGAAGCAATGAATGCTTGGTCCCAAGTATGATATTTAAGCTAATCAACAATTGGTGCAAGGTGATGTGCATCCTGTACTTAACTGCATTGAAATTTCAGACTTAGAGAAATGATGATGGGTCCCAAGCACTGCTATGGTGACAAGCATAGTTCCAGCTATTGGGGATAGGTGCAAGGTGATTAACTGATGACCTGCTCTTGCTCTCACATGTTCTGTTGCAGCTGCAAGACTTTGGTGCATGTCTATTGGAGTTGTGGAACTTGATGGATACCCCTGTTGAAGAACAACACTTGTTTCAGCATGTCACTTGCCATATTGCAGCAACTGAAGATGAGATTACTGTTCCTGGTGCACTTTCATCAGAGACTATTGCACAGGTAAAACATTGCCTGGTTTTCTGCTGTTGGGGCTCATGTGCTTCTTCTTTGACCAGGGGCTTCTTAAACACAAACTGTCTTGATTGCAGGCGGAAATAGAAGTTGCCAGACTTGACACACTGAAAGCCAGCAGAATGAAAGAACTTGTTGTGAAAAGGAGAATGGAATTGGAGGACATATGCAGATGTGCGCATGTAGAGCCTGATGCCAGTACAACGGAAGAGAAGCTGATTGCCATGGTGGATTCGGGTGAGTAGGAGGAGCTATTGCTTTGCATTTAGTATTCTAGTGTTTTCTCCATGACATGATCTCTTTGGTTTTGAATGGGCACACTCTGATGAGAGGCCTAAGGAAAGTTCTTGGATGTAGGCATGGTTGACCCTGCTGCACTTCTTAGCCAAATGGAGGAGCAGATAATGCAAGCAAAACAGGGAGCGTCAGCAAGGAAGGACATTCTTGAGAAGATGGAAAAGTGGATGTCAGCATGTGAAGAGGAGGGATGGCTTGAAGATTATAACAAGGTTTGGCTGTCCACAAACAGTTGGGAAGATTTTGTTATGTCAAAAATTCTTTAGCTTCGTGCTTTATTCAGGCTAGCTGGTTTTTTTCTGGGGATGTTGCAATCGAACTAAGTTTCACTGTGGTTGTTATTGCAAGCCGCAGGAAGTGTCAGGAGGAAGTCAATTGCTCATCTGGTTTCCTGTCAATTTGTATGTAGGATGAAAACAGGTTTGCCAGCAAAGGTGCTCATCTGAATTTGAAGCGTGCAGAACGCGCACGGGCAGCCATCAACAAACTTCCTGGTACAATATTCACATATCCACATCTGCCATTAATAGAACAAGAAAATGTCTTCTGGAGTTTTCTTGGAAATTGTGTGAATTTTAAAACTGTTTTCCTGCAATGCATACATTGGGAATTTCATGTCTTCTGCTCAGTACACCTCAACAGAGATAACATGTAAACAAAGAAGATGTTAGAGTTCTGCCATTGTCACTGATTTGGATTTGTGGTCTGCTCATGCTGGGACACACAGCTATGGTGGAAATGCTAATATCAAAGACAAAGGCTTGGGAGGATGACAGGGGCATTCCATTCATGTTTGATGGGGTACATCTACTCTCCATAGGACTTCTTCCTACCATCTTCAATTATTTTTGGAAACAGGCTGCTGCTTGATTAACAGCTTGACTATACACACTACTGGTAGATTTCTCCTCTTACATTTTAGAGATCTGTCTGCAGGTCAGATTGCTCTCCATGCTGGATGAGTACAACTATCTCCGGCAAGAGAAAGATGAGGAGAAGCGTAGACTGAGGGTAAGAACCAGATCTTTCACCACTAACTTCATCAGTATGTGAGCTGCAGATCCTGCTTTCCGACTAGTGTTTTAGAGCCAGTGTGTCCTGCTTGAGGCAAAGGGTGTTTCATGGTCTGCAATATGACCAAGATGACTGTGCCACCTATTGAGTTGCGGCAAGTTTTTCTTCTCTTCTTGGTACAGGACCAGAAGAAGATCCAGGAACAACTGATAACTGAACAGGAGACACTGTTCGGGTCAAAACCCAGTCCAGGCAAGACCACTCTCAGCTCCAGAAAGGCCAATGGTGGATCTCGTCCAAGTGTGGGGGGAGCAGGATCACAACCCAATCGGCGTCTCTCAATGGGCAATGCCCTCATGCAACCAGTGACTCCTGAGCTCTCACGAACAAATGGAGTAGCAACATATTCACGTCTGGGTGGAGCATCAACAGTAGGCAGGGACACCAAGCGTGAACGGCCACGACCTGCGGCTCCTCTGAACTATGTGGCCCTAAACAAGGATGACACGACTGGACTTCCCTCTGCAGGTGACCAGTTGCACTTATCCTAGATCTGGATAGCCTGTTTGTTTGAACACCAATGTTTTTCTGCTATAATAAGATCATAACGTATGTGGCACCGGGTGAGGGTGCATGTGCATGAGAGTGTATGAATGCCTGCTTCCAGTGTAGTGTGCTTGGGGGATATATTGTGTCAGTGAGCTTTGTATGTAGCTGTGGTTTGAATTGGGTGTCAATTGTTTGCAGGTGTGAGAAATACAACTGCTGGTGTGTGTGGGCAGCACCAGGCAGTGCAGGCACTGGCCCTTCGGCAACCATTGTCCCCAGTTGTTTTGTCTGCTATGCCACTGCAAAACTACATGGATGATTCAGGGAACCGAATACCATCATCAGTGCAAGTAATGAAGGCTGCAAGTATTGGCAAAAGTTCAATGGCTGCGGGGACATCACCCACCAGCCCTCCCATGCAAGATTTGGAGAACACAACCCCAATGCCCCAAGTGGAATACTCCTTTGAGGAACGCAGGGCAAATCTTTTACCCTAGGTTCAGAACCCACACCCCAGAGGAGTTCTAGGACTAACCTAACTCATCTAACGTATGTAACTACAGTTGTGCACAGCCTGGGCATAGTTTCTTTAAGGCCCCCAGCACAGTGTTGCACAAAATGCTTGCATGACAATGAGCCAATGTCCATTGCCTCTAGACCAACTAATTTGTACACAAGGAAGAAGTGAGTGAACACTGGGTATGTTGACATTCAACTGTTTTTTAGCCACAATTTTGTACAAAACCCCTCTTTCTAGTCCAAAAGTTCCCAGAACAATCTCAAACTGGAAAGGTAGACAGATAGATATATGTACTAAGGATGGAACTGGCAGAAAGCAGTTAGTTGTTTTCATTATTTACATGTCAGGAAAGCAGACTAAGTCCTTCTTTGGCTTGACTTATTGATGTCCAGGTTGAATTACCCTTAGGTACTGAACCCATCACTGGAGCTTTGGAGAGTGTGCATGATTACTATTTGTCAGCCCTTGAATGAGTTCTGATCTACACTTTTGGTGATGCCATGTTTTTTGGTTCACAAAATTTCATGAAGCCTAAGGTAAATTCTTTTTCCAATAATGATCTTCTTCCGCAGATGGTTTTCTTGGATGATACTCCTTTTTTTAATAGGACAAGCCTTCCAGGGAAGGAAATGGTTCTTACATCCTTTCAAGAGGCAACTTCACCAATTTTGCCCATTCAAGTTGTTAATCCAAGCAAAAAAGGTTTGGGTCAAGATACTGAAATAAATGTCACTTAAAAAAAGTAAAAATCCTTCATCTATAGTTAATGTTTGATGAAAGAACATTCCCTAAGGCAACACAACCATTTCCCCAACATTTTTCTAAGGAACAAAACCATGTTTGCCAAAAAAAGCATGAGCATTTTCCCAATCAACATGACCATTTTGGATGGAAACACATCCATATCCTTAGAAGATATATTAGCCCCAAAGAGCAACTCAACATATTTGCCCTTTGGAAAAGCATTTAATGAGGAACAAAACTATTTCTCAAAAGAAAATGATCATTTGTTGAGGAGCCTCTAACATAAGCATTTGACCTTAAGGAGCATAAGCATTTCCTTCCCTAGGGGCACAAATATCTTTTCCTAGGACACAAACATCTCCCTTGGGAACACCTTGGGGTACACAAACATTTCCCTAGGGAGCGCAAGCATCTCCCTTGGGAACATAAACATTTCCCCAAGGAGCGGATGTATCGCTCCAAAGAAGAAAACGATTTTGGATAGGAGCACATGAGAACACATGCATCTTTCAAGGAACACAACCATTTCTTTTTGGAAGCACAAGCAATCTCCTTAAAGGAGAACAAGTGAAGAAAATGATTTTCCGTAGGAGAAGGTGAGAACACATGCATTTTTCAAGAAACACAACCATTTCCTTGACTCTTACAAGCATTTCCTCAAGGAACATAGTTAAGGAATGACCATCCTTATTCCATAAATGAAAGTCATTTACGACAAAGATGGAAATGGCAAAATAATTTGAATTTTGAACATTTCACTTAAAATGGAAGGGTCCAACCATTGGCCCACATTAACTTTTAAATATTCATTGATGTCCAAGCCAAATTTGCGATAATCGTCATAAACAAGGGGCAAGAATTTTTAAAAAAAAATGATTCACTGTTATGCATTGTTGATGGACATGTGTAATATTGTGTCAAAGATTAAACTATATTTAATTTGTTGGGATTGTTTAATGTTTGTCATGGCTTACTTACTTATTTTGTTACATAGTAAATATTGTCATGCACTAATAACTCGAGCACTGATTATTATCATAACATCACATTAAGGTCATTTTGGCATTTGATTTTGGTGTTGAAGGTTGTATTTGTTGTTGTAAACAATTTTTTTATTTTGGTTGTAAATTATTTTTTGGAATTGTTGAACATACAATCCAAGCACATACTTGAAAGACAAATTATAAATGTTTATGAAACCAAACAAATCACAATGGGTATCATGTTGGTAATACAATGAAAATATGGGAAGTTCACTCAAGCTTCACACACATCCACACACACAAACTTTCCTCTTTTCTTGTGTTGTTGAAGGTTTAACAAAAGATCATAGATGAGCAGACATGCTTATATTAGGCAGTTGCCTGAATTACCTAAATTATGTTGATTTAGGCGCAATAGGAATGGTTAGTTTAGGCGGGGGCCAAATGAAGGCTTTATTTGGCAGAAAATTATTGGTTAGCATTTATCAATGCTGGAATTACTTTATGAACAAAAACTGTTTTGCCTGCATGACTCTTTCTAATCCAAAGTTCGATAAGCACTTGCGGAACAAATCCTTCTCCCAATGCATGATCGAAAAGTCGGACTCTATAGTACTGGTTCCAGGAAAAAACGTTCCAACGACACCACAATATTCCATTAGATTCGAGAATTGAGCACCAAGTAAAGACCAACCATCCTTGAAACTTGAACTGCTAGAAAGCGAATCGATGCCATCCTGCAACACTGACTCACATCAGTGAACATGGATCAAGGCATTGTGCTCGTCGGCAATGAGATCAATTAGAGTTGATGAATAAAAATGTTCCAATCCGAAAACATGTTGCCGAATCATTCGGATGAAGTCAGCTCTGGATAGGTTGACAAGTTCATGCGGTAGCATTGGGAAAATAGAAGTGGAATCGCCCTCGCATTGTTGTTTCAATCTCGATAGGCAGAAATTTCATGAATCCGATCGTAGGCGGTGACGTAAATGAGGGCGATGTCATGCTGAAGGTCGTTTTGGTCGCTTTCATTGGCTTTGTTAAATAAGGTGTCAACCTAGGAAGCCAAACCATCGAAAAATTTTCGGACACTAGACAGAGCAATTGCATAATGACCATTGATGATGTGAGTTGATGGGTCGATATTCACAATCGATTTTACAATGAGTGGCCCAGTCCCTCCAACGTCGTCAATGAAGGATGTGATGAGGTTATCCAGGGCATTTCGTTCCTGAAGCACAAGAGTAACTAATCCTTGGATAGAACGAAAAATGACAGCTGTTCGAGTGGTGAAATGATGCATAGAAAGAAATGTAACCCACCAAATGCAAGGTGGAGCGGAAGCTAGCTGCTTTGACTCGATATGAGCGAGCAACTATGGCTAATGGATTTTAAACCAACTGATGACCTTTTTCGTCAAAAGCCAACGATTGACGACACGAGGGCACGTAGTTTGCATTTCCATGATCAGATTCTGCTACTATGTTAAATGAGTTATAAATCCAGTCATGACTAAGAAGAATCGCTCTTTGATGACATTGCTCATTATATCCTCCATAACAAGATCTAGTTGATGCACCCCACACAAAATCCGAATTAGAGAATAATCGTTATGCATCGTGGCGTCGAGATGAGTGAAAACACCAGCAACCCGCCCAGTCATATTGCGGGCCTCGTTAGACGTCAAACCAAGAAGACGCATTGTCCAATCAGGACAGAGCACTGTCAACAACTTGCTCACCATCATGGACATGATATCCCCTATATGATGATCAAACATTGGAAGCACGCATCCATGCAAGTTAACAATGGAATGATAATTGGGAATGAAAACCCAAAATTGTAAATTGAAGAATGAGGTGCTTTGATGGGTCGTAGAATTGAGTGCTAATGAAAAGGCCCAAGAACGACGCAAGAGGTCAACAATTTTCTGTAGATTGACAGCGCAGACAACCTGAACGAAGTTGTTGATTTCGTCATGAAAACACGCACGTAGACCAGGGTTGCCCAGAACATCGTACGTGCAATCAATGAGTTGAGAAGCCATACGAAATGATGTTCCGCAAGACACGTATCGCACAGCCAAGCGAAACAAAGTGGTTTTCGTTGTGGGAATCATCATTGAATAAAAATAAATTGCAACGTCATCCTCTGATTCAACACGTTTAAACAACGATAGTGCTCGCTTTTTTGCCTTTGTTACTGCTTGATGACGTTGAAGAAGTAGAGCATTAATCTCAGCTGCACTACCAAATGCAGGTTCCTCATCAGCGTCATGGTTTGCATCATTGTCGTCTTGGTTTTTGGGATTGAACATCATGTCGCCCACAATAGTATCCACAATGTCCTTCTCAATATTGTAAACAATTTGTCACTCAACGCCCAAAGACGGGGACTAGAAATGCACTTTGA
This sequence comes from Sphagnum tenellum, assembly GCA_963921925.1. Lineage (NCBI taxonomy): Eukaryota > Viridiplantae > Streptophyta > Sphagnopsida > Sphagnales > Sphagnaceae > Sphagnum > Sphagnum tenellum. Next base: position 22,524,701 of record OY998142.1, on the reverse strand, counting down.
TGGAGTTCATGAATGCAACCGGAACGTCATCGAAGAATGAAGCATGCTCAGAAGAGGATTCAAGAGCTTGGTATAGAGCCCATTGACCAAAATGCTAGTTGCGAAGATGGTTTTCAATATTATCGTAACGAAAGGGATGGCTCCATCCTTGAACAGTAGTCATAGCCTTGCGCTTCAACCCAACATTCTCCTCTCGACCAAATGCAATGTAGAAGTGGCGTTGAAGGCCGGTCACTTTCGATGACTTGGAATCACGATACGCAACCTTAAGATCATAATGGACGTCATTGTCCTTAACATACCTCGATAAACATTTTTCGGACATTGCGGAAAGTGATACAAGTGTGAGATCGATTATCCAAGGCACACATGTACCCCCTCTTGTACTACCACACAACTCGTTAATTTAGGCGTGACAACGGGCGAACATTTAGGTAATTTAGGCGACGCGGCCTCCGATCACCTATTTTACGCATGCCTGCCAATAGTTGTTTGTATGGTGACTATCATGCATGAATAAATCAAACATTAATTATTATTGTAGCATCACATTAAAATTAAAATTATTTTGACATTTGGTCACCCCCATGTGATACTTAAATTCCATTAATAATCAATTAGTTCATATTGATGTTTAAATTTGTTAAAATCATGTTCATTTTTCATGATGTAATGGTTTCAACAATGTTGTGAATCAAAGGACCGGGTGCACAAGTTGCCCCACAACGAGTTGTTTTCTTGCAATTCACCATTTTTAATCAATGTCAATATCCTGAAATCCCATGGCATTGGTCAAACACTATTATTCACACAAACAAGTAAACCTACATGGATTTTTTGAAAATTATTTTTCATTGAAAGCATTGTGAACATATCCATTTTCTATTTAACACCTTTCTAAGAGGAGGTGATAAGCACCTTATGTGCCATCCTTTTGAACATTTGCCACACAAAATCATGGTCAATCCACCATTAACATGTCTAAACAATATGCATGGTAAACTTCAAGATACCACTACAACTATTGGATTTACTCATCCATCAGTGCTTGGTAAATGACATGGTGCACAATTTTTCACATGATCCTTCCAAACTTTTCAATTTTGACCTTTTAAAATCAAAGCTTTGGATGACAATATTATTCTAATTTTCAAAATCACTTTCCCCCATATGACCTCTAATGTCGTTGGGATAGTTTGCTGGAAATACATGTAATCCCTTGGTTCAAACTGGTGCATATCTTCAAATGGTTGTATTATTTCAAGTTATTACAATGTTGGGCTATGGCCAAATTTTGAAGGGCCATGGGCATGGTTTGTTTAAACAAGTTGGTTTGTTGTTCACAAGTTGGAACCCACATTATCAAGGTCGAATGTTGTAGTGATGTCTTGTTGAATTGTTGTAGGTAAATCCACCTTGTAGCAACACAAAAAAAGGGGGGAAAATGATGGAAGTGAAGTTTGTTTAAATTGATATCCCATGGCCAACCATGGGAGTTGAAGGTTCCAATACTTTAGGTGGCCTTTTGTAAAGCATATGTTTGCAAACCCCATTTGACCATTTGCGCCACCTTTTTGCCCATCTATTCATTTTCATATGATCTTGTGAGGTAGTCTGATAATCAATTAAGTCTTGTTCACATAAGATTTGAAATTCTTCTCCCAATAATTCCCTTCCTTGGTCTGTTAAGGTTTCCTCGGAAGGTCCAAATTGAATTAATGCATGGCTTAAAAATATTCAAATTACCTTATTAAAATTTTTCGATAATGCAATCATTTCAATCCATTCTAAAAAATGTTCAATGCCCATCACCATCACATTTGAATTATGGCAAATGGTGAGAAGTAATGGTGTGGCAAAATCAAGATTTGACCAATAACCCAAACCTATGAAATGCAACATGTGTAATTTGGGTGTAGGTGCAATCAACATTTTATCACATACCATACAAATTGTTGCACAAGTGTGGGCATTCTTTGCCAGCAATATTGCCCTTGTAATAGGCAATGGGTGTGACACATTGCAAAATGTTCCAATTCTTCGTGTGCATGGGAGAAAATGAATGTTAATGTCACCCCACAATTGCATTTGAATTATGAATGGCCTCATGGAGTCAAGGAGTAATTCCTTCCCATTTCTACTATATGAGAAGTTGAGGGCTTTGAATATACCCCCCTCAACTAGCCACCCAACCTACTAATGCGCATTGAAATTACCACAAGTGATCATGTAGTTACAACTCGAGCAAAGGGGTCAAAAGGGAAGACTTTTTCTTTTGACAAAGAGCAATGACCTTTTGGAATTTCTTAACTATGTCAAGCATAACAATCTTAACACCTTGCCAAAATCAAAACAAAGTTGAACCCAATATAATTTCATAAAGAGATTTGTCTATTAACTTACATCATGTGAGGTATGTCTTCCCCATAAGTGTACACACTAATGAAAAAACATAAGCACAAAGTAGACATTTATTATTAATGTCATATATTTCTATGTGTTTTTGCAACTTTACATATCTTATTTATCTATTACATAAAATAATGTGTGGTTCAAGCCCCAAGTGTTCATTGGAAAACAATGCAAACTTTATTACAAATTTGTGTTTTTAATTACAATAACCCTTCTTGAGTCCATGTTCTTGATCTTTGTAAAGTTGTATTTAAATTGTACATGTTGAACAGTCAATTCCCTATTAAAGAAATAAAATGGGTTATTTGAAATACTCTTATAAATCATAAAATAATAAAATAATAAAGTGTTCCTTTTATGTTTGTGAAAAAGTGAAACTCCATTCTTATTTCCTTAAATCTTTTCCTTATGCATTTATTGTTCACAACAAAATTCAATCTAATTGGCACTCAATGGAAGCAAATTCCGCTGTTTATTTAAAAAAAAAATCAACTAATGTTTTTATTTCACTTTGGGGTTGAATGATAAATCATATCTAATAGAAGGGTGAGAAAAATAGAACAACAAGGAGTTTGAAAATGAAATGGGGGAATATTAAGCAAGTGAGCAAGTTCATTAAGGTCCATGGGTTTTGTTGTTGTGTTTAATGAATCATGAACCTTTCAAAGGACACACTTGAAAAAACACTTAATATTGAACAAAACATGGAAAAGATGTGTCCTTGTTTATGGCAAACATTGAATAAGAACAACAAATTAAATGTAGCACCCATATCACTATAATTGTAAGACAACACCTAGCCAAAATAATATTTTCAATTTTTTTTATTGTACTTGATCTATAATTAACATTTTCATTATTATTTTTACACAATATTTTCAAGGAAAAAATGTGATTTTGTGATAATTTTTTCCCTTTCAACCAAAGGGCTCAAGGTCTTTGGGGCAACTTCCCTTTCTTCCCAAAATAGTTGTTCCTTGAGGAAAATTGTTTTCGATTTAGTTTTCTTTTCTTGGGGGAATATGTTGGGACTAACATTTTGTCTTTTTTTCTTTGGGGCATTTAGCTTGAAAAAGTTGCTTATAGATTATTTCTTTTTATCCATTTCCTTCATGTGAGAAAATAAATTTGAGAAATTGATTGAACCTTGAAGCCTTTGGTTGAAAGGGGGAATTCTAATCATTGGACTACTTAATTTTTCTTGAAAATATTGTGTAAAAAAGATAATTAAAATATTAATCATAGTTCAAATACAACCAAAAAAAATTTCAATTTTTTTTTTCTTGTTGGGCATTGTCTTGCAACTACATTAAAACTAGTGTTGCATTTAACTCATTGCTCATGTTTAAAATTTGTGTTCTTTATTCATTGTTGGTTAATATTTACAAACATTACATAGTGGAAGGATTTACGAGAAGATGACAACAAGAAGGTTGTAATGCCCATCAAGCACAAAGAGCTGACCTCATAAACTTTAGAAATGTTTTGCCCAATGTTATCCTCTAACCTATATAGAATGTTGAGACTTATATGTTTCCATGTTTGGAGCGAATAGTTTTATAATAAGGAGTCTCCAAAGTTTCAAAATTCTTGAGTGATGGAAAAATCACAAGGTCCAACACCAAAAAAAATTGATTTGTGAAGGTTACCACAACCAATGGATATGAATCACACTATTCTATTTCACTATCAACTTTTTTGTTTGAAGAATTTTTGCACCTTGGCAAGAAAAAAAAAAGGTGCCAAAGGTACAAAGGGTCTTTTTCAGAAAAAAAAATGGGCCCAAGTTGCCACATTATGAGGGGAAAAAATAATTATTGACCATATTTAGAGAATAGCTTCCAAGAAGTCACTAAGTTATAGAGGAATACTGAAGTTTTCTACTTTGTCCTCTGACCTTTAGCCAAATTTGGCTAAGTCCTCTTGTGCATGATCGCCAACCCACTTACTTTGCAAATTTGGAAAAAAAAAATTGTCTAAATATTTGAAAAACTAGTTAAAATAATGCTCCTGAACTAAAACCAATTGTGGTGAAAAAAATTCAAATGATTTTCACCAAAATTTGGAAAAAGATTAGAAAAAGGAAAATTGTGACTGAATATTCCCTTTTAAATTGTAATTATATATATATTTTCATTTTGGTGAAATTTCCCACAAAAACGCACAGGTTCCAGATTTGTAAAAAACATCAATTCAAAGAATTGCCTGGATCTAGGTTTTTGAAGACTTTGTATTGGGTGGGTATGAGCTTTGAGCAAGGGGGTTTGGTCGCTTGAAGAGCTGGATAATACATATAGGTTCTTTCTTTAACAAATACCCATCCTAATAACAACCAAGGGTTTGGTCCCATTTCAATTCATGGACGGGTATTTGGTCCAGTGTTGGATGGGTATTTGATTTTTGCAGAAAAAACTCGATCTGGGTATGTAGAAATAAATTCTGGGACCGGTTCTTAAAAATAATCCCATTCCAGTTTTGGTTCCAAAAATCAGACCTGTTGTTCGTAACATTATTACAAACTGGAACTGGAACCGGCGGGTCTGACCCACCACCCAAACTCTGGTGGAAACCCGTAGACCTGTCTTTCAACAGTCGTGAATTGTGATTTCTTGAGCTTTAGTGTGACAACACTGTTTGTGTGCATGGAAAGTGTTCAATAAATTTATTATTAAACTTGTCGTGACTCTAGACCTCTGAAGATATTGAAATACTTTTGAGAACAAAAGTGCAAAAGTAATGTGCTAGAACCCTGTCTGTAAATATACCTATCTATGAAGGAAGGAAGGTAGTTTGTTTTGTTTTGTAGGTATGAGATCCAGCGAACTAACTGGAATGCTACAGATCGTGTTCTTGGTATCTTTGGAAAGCTCTTGATGAGAAGGGGTGTATGGGCTTGGTTTCAGGATGTTTAGACTTGTGGTGCAAAAGTTATTGAATATTGAATGCTTTCTTCACTGGCAATTCAATTAAGTCATAGCTAAAAATTTCGGAGGAACTGGAATGTGCCTTTGGTGTTGTTGAAAAGATCTTAATGAGTAGGATTTAATGAAATGTTTATTTGGTAAGATTTGAATCCAGAGTATGGGAGATATCGATTTTAAAGTGATTTTTGCTGCTGAAAATTCAAATAATTTCCAAAAAATCAGGTTTTGGAAGGAAAAATCAGTTGAGGCCGTGGTAACACTTCGGCCAACTGCGCGTGCCGCACTAGTACCTATTACACATTAAACTGTTACTTCCCTCAAGAATAAAACAAATTCAGACAACCCAATCCACCAATCTCATTACCCTAAATAAAAATAAGAATCTTCAAGCTTATACATAACCCTATTACATTGAAAATAATGGTGGTCCCTATCTACCATTTCCATGGGTTCACTAAAAATCTTAAAAAACCCACAAAACCTTATCACATGTTTAATGCTTTGAGTGTCACTCACATGTTGAACATTTTGAGTGTCACTCAAGACAATGGAGGAAAAAAATTCAGATCACCATATCCAGTAATTTCAAACTCATAACATTTGTTTTTTTCACTCCTTACACACAAGCCTATTCAAGCTTACACATAACCCTAATACATTGAAAATAATGGGGGTTCCTATCTACTATTTCCATGTGTTCACTAAAATTCTCACAAACCTACAAAAGCTTATCACATGTTTAATGCTTTGAGTGTCACTCACATGTTGAACATTTTGAGTCACTCAAGATAGTGAAGGAAAAAAATTCAGATCACCAAATCCAGCAATTTCAAACCCGTAACATTTGTTTTCTTCACACCTTACACACATGCCTATCCAACACCGTCAGTACATTAATAAACTGATATCATAACCTTTGTCTGTACACAGATAACATTATAAACTGCAGGAAATAAAAGTAAGGTATATGTAGTCTGGTTATGTACTATGTAGAGCCCAAAGGGAGGTTCATTGAATCTATGCCATAATTCAGTCCAAGTACAGAGAGACTGGATGGTCCTAGTGATGTCTGTATCAAATGAGTAGGATTGCCAGCTACTGACTGCCGACACGGTTTCTTCGTTTATTCCGCTGTCAGTTTCTCGATTCACATCACCCACTTTGGCCCAAGAAAAACACCCCCTCCTACAAGAGTACACGGGAAAACACACAACAATGCAGGCACGTCCGCACGCGCGCATCTCTAGTTTCTTTTATCAGGAACGTTATCGCATGACGAGGACGACGAGGACGACGATGACTCCATTTTACGAATGCAATTAGAGTTCATGGATACAAGAAATCTGACCTTCCAAAGGGAATGATGATCCGGGTGAGTCGGCCGTCAATGGAGGCTGGTGCATCATGATCCGAGAGAATTTCATCATACAGGTAAGACGACTTGAAGGTCAGGTTTGATGGCAATGGACGGGAGGTGATAAACGCCACCCGGATGCACTTTGTTGGTTTGCTCTCTGCTTTGCGGATCCATGAACTCGCCTCCTGCATGAGTCCAGTCCAGAATGCCGCCGATATGGTTCCTTATCTTTAGTCCTGGATGCTCCTCTAACATCCGTTTTGTGAACATTCCTGAACGACGCCCGATTGCACTGTACGATCCATCCACGCAGTACAGCAGCAGCATGGTTGCGCAAAGATTTGTTAGCACATCAAACTGTGGAGACTAGACAAAAGGATGATCAGCTAAGGTTTTGTGAACAAGCGTGTATGATAATTGTGCGGTCGCCAACATGCTAGTGTTTTGCTTTCCAACTGGAACCCTTCCGGAAAACTGTTTGCAAAAACTACAGATCGGTTTGTGTAGTGAGTGAGCGTGGTACCAGTAAGCAATTAGAATTTTGTCTTTGTACTCTTCGAAGTTGGCTTCCAGCTCTTTGGTTGAAATGGCACCCGGGAACATCGAAACCTGTTGATCATCACACCACACATAACGATCCGAACTGCATCATTTGCCGCTGAGATTGCAGAAAGCGGGTATAAAAGCAGCGAGAAACAACAACTGCCATGCATCTCTATTATTATAGTTGTCACAAAATTTGTGGATACATATTCACGCTGCCATCTGAAATCACTTGCGGCAGTAGAATCTCACTGATCTTCTGGTGAAAATTGGGAATGCTCATGCGTAGAGCCTAACATATATGTTGACACATTTACTTTGCGCACTATGAAGCACAGTTTTGGAGGATATACATGTAACATCCTACAGTCATATGGTATACCTTCTGTTCGGCTTCGGACCTGCAATCGATGACAATAGGAGACTCGGCAGAGCTCGGTTGCAGCAACAGCTGGATCAGTTCCTCGCTACTAACTTCGGGCACTCCGGGAAACAACTCATCGTAATGCGCTCTATACTTCTTCAGCAAGAAGGACCGCCGCTCCGTGTTTGTTGTCATATCAACCGACACGCTGCTGGCGTTCTGGAGATCCCCGTTCTTCGTATCCACCACTGCCTGATTCGCCACCATGGCTACGTGCAGGTAACTTACCACCGCACAAAAACGAAAGAAGAACTAGTGGAAACGTTTTCAAAACAGAACTTGAAATTTCTGGAGACAAGAATATTCAACCAGTTTTTGGAGACAGAGAAAGAGAGAGAGAGAAAGAGGGGGCTGAATGAAGGAGTCCAGAGTTTCGAAGATGCAGAAACGTTTAGACATTCGTCCGGTGAGCGAGAAAGTTAACGAACATACACGCAGGAAGCGAAATGAGATACATGCCTCCAAGTGCGATTTCCTTATTGGACTAAATTTGGACAGTCTCTTATCCTCGTCAGGCAATACTGCAGACGATCATCATGCTTTTTTTGGAGGAAAAAGCAAAAGCAAAACAAAAGAAGAACAGGCGCTGCAAAAGGCCGGTTGGATTTCCCAGACAAATCTCCCTCTGGCACTTAACGACAATAAGCGGCGTTTTGCACTTGCACATTGTCGGGACCCGACTGCCAGTTGTATATATACTGGATACAGTATTATACACCGTATCTACACCTGGTATATGTACTTGTATGAAGTATCAGATCTTCTAGTATTAGCTAGTGCCAAATAATTAACGTACGTATATGTCCTAGTATTTTTCTCCCAAATACTCTTCGTAATACCTTACCAATCCAGTAAATGACCAAGAGTTTTTTTAAAAAATTTCAATTTCTATAAAAAAAATTTATTGGGGGGGTTTTTTTTTTGTGGGTGAATTTGTGGAAAAACTAATCAGGTGTGAATTGTTCAATGTTTTAGAATATTCTTGGAATTATTTTGCAAAAGTTGCCATATTATGAATATAAAATTAGGACCCTCAAATTCGATTAACACTTTGCATGTAATTATGTTATTTGAAAAATGTCAATTATTATACCTACCAACATAAAATCAGTAATTTTCTTGGGGTGATTTTTTTGCAATTTTTGATATTAAAAGTAATGATTCAGCACATTAAAAAATTGTTTTAAAAATCTCCTTAATTAGCCAAGTTTTGAATTTTTTATACAACAATCACCAAATTTCTAGAATGGGTTCTAGCATGTAGCCAAAATATAAAAGGATTCTATAGCCAAATTTGGCTAACTCTTATTGTGGATGATCACCAATTTGGCTACATCACAAAATATTGAAAAACAAAACCCTGACACCACACCAATAATGAATTATTGATACCACCAGGGTATTGAAATTTGAAAAATGTCTCACAATCAATAGCACAATACAAACAATCGGAAATGTTTATTATATTAAAAACAGCCCACAAAAGTTGACAACTTATGATTCTACAAAATTGCTAGGTTGCCAAATGTTTAAACTAAAAAAAGAAAAAAAGAAAAAAACTCTTAAATGTTTCTAAATTGTTGAGGGAAAAAAATGGCCATAAAAAAATGTGGAATTAAATCCTTTCAAAGTTAATATGGCCATTGGTGAATGTTCCAAATTTGAGTTTTGCACAAATGTGTGTTTCTAGTGTAAATTTGACTAATTTTGCTAAATATTTTGGGAAAAATTCTAATTTTTTATATGAAAAAGTTGAAAAAATTAAAAACCTTGCATTCAATGTTTGGTAATTTAAAATTAACATGGTAATTGGAAAATGTAACTAAACTCGATGTAGTAGCAATGGGAGTGAAGATGTTAAGAATTCATATTGTATCACATGAATGAAATACCCTTTTTATATTTTCTAGGTAAGCCATACATTTGTAGGGCAATATTGTGCCACCTAATTAAAAATTGAACAAATGTTAATGGTAGTTACTTTTGTTTATTTATAAATATCTATACTTATATATGAATCAAATAAACATCTTTACCTATATTTTCAAATGGCATGTTCATTTTATAAATTATTTTGTGACACCCTCATATGTGAATTTCAGCAAAGGTAAAATGTTTTTGTTGAAGGCACCCATTTAAATAAATAAACTATGTAATTGACAACTTTTTCCTATTTTGGTGAAAATAGTTATAGATTTTTATAATTTTTGTTTGACCTATAATCAATTTCACAACATGCATTATGGTATGCTAATAAAGGGATTTTTAAAAACAATTAATTTTTTTTTTTGTGGTTTCAAAATTTTGGTGAAAATTTCCAAAATTTCAACATTTTTTTTTCTATTTTAGAATATCCAAAACACATTTATTGAAAAAAATTCAAAATTGGAAAATGATGTGAAAGTTTATATATTTGTATTATTTTCCCAATCACAAGATGTGGATCACCTTGTAATGCATATTCCAATTACACACCTACAACACACAACTAAATAATGTGTATTATATTATAATATAGCAACATCTTCAACACATGTTTTTCTCATTAATTTTGAAAAAGCTATGTCTCTCAAAGAAAAAAAAACACAACTTTGAATTATATTTTATGAAAACATTGTTGGCTAAGGGAGGAGTAAATTAATGTTGGTTAGGTATTTGCTTTTATCCATACCCTATGGACAAGGCATTAAAAAATATAGATGTCAAGTTTGGAGGGCTCAAATTTGTTTTTTTGCAAAATTAAGCCTTCTAGGCATGCACATAAATCAATTTTTATTTTTACATTTGGGCATGCATATTGCATTTGGATAAGTGAGATGTCCTTCAAACATAAACATGGGAATGCATATTGGCATAACTATATTTAAATTCATCACAATCATTCATTGATGTTCTATCACAATTAATGTGGTGTGAAATCCTCATTGAACTCAATAAACATTTGGAAACAACTAATGTATTACCTATGCAAGCTTGCAATGTTGAATTAAAATTTATAATCTCCTTTGTTTAAACTATAATCTACTTTTGAATTACAAGGTTAACATAGAGTGGAAATGCTTTCAAATTGGGCTTATATTCATCAAAGGGCACCATATTGATATCTGTAATCTCAAGACATATGTGGCCAATTGTTGAAAGAATGGCAACAAATTGTTTCATTCTAAACATTAAACCATTTTGTCATTGAACCACAATACACTTTGTGAAGTCCATAGTAGTGCCCATTTGCACATGTTGAAACCTTTCCACTTATAAGGCAAACCAACAATAAAAAACTAATTAGATCAATTCTTCAAATCAAATCACTAAAAAAGTTTCAACCACAACACATAAACAAAACATGGATAGGCTTTACCTTCATTTTTAGCATTGAATTATTTATTGTGACCAATGTTGCTTCAATCTTCTTGAAATAAGTTAAAATCAACAATTATTTCTTCACTCTCCTCAACAAGACCATTTTCAACATCCAAACATTTTTTTAAAAATTGAAAATTTGAAGCATTTGAACATTTAAAGGTCGAATCTTTTGTTTCATTCTTCACAATCAAAATGAATATTATCCAAGTTGTCAATGCCAACTTGACATTGTTTCAAACCAATGATGACCCTTGCCATATAAATAATATTTTTAATTTCAATTTAGGATTAAAAAACCCTCATGAATTGAGGTGCAAGAGATTCAATGTTTGGAAACTATTTCTTCAGTTTACCCACCAAATCAAAGGATTGAATCGGACAAAAAAAATAAAATGAAGCCACACACCTAAAGACACACAATCTAGGTGCAACAATAGTAACATGCTCAACAACAACAATGGTACTTGGTGTTAATTTGTTGTAAACAATTATCAATAAAATTTTTGTCCACTCTTGTTTTCCCTTTCCAATTTTTTTGTCCACATCATAATTTATTGCAAAATATATTATACATCTTTGATTGAAACCTTTTCCATTTTGACACACTTTCAAATTGTTATTAACATATTGACAACATTTGGGCATTGCATGCCCATAACATGTGATAGAATATGACATTAATAACATGAATGGAGTGCATGACACTATCTTCATTAATGTAATTATAAGGGTGTTCAAATTGGCATGTTCATCTTTCACGTACAACTTGATTGCATTTAAAGGTTGAAAGTGGTAGTGATTGTGTAGTTTTGACAAAGGTAGGAAAAAATGGCATTCCATAGTTTTCTTGACCATGTTAGTGATTACTTATGAAAGATGATGTTTGTTTAGAAACACAATTTAACCACACTGTCAAAGGACCAACCTCCTCGACCTTATGTTTTTGGTTGAATTTTGAGGTTGGTATCTTATAATGATGTATAAAGTTATTCCTCAAAAAATGTTTTTGAATTGGGTTTAAGTTTTTGTAAAACTTTTCATTGTCAAAGAAATCAAGAATGGAGGTTGTAGGTGGTTTTATTCCTTTTGCAATGCTATTAAACATCATGTGTTAAATTGATTACATTTTTATTTTTTTTGTTAAATACCCAACACCTCTAAATGTTTTAAAGTAACATGATTAATTTTGATGGTTGTTGTGCCATGGTCCCTTGCAATGTATTTTTTTCATCATGGGTATATTTTTATTTAATAAAAATAACTTTTGTTGGACGTTATACACATTACATGTGTCATCTGTTGAGATTTAGAAATCAAAATAATTGTGTTTGAAGAAAAGCCATGTACTTGTTGTCATGTTCCAAACAAAGCAAAACCTTTTATTTACTTTTGATTGAAAAAATGTTTTTGTTGATGTGTTTTGTTTTTGCTATTAAATTTATTTCAAACTTTTTCCCTTCTCCAGTTGATTCGGTTGTTATTTTAGATCCCACCTTACCTTTAACAAAAAGACCTTTCATTAATGATTAACAAGAGGAAGTTTGCTAATTCTTCTATCATTTTCACAGAACCCACATTATCCTAATTTGAATTCATCAATATGCAACAAAACACAAGAGCAATGGATTGAAAGCAATGCAATAAAATTATAATGCATAATGTGAGATTCCAATATAACACAAAACATTTTGTTCTACTTACACTCATTTTGTTTAAACTTGCATCAAAACATAATGTACATAAATTATGAAATTACCTTCATTGTGAATAGAACATAACAAACATTTGACCACCTTCACCATGCGTAGAGCACAATAGACATATGATTACCTTGAAGAGTTGAAACATATGAAAGTTCATATGATTGAATTTCAATTCATCTTTTGTTTTATTTGGCAAAACAAAACTTCTTTAAAAACAAACAAAAACATGACCTCTTTTACAAGCAAAGAACACAAGAGTTCAAAGATTTGTAGCTTGGCAAAACAAGTTTCATTTTAAGGATTTATAAAACAAAGTTCTTTGAAACAAAACTTAGACAATCACAATGTGTGACAAAACAAAGACTAAACAAAATAGAATGAGTTATTTACCTCAAACCCACATGCAAAACTTAATTAAACACAATGCTCACAAAGCAAAACGAAGCTAAAGCTCAATTTCTCAAAGCTCACAACTCACACGCACATTTAAAATGTGAAATACAACCCCAAAAAAAAAAAAAACTAAAAGTTAGCATTTCTTGTTTCTCTTGTCAAATGTCACATTATTCTTTTACTATGTGGTGCAATGCACAACTCTTAATTCTCGACCATTATCAAAAGCTCTTTCTAGCCCTAACACTCTAATGCACTCTTGGTGTAAATTCTCCAAGTAACCTAACTAAATGGGGGTGGGACAGGGTGGAAGAGGGGTATGAGCAAAGGATTCAATTATATTTAAAAGGGCACACGCATGCATCATTTATTATGGCTAATCTACTTATGAGAACAATTCAAAAATTTCCACAATGTGACCCATTATACTTTGAATTGACCTCCAAAAGGTACTAGGCATCTAGGAGTTAAGGATTAATCCACCTAACTCAATCCATAATACACAGGCCAAAGCACCTTCTCCAAAGTCAACAAACAACTTTGTTGTTGGCCAATGGCGAGGTGATTTTTTAATTTCTTTAAATAAAATCTTTAGTGTCAATTAACACAAGTGGTTGATTTGGTAAATTGCCAAATAAAATGTCCATGTTGATGTCCCTACGACACTCTTACTTATTTTCAAATGTATTACAAATTAATCCAAAGGTATCCATCCCAAAATTCATTTGGCGTGGCAAGTTGAATATTCCCCATACAACCCATGCTCTTGGACTTGGAAAAAAAAGTGTGTCCAAAGGCCAACACAAAAATGGCATCAAAGGATTCCTTAAAATGAGCATAAATCTAACTATGAAAGATATTTGATGGATTTTTTGAGCTCAAGATACCATAGTAACAAGGCTCATTCGGCAACAAGGTGCCTAATAATAATAATTACTATTTTGTCATTTGTTTTCGATAGTAAAAATAATAATATTTTACAATTAGGCACTACACTAAATATTGAAGGTAGTGTGCTTTGAAAGTTTCATTGAGATTTTCGGCACGGCAGGTAGATATTTTAAAAGAATTTTTCAGTAATTTCAAAAATAATTAATTAGTGTCTAACCAGCCTAGGTACTAGGGTAAGACAAATTGTGCACTATTGTACTATAAAAGGTGTTAATGCATGGCGTTTAAAACTTAATTTGAGAACTACGGTTAAGTTACATGTCAGAACTGGGTTTTTTTTGAATTTTTAGAACCGCTGTTGTTATGAGGTCAAAGAACCGCCCTGAGAACCGACGGGGGATTCTTTTTTCCCAGTTCTAAAACCCGCCCGCCCATGACTTGAAGAATTTTTGTTTTCCCCCTGAGAACCAAATTTATAATTGCATTTTTTATGGAGCCATAAATAGAAAACTTCCAGAAAAGAAAAGAAAAAAACCTGAAGACCAGTGTTTTTTTTTCCCCCCCCTTCAATTTCGTGGTGTAGCCAAACTGGCGACCACAGCTAGACATGAAAGCAAATTTGTTTTCAACATCCTTTTATATTTTGGCTATTTGCTGGAACCTGTTGTAGAATTCTAACAATTAAAAAAAACTCGAAATCTGGCGAAACTAGGGACCAGTTTTCTCAAGCATCCTTTGATTGTGTTGAAATCATATTTTTGTGGTTTAAATATGCAGAAATTCGCCAAGAAAAAAAAAAAGAAAAAAAACCCTGAAGACCACAAACTTACCATGGTAGGAGGTAGGTTATGAAAAATTTAAAAAACTATTTAAACAAGGGGGGGTGTGTCACACTATGGCCTTGCCAAATACATTAAAAAGTATTTTAAGGAAAAGAAGATTTATGGAAACTCAAATATTTCACCATGTAAAAAATATAATCTACAAAAAGTCCTCTTAAAGAAACCCAAAATCCTTCAAGATATTATATAATTCTGGAACTAATCTCAAGTTTCAACACAAGCCCAATTATCATCTTTCAAAAATCTTACTATAAACCTATTATTTAATTAATAGTAATATTATTAATAGGTAGGATTTTTGAAAGATAATAATTAGGTAATAATAATAGGTTTACGTAGGGGCCAAAATGCATTAAGCTACTATACTCTATAAAGAATCTAAACAGAATATCCCTTCCTTACAAGGCAGGGCCGCAAACAGAGAGAGCGAAGTGGGTGACCGGCTCAGCAGGTTCCGTCGCCAGGACGGGACGGGTGACGGGTCTGATGATTAAGCGACGACGGGGGCGACGGCAAACACCCGCGCACCCGCGCCGGCGGGACGCCAAGCGCGGGGGAAACGAAGAGCGAGCGCGACAAAGTGCCACGAGCTTTGCGAGACGGAGTTCGGAAGCGTTTTTTTTTTTTTGGGTTTATTGGACGAGGCATTGAGCTTTCTCATCATCACTTTCTAAACAAAGATCCGGCGTTGTGGTAATGGCGGCGAAAGCGCAGGTGTCATCAGAGGCGAAGAAGAATGAGGATGAAGAACCCAAGGCAGGGGAGCTTTTGTTCTGCGGGGGTTCAAACTGGGAAGCTATAGGAAAGAAACAGACGGACGGCGGAGCGCGTGGGATTTTCTTACCCACTCGTCTCGCTGCCTTACAAGGCATCGACATCGCCTTCGTTGCTTCTGGATCAGGTCGTTTTCCATTCTCTGTCGTTCTGTCCCTCTAATTAGTTAGTGTCTCCTTTTGGACCTGGTTTAGTGTTAACACATTTCTTGTGGCGGAGTTGAGGGATAATAAGAAGAAGGGCCCTTTTTCTCTTCTAAACTTGCCCTTTGAGAGCCAGCGATGCTCTTGCTTCTTTTTGGGGTTTATTTTTTGCAAAGCATTTGAGGTCCAGTGCTTCTTCATAGATCATCTTCGAAGATGTTAAAACTCCGCAATTGTTACAACGGCATTTCCATCTCCTTTTGTTGCAAATTGCGGACTCTTTCGTTTTATCCTTCGCAAGTCAACTTCCGGACTTTCATGGGGTATCGTCTGATGTTCCTAGGGTTTTCTCCTATTAGGGTTCCCCCCCTAGGGTTTAACAGATGCACAACCTGTACTCTGCAAAATTTGAGACTCTGCACAAGGTTACCTTTGGATCAGACCAGCAAAGAATTTGCTCTATTTGAAATGAAGATCTAAAGCTCTGTATCAAGTTACAAGTTATTTTTTTGCAATGGGACTATTAGAAAGAGCATTTTGCAGATGTGAGGTTTTAGGAAGCCATGTGAATAATGATGGGAAGATCAGTAGAAAATTCTTCTTTTGCAATCTCTTGCAACCTGCATGTTTCCTTCTGATTTTTTTCTGTACTGGTAAAGTACTTTTAAACATCTCTCCTGAGAAAGAAAGACATCACATTGGAACATAGGCAGTAGAAACTCAAATTTACCTTATGTTTTGCCTGTTGAGGTGATGTGCACATATACTGAATGCTCTTTAAATACAGCAATATACCAACACTGGATGTAACTAGGTAGCTCTGAAAATGAGAGGAAATTATACATGGTGCTGCAAAATGAGTGACTTGCTTGATCCTATGTTGCTGCTTGTGTTGAAATTCTTGCTATATGGATGGTCTGAGTCATCAGGCAAAGATGCATGCAGTCATGTCTTGGGTTATAAGCTGGCAGACACTTAGGTCATGGATCATGGGTTTTGACGATTATGGACTGCTGAATGCTTATGCAGCCTCATGCCATTGTATAGCTCTAGATGTGAATGGACGGTGCTTCACATGGGGCCGCAATGAGGTATTTAACCTACTTGATCTATCCTCTTGAATTGTGGGGTTAAGTCTGATTGGTGAGAAGGATGCATCTCTTTGTGCTTGAACTCCTCTTTCATTGTCTTCCTTTGCCCCCCTCTTTAAATGTTGATTATTTATCTGATTTATTTCTTGCATGTTCACAAATTTTGTCCAAAATTGCTCAATGTTCTTGCCCACAACACAGCTGCATCTTCCTGTTACCTCTAGATTTGTGAGAGAAGACTTTGTTGCTAGGTTGGTATCTTGTCTTGCATTCCCCTGTAGCTACTGTTGTGAACTGACAAATCAGGGTGGAAAGAATGGTATTTTTTGTTATGACAATGATTCTATATCAGGTTGCTGGTCAAATTAGAGACTCCCACAGATTTTCATAGTCATATCTGTCTTCTAGTCCATGAATAGATAATTGCTCCTGTTCAATGTTCTACTTTCCCCTTCTCTTTCCAACCTTTATGCCATCTTTGCCTGTTTCTCCTCTTCTTCAGTCCTTGGGGTCTTTTTGTTGTGTGGTCAGGAAATGTCAATTATCTTGGTGTTTATTTTTGTGTCATGTAGTGTTGTAAGTAAAGGGTTTTCCTAGAACCTGTATGGATGATTTTGTTCAAACTCTGTCAAAGGATGATGATGTAACCTGGACACGTTTTCTGTCTCCTTGCCTTTGTTTGTGTCCTATGATAAGAAAGGATGGAATTTCCGGGTATTGTATTGCAGAAAGGACAGCTGGGTCTTGGTGACTTTTCAACACGATCATCACCAACAGTAGTCACAGCCTTGTCCAAGTATGTGCAACCCTTACTGCATGGGTGTTTGTTCTTTGTTGGCATTGTCATTTCTCGACATAATCTGAGCTTTGCACACTTTGACCTTTCTTCAGGTACAAAGTGGTAAAGGCTGCAGCAGGGCGTGCACATACAGTAGTGGTCACAAGCAAGGGAGAATCATTAGCATTTGGTTTCAATAAGCATGGTCAACTAGGAGCTGGTTTTGTTAAAGAAGGTGAGCTCCAATCTGTTGGATTTTTATTTGCTGAGGCCTAATTTCCTGAATTGTTGTAGGTTTACTGGAGTTCACTTGTAGTCTTAGGAGCATCAGCGGTACAGAAAATCACTGATTGTTCTTGCAATTAGGGTTTTCATCAAGTTCTTGATACTTATGAAGATTGGTGGGTTTTGTACATTGTCTGCTCCAATTGTCTCACATTTGTTGGCGGAATTTACAGAGAGTGAGAAGTCACCAGTTCGGAGTCTGGTGACTGATGCTACATTTGTCACATGTGGTGCTGAATTCACCATCTGGCTCACATCCATTGAAGGTGCTACTGTAATGTAAATGACTTCCAAGCCCTCTTTCTGAAGCCTCCAATGTAATACTGTGTTTTCTAATCTGGTGGCTCATTTATTTGCCAGATTTGGTTTCAGATTTATAATCCTTGTCTTCAGAGTTTCATGCATGGCCCACACATTGTTCTCCTCTGATGGGTGCAGGTCGGCAGGCTTGCCCCAGTATGGCCAGCTTGGTCATGGAACAGATAATGAGGTAATCAAGTGTACAATGGGTCATAATTCTTGTCCTTTTGAATGGAGCAGTGATCAGGATGAAATTGGAAGCTTATGCCCTCAGTGATATGAACCTCTTGAAGGAAAGTTCTTTTGAACACAGCTTGCAAACCTTGTTGCAGTACAATTCAAAAGAAGGCTCAGTTCGGTTGGTGTATGAGGCACAGCCTCGGCCTCGTGCTATCAGCTCATTAGCAACAAAGACTGTCATAAAGGTTGCCTGTGGCAACAATCACAGTGGTTTGTTCTGGCCCTCCCTGTACCCTGACTCCCCTTCTCCTTGTTTGAGTCTATTGACTGGATCAAGGCAAACTTTGAACACAAATCCCAATAGATGTATGTAAGCATTGAACAGATTGGAAATACAGACCAGGGAAAAGCTGAATACTGCTGCTATACATTGGTTCTTTGAAGGTAAGTACCTCCTTCAACTGTTTGTTATATAAAAGCCAGCTCAATGTCCTCTGGGTTGTTGAATTGAAAGCATGTTCAACACTGCACTGTTGGGAGCTCCCAAAGTCAGTGGGGAGTAATGGCAGCTAGTCACTGCTATACATGATGAAGGTAATGGTTTGATATTTTGTGGTAGTTTTGTTTTTGCTGGAATTGACTACTACGGTTAGCTTCAAAGTGTTATTGCAGAATTTTTTCTGCACTCTCATAGATATATGTTCACTATTCCACTGGAGTATACTAGCTTAAATAGAACATGTGGTAAGAAAGAACATCAAATCAATGTGTCTTTAGCAGCATTTGTTTTAGTTGTGGCAAATCTGAGGATGTATTCATAGGAAGATGGTGGACAAGAGCATAAACTCATGCAAGTCACCAAAAGTTTGGAGCAGACAGTGGGAATGGTGAAGGATAGTCCAAAGTTCGTGTCACATATATGAGATAACACCATTGTACATTCTTGCAGTGGCAGTGGACTCTGGTGGCTTTGTGTATACGTAATGGCCTTTCCCCTTTGTGTACTTGGTATCCTTTGATTTGTTTTGGTACATGATGGTGAACTATGCATTTGTTGTCATCAAACATATTCTAGTTGTTTTATATTCAAATTGTTGTTATGGAGTTTCCTCTGCAATCTCGGAGATACAAAATGGAGAAATATGCAGTTGTTGCTTTTCAGATGTCGTTTTTTCTCTGGCTGCTGACCTTCTGTTGTGGAGTTGACTACAAGCATCTTGGACTGATTGTTCTGCACTATTGTTTTGGGAATGGGGGAATGTTTGCAGCTGGGGCTTTGGAGGTCATGGCAGGTGAGCTTTTCTGACACTTCACACCCTTGCAGAGGAATGGTTGTTTATGTTCTTATATCCAGTACATATGCACTGACCAAGATCAATGGTACTTAACAACACATGTTTTAATCAGCTTGAAGTGTGTGCAGGTTGGGACACAAGGAGCAAAAAGATGAGTGGACACCACGTGTAGTGGAGACATTTCAGAGGGCAAATGTTCTGCCCCCCAATGCACTGGTTGCTGCAGGCTCTGCTTACTCAGCTGCCACTGCTGGTATATCTGCAGGCTGCTGTCTCCTAGAGGTGTATCTGGTCAAGTCATAGTAGTCCTGAATTAGGCATTTATAATTCATGTTAATTTGCAGTCACATGTGTTTTGTTTTGACATCATTGGAATTTTTTGTTTATGTAGCGGGTGGTCAATTATACATGTGGGGTCGCGTGAAGACTACAGGTGATAACTGGATGTACCCCAAGCCTGTCCTTGACTTGAGGTGTGATTCTCTTTGATTGTCCACCTGTTTGATTCTGAAGCAAAAGGAATTTTTTATGTAATAGTCAGTTGCTTGATCATCTTGGATGTGTTGAGCTTACACTTTCTTGGATGCTTGTCAATTCCATGTCTGGTGGAAAGTTATATTGACAGCAAGATATTAATAAGTGGGCATGGTTGGGGGTTAAAGTGGGTGGTCTATAAGGAGTTTAGACTGTGGAAATACAACTAGTCTGGCAGCTGCGGAAGAGTCATGCATAAGCTGGGGGACTGCACTTTATGGAGAGCTTGGCTATGGTCCTACAGGTCCCAAGTATGGTCATCACATCATCTTTTCTCTCCTGTCTCTTTTCTGTTGGATACTGAATTGATGAGTCTATAGTTCTACATCATCATTGTATTAGGTGGAGATGTTTGCTCCTACTAGAACTGCATGACCTGGTCTTACTGTTTTAAACATTGTAATCATTCTAACTACTTGCTGGTGTGGTCGGGGGAGGCTTTGATTGTGTCAGGTCCTCAGCAAATCCAAAGAAAATAGATGCCCTTGAAGGATTGCACGTCATAAGGTCAGGCTTCTGGTTCCCTTCCCAACTGCCAACATGCATGCACATTTCACCTTTATGGTTTGAGTCAAAAGGTAATGGTGATCATGTGTGCATAAATCTAGATCTTGTTCATACTATTACATGTGGTCTAAAGGTACAGAATTTATGGACTTGTTTTCAAGGCAGTTTACTAACACAAAATTGGGGGTTACTGTGAACTGGTGGACATGTGCAGAGTGGCATGTGGACTTGGACACTCAGCATTCATAGTGGACCGCTCCAAAGCTCCAGAGAAGTTCAAGGAGGTATTATGTCTTCTCATTCACCCCACATGTCTTTTCCATCAATTTCGACACTGATTAGGTCATCATGGATTGGGAACATCAAAACTTGCCTTCATTCCTGCAGCTATCAGACATGTTACTGTTGCTGGTCCATGAACAAGTGAGAGACTGTCTCTGTTGTTCATACTGCTAGTTTTATTGCTCCTGTTCAAGTTGTACCCTTCTGTTCTTTTCTTCTTCCTGATTCTTCAGTCATTATTGGGAAGTCTTTCTTTGACTTCAAGGAAAAGTTTTGGTTCTCATAATCATAAATATGGAGTTTTCCCGATACTCATGAGATTGTATATATTCATTCCCTGCAGCTTGAAGTTTTCGAAGCAGAAGAGTCTATTCCAGGTATCTCCTTTGTCCTTTGACCTGATGATAGTCTTCTGAGGGTCTTTTGGTGCGGTGTGGAAATTAGTCTGTAAGGTTTTGGCGTGGTAGTAAAATGATTTTTTAAATAGAAGCAGTTGACGAGGAGGAAATGGACGAAGAAGTAGAGGAAGCACCTGAAAAGAAGCGAAAGGCTGCTGGAAGGGGCCGTGGAAAACCGTCAAAGAAAAAGGCTCAGTCTGAGTCTGATGAGGATGAAAGTGATGACGATAGTGACAAGCCCAAAGCCAAAGGTTACTTTTCTTTCCTATTTTTGACCTTCTGAAAGGCAGTCAGCATCAGAGCTTTGATTTTTTAGACATTATGATCTGACCTTCATCAAGTTGACATCTTTGTGTCATTTGAGCTGGAGCTTTTCTAAGATATGCATAATCTGAAGGCTTTCCTGTTTTTGGTTTATTTGGCTTACTGCACTGGAGTTGTAAGTGCCTACTTCGAGCAACCCCATGAGAGTAGAGAACAGGCTGGATTCAGGGTGCTTAATGCCTTGTATTCTGTGATCAAGGGTTCAGTTTGAGATCTCTTTGAGTTTCCTATGGATGAGATGCAGGTGGGCGAGGTCGAGGCAAAGGTCGAGGCAGTGGAACTTCTAAAGCTGCTACAAGGAATGGTGCTTTTAGTGATGATGGGCCTCCAACTAAAAAGGGACGGGGAAGATCAGGAGCTGCTGTGGCTGCTAGTGAAAGTGCTCTTCCTGCGAGAGGTCGGGCCCGGGGACGAGGCCGAGGAAAGTAGCAGCATAGACACCTTTATCATGTCTCTCTTGTGGGTTGTGGCTTTAGAGTTTGTGAGCTTTTTACTGTTGTTAGGCGAAGGGTTTTATGACTTGAATTTGTCTGCAAAGAGGCACCGAGTTTTTGCTTTGTCGGTGGCCATGTGGCAAAGAAGAAAACTTTCATACAGTGCAGAGTTTTGGATTTTCAAGCGGAGAGAGGTTAGCATAGCAACTTCTAGGGTCAAATCTGAATTAAGCTTTTGTTTGTTAGCATCATTTAATTTGAGAGCAATTCTTTTGGTAGCATTTCCTTTTATCCACTGCACATGCTCGCCAATCCAGTTGCACAATCACAGTGACAGTGAACTGTTGCATCTGTGTTTCTTTAGCAGAACAGAGGGTGCAAGTAGGAATTGTATTTTATGCTTCCATGTCAATTGCTATCTCTCCTCTCCCTTTTACCGCTCCCACAGCGCATTCAATATTAAGTGAAATATTAAGTTTTAAGAGCTTAAAAATCATCAACATGATATTAGCATATGGTTAGATTTGTAGAGACAATGGTATATTAGGTGGTATAGGTAATGATATGAAGGACTCGCATCTTTGATATGGTATGGGACAGTGAAAAGTATGGTTTCATCAACCTATATGCAAAGGATTTTTCATGGGAAACAAAAACACTAAATTTGCCAGATTTTGAAGAAACAAATTCTAAATCCTCAGGTTTTTATCATAAGTTCCAGTAGGCACCCAAGAGATAGAAGGATTCTATTCTTCTTCGATGAGTATGCAGCCAAATTTGGCTAACTTATTTTCTGGATGATTGCCACCCTGGCTAAATTACAAAATCCTTGAAAAAAAGCACTGGTACCAGAGTTTTCCAAGAGCTTGGCATGAAACGCCATGGTTTGGGAGATCTCAACATGACAATGCAAAACAAATTACCTTGCTTCATAAATAGATGTTGATGGGTAATGAATTGTTTAGGGATGATTGTACCCAAAAAAAAATGCACAAAATTAATTGTCTAGGGACAACCATACCAAAAAGTTATGCAAAGAAATAAGAAATGTGGATGCTGCTTTGTATCTATATGCATTTCAATACGTCGTCTTCCTCGGAGTTCAATACAGTTGGCGTATACTATCCACAGATACTATCTTCCACACAACCGGCTGCCCTCTCTTTCTCTGCAAACACATGACAAGACTGTGTTTCCAGAGAGCTGCAGTGGTGGACTGTCAAGGCCATGGACCCTTAATCATTGGGGTTTCGGAGAAGAGGATCCTTAGTAGAGTTCTTTAGGCGATCCGAGGCCTCAGAAGAAGGTCCTCTGTGAGGGCCGCCTCTTCAAACTTTGAGGCCTACCATAAAAGAATTGAATAATCATTCAATTTTCTCAATTGGACTCACTGAATTATCTATTTTGAATTGTGTAATTTCTCTATTTTTAAAAAAAGAATGTGTGATAAAAATAGGGAAAATGAAATGAGGAACCTAATGAAATTGTAAGGACCCATTAGAGATGTGCTACCTTATGAGTGAGGTACCATCATAGCTATACATATAGCTAATAAAATTTAAAAACCAAGTCACTTAGTTTCTCTTCCTGTGAAGGGTCTGGACAATTAAAATTTTCTTGCAATCCTAAAATTAATTAATATTGTGAGGGTTTTAATGTGTCATTACTTTAAGTGCTATATTGATTAGTCTATTGGTGCATTCACACTTGATGTAAAATCAATGTTAAGTGAAAATGTAGGTGGCATCCTAGGTGGCACCCAATGTTAAATGGGTGATAGGTTAATATTAGTTTAAGATAAAATCTTCATAATAAGTTTAAGTCTTAAATGACTAGTATGGTGTTAATGGACTCATCGGACTCAACACTTGAGTCCCTAACACCAAATGTGAACACACCTTTAGATTGTTTACCTTCAAGGAAACAGATATTATGCCTATGAAAATTCCACATCCTCAGCTATCACCTCATCCTCGGCCCCTTATTTTTGGGAATTACCCCATCCAAGTGCTTGATGCTTAATCATACCCTTAATATTGAGAGCCACATCGTGCATCAATCTTTGGGCAAACACTAAATGTAGGCAACGAATTAATAATGACTTTCTTAAATTTTGTGAAATTCTCATAAAACCCCCAAAAAGAGTCCAATAATTGCCCATATAATTGTTCCCAATGTTTGCAACATATTAAACGTCCCAAACTATTCTCACTACAGTTCCCAACATTCCAAGAAATCATTACAAATTACCCTTCTTTTTGTTCCATTCAATGCTCCCGATGTAATTATTAAAACCATTTTTCCTGAACCAAACCAGCACATTTTGGCTTTTCTTCATCTAATTTTTACTGTGCAGGGTCACATACTGAGCACCACTGGAGATGCTCTTAATATACATAACCATCCCTCATGAGAGTCTCCATACTCAGATGGGCTATTAAGTCTGCAAGTTACAATCCATAACCTTTCACCTGCTTTTCATTAGCAACCTACTAGTCACTAGAACAAGGTCCCTAGGCTCTCTTTGGCCCAATGATTCCGTGAAGATTTCATAATTGCTCTCTGCATGAATGAAAAGGGAGCAGCTCAATTCTCACAAGGAACGGGTTTGTCCAGGAACCAGCTCAAGCACATTGGTTGCCTCAAGGAAGTTACTATGAATAGTCAAGACATTCACACACGACTCAACTATTTGCCTCAAGCCAGCTATTGTGAATAGTCAAGGTGCTCATGCACCTAGACTATTCATGGTAAACCTAGTCCATATATGTATAAGACCTTCATTCTTACCCTTGGAACATTAATTACAACTTGAAAAACTACTCAGTGCCTTCCTCTAGCTAACCCACTTAACCCCACCCTAGTTAACTTGTCGCCTTCATCTCAGATGGAAGTTCATCCATTATCCACTTCGAATGTGAGAAGAACTCTTTTCAATTCAGGTCCTTGCCCCCAAAAGAAAAAGGACATCTTTTAGGTTTACAAGCGATGAAACTTCATTTGCAACTTCTCATATAGAACCACCAACAAGAAATGGTGCTCAATCAAAGGTTCAAAGAGGCTTCACATGTAAGTTGTGAGGTTATGCCCCCGTATTTCCTTCCTAATTCAAATTTTTTAAAACCAGTTTAATCAAGATTTGTTGCCAGGTAGCAAGAAGGTGCCCCCAAAAGGATTTGAGCTCAAAAAAGAAAAATTGCAATGAAGAAGTTGAAAGTACCAAGGAAGCACTAGCTGATCCACACATCCAGCAGACAATGTGCCAAGAGAAATATAGCTCTGGCTCCCCAATGAAATTCACAATATACCTTGCAAAGATCTGATCAGCAATGGGAGCTTCTTTATCCATGTGAGTGCTGTCTGAGAATTGTAAGAGTGATATTACAAGGTCTGCATTTGAAGTGCTAGCCTACATTATGATCTGATCTGTTTCAAGGTATTGACATAGGTGTAGCGAGCAAACAACACGAACAACCGCCGATACCTGTCACCACAGCCTCTGACAGTTACACATCAGGCTCAAAATGGGGGAAGAAATAATGCAAAAATTACTCTAGATAAGCAGGAAAAAGGATGGCTTCTATATGCATGTGCAATTCTTCCAGTCTTCTGAACAAGTCTAATTCAACCCCAAGGAAACCTGCTTGAAATATCACCAGTTCAAGAAAAATACTCAAGACTTCATAAAGAAGAAACTAATAGAATCATACCAAACCCATTGGCTCTGATGCCGACTCATAGCCATGATGCTTGTGATTGGACTTGGGTTCAAAAAGCAGTGCATTTCCCTTTGATCACTGTAAACCCAATTAAGCACTGATGCAAACATCTCAAGCGGTCCACAGAACTTCCGCACGATATTTGTGCTCACCTGTAAACAATGCATTGTTTCTCTAGCAATTGGTCAGCCTGTCTGGACAACAGTAATGGGAAATTGTGAAGTGACATCCTCCTAAACTCTGCATGTAAGACTGCAAGAGTTATGTTGAAGATCCTCTTTTGTAAGCAATCCTGTCTTTTAGTAACTCACTTGCTTTCCAACTGCCATGATGGCAAACAAGAGATTCTGTCACTTACCTTTTGTGAGAACTATCCTATATCAAAGACCATATCATTCACATAATGATGAGCTTTTCAGTTGCTCTCTCTATAATCTAATTGCAAGCAATCATAACTATATTGCTTGGCTACAGAGGTTCAATTGATATTTGCTGAGTAAATACTGATGCAGCAGATGAAAGGAAATGCTCATCTGAGCAGAGATCCTGTTTGCCTACATCATAATGTCATACAGCATTGTGTACAGAGAGGCAGAAGCTTACAAGCTCCCAGCCCCGAACTGTCTCCCCCTGTGGACCATTCTTGTGATGCAACCTCCTCTCTTCTTCCAACAGAAATGCACTGCACCATGCAACCGCAACCACAACCACAACCATCTCAGAGACAGCAAGTTGAAACAATCGTGAAATCACTGTGTGCCTTCTAAGACAGAGAAAAGAAAAGCCAGATGCCAGAGACACTAACTCATTCTGCCCATACTACACTCATGATACACAAAGCAATGACAATAATGCATGGAATGATATGCAATATGTTGACACATAATGAGCAGTCAAGACAATTCTTGAAGATATGACTTGTTTGTCCAACAAAAGTGGGGTGGTACCAACCGGACACCAGCAGAGACGGATCTGTGATTTGGGTGGCCAGAAACACCATAACTGTCAAAAGTTAAGATCTGGCCACAGCCCATGGACAATGGCAATCAGTAATACACAGTGAACAATCTCTGCACACAGGAGTTTGAAAGATTCCTTGACACATGTCATTGCACACAGGTCTAAAGACCAGCTGCAAAGTTAGATGCACAGCAACCCTGTAAACCCAGAAATGCAGAACTGTGCCACTGCCATAACAATCGTAACAACACAGATCCTTCAAGAGTAAAAGAAAATGGATGCTGAAAAATGACCTGTTTGACAAGACAGATAATTCAGTAGATAATTACACAGTAGAGGTGCATGCTCAAAGGACTGTTTTGAGAACTTACAACATGGATGTTATGAGTCATCACTGCCTGCTGTAAAAGTTTCAAAATTAGTGGCTGATCCCAGTGGCACCCAAATCCATCCTGTGAGATCACGGCACTTCTGTCAGAGACTGGAGGAAGCAATACTCCACTCACAGAATACACAACCACCACACTCCCTTTATCCTCAATTAGTATAATCTTACCGGTAGTGTGGGTGGACAAGGAATGTAAAGGTCTTGAAAAACATGATGAAGAAACTCTTGAAAGAAACAGTTCAGAAACAGAGGATTTTGATATCACTCACTTGCAGATCGGGATGATCAAGAACTTCTACATTATCTGCCGGCACCTGCGCCCTCCCTGTTCACCTATCAACTGGCACATCTCTGACAGAATTCTCAATAACTTAGAGGCTAGAGCTGGTTGCTCTCTCCTCCAGTTTCAAGCAGACATGCAACTTCTTGGGCTTCTCTAGACCAGCTGCTCAAGTAGCCCAGTGTTCAATCCAAATCAAATGCGGTTTGCGCTTATATGTCAACCAGAAATCACATCAAGACCATGCTTCAAAGGGGAATCTCATCAAGACACAAAATCTACTCTACCTTAAACCCTAAAACCTAAACCCTAAGCTGTCTACAAGAACTGGAAATGGGAGAGAATTGTTATTTACTTTGAGCACAGAGCAGGCAGCCACCATCTCCAGCTTCCGGCGAGCTCCAAATCCATCGGCATTACCTGCTCAGACAAAAGACCGACATCATCATCATCATCATCATCACGTGTGTCTCCAGCAAAGCGAAGATCCAAAACTAAGAATGCTTACACTTCGAGGGGGAAAACGATTTCCGATTGGGGACTTGTAGCAATCCAAAGAGAAAGTTTCTTAAAAAATCTGTCTGTCGAATTAAACAAACCTGTTGACAGACAGATCACTCGAATCGAGTATCCACCAAGCTTGGACAACGACAGCAAAGTCGGACCAAAGAACCTGTGCAACCGCCAACGTCCCCCTGTTATTCCTTCATAGTACGAAAGGAAAAAAGCAGAACAACTCTGCCAGATCTGCGGAGACTACAACACGTAAAATAGCAAACTCGAGTCAGGAGATTTTACATGGATTCATCGTCAGGATGTGCCACAAGCAACAGCACGTTCGTCTGGGTTCTTGCATTCTCTGCATGTGTGGAGCAGGAGACGTCACACAAACGCAATCAATTCGATGTCAGACAAAGACCTCGACCTTCAAGCAAAGACAGAACAGAGACAGAGACGTCCTTGGAAGTTTGGAATGCGGGAAGGGAATGTGAATGTAGCGTCGATCTTTACTTTGGGAATAGGGAAGCGGACGAAGCAAAACGGTCGGGAAACACAACAAGCATAGCACAGGAAGCGATACTGCAACTCCAAGCACCATCCATCCCTACATTATTGCAGACCTTATTGCAAAGGAAAGCTTGTGCAGCGAAAGAAGAGTCCTCGTGCTTACAACAACAACAAACGATGGTTTTCCGAAACTGTTCAAGCCCTAACCCTAAGGCTGTTCTTGAAAAGAAGAGTTCTCGCTTGGATTCGAGCTTGCAACGGCAAACGATTATTGTCCGAAGTTCTTCAAATTCTAACCCTAACGCTATCCTCGCTTTTCTTGCTTTAGTGGGACAAAGGCAGTGGACATGAGAAGACAGATGCAATTACTCAAGAGGTGCAGCAGCAGAGGTTCCTTCTTTGTTTTGTCATTCTCTTGCATCAAGAGGTTCGGGAGGCGATTGCAATTCTTTCTGCCTCTAGATGGCAGTTACTTGTACCTTTGTGTATGCAACAACTGCTCGTGCTGCAGTGGAAGAACCTTTGATCTTGCAACAGCCATTTCAGATGAGAGTGACTCAATACTAGTAGCAGTAGCAGTAAGCCTTGATGCAGCAGAGGTTTTG
Source organism: Sphagnum tenellum (assembly GCA_963921925.1). Lineage (NCBI taxonomy): Eukaryota > Viridiplantae > Streptophyta > Sphagnopsida > Sphagnales > Sphagnaceae > Sphagnum > Sphagnum tenellum. The sequence continues at coordinate 22,495,564 of OY998142.1, read as the reverse complement.
GAACAACTCCACTCAGGATCCTCGTCCAGAGGGTGTGTGGACAGGGTATCAACAGAATCAACTGAAAATAGTTGAGCTTCTGACAGAAACAGAAGGTGTCATGGAGATGGCGACAAACACGTTAGATATCTCTAAAGAGGAGCTGCTCCAAGATATCCACTATCTGTGAAAAATGTGTATGATATCCTGCCACCGCCATCATCAACCATGTCCCCCAACTGTTCTGGTTTCTACAAAACCTGTAGTAATTACCAATTTCCCAATTCTGAATGTTCCAGAATGGAAGTGCTTGACAAATGAAGAGCACCATTAAGTACATTCTTGTTTACATTCCTTGGGAGTATTCTGGCAGAAAGCAAACAAAACAACAAGAAAAATACTGACTTGCCAATTGCCGGTGTCAAAAACACACTCAAGATGTCCTCAGTCCTCACATTGCTTCTTACTCCTTTGGAGTATTGCAGAATTTCATGACAGTCATGTACATGCACATGCACATCATCCCTTGATTTGGTGAGACCAGAAGTGGCAGAGATTTAGCACCAACTCTACCACCAATTTTTCAAGTTTGTTTGGGTACCCAGCTGAGTATTAGGGTTTAGGGTTTAGGGTCAATCCTCATCAACGTAGGTTCAAAGTTCTCATTACAATAAAGTTAATCCGTAAGGGTCCGTGGCCTCGACAGTCCACCACTGCAACGCTGTGGCAACACAACGTTGTCGTGTGTTTGCAGAGGAAGAGAGGGCTGGCGGTCGGGCGGAAGACAGTCGAACCTCTCTCTGTCTTTGTGCTTTCCGTTGTTTGCCTAAGTCCGGAATGCACGAGAATAGAAGCGGAAGTGCAGCCTCTTCTCGCTTGTGTGTGAAGCTTTTAGATCTGGGCTTTGCTTCTGTTTTGAGGAAGGAAAAAAAAAAAAGTCGGAAATTCGGAGCAGATGACCACATCTGCAGCGGCGTCAATGCTGCTGGATTTGGTCCCTTGCATCTCCTTTCCTCATAAGCTTCATTGTTCCCAGTGTCCTGCTCCCCGTGCCACTAGGTTTCTTTCACTCCCGTCGTTGCAGAGCCCGCCGAGGGTGAGGGTATGGCTGGATTTCAGAGAGAAGTTGCTTCTAGCACGCGGGTTGTTTGTCTAGTTGCCGAGCTTTTCCCATTTTTGGAGTCTGCTGATGTCCTGGACAAAGAAAGGGAGCAGGAAATGGCTCCTCAAGCTCCGGTTCTAAAACCTAATAAGATTGAAGGCGGCTTTGCCGTTGAAGCTTGACAGAGTGAGTGTTTCCATCCTATCTTTTGATGTCTCTGTTATGATGGATCGAATTGTGTTTCGTTGCTGCTAGAGGATTGCAGTGGAAAACCCTGAAGGTTACAATTGTACACAAATAATGCATCTAAAACACATGCAAATGAGAGAAATTCTTGTACTTTTAATTGAGGCTTGATTTAGCTGTGGATGCGAATAAAGAGAAAGCATGGACCCTGCTGTTCCAAATCCTGTTGGAATTGGAAACAGAAACAGGCATTGATATCTCAGAGAAGCTCAAGAAACATCAACAATTCAAGTGGTGGTATATAGGTCATTTGTCTATATTAGGGTTTAATATTTTCGAGCTTTGAGCTTTGTTGATTCAATTGTTTGCTTTGTTCGCAGAAGCAATGTAGGTCTCAGACTAACAGATCACAGTTAGTCACTCATTGGCGTTTTTGTTGGTCCTCAAATCTTGATAGAAATTTCTTGGGGTTTGGGTGGGATAGACACGCTCAAAGAGGTATTTCGACATCCAGAAGCTTCATGCAAAGAAGCAGGAGTATGATTCAGACACTGCCCTCCGACTTGTGAAAGATACAGTTAGTCTCAACTTTGTTGAGACAGTGGAGGCCCATTTCTGACCCCAAATACACAGACCAACAGTTCTGGGCCACAGTATGAGTCTGCACTCAGTTTAAGGGTAGACAGATAGGTATCAGCCCTAATTTGAGGCCAGCTCCCAAGCTTTGTGGGATCGCAAATAAGGTTCTGCTGGTAACTTGTGAATAACTGAATGCCTACTCCAGGATTGGAACTCTTGTACAGTACCAATTTGCACTCTGCTGTAGGTTTGGAAATTCCAGGTGTTGCACGGGAAAGGGGACAAAAAGACTTTTCCCAGTATTTTGAACATATAGAATAGCATATTTCTAGCAGATATTTTCTAGCAGATACCTGCTTTGACTTGCGCTATCTCCATATGGGTATATATGTATCATTGCCAAAGGGAACTGGGCAAACGATAAGAGTGGCTGTGCTCACTCAAGGTGAGCTATCCATTGTTCAGAATGACACAATCCATATACTTCTTACATGGTCATTCAATAGTGAGTTCTTGTGAATCAACTCAGTAGCACATCAAGCTTTGGTCTAGGCAAATCCATCATCCAACTCATGGAGGGAGCCTGTCATTACCCATCATTGAATACCTTCTTGCATGGCCTATTCAGTTTCAGGGCCTTTCTCTTATGAAGGGTGTGATTTTGTGGAGACAGGTGAGAAGCAACAAGAGGCAAAGTCAGCTGGTGCTGATTTTGTTGGCAGTGAAGATTCAATAGAGGAGATTGCAGGTGGTTTCATTGATTTTGACAAACTTATTGCCACACCAGACATGATGCCTAAGGTTTGTCTTTGACTTTCAGTAGGAACTATCTGAGTTTCTCTTCAGGACACTGGACTGGTGCATTTCAATGGACTAGAATACACAATTTGTGGTATATAGCAGGAATAGTGAGGTTCCTGCATTACTGTTCAAGACTATCATCTGACATGGTGCTTTGCAGGTGGCAAAACTTGGAAGACTATTGGGTCCAAGGGGACTTATGCCCAATCCTAAAGCAGGCACTGTCACTACTGGCACCTTCCATTTGCAATGAGGACAGGAGCTGATGATTGATTGAGAAGACATAAGAATGGTAAGCATTATGCAGCAGACTGCAGCAAATCAGAGCATCACAGACCTCTTCCCAAAGTTTTCTTTTTGCTTTTCAGTAATATGTTTTGTGGGCCAAGTCAGGCTTGATCCAACAGGAGATGACCAGTTGCCTCCACATCTATTAGACACTGTGCAGTTGCAATCCAAACCTGTTAAGCTATGTTTGATTGATCACAATGGTCAGGGATCCATGTTTTACTCTGACATATGCCATGGGCTACAGGCAATCGGAGAATTTAAAGCTGGAAAAGTTGAGTTCCAGGCAGACAAGACAGGCATCGTGCATGTACTTTTTGGGAAGTCAGATTTACCTGCTGATGACCTTTTGGTGAATTTGGTTGCTGTTGCAGTAATTCTTTTTCCCTTATTCGATCTCTAGCTAATTCACCACCCAGAACTCCTATCAGATGTTTCGTGGATATATTGCAAAACTGTCATGAATGTGACTCTTAGGTTTCTGAGGTCTGCAATGTGTGCCAGCATATCTTTCATTACTGTTTCCTAAGCCATAACATGTTTAGGAAGCTTTATTCAATGACTGACAATGTTCCACATCAGGAGTTTCCTGTCCATTTGTCCAGATCTTGTATCCACATGATCTGCTCAATGTGGGAAGTGGGCAACAATTGAGCTGTATAAGTGATACTGACTCAGCCTATGGTGTATTTTTGTACAGAATTTTGTGGATGCAAACAAGCCCACAGGTGCAAATGGAGTTACTGGAAGACAGCACATGTTTGCACCACAATGGGCCCCTCCTTCAGACTCAATGTTAGCCCACTTCCATGAGTACAAGTTCACATGACAGCAGCTGATCGGCCCTCCCCATGTAGGTAATGTCCACATTCAAGTATTAGACACCAGGCTCAACATCAATTGCCCATCCACAAATTTTTTATGCTTGTGAGCTGTAGCACATCAATGGGTAGCCTTCCAAAATTGGAGGTTGAACATTCCAGATTGTGATCTGATTGAGGACACTGAAGAGGTTGAGCTTATGTTAAGCATATGCATGTCGATACAAAACCTAATAACATGTCCGAACAGAAGATCAATCAACAACTGTTTTTTCCATGATAGAACTGACCTGTTCATTGCACATCACATTCATTGGGACAAATTTACCAACTTCCAAGAAACAATATGCTGTCCTTCAGTTTTCATATATGATCTGCATTAATCCCCATGTACAATTTGTACCTAGCCCATGCTAGGTACTTAGTTCTGGCTCAAGGGACCAAATGCACAAACTTTGCAACAAGCCTAAATGCAATAATCCCAGTTAAACACAAAAATATGAATGAAAACATAAATTATGCAAGCTTAACATGAAACATGAACAGAAGGGTGCCGAATATTGATCAAGCTAAAGGTAATGGGTTGCAATATATTGTACTTGTGACTCATGTTTGGCAAATTTTGTCAAAATAACTAATTTTTAGAAAAAAGGGGTCCACAGACCCAATTTGAATATTTCAGAATTTTGACAATAATATTTAAAGGTGCATTCACACCTAATATTAAGTCAGTATTAAGTGACGATCTAGGTGGCATCTTAGGTGGCAACCAATGTCAAATGGGTGATTGTTTAATATTAACGGAACATAAAAATCTTCATGATAAATAGGTTTAGGTCCTAAATGATTAGCTTGGTGTTAGGGGACTGAACACTAGTCCTTTAACACCATGTGAATGCACCTTAAGTATGCTAATGACACTTCGAAGTTTCAAAGTTATCTCGTGTTTTGAACGAGGTTGGATTTTTAAAATTTCAACAAATGGTTCTTGACTCACATGAGAATTCGTGTAGAGATTAGAGATATCATGTCTAATGTCTTTGTTCAAACAAAATTTTCACACCCAAAAAATTAAAATGCTGCTTGATGTGGAAAAACCCTTCACCTCTCACACAATAACAAGTCCCTCACAGAGATGCAGTCCCCATCTACTTTATGCCCAAAATTTGGAAAACCATGCTATAACCAAGAGTAGCTGGGTAGAATTACATCCAAATCTTCGGACATCATGAAATAATTGAAATCTAGGACAAGAGTACTAGATGGTGGATAGCATGTCATGATGTTGGTTGGTCTTTCATGTTGGTGTGTGGGCAGAGAGAGAGAAAACTGACAATCATCTTGGTAGGTGCACTTTCCTTGTGGGGATTTGATTTGTATTTTCTTTTAAATGTCATAAGTTGTTTTTATTTTGATTTATGGATGTGGTTGTCTTATTATTGGAGTGTAAGTTAATGGATGAATTTTGGCATATTGACTACCCAACAAAGTCATGTGATTAAGAACACCATCTTTCAACAGAGGAAAAAGAAGGAGCACCAGGCACACAGCAGAAAATATCTACATTCTTCAATGGCTTTTGTCATGTTCCATGGGGTTTTACATCAAATGGCTTCTGTACTATTCTATGGGGACTTTGGTGTCTTATTTAGGTTTATCACAGAACAGAACAGCATCTCACCCTATCCAGCTCAACACGTTCCTGGGTGGAAGGATTGCACCACATTGTTGGTGATGTTTGCGTTGTAGACATTCTAATAAACTTTGTTGCCATTCATGCTCCCGTACTTACAATGAAATCTGCAAAATGGTTGAGAATCAACTAGTCCTGAGTCATGACACTAGAAACTAGTAATTTAAAGTTCTAGGACCAAGGCAAAAAAGACACTGGCACCAAACATGTGATGAGCATAAAATGTTGTCCACATATTTGTTTGCCCTTCATGTTCCCAATGTGATCAATCATGCCTTCATAAAAAAAACTCAAAATGTCAATTTTTATCAATTGTTGACAAACACAGAAGAAGTCCTTAAACATGTGTAAAACATCCTCCCTAAAACTGTTCCAGGAGCTCCCATTTATATCAGCACATGGAACTCTACCATTTTTTTCTGCAATTAATAATTGGAAAATTAGAGAATCAACTTTGATTTCTTATATGCGAACAATTCTGTTCTACACTTGTTGGTGGTTTCTAAAAGACCTGGTAGAGTTTGTTAGTGTATGTGGATCCTTCATTAAAATTTCTGTAGCAATAGAGATTGGCACCTTGCCATTCAAAAGAATGTTGATAAGGACTGAAGTTGTCCCATTTTTAGGTTTCCAGCCAAGTCCAAGTCCAGGTCTAAGACCAGACTTAGCAAGTATATATGGACATGGACCCACCTTAGAACCAAACCCCATGAGTCTAGATGGACCTAAGCTTGGCCTTTGAACTGGATACAATGGCTCTACATGGAGTTAGATGTACCTTGGAACCAGACCCAATAGGTCTTAAGGACTTTTTTACAAGGTCTGGGTCATAGGTTTAGTGGGGTTTAAGGTCTTAATTTAGATAAGGTTTAGAGCTTTTAGTCTTCAGGCTTATAGTTTTTAGGGTTTTAGGGGTGATGTAGCATATGGATGGGAAAGTTTTGCAGATTTATCATAACTAAGTGATGATGAACATGCTTGCATATTCAAACAGGTTATAGGGGAGGATTGTGAGTTATTGAGTTTTTTGTTTGGGTACAATAGTGAGAGAATGACAACATAGATCCTCTTGAGTTAATGCACAATCCTAAACCATGAAGGTTTCTTGAGGTTAGTGTAAATGTGGATCTACTCAAGCCCACGGAAAAGAGGAAGATTGATTTGAAACCAAAACCAAAACATTCAATGATTGAACTTTTAAATTTTTGATTTGTCATCTTCTCTTTGTAAAACCCTAAAACCTATAACTGGCCTTGAACCCAGAACTGAGGAGTCTTATCAAGATAAGACCTTGTAGATCAAAAGAATCAACACTCAAGAAAATTGACTCTACCCCAAAAACCATCCTCCGACAAGTTTTGATTTTCAAAAACTTTAAATGGACCCGAAAGTGACTAAACCAAGACCCTAAAACAATCCCCTTACAAACTTAAGAATCGGACAACACTGGTAAGGACCTAGAATGGAGCAGTACTAGGAATTTGGGTCCACTCCAGCCTCAAACGAGCCCTCATTTCCAGAACAGCCACCTTGGTAAGGACCTAGAATGGAGAGGTACTGGGAATTTGGTTCCATTCCTGCCTCAAGGAGGGACCTCATTCCCAGAACAGCTCCCTTCTCGGTCCTGTCTGTACCTTACAAGTAAGCTTCAGGAGCGGAGATGGCTTCGCAGAGATATATCTTCGTTGCCAGTCACACATTTCTTCTACTATTCCCATTGGCGATCAGCTGGGACGCTCTTTTTTTTGGTCTTTTGTTTCCTTCTCTCATGTTCAGATTCTTTCTCTCTTTCTTTCGTAGGCGCATATCATCAATCAGTGGTGAATGTAGGTGCAGCCAAAATCGTGAGCTCCAAAGTCAAAGCGCGCGCGATAAATACAAACAGCTGGCTACTGCAACTGTTTTCTCTCTCTTGAATGCCATAATATAACTTCAACTGTGAATTTGTTGGCGTATGAATTGATTGTGCTCTGGTATCACCATCTTACTTGCAAACTCATTAAGGATTTTTCACTACCCCACCTTATTTTGGTTTGGGAAATTATAGCTAGTGAAGTTGGATGTTCCAGTGATTAGTTTTGTGGCCAAATTTCGCCATTTCGCGAAATGTATTTTCAAAAAAGAATATTTTTCCGCCATTTTGTGGAAAAGTTTTTTCAATAAGAATAATTCTATCGAAAGTTGCCTATTTCTTTCTGGAAAAAAAAAAGCCACAAAAGTAAAAATAATTCCAAAAACATCGCCATAATTGCCTACAATAATGAAGAAACCACCCTCAATACCCTAATTAGAGAAGTGAAGAAGAAACCAGAGTTGGGTCAGAGATTGGTCTCAAAATAAGTTGATACCAGACCAACACTGGAAGATACTGCCATTGATCAACAAAATCCACAAACTTTAAGATCAGGTACAGTAAGTAGTAGTAGTAGCCCAGGACAGGAATCTTTTCTAAACACACAGCTGCTGCTCATGCAGATTACAACACAGTTTTCTTATTCACTGATCACAATAATGTTCAACAATGTGTAGAATCATCAGCAAGCTTCACAGAGGATCATAACAATTACAAAACAGCAAGATTGAAAGAAAGAACTTTGAACCTAGCAGGTATAAAACTGGAATGAGAGTAGCTTAGAGCTAGACTCCTCGTGCAGGGACACAATTGCAGCTTGAAGCTCTCCCTAGTTACATCTTCTCTAGAAACTAATTTCAACAATAATGGTAAACATTCAATGCTCTATTGCCAGCAGCTTCTTCACAAGTAGTATCCATATCTAACACTGATCTAGAAGTCCCCTAAAAAAATGAGAAAAAAATAGAAGAGCTCTCTTCCATGCATTGGGTTTTACTCAATGGGTTGTGCTTGAATGGAATTAGCCATGGAATCAGAATCTGAATCAGTTGCAGTAGTACAGGAACCCACCCACAAGGAATCGTTCCAAGAGTTCTGGATAGATCACAGCAGCTGTTACTGAATTCCACATTAGCTGCTGTTCACCATGCGGCAGTTCTGTCTGATTTGACCTTGATCTCCTGTGAGCACTCTTGAAGATGTCATCTTGACATAAGCGGAAATCATGGCATCGAAGAAAGCTTGCTCATCATTGGCAAACGTTTGCTCAATGAGCGCGGTTCTAGAATCCAAGGGAAGCTCAGCATCGATGGTGAACAGGCCGCGCCCATTGTTGGTATCTTTGAAGTACTGACTGTCGAACACAACGTTCGTCAGATCATTGGGGACGAATGCTAGATTCGTGATTCCATCTCCGATGCATGTCGTTCGCAGTTGCGCTCCGAATATGGGACCTAGTGGTGGATCAGATCCCGCTTGCAGCCGATTCGCAAAGCTCTTGCAGTGTCCTACGCCCAGCGTATGAGCACCTGTGCACATGGATTCATCCACAACCGACATTCAGAATCTTGCAAATCCATGTCCACCTCCTCTGGACTCTGCAGGACTAGCAGTTTCTGGATTCTCTGGAAAGCTCTGAAGCCTTCACAGACTCAGAAGAAAAACGGAAGAAAGCTCAGACCGGACAAGATGGAGATTGCGGAAGAACTAGCTAGCTGCAGATAGCTTCAGCAACATTCTGCTCACCCAGAATGGCAACGCTCTCGGAGAGGGTCATGCCGTAGCCGGCGAAGAGAGCGATGAACTGATCCACACTGATAGTCGCAGCTGGGAGACTGGCGGTGGCTTCCGCGGCGCTAGCAAAAGTGGAATCCCTTCTTCCCAAAGGGATGTTGATCCGGGGCCCACCGGTGAACGCCACTGCTTCGCGGCCGGCCATTGCGATGATGTCGGCGCAGGAGACTGTGTTGGGGCAAGCTTTTTCCAGCGTCGCCTTCACGCCGTCTATGATGTCCAACCTCCTGATCCCGAAATTGGAGCCTGATTCCAACTCGCTTGTGATCCCGTTTCCAGATTCCAGCATGATGGACCCATCGCATCCCTGCAGTAGGGGAGTATGAAAACCAGTCAATCAGGACGCACCAGCAGCAACAGTAGCAAGAAAGACCATGCTATAAGACCGAGCTATGCATCGAGAATGACCACCTCTAGCTTGTGGACCCAAGACTGCTGAAATCGAGACTGCAGACAGAGGAAGCTGTGCAAGCGAGCGAGCGAGGATTCTTCATTACCTGCACTTGGCAGTCGTGAAAGGAGACTCGAAGGATAGAGGCAGGAGAGGTGAGATCCGTTGTGAAGTAGAGGTGAAGTGCTGTTCTGGCGATCTCTTCCGCATCAGGGCATGTGGTGTCGTAGTACCCGTACTGCAACTGGCCTTTTGTTGGTCTCATTGCAAAGCCGAAGATGAGCAACAGCATCACGGACATTGCATTCCACCATTCCACCATCGTCATGATCCTTGCCATTAGCAGCTCCGTTGCAGCTCTCCACTCCTCAATGTACTACAGCTAGTAGACTTATTATAACTGCAGCTCACAGATCAAATCCTACTGCGGGCCACACAGAAATCCCGAGTGATGGATGAGAGTCCGCTCGACAAATTTTTTCTTGGTTTAGCTCAGCTGCAGCAATAATCCCAACTAGACCGTCGTGGAAGCTTAATTTTCTGGAGAAACCTGATGAGAAATCAAAACTATTACCTACCTGAAGAAGAAATTCCAGCTCACCCCGGCTGCAAATCTCTCTATACTATCTTTACGGAATTAGTACTTCTTCCGCATTAGCTTATCAATTAAGAAGAAGAAATGAATTTCTCCATTGTAGCTTTTGCTTCTCTCTAATAGTCTCGAGTGATCAATCTCCACTCTTGCTGCAGCTCTGTACAAAACTCCCCCGCACTCTCACTCACGTCTTCTTCTTCTTCTTCTTCTTCTACTACTACTACTGCTGCTGCTGCTGCTGCTGCTGCTGTACGCTCATTACTCCAAACTAACTACAATGAGGTACCCGGAACATAAGAAATTGCAAGAAGAATATGAAATGAAATTCAAGCAGCTCATGAGATGCAATTGGATTCTACTCCGAAGAGTGCACTAGAGTTTCGTGGCGTAAGCTACAAATTTCTGTTATTTCGCTTGGCACACCAATTGAAACTTGACGAAGAAAAAATATTGATACAAGAAGATCGACACAAGGAGATGATAGATGAACTGAAGAGTTCTGAGAATGGAGCTTGTCGTCGAGAAGAAGCAGCAGCGACGATAGCAGCAGAGCTGCAGTTGTGCGAAGCTTTATAGCGAGAGAGCGCTGCGGCCCGCGAGAGAGAGAGAGAGAAGGACTGGGGGTGGTTGTACGCGCCTCTCAGGGTTTTTTTTTTTTTGTATTTTTTTGGGTGAATTGGCGATCATCCATAAGACAATTTAGTCAAATCTGGCTATATAAAAAAAAAGGAAATGAAAGTAAGAAATTTAATTTATACATCCTTCAAAATATTTATTTTTGGCTAAATGCTAGAGAACCCGGTACAAGAATCTGGCGATTTTCAAGAATTTTTTTTTTAATTCGAGATTTGGCGACTAAAAATACACTTTTTTTTCAGCCATTTTGAAAATTAATTTAACCAAAAAAAGAAAAACCCTGGAGGCTTTCACTAGCTTTTTCTTTTTAATTGCCCGGGACAAGTGCATCGTCCAGGCATGACGCCACTAAAAAGGCTTTTAATGAGCACACGGTCAGCTGACATCATGGGGCAGTAATAAAGAGAGAAAGAGAGAGAGAGAGAGAGAGAGTAAGTAGTAAGTAGTTGGTTGCAAATGGACGCCGCCCAATTAAAAGGCAATTAAAAGTATATTTTAAAAAGGGGCCTTCCCTAGTACCCACCAACCCCAGCTTCTGTTCCTTCTTTCCCCCCCCCTTAAAAGCCACTTCCAAAAGGACGTCCACAAAAGTGGCCTATTAATGAAGAATGAGGAGAGTTTTTTCGCCCAGAATTGGAACTTGGGTGCTTTTTCTTTACTTCTTCTCATAACTGGTTTTAAGGTGGGTCATCTGCTAAGTTCCACGTTGGTTCTGCCAGTTCCACTTGGGATTTTAACTACATTGAAGATTACTATAGTTAAGTGAATTAACTATGGGGAACTTTATTCTGGAAGAGATTGAACCAAGCTTGACATGATTTCTAGCTGGAACACCATAGTGAAAAATTTGGCACCTAGATAGTGAGATTAGAGAAAACCTAAAATAAAACACTCTTATATCATCAGTTCCACTTGTGATGTGCATCAACCATGGGAGTCAATGTAGTTAGCCGAATCAACCAACGGTGGGGAACTTCAATACGTGGTTACATTCTGGAACTGGAACCCACCCTAACCGGGCTCAACACCATTTGTAGGTGGAATGGCATAGTGAACAATTTGGGTTGGAGTGAATAGCAAAAACCTAAATAAAAAATTCTCATATCATCATCCCGGAGAATAACCATGGGAGAATATCATCAATGGAAAGAATGATGATCATATGAAAATGTTTTCTTCAAAGACAAAGGAAAAGGGAGAGTACGCTACAATGTCACATGTGTGTTTCTTTGTTTGGAACAACTTTGAAATTTATGTCCACAAAAGTGGCCTATTAATGAAGTATGAAGGGTGCCCAAAGAGAGTTTGAGAATTGGAATTTTTGGTGGCTAAAATTTTTCTCCTAAATTTTGGTTTGTATGGAATGGAGAAATAATTCCTTCTCTAATCAACACCATTGTTTTCTTTAGAGACAAAGAACCCAGAATTATCACACATCTACATAAACGCACAATTTTTTGTTTAAACAACTTCCCCAAGTGCATCCACAAAAAAGATGGGTTTTTAGTGAAGGATGATATGGTGACCCAAGGGGATTGAGAATTGGAATTTGGGCTGGATTTCTCATCAAAAATGGTTTGGAGTACATAGAGAAATGTATCCTTTCTTTTATCATTATCAGTCTCTCTTCTTGATTTTCTCCAAGTCGAAAAGAATGGGAGAATTAGTGAAGGGGCAAGAAGGGAGGGAAGAGGGGTATTATGTAGGGTAATGCTCGAGGAGAGGGCCATTATACACTTCGTTTTTTAATTTTGAAATTATGATTATTATTTTCGTCATCTATTGTAATATTGTGATATGAGTAGTGAAATTATTCAAAGTGTAGTCTGTGATAATTGCTATAATTTTCAACACTTTAACTTCATATTTTCACAAATTTTCATTTCGCTATTTTAAGGATTATTTAATGACGAAGCTGACCCTTAGGGTAAGGTATTAAGCTTTCAAGTCGATTTTCTAGGAAATGAGCATGTAAATGCATTAATACAAAACTTGGGCAAAGTGGGAAATAGTATATTACAACCTGGAATGATGGGGTTTTTAAGGTTTCTTCTCTTTGCTTTACAAGATTTAGATTGGGAGAGTTTTTGTTGGTGGGGAGTTGGAAGTTAATATGAGCTTGTTAATAGGCTTTCAATTTGAAGTCTATCAACTCAATTGGCTCAAAATTTTCAGGATGAGCGTGGCTATGACTTCAATACAAGCAGGTGAAGTGGCAAAAATTAGTATGCAACAATCCCTGGCTGGACCAATTTGTCAGCAAAGTGGAGGAAAATAATAGCAACTTAAACTGCCACTTGAACATGGAATTTAGTCCATGCACATGCAACTAACTACTTTTGCACTAATATTGCATAAGCCTACAGAAGAAGGGTGGTAGGTGCTTCCAAATCTGCCAGCAACTAAGTCTCTCTGCCAGTGTTTTTTTTGGGCCCAAATTTCACCATTTTTAGACAAAGAAATTGGGATTTGTTCTTTTTTCCTAGTGGAAATTCGATTTAATTTTTGAAAAAAAATTATAATAAAAAATGAGGAAAAAAAAAATCTGCTCTCTGCTAAGTTCATTAAAAAAACTCTGCTCTCTGCTAAGTTCATACTGGATAGCAACAAAAAGAAAAAATTTAATTAAATTAAATTAAAACCCTAATAGCTCTTGGGTTTTTTACTAGTGTGGTGTGGCTCTTTTGATTCTGTTACCAACCTTTGGTTCCTTTTTTATGATGTCTTTATATATAGACAAGGGTTATAGTATTAGTGTATTAATCTACAGAGGGTGTTGAATAGGCTTGTCAGTAGGCGTGCCCAAAACATTATCATCAATGAAATTGCTGGACTTGATAGTCTGATGTTTTGTTTCTTAGTGAGCTTGAGTGATCTAAGAGCTCAATGTGTAATAGGGTTTGATAGGTTGTGACAATTTCAGACCTATGGAAAGACTAGAAAGGGAACATTACTTTCAATGTTCAAGAGAATAGGGTTGTGTTTAATTTGGGAGATGTTGTTTTTTCAGGCCAATGGGATGCTTGGATTTGGTAGTCTGAATTTGTATTCTTACTCTCCTTGAATGAACTGACAATCAACTACTTGTAATTGCTATTTTAAGACAGGATTCTAGCACTTTAGTTTGTCCACTTTGTTTTAATTACATAAATCAAGGAGCTTTGGGTTTTGGTTTTTTGAAAATTCTCAGAATCACAAAACCTCTAGCTCAAATTTTTTAATCATTTTTAGAGCCAAAAGAACCCTTGGTTGCATGGATTTTGAAATCTAAACTAAAGTTGTGAAATGGTAACCCTAGCATCCCAACCCTGAGAAGACCATGAAGTACAAGGGTAAAGTGGCTGGTGACCAAACACTTAAGCACTCAGGGCAGGCCAGATCCAAGGGGAGGGCTTTGTTGTTTCTGATGCCCAAACAAAACTTGATCCCCTTTTATCGCTGCATTTGGCACATTCAAAATCATCAATAACGGCATAGAATTGAGAAAGTTACAGCCCCCCAAAGTAGAGGGGTCAAGAACTAAAAAAACAAACTACCAAACACTACAAAGGCCAATTCTTGAACACCCAAAAAAAAATTTGCATGTTGCTCTGTTGCTATTAGAGTTGAAAGATGATTTGTAGAACTTCAGGTTGCACTTCTATACCACTTAAAAAGAAAATTAATGAATAAGAAATAAGAAAGTTATGAGGTTTGAAAGGAAGAGAGGTCAAAATTTTTAAAAGCATGTTTTGCAATTGGAAAAAATGTTTTTTTTTCTGCTCTTTTTTTACTGGTCTTTTGACTTTGCATTTAAAAATCATTTGTAGAGCTTGAAAACTTGTTCTTATAACATTTTAAATCACTCTAAATGGAGAAGAATTGAGAAAGATCTATCAAAATGTTTGATCATAAGCAAGCAATTGGTGATGGGCTCGTTTACCCGAGGAGAATTTTCTAGTATATCTAGATAATACCTTATATTTGTGAATATCAGTAAAATAGAGGAATTTTACACTACACCTTAAAAGTGGGAAGGAAATTATGAATATTTATAAATGTAAGATATCTCTAACTCTCAAGGAGTAGGTGTAAAAACTAAGAACTCTTCCCATCCTTTGTCTCATGGTCTACTTATGTTTAATTTTATAATAGCATTTGCCTCATGTTGTGTGATGCATAAAGCCAATGGGTAAGGTACATTCCTAAAATGCAATGTCACATTCATTACAATTTAATCCTTGGACATGCGAAAGAATACTTTCAAATTGCGCATGCCCTAGCAACATTATCCCTTATCTGCACGTCTTCAAATATAATTTCAATTCTCATGGCTTTTCACCTTGATTTAGGTGGTTATTTATTTCTTTTTGAAAATTTACAAACTAGACCAAGATTTTGAATTTCATCTAAATCTTTCAAACTAACATTTTAACCATGTTTTACTTGTTTGCAAATGGCCATTTTGGAATGGTGTTTGAACACTTCAAAAATTGTTTTAATTAAAAATATTCTATAAGTCAATTCTTCTAATTGTTTCAATTGTGTTATCGTGTTGCACAAGGCCACATCCCTTATCGCATTGCGCATTTGCTTGTAACAGCACACCTTTTAGCCGTGACCAAGCCTTTTGGTAATGTTTGTCCCATTACCATAGGTGACATGTTGTATTGATTCACTAGCTATGGCCTATGCCTCCAATTTCTAGACATTGTTGTAACATGTTTTCTTGCACCAATTTAGAATAACCATCAAAGGAAAATGTGAAACTATAATGCATGGCATTCAATGTGCTTTAAATCTTCATTCAAACTAAGTTGTCCTCCAACTCAACATGGCAAATGCTTCAATTGAATGTCAAAAGGAGTCATGTTCCAAAAACTTTGTGTTACAAGTGGGGACATAATTCAATTCATTCCTTCTATTCACAAATTTTACAAATTTGAATTTCTTATATTTTATAGCCATTCAAACTACAAAAATGATGTCACTATGATCCCATCAACCATTGAAACCTAATACATTTTAAGGCTCAACAATTTGCAACAAATCAATTTCCTTCATTTAAATTCCCAACCAATGTAAAATGCAACACCCATCATAGGTCTCATTATGATGATTCCATTTGTATATGAATATTGAGTTCATTGAAGCCTAATATTATCATGTTTTGGTCCTAAGTCTAGCACCCAGCTTATAACTTGACTAATCCTTTTAAACTTTAAACTATTTTTTGCAATCTTTTCAATGGCATTTTGAACAAAACTAGGGCTTCCACAACATTCAATTACAAGCACTCCCTAATATGTGTGCACCAACCAATAGACCAATGGGTGTCCATCTCTTGTGATGCAGCCACAATAATGAATCCACCAAAATGCATGATGCAATTTAAAACACTTTTGCTTCTATTACTCGAGAATTAGGTTTCCATGTTGTACAAAAAAAAGGTGCATGTTTTTCCATCAAAAAATTTCAACTCCTATCGTCAACAAGTCAATATCATATTTACCAAAGATGGGGTTCATACTTTGGTTAACCTCATCACAATCAAACCAACACAAGTGGATATACTTGTTCAATCATATTCAATTCAAGGATTCATAGCATCAAAGGCAATTCACATAAAGGAAAGGAGTTATTGTGACCAACACCCCACTTTGGCAATTGAAATTTTTGGCTATTTACACAAACAATCAGATTTTTTTTACATGATTGTGTCAATGTTGTTTGGAGCTTAAAAGGGCCAAAACATCCTCCACTTTCAATCCTTGTTACTTATTTCTACCAAAAAATACCCATAACATTACAAAACATGCAAACATCTTCCATTTTAAGTTAAGCGATTACAATAAGCTTAGCTACTTCTCAACATCCTTTGTTTCAAGACTCACCCCCATCCCCATTATTGACTTGTTCCAAGCAATTGGTAGATGAGTTAAAGAACCTTCTATCTAATATCCTTCATTCTCAAAATCCTAACTAATAATCAACTTGCTTGAAATTTTGATCCTTTCTTCTTTTACCTTTGCATCTTCTTTAGGTGTGGGGTATTTATATATATATATACTCATACATGGTTACAACATAGGTAATCAAATAGGGAATGTAATTGGTTATTATGTAGGTAAATAACTAGGTGAGTGGCTACTAAGATGAACCTACCATCAAATTCCAAAGCTTAATTTAGGGTAGATCATTAAATCTTCACCTTGAAAACCATCAATATCAAAACCCTTGCCTCCTTCAAACAAGTTTTCATTATACCTTCCCTCCCCCCAAAACCCATTTCATTTGCCCTATGTTGAATGGTGATTTGTCTAAACTCCACACTCCATACTCCAATGTTGATATGCAATGTGCATTCTACAATGTTGTAGCTTGCAAACTTCAAGCAACAACCAACCAAAGTTTAGGTGATGGGAATGAAAATTTTCATACTAAATCTTTCAACGTGGTGCTTGTGAATTTGTGACAGATGTAAAGTCACTACAAGCTTGTATGAGCCATTAAACATTGAGTGTTGTAACTTGTAAGGTGAGTTGGCATTGCAGTAAAATGCTAACTCAAGCTTCAATAACCAGAGATCATGATCACTGACAAATAAATTTGAACATTAAACTAAGTTTGATGCTCTTTGAAATGCAAGTTTTTTTTTTTAAAATTAATTTCAAAAATCAATGCTCCGAAATTCCATTTGTATTTTTGTCAAATATGTTTCTATGTGCACTATGTATTGACTACTAAATCTTGATCAATGTTCCCAAATTCCATTTGAGTATTTGTTGCATTCTTTGTGTAAAATGAATGTTAAATCTTAAATCCCACCTGTGCAAGTCTCATCATTGAAGCCCATTGTGACCTATCATCGTTGATTGTTGTTGTTGACTTGCACATCAACTACTAACGTCAACTTGTGCATTGATTACCAACATCGACTTGTGCATCAACTACCAACATTAACTTGCACATCAGCTACCAACATCAATTTGCACATTGATTACCATTGTTGATTGTTGTTGTTGATTTGTGCATCAACTATCAAATTTCACATTGGCATCAATTATCAACATCGATGATTTTTGCATTCATATTTTGCAAATCACAATTCGTCACTAAATATATTGTAACTCTTGTCATAGCCCTTGGATTTTCATGATCTATTGTTGAAGCAATGAGAGCCCTTAAATTCCCAAATTTTTATTATGCATTCAAGTTGTTCGATGTTAGACTCTCAATACTTTTTGACAAGGATTTATGATAATTTTTTTTGTTTGAACTCATTTTTCAATTATCTTTCTTTAAGATGCTTAAAATTCGGGAGTCGAAAGTTAGAATACATTGTTCAAATATCAAGGCTCACAATGTGTGTGGTTTCTATGATGTGTAATGCCACAATTGAAATTCAATTTTCTAAAATGCACCACAACTCCAACAATAGTGAGTCGTGACCTAATTCAGAAACCTTTTTCCACTTACCAAAATTGCAAGTGGTGTTAGGAAGTTCGATTAGATTTCTTGTGTGAACATTTGAACATTAAGGTTGCAAGTATACATGGCAATGGGCACTAGTAGCAATGAACAAAATTTAAATGGGCAAGTGGGCATGATTATATTATCCAAGATTGGTGTCACATACCCTTGTTGTCAAATGTGAAACATGTGCTTTTTAGATCCGGAGTTGATAATCTAATTTTGTTGATCATGAACTTTTTAATGACACAAGGGGGTTTGTAGGAAGAAGACCTTACTTCAAGGCTGGTTTATTTGGGTGCTAATGGGGTCAGTACCTTCCAAGGTCTTATATCTAAAATTACAATTCAAATCCAATGGCAATATGTTCCATTTACACCAAATTCCATCATCAGTGGTGTACATTGTAAGGTTCATCAAATTAATTTGGTGATACAAGCATTTTCACACTTACCTTTGGTATCTTGTGTTGAAGCATTTTTGTAATGTTTATAGGCTTATTTCAACTATAGCCCCAAAAAACATTTGGAGTTTACCAAATTAGCAAAGATCATGGAAACTAAAGGCAACAAAATATTACAAAACATCAAAACCAAGTGTCCATATCCATGATCAATCATGTCAAGCATGTGTTCTCTAAATATCACACCTTCATCATGAAGATGGCATTAGATGCACCCACCATAGCCTCTTCCAAGTCTAATTTGTGTTTGTTGATGAACGTAAAAACATTGTTGGGTTGAATGCCATTATGTCACTATTAAATGTAGTCCATTTATTGATCAAATTTTCCCAACTACGTGATGTTTTAACGTGTGATCTCATATAACAACAATGAAAATTTGTGAAGGGGATGTACATCAAATGTATTGTCACAACCAATCTTATTTTCAAAATGATGTGTTTGAAAATTTCCATGCCCTTATCAATTATACTCATGAGAACATAAATTTTTAATGGATCACAAATCTAAATATAGGAATAAATCACCTAGCTTTGAATTTCCTAGGCATCATGTTTGGGCCACATATGGTGATTAGATTGGAGCATTTAGTTTTGTGACAAGACATGTGTATGAAGGTTGTGGCATTTGTGAGACGACAATGTATAAAAGTTGTTAATCAACTTATTAAAAAATTGCAATGTTGATTGCTAGATTAAGATTTAATGGATGGATGCATTTGGGGTTGTGTACCCCTAATACTAGTTACAGCCAATATTTGAAATCAAGTTTGTTGCTTATTTAATAATCTTCAAGGCTTCCCTTTGCCAATTTAAAAAATCAGGCTTAATGAGGTATGGGTTTGAAGGCAATTTTCAACCACCACCTTTAATTTGCAAATATCTTTGTTTGTCCTTACCATGAAGAATAATGCTAAATTAGCAATGCAAAAACCATTTCATGTCAACCTACTTACTAAGCTATGGAGAACCCATTCTTCGTCTCAAATTCTTGAACAAAAAATCTTTGAATATACCAAGTTGGTTGAACTTGTGGTGCAAGTTATTGGTTTAGTAGCCTATGGTAGAGAATGAATGGTGTTTTTCTACACTCACCTTTATGAAAACTAAATTAAGGAATCAATTGATGGAACATTTGGAGCTAGTCATTTGAATATTGAATTAGAAATTTTTCACCATGTAAAACTTCCCATTTGGAACAAAAATTCAAAATTGAAAGGAAAGCAAAAGTCAATATGATGTTGAAGCTTGAAGATGAATGTGAATTCTACATCTACCCTTTGTTTCCATGATCCATGCTATTTTGGCTATGATGATTTTTGAAGCTTCAATCAAGTTCCAACTCCCTTTTGGGCCTTAAGGAAACATGAATTGACACTTGTTTCTTCATTGAGGATTTAGGACTCACATTTTTTTTGTGTGTAGGTTAGGCTTTATGTTGCAATGGGCAAGGCCTCTATACGTCGGGGTTCAATTTCCCATATAGCTATATCACAAAAAAATGGAAATATAAACATAATTATTCACAAAAAAGTTGAAAAAAGTTGAAAGCTTGTAGCCCCAAAACTTACTTATCAAAGTCTTTTGTATCAAATCATATCCGACTAGATTTTCCCCTTAATCTTTGAAGACCTTCATACCTCATTACCTTGTAATTGGGCAATTTGACACATAATATGCTGATGTGGCAATTACAACTCAAAGAGGGGCTAATGTGTAGCCAACTCAGCCAAATTTAAATAATGAAAACCAAAAAAAACATTGCACCCTACCTTGGTAACTACATATGTAAGTGGATAAGTACCGTAGGTAAGTAGGTAGGTAATGTAAGTGCTCACTATGTGTGTAGCTAAGTAATGAAAACACTTGGTGGCAACTAGATGGGGAGAACCATGTGGATGGTTTGTATGGAACCAATTCCTCCATGGAAATCGGTGGTGTGGCGTCACCCCATTGATAGAGAGGTCTCAGGTTACAACCCATATACAGTGCTCCATTTTTTCAGTAATGGGGCTGCTCGAGCTGGTTATGTAGTCCATAGCTAACCACCATGGTCACCTATAGCATTGGTGGGTGTTGTTGGTTCACTCAAGCTGCCCTTGCCTTGCACTTCACACTACATGAACTGAACTCTAGGTATACAATTTTGTTTTTGTGTAGGGTAAGATCTGAGGCCATGGGCATTACTGGAATAAGGACCTACTCAAGGCAAAGCGGAGGCAGGCCCCATTCTAGTAATGCCTATGGGCAAGGGTGTTACACAACATTAAGAAAAAATTGATACCTGGCAGGTATCATAGGAAAAAATTGACACATGGAGCACAACATTTCATTTTCCAAAATGCATTGCATGATGACTTTCCTTGTCATAAAGGCACCTCCAACTACACTAAGAATTTCTTCAGAGGTTTTTACATTAACTGAAAAAACGGTGGCCCATGTCTTCTTGTTAAGTTGAGTAAAAAGTGTAGTTGGGTTTTGGACTCTATATATAGGATTTGTGTGGCATTTTCTACAACAAATTTCAAATGCTTTAGCTTACACATGCTTCACACCCAGAGGCAAATAGCAAGATGCTAACAGAGGGCTGTCTGTGAATAAGTTGATAAAATTTTGGCACTATTTTGCATGGCAGTCTCGTAACAACAAATAATCCAACTTGGTTATTTAGGCATGCTTCACACACCATGATAGGTGACAAATAAGGGTACAAGGGGGACCCATTAAGCAACAGGATGTGAAAATTAGTTGTCTTGGTCCTATGGGTCCATGTGTAAAGTGTGAACCCTAGGCCAATCCTTATGCAAACCAGTTTTAGGTTAGGTTCTTTAATTTTGTTATATATAGCCTTTGGCTCTGCATTTTCTAAGGTTTTCAAAAGAGCCTATGGGTTTCTGGAAAGGACAAGCAAAGAATCAGTGGTTGAATGTAGCTAGTTTTTTGTTGTTGTTTTTTTTTTTTTCCAGAACCACAATTACAGGTCAAAGCCAGTTCTTTTGAGTTATTGGAAGGTTGGGGCAAGTGATAGACATTAGTGAATAGGTATGAGCAAATTAAGGTATTAGATTTCATTTTTGAAACAATTCTAACCCAATATTGACATGAGCTAATAATGTGCACCCCATGTAATTTTTTGGTGAATTAAGACTTTTTTTTCCCCCATTTTAAGGCTATCCTAACAATTATCAAAAGCTATCGTCACATTTGGAGTCCTACACTATAGTGCAATGAGAAGTGAAGTTCAAATTGAAATGGGTGTTAGTAGAAAATGTGGTACAAGTTCATTCAATTTTTAAGGATAGGCCTTGTAATTCTTTCCAAATGCATAAGGTGTGATAAGTACCTATTTGTAGCTCTCTATGTATGTAGTAGCCAAGCCTATGCAATAAGGACCCATTGTGTAAATAATGTTTGCCAAGTGTGAGGTTGTTAGTTGCTGACCATCTTCAATTATTTTAACTATGAAGACCAAATGCATTCTATTGGCTGATTGAAGCCTTTAAAAGTGGCCTTAAAAAGTGGGCCCTTACTACTTGTAATTCCATTGCTCCCCAATAATTCACAAATTCTGAGGTTTGGATCATTATCTTTGGATGCAGAACTTCAGAAGCTACTTTTGTTGTTCAGATTTATGTCAAGCTCCAACTTGTTGGATCTTATGTGACACACTTATATTTTTGTGGGCTGAGAATTGGGTTGAGATATTTGGGCATTGCAGCTTTGAAGAGTTTAGAGTTTAGACGGTGTAGCTGACAAGTACCACCCTGAAGTTGATGGACTCAATTGTACTCTTGAATCACACTTTGATTGGTACACAAGTTTGCTTCTTGCTTCTTGCTTCTTCTCATCAGTGGAATGAGGAGGTTTGGATATCTCATCAATTCATGGAAGAAAGCTCTACTAGGAGGAAGTGGGTCAATTGGTAAGCATTTGGAATTACAGTTATGCTGAGGTTACAAGGATTTATGACAAATCATATTTCCCCTTCTACCCTCATCTCAACAGCTCCTAACCAGCTGACATGTCCTTTCTGGATTTGACATCCAGCCCCAGTTATATCACAAATCAAGCTGCCTACATATCCTTCTGTGTGTGGATGAAAAGTGATCCATAACCATTTCTCTA
Organism: Sphagnum tenellum; assembly: GCA_963921925.1. NCBI lineage: Eukaryota > Viridiplantae > Streptophyta > Sphagnopsida > Sphagnales > Sphagnaceae > Sphagnum > Sphagnum tenellum. The sequence continues at coordinate 22,472,808 of OY998142.1, read as the reverse complement.
TGTGGATGAAAACTGATTCACATCCACTTGCTGAGCAGGTTATGGATGTAAAGTGTGCTCATTATGTCTGGTAACTAGCTCAAGGCCACTGATTACTGGAAATAGCCTCAATGCTCCAGGGCCTTGGCTATTTTCTTCAGGCTCTTTGTGATAACTAGTGTCCTCTCACCAAGTACCTAGTCCATAGTTGATCAATTGTGTCGATGTCATATTGTGTACACACCAATATTGGCCGGCTATATAGAAAAATATGGTTATGCATCCAAATAATAGTTGAATATGTATTCATCAATATCCTGAAATTTTTAATTTCTCAATATCAGGCTCTATACAACTATTGAATGCCATACATGTAGAATGCTTACATGTAACTCTATCTACTTGTTATGTTTTGAACAATTTGATATCTAACCCATTAGTGTTTTGAAATTCTTGGAAATGCATTTTATTTAGGGTTTAGGGAGAACCCATCGCAATCTTCTATCGGCACTTTGCTTTGCACCTTTTCACTTTGCTTTTCTTTGTAAATCAATCTCAAAACATTGTTTTAAACTATTCATAACATCAAGTGCTTCATATTTCATACATTCTTGTTTTTGAATTTTTATGCAACAATAGGTCCTTTTTTTGTTGTGAACTTTGCGAGAATTGAGCACTTCATTCATGTTCTGATGTTTCATTTCTTGTTCTACTCAAAGCTTCACAATAAATATATTACTTTTGCAATGTAATTTGCATTTTTAATCAAATAAGTATATGGTCTAGTGTTTTAAAGTGATTTTTATTTTTATTTTGTCGTGTTTTGCATTCAAGTTGTTTCTTTGTTGTCTTGGTATTGTTGCTCAATGAATCAAGAAGATTCACTTTGGTTTTTTGTTCTACTGTTTGGCAAATTAGGAAAATTTGATGATTAGTTTTGGGTTTGTCAACTCTTGGGAATCGAGAGGTATTAGCTTTGGTTTTGTGTTTTATGGTTTAATGAATTAAGAGAATTATATTGTTGGTTTAGGTTTGTTGACTCCATGTTTGTTGTTTGACAAATTGGGAGGTATCAACTTGGTTTTATTATTCAGCCAATCTAGAAGGTTTTGTGTTCTATTGTTGGGTAAATTAAGGAAGATGAACTTTTGACTTTAGGTTTGTGGACTATAGGTTTGTTGTTCAATGATTTGAAAGGTATCAACTTGGGTTTGTTATTTAGCAAATCAAGAAGCATCAACTTTGTTTTGTTGCTCACATAATTGGGAGGCATTGGCTTGGTTTCATCAATCAATGAATTGGCAATTTAATTCTATAAAATCATTGTTTGATGAATCAACAAAATTTAGCAACAAAAATAAGTTTTTTATCATTTTGTCTTTTTTTGTTTTGGGAGCTTGAAAAGTTCCTTGAGTATTTGTATTCATTCCAAGTATCTAGGTATATGATTTTTCATTGCACATAATCAAAACTCTTTCAAGAAAATTATCTACAATACAAAAGAAAAAAATCACCCTTCTCATAAACATAATAAATTTTCAACCCAATTAACTCAAGAGTTCAAAATAATTAAAACATTTTCATTACATGTTTTTGTAGGATTTCATGTAAATCATTGTTTTACAACAAAGCCTCTCATGGCAAAGTCACTTTTTTTTTTTCATTTGTTGATTGTCATGTTGAGATGTCTCAAACCATGGCATCTCCCCATGTTCATGCTCTTGCTACCATTGGAAAGCCAATCATGAGAATAGGTGTGATGAAGTGATTTGGCATTATTTAAACCTATGCTACAAGAAGTATTGAATGTTGAACAAATCTATAAAGAAAATTTAGTAAAATTAAAATTCAGTATTTCTGAAATTTTAGGGCCTATTGTTGGTACTATTGGAAAGACTTCAATGAAAAGGATTTATGGAGGTGATTTCATAATTTTTAAACCTACATTGTGGAAGATTTTGAATATTAAAAAAAGGATTGCCATTGAAAATTGATTTAAATAAAATAAATTTTCACAATAGGGTTTTATCCTTGGAATCCTATTTACATTTGCAACAATTACATAATATTATTCACACTTAGGCTAGTGGTGGCACAAGCCATATTAATAAACACATGGGAAGTTGATCAACAATAAATGAAAATGTGATAATCTTGGCCACATTTTGCATGCAAGGAAAGCATTCAAGGAAATTTGAATAATGGATTGACATTTGAGAAGTTTGTTCATAGTTCACACTTCTTTTAAAAAGGTAGTATGGAAAATTGAACAATGGATGAAAATTTTAAAAGTTTAACCATATTTCCCTTAAGAAGCTATGGAAAATTGAACAACTTGGAAGAAAATTTTTAAAACTTGACCACATTTCCTTTCAAAACTTATCTAAGGAGGTTGAAAAATGGGTAGGGTGGAGATGTGCTTAGTGAACCCCACTTCCTTGGGAAAGACATTAAGAAAAGTCCCAAAATTGATGAAAATCCAACCAAACTAACCCCCTATTTCTTCAAAAAATGTGTTTTTTTTTCCTTTGTGTTTAAGTTTTTTTATGTTCAATGGTTGAAAAGGAGTGTTGTTCTATTGAGACTATTGGTGGAGTTGATGAAGATGTTCCATCAATTGTCTTCACTCAAATGTAGTCCTTGTGATTGATCAATTTCAAATGTTGATGTTTCACAATTTGCAACTATGGAAACACAAGCAACAACTTGGATATACCTCAAAATTGTATGTCTATTTGTTAGGGATTTTTTGTCATCAACAATGAACTACCTATGGATTTGGCAAAACTACAAGTGTTGTGATGCATAATTTATAGATCTAAACAAGCATTTGGTGATGCTTTAACACAAAGATCTACTTTTCACAAAGGTTTAATTGAATACAACAAAGTTAATGGTATAACTCCCACGAATACTCATGTGCAAACTACACATTCAAAGTTGTTTATTCAAAGGAAAAAATTTAAAAAGAAGGTGGTAGAACCTACTAATCATACTTGACAACTAAGGAAGGAAAGGATAGATCCAATTAACTATGTAATTATTACATTTTTGCTACCGTAAACCCTTTGAAAAAATTTTAAACACGAATGTCATATGCTTGTTCATATTGTTTAAACACAAATGTTATATGTCTATTTGTATTATTTACACATGAAAGTTGCACACAAATTTCATGTTTAAATAATGCGTGACATTCATGTGTGAACAATACAAACCCATGAAATAACATATTTTGCACAGATTTGGAATGAGCCCATGAAGCCTCTAAATTTATGATGTATGGCAAGAACAAATTTGCGGTTTTATAACAAAAAGTATTGAAGGCCCAAATGTGAGCTATTGTTAAAAGAATCACATCTACCTTGAATTCAATTATATCAGTCTATGTGATGAATTAGTCGAAGGGCCACTGGTTGTTGTCAAATGTTTTAACAACAACTATTACATTTATTATGAACATGGAAGTTGAACTATTGTGATTTTCTAGTAGGATTGAATTGTTTTCCCTTTTAAAACTAAAACCTTTCTTCTACACAAACCTTATAGAAGTTATAAAGGTGATCAAACTTTTTTTGGAGTTTTTGAGGTTTTTCTATGCACAATAAGCTCACAACATGATGGTTATCATTTCAAATCCACACCTTAAAGCTTTGTTCATTGTGGAAAACTTGGTGAGATATGGAGATGCAATTTATTTGACATAGTATGCTGTCAAGGTTGTCATTTCTCTTCTAATGGTGTGTTTTGATTGGTTGAACCCTATTACCAATGCATCTACTACAATAGCATTTGATGGTTACAAGACCAAATTTTGAAAAAATATGTTTGGTAAGGGGCTTCAATTGAGGAATCTTTTTGAGCATTAGTCACTAGATATTTATCTTTGTTTAAAAAGCTCTCTATTCCTTCATCTACATGTACACTAACTTGATGGTGCATTCATGAAGGCTAATTTTTGAGTATGAGTTTAATTTCCTTGCAAAACAAATTATTGGAATCTCATGTTCCCAAATAAAACCTAGTAGGTGTTGGGGTGTTGAAAACTCTAAGGTTTTGTGGTCGCTTGTAGGTGGAGACCATGAATTAAATTATTACCATGGTGAAAAATTTGTTTGATGACATGTGTGCCAATTGCAAGCCAATTCAAACTTGAAGCAATACTTGAAAGTGAAAGAGTATTTAGCAAAGGAGAACTATGACTTGATTGAAGAACATAATTTTTTAAAAGAATTCCAAGTTGACAATGATTAATTTTGTTGGGTTGGGATGGGTTTGTGTGGGGTGTGGTTAGGGTAAAAGACTTGTGTACAATTGAGTTGAGTTCTTCATATAACCAGGGTTCAATTCTCTCACAAACTACTTTGTTTTGAATTTTTCTCATCTTGGTTTTGTTCTAGAAGGTTAAGTTGTAGTCTTGTAAGTTTTTTTTAAAGCAATAGAATTGGAAATTTAATATGTATATCCTTTGTGCATATTCTTCATGTTTTGAAAGTTGAAAATTGGCAACAAAAGAATTTTGCAAAAAATGAATGTGGAACCAATTGGTATAGTAAATTGAATTTTTTAAATATATATATCCTTCCTCGTAAAAAAGATTAAAACATATTTTATTGATATCCTTGGGATAGGTCTAAAAAGTCAATAATCAACCAACAAAACTGGTAACTACACTCTCTGGTGTACTTGGCAATTATGATCTCTCCCTATCCCTCCTAAACAATTTTGAATATGGAAAGCTCATGGAGAAACCTCCTTTAATGTATTTGGAGGGCACCTAAATTCCTGAATATCCATCCTCTTTTTCTAAGAAGGATCAATAGTATGAGTACTCCTTAATGGTAAGGATTATGCATGAAAACCCTCCCCCTCTTATGCCACCCAATTTACATATGTTTAGGTTCATGATAACCTTTGCCTCATGCTTTACAATGGGCAATGCCCGTGAGAGAAGGATACTCTCAAAATATAGGGCCAGACTTGAAAACCACCTCATCGTAGGCCCCATGTCTTGGGAATGCCCCCACATTAGGCCTTTATCCTTCACCAAAAGCAAGAGGCCCTTGGTAACACTCCGAGAAAGCCATATGGATAATAGGTAGCTTTCAGTGGGGCAGGGTGAAATGACAACCACTTTGGGAAGTTACTCAGACAGAAAATGATGGATGAGATTGATTCTTTGTTCCCATGCCTTGGAAATTTTTGGATGAGTTTTTTTTTTTTGCAATACCTATGTTGGTGGTATTGCACTAGAGTTGCAATACCCATTTCCTGGGTGCTTTTTAATCAAAATATCTTTGCAGCCAAAAGTTAACAAAAGGAGGGCATCAGAGGTCCAAACATTTTGTCATTAAGAAACCAATTTGAGAGCTTGCAAAAATTAAGGGTGGAAGTCATCTCTCGGTGTCTTATACTCTCTTTCTTAGAGCATGCCTAATTACAGCAGTAAAATTGCTGATACGGTATATTTTGCATGAAGTATTGTGGTCAAATAGTGTGAAACTCCTTGACATTTGGACTCATCGAGAGCTTTCCAAAGACACAGAGAATGTGATAAATATGTAATACTTAATGTGAAAAATAGAGGCCCAAATATGGGGCATTGCAGAGTATGCTCTCGGCTTGTCAGTGAAAAAGAGGTCAAGGAGATTGCTTTGGCTCAGTGCAGTGTTTTGTCACTAGTTAACTATCGACATGTTTAACTAAGTATAATCTAGGCTGTACAATGTGGCTGTTTCTCAGATTCGATCTATGACTTTGTAAGCGTTTAAACAACCAGCATGAGAATTGCATGCCTGTGGATGTCATATTTTAGGCCTCAAGAAAGGAAAGTGAGTGCAGGTGCTTTTGGTTCAGTATTTTTCAACCCCAAAAGAAATGTTTTTATTTTATTTTTAAACACAAACTGGTGGGTTGCAAACAAAATCAAATACCCACACAACACTGGTTGTGTCTTTAGTTTCAACCGTTACACAATTCTAAAGTGATGGGTTTGCTAACAAGTTTGGGTTCACATGGATTCCATGTATTGGAGTCAAAATTGAGCTACCATTCTAAAGTGATGATTTCTAACAAGTTTGTGTTCTCATGAAGTACACATAATGGAAGCAAAATTGGGCTACCTACATCAATTGATTCCTGCACTTGAGCCTAGTTGTTGGCATGAAATTCCAAATCTCAATAGTGATCATGATTTAGTCAACAAAGGACACTCAAACAACAAATGCAGCTGTTGTTGAGATCCCGCAGGATATCACCATCTCATCACATCTGCCCTCTTAGGAATGGTGACAGTTTGTGAACAGCCACCAGCTAGGGTTCATACTGCAATTCATATTTGTAGGCTGTGTTTTGAGTACAACTACCATCTCTCTCAAGGGCGTCTACCATTTGTCATTTAAAAACCAAAAATGAAGAGTAGGCCTTTGTGTACCGCTGTGATACTTAGGTTTTACTGATCAAATTTATCCACCTTGCACCTAAAGGAACGAGATAACCAAGAGGCACTGTTGACTACTCCCCATGGGTTGAAACCTCTTGTTTACAGCATTCAATTGTGCTTGATACTAGATACACCCAGACAGCAGTAGGGATGGGTAGCTCTAGGGACAACTGCAACATACAACACAAAATTCCTCCCTGTAAGGGCCATGCCTCGTTTCCAAAAGGAGAGCACACTGCAGCCTGCAACATTTCTGCAGATCAGATCAGTTCTGACATGGAAACACCTACTTTTGTACTTCCACTGGTCAGTGCAAAATGCCCTCCTTCCAAGTTCACTTCTTCGTGCGGCTCCCAGGAACTGCTTCAAGGTACAGTGCTGGAAACATAAGTAATAGCAACATGCTGCTCTTTGCAGAGACACAGCGCTCAAAACTGCACACTGCAACCCACATCTGAAGATTTCTTACTTACAGATCAGATACCAACCTCCCAACAACTTGACATCTTTGATGTGCATGACAAATGATAGAGAAAGACGCTGTTATTGCAAATTCAATTTAAGTTCCATAGGAGTGCACAAAGACCAACATTTTTGTGAATCTCTGCCTCCAAGGTATATCTCACTCCAAGATATATTCTCATTATCCTACTGTTTCTGAAAGGACTACCATCTGTTTTGGGTGAAATTCTATAAGATTCACCCAAGGTCTTACCAAAAGAAAGTGAGTCCATTAAGGAGAAAGAAGGATAAAGCACAGTGCCCAATTGGTGAGTGAGGGCTCGAGTTCTGTCCCTCTTCTTCTGGAGTCCAAATCCGTACAAATGTGACCAATCTCTGTAGACAAAGCTAAATGAATTTTGAGTATCCTCTCACAAGATATGCATTTGATACCCACACAAGATTGAGGCCACAACTGCTTGTGACCTCTATTTTACAATTTCAAACTATAGCATCTGACCTCCAAGGGATCAAGCAGAATTAAGCTAAAAAAGTCGAAAATACTCTCAAAGCCGCTTGACACCATTGCGCCTTGAACTGCCACCAGGGAACAAATGCATGATCCATCCCAGGACTCGATCTACAACCTCATCTCCTTCATCGACAAAATCGGTAGCCACAATACCTGGCTTTGGAGCAACCTGCACAGATACCCTGCTTCCATGAGCCATCCTCTGAGCAACAGCAAGCTCAAGCTGTTGTGTTTGGGCTTCCAGCTTCTGTGATAAATCAGAATTCAAAGCTCTCAGCTGTGCTGCCGCTGTTGACTCTGCCTTCAATGCTTTTAGCATTGCCTTTTTCTCCTCACCAAGAGACGTGATAACAGCATTGATGCTGTTGACGGTCCTCAGAACCTCTGGAGGCATAGATGATGAGACTCCATGAAAGTGCACAAAGGGATGGATTCCAACACCCAAACCTGAGAAAGATGAGGCTCCCGAATCAAGGGATACAGGGTGAGAAGAAAGACTTCCAGATATTGGAGGTGGGAGAATGGGAGGCTGTAACGGTTGATCATGTATTCTAAGGGAGGCTGCAGGTTCCATGGGTAGCAAGTTAGGATGCTCGTCACTCTGTCCCATGCTTCTGTCTGGTTGTTGACCATTCTGCCATGAGCCAACTAAACGTGAATCCGAAGGGAAAGAAGAACCATGGCCCACTAGTGTAGGTATCTCTGTAACCAAATCATCTGTGGAAGTTGATGCATCTGCCAAAACAAGTTGCCTTTGCTGTGCAGCTAGAGGGGTTTCTCTTTTCCGTGTATCATCACCAAGAGCAGCCTTCCGGAGGTGTCCCTGCAATAACTTCTTCTCTTCTTGCAAAGCATCAACCATGGTCTTCCAATGTGTCCGATCCTTATCCAGTGAAGCAATTTGTCGTTTGTACGAATCCACATCAGACGTCAAAGATTCCATATCCCTTTCCAGTCGTAGTTCATGAGACCGCAAGGTACGCACTCGATTCTCAAGTGCTATGACTTCACCGGCCAAAGTTTGGGAGCGTTCAATTGCTGAGGAACTTTCTTGCTGAGCTTTCTCCCTTTCGGCCCTCATGCTCTTCACCATGGCTTCTTGCATGCGAACATTTTCTTCAAGTGCAACTATATCATCTTTCAGCCTCTGCACTACTTGTCCCTGCTCAAAAGCAGGCAAGCAACTACATCACAACAGTGCAAAATGCCTCCGAAACACAATCCTTACAAATACCTAATTGAAGAGTAGATCACCAAAGCAGGTATGAAGCAAGCCAAACTAGAGCACAGTGATGTCACACTTATGAGTAGAACTACTCTATTCCTACCTGATTGTTGAAGTCCTCAACAAGTGCAGTGTTTTCAGATGCTAGTGATGCTGCCATAGCCCTTTCTTTATCAAGGCTGCGCTGCAATGAAAACTTTTCCTGGGTTAAATCCTCGATGTGCTGCTCAAGGGACAGAAACTCCTCCCGTTCACTCTTCCTGGATTTTTTGATATCCTGGTCAAGAAATGAGATTGGTGGTAAACGTGGCAAGAAATCCATGAGCTGCTCCTCTCTCCCTTCACTAATCCCAACCCCATGTTCCTGATGTCCTCCAGTTGAAACTATGGTGGCTTGTGAGGAAATGGGTTCAAGAAATGATGAATGAAGTGGTCTTGAAGACACATGATTGGATGAGGCAAAAGATGTGAGTGCTGACTTTGACAATGGTAAGGCTTTTGACACAAAAGAGGTTGGTCTCGATGCCTCAAAATAAGACTTGGAAGTCGGTAGGGAGGTCAAGGAGTGGGGTTCAAATATGGAAGTGGATGAGGAGTCTGAAAAAGGTGTTGACCGCAACGCTTTGGGAACCAAAGATCTACTACTTTCCAGTTGTGCAGCTGTGGTAGCTGACAAAGGTCTAAGTGGAGAGTTTGTGAATGAAAATGTAGAAGAAGTTCCAGTCAGTGGACGTGATTTCGGAGGAGAGGTGTGTGATGATTCAACTGAGGGTGAAACAAAATAAGAATTCACCTTGATTTCTGGATCAGCAATTGATTGGTATTCAGAGTGTGGCAAGAAAGGGGAGGCTGATGGTTGTGGCTTTGAGACAGATGGTTGTGACACACTGCCATAGCCATAGCCATATTCTGAATCAGGACCATCTGTGGGCACTGTAGAGAGAGGAGTCATGAAAGGCCTCGACAGAGTTGACCAATCAGACAAAGAGATGCTTGCAATCCTTTCACCTGTTGATGAATTCTCAATCTTTGCTGTAACCCCAGCAAGTGAAGGCAATAAGGCTCGATCTGGAACATCTAGGACTTGACCACTCGTCAACTTGGTCAAGCTAGAGGTAGAACTCCAAGAAATGTCATCTGTGACCCCATTAACAACTCGTGCATGTTCATGACCTGAAGGCAAAGGCATTAACACAGAGGTATTGGCATCTTCCATGGATTCTTTAGGCACATTATTGTTTGATGAATGCTGTAAGAACTTTGGAAGATCCTCAGCCCCACCTTGGTTTCCATCAGGCTTGCAGATTGGAACCAATCCACTGTCCTGATCCACATCCACAGAGCCTGGTTTCTCAATATCTTCAGTGCCAACTCTGGAATCAGATGAAGAAAAAGTTTGCTCTGCCTGCTTCAGTCCTTGGGCTCTACCTTGAAAGATAGAAGACCCTGCTTTTTTAGCAGTCTCACCATTCTGAACACTGAAGCCATTTTGTGATCCAGGACCATGTAGCTTCAGATCCAGACATGCTGCTGGCTGTTCATCCACTTGTTGTGGGGTAGATTGCTGCTCATCGTGGCTGAATCTTGGTTCAGCCGGAGTACTGGCTCGAGCATTTGCTTTCTTCCCTTTCCTTTTTTGCTTGAACTGCTCTAGTTTCAATCGCCCAGCTTGAAGTTCTTGCTCTCTTCTTACAGAGGAGGGATCAGTGGAAGCCTTGGAAGCAGCGGAAGGTAGTGTCTCTACTGAAGCCATAGTTATTTGCATGCAAAAGGGGACTCAGAATAACACGTTTCCAGGAGCATCTCATTAGGGTTTACTCCAGTCACACTTGCTTGGCGCCATGCCTATATCACAAGGATCCGCCCCCAAGAGTCCAATAGCATCTCCACTCAAAGCAAAGCATATGTATCATCATGCTTCGCACCTTTTCTCAAAAAAAAATCTACGCAAGACCATCACAAGCGAGAAGAAGAACAAGGAGCAGCTCTTCGTCTCTACAAGGGTTTGGCCGGCATGAAACCCTACCTCTTCTTCCTCGCCAAGCTGAGCATCGATCGAGTGCTTTTTCTCTCAAAGAAGGCTGATCTCGACAGATCCGGAAACCATCTCAGACCAAAAAACCTCGAGAATCTCCGACTCTTATTTCCAAGCAATCGCAGCACCGCAAACCTAATATCCTTGACCAAGAGTGAAACCTCATCTCCTGTTCTTATATTTCAGACTTTCAGAATCGAAATTCGCTTCTAGCCGTCCTGCAAAAGATGCGAACTCCGTCCTCCTCCTCTGAAGCAGTTCCAGTTTCTCTACAGACAGAGTAACACCAACAGCACCAGCAGTGCACAAACCGAAGAGCTCCATTCATTCACCACTGCACCAAAGGAAAAAACACCTTTTGCAACACAACTATTTGCAGAAAAAATATCAACCAAGCAGAAAAAAAAAGATGAAAACAGTTTACTCGCCGATCTCGCAAACAAAGATCTCGAAAAAATTTGCGAGATAAAAGAAAAAACACTGCCTCTCGCTCGAGACGTCGCTCCCTCCCTGAAGCGCTCTTCTGTCTCTTACCAGCTTACACTCTACACGACTGCGTTTCCCTGTTGCCTAACGGGTCCATGTCTGAGCGGACCAGTACATGTTCCCCACGAGTCCTGTTCCCACGGTGTCATTTATGAGGCCAAATCAGAACTAGGTAAAGCTTATGTCTCAGAAATCATGTCCCCAGTTCATGTTCCGTAGCATTAGAACATGTTCCCCACGAGTCCTGTTCCCACTGTGTCATTCTAGGATAACAGATTAGAAGCTATATGAATCTCATGTCCCTGCATCATGCCTCCCAATCCATGTCTCGGAGCATAAGAACATGTTCCTGACGAGTCCTGTTCCCACTATGTCATTTTAGGACACCAGATCAGAAACTAGGTGAACCTCATGTCCCAGCCATCTCATGTCCCCAGTCCATGTCACGGAGCATCAAAACATGTTTCCCACCAATCAAATCCCCCACTGTGTCATTTTGGGAGAACTAGGTGTGACTCATCATGTCCTTGGTCCACGTCATGGAGCATTAGAACATGTTCCCCATGAGCTATGTTCCCACTGTCTCATTTTTAAGAGCCTCAAAAACTAGGTGAATCTCGTGTTCCGACCTCATGTACCCAGTCCATGTCTCGGAGCATCAAGGACATGTTTCCCCACAAGTCTGGTTCCCACTATGCCATTTTGAGAGACCAAATTAGAGACTAGTTCTCATGGTCCATGTCTTAGAGCATTAGAACATGTTCCCACAAGTCAAGTCCTCTCTCACTTTGTCATTTTGGCAAAGCAAATCAGAAACTAGTTCAATCTCATATCCCAGTCTCATGTCCCTAGTTCATGTCTCGGAGCATCAGAACATGTTCCCATGAGTTGTATTCCTACTTTGTCCTTTCACGAGAGCAAATCAGAAACTAGTTCTCATGTTCTAGATTGACTCATGTTCCAGTTCATGTCTTAGAGCATTGGAACGTGTTCCCACGAGTCATGTTTCTATTCTGCCATTTTTTGGGAGACCAAATCAGAAACCAATTCTCATGTTGAAGCCTGACTCATGTCCCAATTCTCATGTCCCTGTAAACAAGCAACTCATGGTATAATGGGTCTAACCTTTAATGCCAAATTTCAAACAAATTTTTGATTTTGCAAAAGTGGTGAGTTTTGGTTTTCAAAAAACACATTTCACAATAGAAAAAAAAAATCAATGAATTATTTTATTAAAACCTAAATCATATAATTAGGTCTCTAGATGTCATTCACACATTGGTTCCAAGTTCAAGCCAAAGCTTTCTCCTCAAAACCCAACATTAATGCCAAGTCTCTCTAAAGCTAACACAAAATGAACAAAAGTGAAAAAAAAATGGCATGGAGTGATGGTTTGAACTTATGAGTGATTGAGTGAGTGTGAAGTGCATTGCACACTATGCAATCCGAGTGAAGTACCTTCAAGACAATTGAATTCAGGTTGGTAGGTAAGGTCAAAAACTAGAAGTAAGCATAGAGAACAATTTGAATCATGTCAATGCCTCTCCAACAATGCCTATCAAATATTGAAACCTATACTAACAATGGTGTAAAATACACAAGGTTTTAAATTTGACATTTTCCCATAAGGTTTGACATAAGGTTCAAGTTATTTTTAACATTAAGATGTTGTAGATTCAAGCAAATACATAATTCTTGCATAAATGCATGGTTCAATATACAGTATCTCTCATGTTCAACTTTTTGTGATATCAAATATTCGTATGTTATAAATTTTATATGTTTTGTATTTTTGTGGAAATTCACACATTGTGAAGCATATTTCATTTTCAATCTTTTGTGTTTTAATCACAAATTTTGTCTTAATTTCCAAGTTTATCAATGTAAAGTAATAAATTATTTTTTAATTTCAAGGGTGAATGCAAACTAAAGTGATTCACTTTTGATTGTCACATTGATGATTTTTGTTGAGTGCATTGTCTTTATGGCTTATATGTTGAATAACATATATATAAATGATTGTGAAAACATATATATGATTTTTTTGTAAATAATGCAAATATTGTTAATAATGGATTTTTGAAGTTTCAAAATATTGATTCATTGTTTGACTAAAATGTATAACAATTGAGGAATTGATATTGAGTTTTAATCCAAACTATTTGTAATGATTAAATATATATTGGGGAATGAAATAATAAAATCACCCTTGAACCTTTTTAATATAATACTTTAACCTAATTTATTTTAATTTCTAGCACAAATGAAAAACTTCATTGCAAAGAAAATAAAACACAAGAAACCTTAACAACAAGGGAGTGTAGCACCATGCTCAAGCCACCACCCTATCCAATAAAACTTCTCCCATGCCCATCATGGTGCCACTTTACAAACGTTTTAAAACCTAATGCCTTGCTTAACCCTTATCAAGACACTGGAATTGTTTATGTTCAACAACTAAACATTTTTTAATCATTTTCACGCATCTATCCCAAGTTGTCCTACTGAAGTTTAATAGAGCTTTCCAAATAACTTTTTTCAACTTACGGGCATGCCATTTTTCATTTTAAAACACAAGGTTGTTTTTTTCAATTCATAAAATACATAGCAAGATACCCTAAAAAAAATAGTATAAACTTTTCATGCATTGAAACTGCTTTGGAAATTTGTCAACAAAGATACAATGCTTTCATTACATTTGTGTTATAAGTTTGTTTGAACTACTTCCATACATTACATACTTAAAAGCTACCCATTTAAACTCTCATGCATGATATGCATGTTCACACTCCCAAAATCTATGAATAATCAACTCATCCCCCTTTTCACATAGCAACCATACTTGGTTAATGAAACCATTCATTCTCATTCTCCACACATTCACTATGATTGCCTTGTTCCATGTTGACCACATAAAGCCAACTTCTTTTTTACTCCATATGCTTAACCATTTGATTGGAAACTTGATGAAAGTTGTTCAAGCCACTTCTTTTCCACTATGTTCATTTTGGGTTTGGATGTTCTCATCATCTTCCTTCCCAAAACAACAAAGAATGACAATAAAGTTTCCCCCTTTTCCAAAAATGAACATTTAAGTCTAATTCTATAGGCCCCACCTTTTCACAAAACAAGAGGACTTGCCTTGGGGCCTCTATCATTACTACTATTTTGACTTGAACAACCTTACCACCCCAACTACAAGAGATGTCCTCTTTAGTACACCCCCTTCTATAAAAAAACAAGGTTTTAATTTGAAAGACTACAAAAAAAACATCACATCCTATGAAATATGCAATAATCAAATCTCATCACTACACCTTAGTTTGTATGTTGGGGATGTCTTGCACACCATGGAAGGAAAACTCCTTTTCTCAGAAATTCCTATCCATTCTTTAGCTAAGCAACAATGGTCGTGGGTCCTTAACATTCTCCCCCATTTCTACTCAAGTTTACTATAATCCTCACATACCCCAATCATTTTTCAAAAAAACACAAAAAAAAATTCTTGGTTTTTTCTTTAAAAGTAAACATTCCTTCATTAAGCACCTAAGCATCTACCATTAGGATTTACCCTAATGAACATAACTCAACAACTTTTTCCTTTGAAAATCCTTCAAACTATGGCTAAAATCATGTATTTAATTAATTATAGACTTTTGAAAAGTTCAAAGTTAATAATTGACCATTTGGTGATTGGAAATTTGGAAAGAAACTTTGATTTGGGGGCCACCATAGGATGCAACAATAAATATTAATATGTTTTGTTTCACTAAATGGTCAAACAAATATATGTTTCCCATGTTTTGCCTCAAATTCAATAGATTTTTTGATCCTAACCACCAAGTTAAAATATTCCAAAATTAACTAAATACATGTTTAAACCACCACATATCATTAGAAATTCACCATCAAGATATCTTTCAAAGTCCTAAGATTATTAATTCTAACATCTTTTACCATCCTAATCCATGCCATGCTAACTTTGTTCCAAAATACAAAACGAATAACCCTTTTGTGTTTCATTTGCATACACCATTCACTATAAGAAATCATGTCCAACCCTAAACCCTATTTTAAGCCAAAATGTTTAACCTAAGTCACCTAGGCTCCCTAGCCCATATAGGTTAAGTCACCTAGCATAAGCACCATTAAATTAAACCCACCCACATGCTTAGGTTATTTAATCTAGGTTCTTCAGCCTAAACTAAGTAAGCCACATTGTGCCATTTGCTCCATTTGGAACTTGCCACATACCAACATTTCAGTGGTCAAAAAATTTAAGCATCCCCAAGTTTTTACATTTTAATCACAAGTGATTGTATTACATAAACATATGTCACTACACATTTTAATTGTAAAAATTAATCATTAATGATTGTGACACATAAGTTAGATGTCAAATGGATGAAAAAAAATGCAAGTTCCATGTTGATATGACTGTTGTTTTAACTTGGTGCCATGCAATGTCTTTTGTGACAATTATATTATATGTCTTGCCCAAAGCAACTAGAGGAATTTGTAATCATGTGTATCATTTACAATTTAAAAATAATTTAAAAAAACAAATTGTTAATATGCAAATTCCTTGTAGTGATTCAATGTTAAATGTCCAATTCCTTCCTTTGTGTGGTTGGTATATCTTTAGCCTATATCTAAAATCTCATGTTAATTAAATAGTTTTGATTCAATGGCATGTAAAATTGATTTTGATAAGAAAACATTAATAATTTCAATTGGGTTTACCAGGCCTAGGTTCCATCCTTCTTTTTCTCACAACATTGGTCCCAAGCTACTCATCACTATTGTTGTAAAGTAACTTGGACTAATGGCATTTTCTTAACAAATGAATAACCATATTAATTCCTTTATTGGTCCCACCCCATACATTCACAAAGCACCATAAGGTTGATAAGAATATGTTATGAACAACCACATTTTTTCTTGCCAATGAGAACATGATTGAAACCTAGTACCTTATTTATTTGGATTTCTTAATAGGAAACTATTAGCATCAAAATATTTTAGTGATAGAACTTTTGGAAAAGCCCAAGTTTAGTCAAATAGTTGGGTCCAACCTAACTTATCCATATACTTCCCTCCAAGCAAAAAGGGCCACCAATTTGGCCATTAATATAAAGGCTAAAAGCCTTGCTAAATAATTATAGCACAAATGCTAACCTCTTGAAAAGCCTTAATTGTAAAATTAATATCATCCACATAATACACAATTAATTGCTACTTCTTTGACCTCGAGAACCAAATGCTTAGAATTTTTTTGGCTTTCACCTCATCTTGGATAATTGCATTGAACGTCTTCAATAATTAAATATAAATATGATGCTATCTAGGGAACCTTGTTAGACCCCTCATTTAATCTTGAACATATTAGATACCTTCCCGTTATGTTAATGTTAGCCTTGATTCCCTTTAAAAAGACCTTAACTAGATTTTACTTATGGACTTTTGAAGGATTAACATTGGACCTTATTTTTCATAAGTCCATGTGAAATGGACTTTTTTGTTTCTCAATTTTTTAATTTATAGAACATGTTTTTTAAATATCTAATTGAATTTTGTCCATTTGGATTTTATGGGTTTTTTTCTTTTAAAACTTTCAAATTGTATCTACCACATGAGATGCCATCATCATTTTTTGATGTAGGCTTTGACTTAGTTTTGGGAGGGTTCATAGGCTGGCACTTAACATTTAGTAGTCAGATACTATTGTAATAACATCTTAGAAAGTTACAACCATGTCCATTTGAACATTTTTCATGGATTTGCATGAGGTTTGTATGGAATGTTGTATTTGCAAAAGATGAACCACTATATAGCATGTATACACTTGCATACATATTGCGAAATGCATTAAAGTTAAGTTATTAAAAAATAAATTATTCAATTTTCATTATTGTCACACAATTGAGTACTTGTGTCTTGAACCTTGTTTATCAAAATCTATTGGGATTTTTTCACCATTCTCAAATCTCTTATTATTCAAAATATAGGCCTTTCTATTGTTTGAATTCCAACCACAATCTTGTTCTACGGGTGTAATATTGTCATTTCACATATGACTATTACTTGTCCTTTTCAAGCTTGTAAATGTACGATGAACTAAATTACATGTGATTTGCACAATTGATTAATGTTCATGTGGCTTGTTATAGTAGCTTTGCAACTCTATCCATGTATAAATTGGTGGTGGAATTATATATATCTACATTGTTTTGCCACTCTAAATGTGTATGCATTTGCAAGTTTATTTCCTAACCCTCACATCTCTCTTTTAATTTAACTAACTTGCATGTGCAAAATTTGGGATTATCAAGTTGCCAAAATGAAGATGAAACATTGAAACATCGTTTGATAAAAGTACATATATCATAAACATGAACTGAAATTATCAACTAAGGCTTGAATTTTATGATGATCTTGTGAAAAGGCCTTTTTTTGTGAGAAATGATGTTAGTGTAAATTTTTAATGTTATTTCCATGTTCATATAGTTTTGGCCCTATGGCTTCATTGATGACAAGCTTAGGGAGGTTTTTTTTGTATTTGGTGGATACCACTTACCTTTGAAGCATATGATTTTGCTATTTATTTATAAATAAAGTGAATACTTATATACCCCTTATTTTTTCATAAATTTTCATTAAAAAATGTACATTGTTTTTCATATTTTCTTCTAAGCCAACCTTTTTTAGTGAAGAAATTTAAACATCATCATCCATGTTCTACATGCAAACCAAAAAAAATCTTACTACCCCTAGATAAAACAATATCATTTGATTCATACCATAAATGTTCTTTAAATTATAGCATGAGAATTGAGAAATACATCTTGACATTCACCTTTCATGGTAATTCATGGTTGGGACTACACAAACTAGAAAATGAAATTTGGATTATAGAAAGTGGGACTTCATGCATAAATGGGATGAACTAGGAAGAACATTGTGAGCATTATGGGCATAAACATTTCCTCATGCACCCATGGGCCATATACTCCTACATGTTACAACATCCAAATGTATGTTTTTATATATTATTAAGCATGAGTGTGCTATATTGTTTTTAATTTTTCTTCAAATTTCTTTGCTTTTGGTTGGAAAGGTATTTGAAAGGAAAAGGAAAAAGAAAATGGAAAGAAAAAAAAATAAATTTAATGCAATTTTAGAACATGTGTACTTGTAATTACATGATTTGTAACATGTAATTACAAGTATATGTATATATTTTTGGTAATATTTACATATCGTAATTGTCTTATTTAGTTATAAGTTGTTTCAAGATTTTTCTTGGGCTTAAATTTATCTCCAAATTAATCGACAAATACCTTCTTTTGAATTAACATCATTTGTAGATGCAAGTAACCTCCCCCATCCAAAAATATGAATAGGATAGTTGTGCAAGTGTTTGTGTCATTGATGTTCTTGAAATGGGAGTCTTAGTTATGTATTTCACATGGGAATAATGAATATGTGAAGTTAATTGAATATTTTTGAAGGTTGTTATTGTTTTTTATGTATGTCTCAGGGTTAGGGTAAGGTGCAATTTTTGTTGCATGTTCTTGATGTAAAGTTTATCACATGTTGCCAAGTGGTGTGGTAATTAAAAAAAGGTTGTATGAAAGGGTTGGTTGTAAGTGATTATGCATTTCATATTTTGAAGTGGGAGTTGGCTAGATATTACACAAGGGAATTATGACTATGTGAAATTAATTGAATATCTTTGAAAGGTGTAAGTTAACTTTCATTTGTGAATTAACTAGAGGAATGTGTAGTTGAAATAACATATATTAAGTCGAACCTTCCCCTCCCTCTTTGATCACAATATTTTGTTCAAGAAAAACTAATGTGTTTGACACTACCTCTTGTTATGCACCATTTGGAACTTGTCAAAACCCATCATGATTTCTTTTCCATCATCAAATGAATTATCTTCTCTAAACCATACCTTAGACAAAAAAGCATGAGAATGAAATTCCTCCAAATATTCCCTATTGGGAACTTGTAAATTTTGTGACATTTATTGTGACAAAAGCATGCCATGACCAAAATTGAAAACAAAGAGAATGGTGTGAAATCTAGGAATATAATGCCATATAAAAGCAATTGTGAATGTTGCCCCAACTCACTTAACACCATCTTCACCATATGTTCCATGCATTGCCAAGTTTGATAAAAACTTCTAACACCTAAAAAATGAAAGTAATTCAAAGCTTTCCACATTTACACAAATTGTTAGTCAAGCTTTGGCTTTTGTGTTCATTCTAATGTTGCTTTCTTGAGCTATGATCCCCATCAACCCCTCATTTCCCCTAAGACATTATTAGACTCCCATAAGCACAACTTCATTTTTTGATTCATTATCCATGCCAATGAAAGCTTTAATATTATTCTTCATGTCTCCAAGTCAATTATTGAGAACAATCTTTCAAGGATCTTCCTTCGGAGGAACCCCAAGTGGGGAAAGGGAGATGAAACCCCTTTGTTGATTTAGGTCCATAATAGATATAATGATGGGATGAAGAATTCCATATAATGAGAATTAAAAGTTCCATTTAATAAAATCCTTCTCACCAAAGATGTTCTCAAAAAACCAAATATTGTTAAAGTCCTCCTTATGTGATCTCGAATACCAAGGAATCTAGATTCTTTGTGATCCTTACAATTTTTTATTTTTTTTCAAGTTTGTAATGGAACCAAAATGGTGAGCATCCCCAAGTAGTTCTACCTTAATTGGCAACACTTTTGTAAAGGAAAATTATAATAGTAACCAATAAACAACATTGTGGCAACATTTTCCCCTAATTCAAAAACAGTTTGGGTGAACTTTGGCAAAAAAATTTATGGAAAAAAGAAATTTCACCCAAAAAAGGCCTTTTGGTGATGTTACCCCACAACATGATTGACCCACTAATCATATTGAATTAGAACTTTGATTGATTGTTATCACTTGTATAAGCTACAAATTATGTAGATTTTATTATTTCATTAAGACCAATATGGTAGAAAAATCATAATTTTGAAGATTAAAAAAATCTTGAGGCATGGTTTATGAACAATGTCCAATTGTGCAATTTTGCTAAATCTAAGATACCAATGTGTTCAAATTGTTTCATATTACAACCATAAATAAGATAAAACATGTTAAATACATGATAACCATAAAATAAGTATTATAAGACAACAAATTTTGTGGAAATGATCTTAGAATTTCAAAAAACAAAACATTAAAAAAGATACATGAAAAAAGGTAATCATGTTAGTTTTATTGATAATTAAGTTGCATTCCAAAGGTTTGGACGGAAATATAGGAGACATGATTATTAAAAAAAAGACATTAATTGATTTAAAAATAAAACTTTGGCTCTTAAAGTGAAAGATTGTCGTTCTAGAATGTCATGGAGTCCTCCATTCCTTATAAGTTTAATGTTTCAACAAGACATTCCAAATTTGTTAAATTAACTTTTACCCCACATTGTAGCATATGTTGGTTGAAAGTTTAAACACACATAAAAACATGACTACCAAACCCCTTTTGCCAAAAGAATTAAATATTTTAATAATTTATGCTAGGTGTTAGTCATGGGCATAATATCCGCCTTTCATTGTTTAACATCTTAGAATGTTCATTTGGCTTTAGGATACAAGATAAGAGTAGGTCATGGTTCATGTTGTGACAGGTCAATGATGAATGCACACCGTTGAACAAACGTAATTGAATGAAAATGTATAATATTTTGTGTTCATTTTTTAATCTTTTGGAAGGAAAATGGTTAGGAATTCAAACCATCCTCAAATAATGTACACAATATTAAAACTTGAATCAGATTTTTCAAATTACATCCCAACACATTCATATGCAAAATGTTAAACATCCATGTTTCATCATATGTTTATTCATATTATGAAGTGCACTTTTATATTTGTTCAAATATGGAAATTTGTTAAACCATTTCATTTTTTATCCCACAAGAAATCATTGACATTTTGTGATATACTAAAACAATTCGTAATACCCGTGCTGTGATTTTTCCATAACATGTTTGTTTAAACCACTTTGACAACTGATTAATTATTTTAAGAAAAATAAATTAAGGTCCTTATGGTAGATTACATGTTATGCCACATGGTTGCAACAACAAAACAACAATTGGTAACTTGGTGTTTCAAACAAATATAACACATGAATAAAATGGCCAGATTTGCAATATAGGTTATGCATTTATCAATTCAAATTGTTTGTTGATTGATAGTTAATTACATTAATGGGCCTCATTTGTCAACTCAAATTGTTTGTTGATTGATAATTAATTACATTAATGGGTCCCATTTGTCAACAACCATTTAAATAGAAGGGATTATCTATGTTGTCACATAGATGCAATTATTAGTAATTATAACGATGAGAGAAATGAAAAACTAATACATATGGGTGATTTTTCAAATTTTATTATTGGTCATCCTAAAAACAATTTAAAAGATAATTCATACCTACCTCATTTTCAAGCTTAACTATTGCATTCCTTTCCTAATAACTATTTTTTTTGCTACTAACGTTTTTAATAATTATCTTTTATCCTAATGTCTATTTCATTCCTTTCCTCTACCCACCAATATGGAATATCTGAAAACACAATTAACATGTGCATGTCATGGATGTCAATGTCATGGAATTCATTCATTTGAATGATCATTTATAATAAACTTGTACTTAACTTTTAATTTAATTTCATATCATTCATAATTAACTCTAAGTTAAGTTCTAATTCATTTCCAATTAACTTTTAATTGATTCTTAGTTAAGTTTTAGTTCACTTCTAATTAACTATTAGTTAATTTTTATTTAAATCCGAGTTAAATCCTAATTAACTCTGAGTTAACTCAAATTTAAGTCCAAGTTAAGTCCCAGTTAACCCCCAATTAAGTCCTAGTCAACTTTTAGTTAAGTCAAATTAACTTTAATTAATTTCCAATTAAATCCTAGTTAACTTTAAGTAAAATTTAATTAATTTTCAATTAGGAAGGTTCTCAAGAAACTTCTCTATTTAATGCACACATAGAAACCTCTTTGGAAGTTTCCTTGAGCTAGATCCCCAAAGGGATATAAATAGAAGTAGGACCCTTCATTTTTTTCAATGTTTTCAACACTAGTTTTAAGCATGATCTTGCACCATAACCTTGTCATGTTCTTTTTATGTTCATGTTTGCATATGTTAGCATAATAAATATCCATTTTCACGTTTGTTTTGCACATCTCCTATTTTTGTTCATGGTTCTTGTGTTTTTGTTTTTGAATCACATAATCTTGTTTCTTTTTTTGTTTGAAGGTTAAACTAAAACCTTTCCTTTAGCCTTTGTTCTTGTGGTTTTTCATCTCCTTAACAATGGTTTTTCATGTCCATGATCTTTATATTAATTCAAATTAAACTAAATTTGGCATTGACATACATAATGATGAACTATTGAAAACCATATGGGCACATTAAAAAAAGGAAAAAATAGTTGGTTGTCATTGGTAGTGCAAAGCCCAAGTTGACAAATGAAAAAAATCTAAACAAGTTCTTACTTTATATTCTTGCAAATGGCATTGAAATTGGAACATGTGTTGAACTTATTTACATATTTTTTTGATGCAAAGTTATACCAAATTAAAAACTTAATATTACTTCATAATATTTCTGTTTTTTTTGTGAAATGAATACATATGTTGTTGATTAACAAATGCAAACTCCTTATGGATGATAAATGTGCAAGACCTTTTATAATAATTCATTTCCAAGTACTTTGCATGAATCATGCAATGACAATAGTGATTATTGAATTATAAAATATTTAATTAACAATTTATTAATTTTAATTTAAGGATCATGGATAAATTTAACTCAATAGTTATGCCAAAAACATGATTACATGATTGTACCCATATGATTCATTTATGATAAGTGAGAAAATAAATTAAAAATGACTACATAATTGAATAGGGCATGTCACTTATGTTATAATGATTGCAAATGGCATATAAACAAGGTGTCCTCTTTGACTATGTAGCTATGGGTGTAGTCATAGATTCATGTTTTTGTCATAGTCATGAAGTTCATCCCTCAACATTCCATTTTTATTTATGATGGATATTTTAAAAATTGTTGGAAAGGTTTATACATGTGCCATGATTATGTCATACTAAAATGGGTTGGGGTCATTCCATTTCAAACTTAGGTACAAGTTTGTAATTTTGTTATAACATCATTCATGATTATTTGATAAACTTCACTTTGCACTTGTTCTTCCATTAACCCTGACTCTTGTTATGGATCTTTCATTTTATTGAATTATTTTAGCCAAGTAAGTTTATTTCATTATTTTCATTTCAAATGTTGTGAGATTTTTGTTGGTTATTATGAACTTGGATAACCCATATGACATTTGAAGTTGTCCAATTGCCACATATTTAATTGATTGCATATTTAATTTATTAAATCTAAGATATTGTGTACATTTTTGGGTTGGTGGATTGGATAAATTTTTATTTATGCAATTTCAATAACCATCTTACAAGTAATGGTAGTTATTGGAGATATTTAATTTGTTGGGATAACTTATAAATGATTAAAACTATGAATTTGATAGTGAAATCAAACCTTTCAAAAAACTAAGTTAAGATTTCCACAACATATATGACTAGAAGTATTTATGTTTAAAAATTTTACCATGAATTTTTTTGAAGTAATTCATTTCACATTTATATTCACTCCAAGGTGAATTACAAGTGATGGTCTAGTACATAGGCTTTTGTTTGGTATCAACATTAATATCAAGGACCCCATTGGGCTAATACGACACAAAATAGTACCAACCTTGTAATAATACTAATTTGGTAGGGACTTAGGGTAATACCAATTGTGTAATAGTTTTATACTTATTTCAATATTGGGTATATATATATTTGCTTTCTTAACAACCAAAAATTGTTTTGGGCCCAACACAAATTAAGACCATGGTGAATACTTTAATAAACATTTAAAAATAAAACTTAACCCATTTCACATCTCAATGGTCATTGGTAAAAAAATATGACAACCTAAATCCATAATAAATATTCCCACCTAAACTCCCAATCTTGACATTGTTATGTTATGTTTCCAACCATTTGTTAATAATATAAATTCAGATTTATAACTACAAAACTACATTAGACATTACAACATAACAATAACATCCAAATATATTTTCATATTAAAATCTTGTAGCTAGGGAAAAAAATTTAGATTAATCCAACATTATAGAATGGAAATTCAAAAAAATTATAACCTAGTATAATTCATACTTAAAAATATCCAAATATTATGATGCCACTTGCATTAGCTATTACTTCCATTACTTATATCTATGATTTACACATTGTAAAAAAATGAAAGAATAAATTAGATAAGTTGTCATTCTTTAAACATCTACAATGGTGGAGAATGTATTGTAATATTTAAAAACATTATTACATAATAAATAATTAATAATGATTTTTTTATAAATAAACGTTGTTTTGGTCACAATTATTGGGGGTTTTATAATAACTTTCAATTTATACTTCAAACAAAAAGTAACCTAAAAATGAAAGGGGTGAACTCATTACAAAACATTAGCTTAATAAATGAGGTCCTAAACCAGATTCTAAATCAGGTTCCGAACCAGTCCCTAGGAAAGGTCTTTAAAACCAGATCCTCAACCAGTTCTTAAACGAGGTCCGAAACCAGATTCTTAAACGAGATCTTAAACGAGGTCCTTTCCTCAAATTAGCTCACAGACGATGGGGGGAGGTACGATCCCACATTATATGTGCACACGTTTTGTACTGCATGCAGTACAAAAGTACAGTGCAGTACATGTACTGCCTGATTGGTTTTTTCCCCTGACAGCCCTATTGCCCGTCGAAGATGTGTCTGGTGGTGCCCGGACACATCTTGGTGCTGCCCATGTGCACTTTCGGGACGGCATGTGCTGCCCACGAAGCGTGTCTGGATATCATCCATCTTTTTTAAAATGAAGATGGATGATACCCAGACATGGATGATCTTGTTGCGAAAAAGATGGATAAGGCCAATGGGCAGACCGGGAAAAAAGAAGCAGGCAGTACTCTTGTACTACATGCAGTAACAACTATGGGCAGATATATAATGTCGGGCAGCTGGGAGAAACATGGAATGCGCGAGAGAGCGGAGCAGCGATGGCGGCCACTGCGACGTGCACGAGCTCCCTCTTCTACGGTGCACGCTTGCTTCCCCTATCCGGTAGCCGCTCCTCTCCCAAGGTATATTACCCTGGGCAATTTTCTGAACAATGTCTTGTCTGGAGATTTCTGTTTCGAAGCTGATGCTCCTCACATTATGTTATCAGCACACACGATGTCTGTGTCTGTGAGTACAGTCATCATGTGGGGGTGCGGTGTTTTTGACTCTACGCTTTCGTGCTTTGGCTTCCTATTGGAAATGAAGGCGAAACTGTGGCTTTGTAGCGTGCTCCTGGCTGGGAGCCAGTCACTGTTGTAGTCATATAATCAGGCTTTGCACGCATGCAGAGAATATGTTATGGTCTTATGTTCTGTTTCTTGTCCAGGACTTTTGGGAAGGGTTTAGGGTTTAGCGTTTGAAATTTGTTGCTCGAACGTTGTACAAAACGGTCCTCATCACTTCGTTTTGGAATTTGAGAATTCTCTTTCACAAATCTAGTCATATAATCAGGCTTTACATGCAGAGAATACGTGAGGTCTTAAGTATGTTCTGTTTCTTCTCCAGGACTTTAGGGTTTAGGGTTTAGGGCTTGAAACTTGTTGCTCGAAAGTTGTATGCAGCAGTCCTCATTGCTACATTATGGAATTAAGAATTCTTTTGCCTCAAATCATGTGTCTGGGTGGATCTCGGGTTTTGTGATCCTAGCTCCAGATTACTGTCCTTGAGCCCCACATAAAAAAAGGAAAAAGTTTCAGATAATTCCATACCATCATTTGTTAAGCTCAATCAGATTTGTGCGTAGAAGTAGTAGGAGTGCACCCTAAAACCCTAAACCTTAAACCCTTCCCCAAAGTCTACCTATGCTGCAGAACCATGATCTGATTTGTCTTGATTGAAGTTCCTTTCTTTTACATTGACAAACAGCAC
The DNA here is from genome assembly GCA_963921925.1 of Sphagnum tenellum. NCBI lineage: Eukaryota > Viridiplantae > Streptophyta > Sphagnopsida > Sphagnales > Sphagnaceae > Sphagnum > Sphagnum tenellum. The sequence goes on along the minus strand of OY998142.1, from coordinate 22,446,507 downwards.
TAATCTGTGTAACATGTGCAGCAATTGTGCTAGAGGTTCTGACAACCTAGATGATTTGAATCTCTGCAGAGAAGGGCAGCATGGAGGCCACAGCAAGTGGTGCTTCCTATGGCAAAATTTGAACTGCGAACACCTCCCTATGCCCTTGTGAGTCCTGCTGCCCTTTTGTTAAAAAAAAGCATGCTTCAAATTTGTGAAGAAACCTTTCTGGTCATGTGATAAAGGAGCTGAAATACTTGGGGTTTTTCTGGACTTGGGTTTTGTGTGCAAGGGCAGGATGCGTTGGAGCCACACATGAGCAAGCAGACACTGGAATTTCATTGGGGCAAACATCATAGGGCATACATTGATAACCTCAATAAGCAAATTGATGGCACAGATTTAGAAAGGAAAAACCTTGAAGAGCTTGTGAAGTTCTCCTACAACAATGGGAATCCACAAGCTTGCTTCAATAATGCTGGCCAGGTCTTCCACCTCTTCATTTGATGTAAAATTGGAAGTGAGAATACTTTTTGCTACTTGGAATTCATAGAAACCTTCAAATCCATGAATTATGAATTCTACTGTGGAGTTTTTGCACTACAGTGCTGGTTCATAGAGTGGATGGTTGGTCCAACTTCCTTCAGGCATGGAATCATGACTTCTTCTGGTCATCAATATATCCGGGTGGTGGTGGAAAACCTGATGATGAGGTGCTGGAGTTGATTGAGCGGGATTTTGGATCATTTGAGGAGTTTACAAAGGAGTTCAAGGCTGCAGGTGTGAGTCAGTTTGGCTCTGGCTGGGTTTGGCTGATATGTAAGTGCACAACCATTTTTGTTGTTGACTCAAATGCTTGTTGCCACTGTTCTCCTTAGCAGTTTCCTCCTGAGTGGATACAGTCAAGAAGAACCTGTTATGCTCTCCTGCAGATGGGTTTTAGACTAACATTGAAGGCGTCTGTGAGAGTGCAGTGAAGGATGCAAAGCTTTCAATTTTGAAGACTACAAATGCTCTCAACCCTCTCATCTGGGGATACATTGTAAGGAAGTTGTTTTTTGTTTGTTGCAACTTCAGCACCATACTTACATTCTACAACTTCTGCTTTGTGACAAGTGAAGGTCAAATTTACCTTCGTTTCTTGTGTTGTGAACAAAGTAAACTTTTAACTTGTGCTGCTTGACATGTTGCAGCCATTGACAGTTGTGGATGTCTGGGAGGTATGTATATATATATTTTTGGTTGCAATGTTAACATGCACATTTGGTCATTTACCCTTGCACATTTGCATGTTTTGAGGTGGAGTGCCTGTTGGTCCAGAGAGTTGGGTCTTTTGACCAGGTAGAGTTTTCAAAGCTTCCAATGGCTTATTAAGACTAGAGGGTTTAGGAAGATCACACTCTTGAACTCTGCAACATATGTCAACTTCAATTGTCTTGAACCTCTAAGAATTGGGTAGGTCTTGCAACACTATCAATAAGTCAGGCTTGTTTGCTAACACTGACATACATTCATGTACGATCGTCATCTGAATGTGACAGTTCTAGAACTAATGGGATTTTGGGGTTTGTTGGGCTGCAGCATGCATATTACCTTGACTTTCAGGTTAGTAAGGCTGTCCTTGTTGCAGTGGACATATTGCATATTTTTTGTCCATATTTGCCCAGTAGTTCTGGTGGGGAAGTCCAAGCTTGATAAATGTCTGTCTTACTTGTGTCTAAAGGCATCGGCAGGCCAAATTACTACATTGCAAGTCTCTCTCCTAAAATCTTGCAAGGAAAGGGACTTGCAATGAAATCTTGCTCTGGTGCTGTGGATTCCCCTATGCCCAGACAGAATTCTGCATAACACATTTGGGTGGTGTGATCTACCAGAACCGTCGGCCTGATTACTTGAACACATTTCTGGATAAGCTCATTTCCTGGGAGGCTGTGGCAGGGCGCCTTGCTCGAGCCAAGGCATTTGTAAATCTAGGGGAGCCAACCATTCCAGAAAAGTGAAATTGTGAAACTCATCCACTTGAGCAAACATAAGGAATCAATTTTGGTATGTTCAGGTAGGTAGATGCAAGGTTCTGGAAGTGTCTATAGAGGGTTTGTGCTGCCGAGGACAGAAAATGGAATTGAAGGGCCAGATATATTTTCTCTAAATAATGAATGCTGTCAGTTAGTTTTTATGGAGTAGAGAAAATCTAGCTGAAGAGCCAAATGTATTTTCTCTAATTGATGACCATGGTCAGTCACTTTTTGTATTGTGCAGCCAATGAGGACTTGTGGGTGTCTGTTTTTTACATGTTCTGGGCCTTCTGGGTTGGCTTTTGAGGAGAAAAAGAGATTTAATGTGTTCTTTGATGCTGTGAAAGATAGTATGTAGCACTGTGTTGGGTTTAAGAACTCTGGGTAATGAATGAACTAATGTGGATAGTAAAGCATAGGAAACCTTTTGTTTCTATGAGACAATCTTGCGAGCAGATGCATGCATGATGTTGCTAGTGTCATCTCAACAGGAACTGCAACAAAGTATGCCATGCTTGGTTATGACTCTTTGAGAGGTTGATTTAACACTGGACTGCTGGAGAACTCTTTAGGCAAGAGTGTTGGGATGGCTTGTGAATGGAGGACAGAATTGGGAAATGGAGGATGCCAGAGAGGGAGGTGGTCTGAAGCCTGATAGGCAACCACATCTCTTGCTTGTTGTATGGAAATAGCTTTGGAGATTTTCCACACTGAAGTTTGACAAATTTCAGGTAACAGCATTCTCATTGTCCAAAAGATTTGCACTTGGCAGAAATTATATATATGTTGAATTCTCAAATTTGAATCTAGAAATGATGCTGGTTGAAAGAATTTTTGTCACTGTAAAGGGTTTGACTGTAAAAGTATATTTCTGCTGTTTTATTAGGTTCTAATCCTTGAGGAAAGAAATTATTTAATATTTTGAAATTAACACTACAATGAACTTATCACTGTAATGGTTTCAAGGAATCTTTTTGTTCTGCCAATTTAGCAGAAACCTGTTCTGCAGTGTGTCAGTAAACTCATTTCCATAATTTTGAAAGTGTGAAAGGTGGGGAGGGAAATTATTCCTACATATAGGTGTAAGATCCTTCCCATTCTTGAGGAATAGGTGTAAAAACATCCCCATTCTATGTTTATGTTCATGATAACATTTGTCTCATGCTTTACAATGGGTAAAGTCCACAAGCTGGGGGACATTCCCAAAATGAATGGCCAAACTAATTGGCTATCACTTTGTCTTAGGCCATTTTTTTTGGGAATGCGCCCAACCCTAGGGTTTTACCATACAATGAATTTACCCATTCAGCTTAAATCACAAATTTTAGATCTGAAACCCACAATCCTACAAATCAGGCCAAATTAAAACTACACCGAATATTTTCAACATTTATATGTGTACATGCAACAAAAATTAGGAAAAAAAACTATCCCATTGAATGGCATGCACACATTCTCTACTGATTTCAATGCAAAATGGGTTTGGTAGAAAAAAAAGAACTAGAGCTTTAAACACTAGAGAACTTTGCAGCATGAGAAAGAAGCCAAGCCATGACCAATTAGGACTACACAATGTTTTAACATATTTGCTGTGAAAATGTGCATTATGAAATGCAGTTTGAAAAAAGTGAGTTGGAGAAAAATGGTTGGTATTTAAACTAAGAATTGTTACAATTCAATTGCATCAGAAGCAACTAATATCGAAGTTTGAAAAAAAGTTAAAAAATCCAAATTGTAATGTGTACGTTTAGAAAAAACAAGCAAATGCCAAAAAGTGAAAGAAAGAAGAACCATGGCTTTCCTTTTTCTTTTTGTGGCTTTTCAAAGCTCCATATGAAGGACATAATGACTTTATCAAAGTCAAAAGTCCAAGCTAACTTACAATGTTTTTTGTGGAATTTTTTTTGTAATGATTATAGAAACTATATGCATGTCTGCATAATACTTAGGCTAATCTTGAGCCACATTATTATGCATAGATTCATGATTTGTAAGCTTTGTAGTTGAAGTTGTATTGATCAACTACAACATTTTGTTTTGCCCATTCCATCTCCCCATCCTCCTCTTGATTTGATTGATAATCATCATCTTGCTTTTGTCTAGTCTAATTCACTATTATATATAACTTACTAGACCTTGTTCTTTCATCCATTGCTTTAAGGTCTAGTGTGGCCAAATCCCTATACTTTTGAACCTTGAGATGATATGTTTTCTTGAGAATGCGTGGTCTACTGCTTTGTCCACCCATCTTGCCAAAATTATCTTGTATGTTTTTATGTAATTCCTATTGATTGCTAGGGTAAATGCAAGGTAAAGTAGTTCATTTTTTGCGTCACAAGCTTGATTTCTGTAAATATTTTGTGTATAAATGTTTATGGTGAATGATTTGATTTTAAATACATTAAATGACGACTCATTTTAAACTAACAACTTAATTATGAAGACATTTGCATAATTTTTTTTGAAGTAATGCATTTTTTATAAATGGTGGACTTTTGAAAAAAAAAAATGGACTAGTAAGGTTGACTGGATTGTGAAAAAAATTCAAGAATTCATATTGAATTCCACTCCAAATTGTTTATTATCACAAAACAAGGGTTGAAGAATGAAAGAACAAAGATAATTGTGAAATCTTATTTTGTGAAACCTTAACCAAATGGTGGTTATGAACTTTTGAAGGGTTACAATTGGACCTTGTTTTCAAAAGTCCTTTTGAAATGAATTTTTTTCTTTCTTTCTCAAAAACATTGTGCCCATGGGTTTTTCTTTTAGGATTTTCAAATCGATTTCACCATACCAACTAGTTCAATATTTTTCAACATGAGTTTTGACCTAGTTTTAAGAGGTTTCACAAGTGATTAACATTAAAATAGTCAAAGATTATACTATTGAAAACCTTAGGAATTGAAACCATATCCATATCGATTATTTATATATGATTGTTTGTGATTTTTGTGAAAGTTGTAGTACCAAAAATGAGCCACTAGATTGTGCATTTACCCATTCTTGTGTTTCTTTTTGTTCTAAGAGGAGTCTTGAAAGGTTTGTAACAAATTATGTCCAAAGGCTGCAATGCATGAAATGTATGTGAAAGTAATGTAACCATATTTAGCCCAAATGTTTGTGCTCACTCAATTGCCTCAAAGGTGACATGGGATCCATGGCCATCAAAGATGAACAAATGCCTATTTGTGATAATGACACCACTTGGTTTTGACCTTTTGAAGAAAGAGAGGAATTATTTGAAAAGAAATGCATACATCCATGTTTATGATTGCATAGCCATATAGGTCCTTGCTTTGCAAAGTTGAATGTAGTCATTTTGTATCTTCTCTTTTGGAAATGTAAACCTTTGGCAATGTTGTCCTAGTTGCATTAACAACACAATTAATAGTCAACCATTCCTTGGATTGGAGAATGGTGTTATACACTTGTTGAGAACCTCGTCTTACCAAAAGCCTAACTTTTGCTTGTTGTCCTACTTGGATGCATCTTTCATTAAAGTTCCAAATATGACATATATGATTTAGAAGATATTTGTGTTTATTGTACATGGCTTGTAGGTTTTGGTAGAAAGTCGGGCATCATTTGACTATTAATGCTTGAGCTCTACTAATATCTAATCCTTTAATTTGACAAATGTTAAATTCAAGATGTCGACAATTAAATTAATACCATCACAAGGTCCCTAGTACTCTTCTTTGGAAAAGTGTTGGCCTTGTTTGGGTCAATTCTACCACTTTCATCTTCAATTGTTGCCAGCTTATTGATAACCCAAAGTTTTGGAGAGCCAAAACCTAAGAAACACCAGTTGATCTTCTTTTGCTATTAATACACTTGTTGGTCCTGTTTTCCTAAATGTTATTTTTCCATACAAATGATTAGACAACGAGGTTATGGTATCTTCTAGTGCCTACTTGCGTTCCTCAATGAAGTTGTTCCTCTTTCAACTGCATCCATGGCCTCCTTCAATGTATGGATGCTCCATTTACCTCCAATACTCATAGGATTGGATTTGTTGACTTTTCGTTGTTTTATTGTTGGTTCTTGTGATCTAGAAGATGGTGAGACATTCTCCTTTTCATGGTTGGGTTGGTCATCCAATCCATTTTGCCTCATACAAAACACATTCAACATCATGTTTTAGAGCTCGCAAGCCCCAACCTTGAACAAGTTGGGTGTGTTTGGTTTAACTTTACCAGAGGTCCAAACCTATTTTTTTAATATTTTGACCAACTTTTAAAAAAATGTGAAAGATCAAAGTAAATGTGAAATGTTTATGCCTCTAATTGTTTGGAATTTTTCATTAATGCATAGACGTCTTCAAGGTTTCACCATATTATATCATGGTGAATTTTTTTTGTAGAGGCAGTAAATGTGTATAGCAAATTATGATTTCTTGGACTTTGAGAAATCTACCTCTCTTATGGCTATTTATATTGTACCTAGGATTATAGAACTATGTATCTAGTGGTAGTATAAAAATTCTTGAATATTTGATTGTGAAGTTCATCTATTACATCCCTTTTTTAGATGCCTTCTTGCATCCACCCTTGAATCTTAGTTTTCTCTCTTCTTTGACAACATTAGGATTTGATTGTTGATGATCATGCTCTTGTAGCTCCTCTTTGGTTAGCCTAGTGTGTGTAGTCTCCTAACCTAATTTTCAAGGTTCTTATTTAACTATTGTAAGTTACAAAGTTTGTTCTTCTTGATCTACTAGGACTCGTGTTTTTAATCTAGAGTTCTTTAATCCTTTTGTGTTGCTTGGCCTATGTTGATGTAGCCCATATGCTTTCAAAACTTTGATGAATGATTTGAAGTTCCTTTTTTCACAAATTAGAAGCTCTAACATATTATTTAAGTTTTCTTCATATCTTTGTAAGAATGAATTGTGTGTGCAAACTTAAAACATTACCTTGTGAATTTGGTGGTTGTCATTTTTGGCAGGAATGGGATATGCACAAAATTGAAGGGAAATTAAAAGGGCTTCCCTAATTAATGTAAAGGATTTGAGTATCCTTTGGATTCATGTAAACCCTAATCCTTGTATATGGATAGTTGTGTGTTATTTACCATAAATTGTAGACCCCATGATTAAACTTCTTCTCTCCTTGTATTGTTGAATCCAATTGCTTATCACCAAACTTTTATTTCCTTGCCAAACATGGGGCCTTTCCAAAATTAGCCCAATTTTTCCCTATAACCAAACATCGAATGAAATTTAGCTAATCACCCGTCACTAAACATGTCCCTTGTAAATATATTCAAACTTTTTACAAACATGGCCAACAATATTTCTATTAAACATAAAAATCTAATGGGTGGTTAGTAATATGAAAAACTTAGAACAAAATTATTTGAACCAAGTGTTTGGTGATAGCCTAAAGGATGAACGCCTATGAGAATTGTTATGTTTGAGTCAAAACCTATAACTAGGAGCCAAAAGGATTACTTTGGAAAAGGACTAAAACAATTTTTTCTAAGAAAATCCTTTTACATGCAAATGAATTTTTGAATGAATTTTTTGATAACTTGTAAACAAATTTAAAAACTCCCCAATGCATCACATCTTTTTTGTTAATCATTATTGAATAAATATGATATCTAACAATGTGTAAATCCTTATAGATTCAATGTTTCATCCTAAAAAATGATCAAAATTTAAAAAATCATCTTCAAAATTAAAATTTCACATTCTTGAGTTTTATTATACTTTAAGCTATAACTTTTCTTTATAGATCATGTAAACTATAACCCATTTATATGTGGTAAAAGATTCTTGAAGCTTTTAAATTCTAAAGCAATTTTGAAATGTTCTTTGAACTTTTAAAGTTTTAAAATTGCATATTTAAAAAAGTATGAGTGATTTTCAGTGTGGCAAATATATTCTTATCATCTTTATTTTTTTCAATGAAAATTATTTTATTATATGAGTCCTTTTGATAGTCCTTTGCAAAATTGATTCCATTTGACATAATAGGTGTTCATTTTCAAATGTTTTAAATTAAAACCAAAATTTAAAATTGGTTCAAATGAATTTTTACTTTAAATTCCTTGACATTCACATGCGAGGAAAATGACTAACTTGCCATGATTACTATGGTTTAAAATGGTAATAAAAAATAAATGCTTGATTTTAACTAATTATGTCTAACATTTGATGCCCTTTTTGGTTCTTAATTATGGGTTTTGACTCGTTTGCACATAGCCCCATTGTTACACTAGATGGATACTTGCTGATGGGCCTGTGTTTGGTGATGGGCCTTTCTACCCTACCATTATGGCATGTTCAAAGAGATGTGGAAACTAACAATAATTTAAATAGGAAATGTTTCATAAAGTTCCCCAAAGGAAAAAAATTTGAACATTTCAAAATAATACACTTGGTGAACATTCTTAAAATGTGGGGACCAAATCAAAACTACTTAAGTTACACATGATTTGCATATACTCTCTTTCTCTTTTTCTCAAAAGGCAACAAGGTCAAAAATTGAAATTTTATGCAAACCCATCCATGGGTCTGTTAGTATTTCATGACTTGCTCTCAACTAAAGTGAAAGAAGGTGTGATGAGAAAGTGAAAATAGTAATAGATGATGACCCATCTATGATATTTTTATGGCCAATATCATGCAAAAGGTTATTTCAAGATGTTGGCAAAAAAACCATGAATAAGGAAATGCATAGAGCACATGATTTAAATGACCCAAATTTCTACAACTTAAGTAAAAACAAGTGTTGTGAAATTCTTAAGTTTTAGGATGAACCTTTAGTTTCAGTGCCAAAAAAATTTATGAGGTTAATTTCCGTTCTGGTTTGGTTTTTTAATATAAAATTGGGAATTGGTTTTAGAGCCAATTTTTTAATGTAAGGAAAATTTTGATTTCGATTTTTTTAAAATTCGAAAATCAAGCCAGATCTTAGATCCAAGGTAGGTTAGGGTGGGTTTCAAATAAACTCCTAACTAGGTCTCATGACATCAAACATCCTCAAAAAGAATACAATTTTTTTTTTATGTATATATATTTTTAGATTGCTAGAGAGCTTCAACAAGGTCAATAAGTTCAATTATTCCACTTTGAAAATCTAAAATTATATTAATAATTTCTAACGGTCAAGTACCAATTTTTTAATGTCAACTAGTTTCATGTTTTCATGTCTCATACATTTGTGTGCCAACTTTGAAATGTGCATCTTGCCAATCTTGAATTCAACTTTCAATATCCCAAAACAACCCTCAAGTCTACCCCCTAAATAATCTTTTGATCATAAACCTTGAAATGCACCCCCTTTTGCCTCAAAACAACCCTCCAATCTATCCTCCAAATCACCCTTTTAAAAACCCCCAATTGCACCCCTCATTTTCTTTGGCTTCAAAACAATCCCCAAATCTCCCCCAATCAAACCTAATTTTTTTTTCTCAAACACTCTCCAATTCATACTCAAAACTACCATATTTGTGCCCTCCAACCTCCCACTCCAAAACCCCAAAAAATTGACTCAATTTTTGCCCCAACTTTCTTAAATTCAAGAGACCAAGCAAGCTCCAATGCAAAGTGGCATAAAAAGGAAAAGCCAATTCTTTCTTGAAATCTAACAGAATTTTAGATTACATCACATGTAATTCCTAAGGTTTGGGCCATAAAGTGACAACCTTGTTTCGGACATCATTTCAAAAATTTGTGACAACTAAAAATGAAAAATTGATTACATTAAATTTGACAAACACAACAATCAACCTTGAACAAAGAAAAGATTTGAAAAATGCAAGAAAAAAAAAAAAAAAAAAAAAACCCACCTAAACCCTATTATTACTTTTATTCAACTTCATTAGCCCAAGTGATGCAATTACATCCTCATTTTTGTCCATTAATGTTTTTCTCATGTCCATGAATTTATCCAGGGATAAAAACCCACCAACATGGATATCATTGGGCCAATTCTTGTATATGTTTATAAGCATTTAAAAGATTGTCCATGCCCAATTAAGAGCAATGTAACTTTGTGCAAATATCTAAGATATTGAAAAAGAATGTTGCCTCCATGGAGTTATATTTTAAACCTTAAAAGAAAAACTCAAACAACAAACAAATTATCCAAACAAACAATGATGACAAATTGGGACTAGGAAAAGCCAAAAAACAAGCAATGATTATAAGCAGCCAAGAACTAGGATCATGAGGAACGAATAAAAAGGCAACAATTATAGGCACCAAAAATCACAACCAAAAGATCAACGACTAGACCATCACAACCAACATGAGTAGAAAAATAAATGATGGTGATGCAAATAAAAAGAAAAAAAATGAGAAGAAAGGTGATGGATATTTATTCGTGAAAAAGATGTACACCAAAGTGAAAAATGAAGCTCACAAAAATGATCCACAACTAAGAATGCCATGCAAAAAATCCAATGCATATTTATTCGTTTGTTTGTTTTTGAAATGAAAATATGAGGGCAATGCCCACTATAAGCAAGAATGCGGAGGAAAAAAAAGATAAGATAAAAAGAGTGAAGATAAAACCAAAATACCTTAAACCATCGACCCTAACCCCAAACAAAGAAATAGAACCGGAATGAGATTTTTAAATGAACTAACTTGGTTGTGGTTCTTACACTATGTAGGAAGTACATGTACAATCGATTCCATTTTTTGAACACTTAGAACCTGACGTTAATTTTCAACCCTATTCTTGAAACCTAACCTAACCCTGATTCCAATTCCAACCCAATTCCACAACTAAAACCGATTTCCAATTATGTTCTCGGTACTCAACATCCGAATTGCCCCCAAGCAAATGACGAACTGGGCACTCTCACAACATTGATAAAACGATTGTTGGGTAGGTAGGCACTCTCACAACATTGATAAAACTATTGTTGGGTAGCTATCTACTTCAAATACTTCAAATACTTCAAATACCCTTTGAATGATACCATGACTGAAACCATGATGGTGAGGACTAGCTCTATAAGGCAGGCATTTCAAAAAAACATAATGCCCCAATTTTCCAAAATGCATGTTATCATTTTTCCTCCAAGTGACAGCCAATGGATATCATGGGAAAAACCTTGTTTGTTTTAAAAATTGTTGTAGTTTTTATGAACTGTAAAGCCCAACCCCATAGGCTTTACCTTATAAGAGCCTTCTTGTCTCAAAAAGAGAAAGGGAAAACCTTGCTTGGGTTTAAGCAAAAGTCTATTAGAAATTTGGGCCACCACTTTTTCACTTTGAAACCAAGCTAATGCCGATTCCACCAAGTTTCCACCATACCTTTGGATCTACATCCCTACATTTTTTCACTTTCTTGTTTTGTGTAGTGGGGCATTTTTTATTTATTTTTGTATTTGGCCAATTTTCAACACTTGGCAACCAAAAATAAATCCAGTGCCAATCATAAAAAGGATTTTTGCGAGAAAAATGCCTCAAAGTTGCCATATTTCAAAGGAATGTTTTTTAGAAAATCCCCATATATAGACAATGGGTTTCAACAAGTTGCCACAAAATGCTTCTGAATCAAATTTTTTACTTTTCTCTCTTACCTATAGCCAAATTTGGCTAATTCTTGTTATAGATAATTGTCAATGTGGGCTACATAAAAAAATTGGCAAAAAAAAAAAAAAAAACTTTGCCTCTCAGGTCGGTCTTGAGCCAGCAATAAGTTACTACAAAGTTGAATCAAAATTCTACTTTCTGGATGAAAAAAACATACTACTACAATTGGCATGTGGCCATCATCCACATTCTAACATACAAGCAACTATACTAGTGCTAGCCAAGGAACTAAAAGCGCGGAGGGCCCTTCCCCACATATTATATGTTTTTTTGGGGTAAAAAAATGAACAATATTTTCACATGATTGAACTTCTTTTACCAATCTCAAATGTAGGTCCACATACCCATTTTATAAAGAGAAGGCATACATTAAAAATATGTGAAAGTTTTTCTTGTCAAATTCCTCAACATTAATTAACAATACATGGTGATTGTCTTGGTGGATTAATAAATCTTATTAGGAATCTTGCCTAGTTTTGGCACCCTAATGGAACACATTATCTAAATTTGACAACTTTTAACTTTTTTTTCTCGAGATATAGGGCGAATTTTTCAGATAGGAACTGAACATGATCTTGATAAAAATATTCAGAAAATAACTCGTTGCTGATCTTGTCATTGGTTGCACTTAGACTTGCAAATAAACTTGCAATATCTTCGTGCGAATTGGCCAACAGTAACAAGATATAAAAATCATCTTCTTTATAATGATTACTTGCAAGTAAATCCATGACTATTCTCTTAGTAATCACAAAAGCTCTGGGCAAGAACGAGAACTGCAATTTCCCTCGCAAGGATAGTCGTTCGTGAATTGCCAACAAATCCTTAATACATATTTTTGACAATAGAATGTCGAGACGATCCTCAAAGCCTTCAACCAAACATCGGACCAAACCAGCAACAGAAATCAAATCCTCGTCGTCCATTGGATGATTAAGTGTGTCTGCAACCATTTCGATGCTACCTAGGGCCACCATCTTGTTTGCAAATGCCTTATTCTGTGCCATGTCTTGCAATAGTTGAATCCATGTTGGATTCAAGGGTTGCGTACTGTAACAGGCCAGAAATAGCCGTAAACCTCCTTTGGCATCTAAATCTTCAATAACAATATCCCCATGGCACTTTATCAAATTTGATAAGACATGCATACAGACTTTAGAGTTTTGATGAATGACTCTTGTCAACAACTCACAAATAGTGCCTTGCAATATCATTTCCTTTGCAATGCTCTCATGCTCCAACAAAAGTTCCACCGCACCTGGCTGCCATACGTCCGGCCAGAAGTCCTGCGATATGTCCGGCGTTGAGGACAATCCGTCCAGCCAGAAGTCCTCCCATAGTTCGACTGCTTCAACCACTTTCTCCACTCCCACCTCTATAATAAGTTGTAGTGCGACCTCTTCATGTAGAATAGCCAGATATTTCAAAACCCAAGGAACATTCATGATGTCCTCCTTTGTCCCGTGTTTCAATATTGACACAAGTGAGTGAATGTGTCCAGTGGATGATATACTTTCAAAAATTACCTTGTGGCGAAAAAATTTCTTCACACGTTTCAAGTTCATTCCAGTCCATCTTGGGTCTTCAAGATAGAAAAGCAACTCCACGCCCCCATATTCTACAAAATGGGTTGCACCATTTGTAATATCTACCAAGTTGGCTAACAATTTAATCAAACGACGAAAAGAAAAAAGGAAATGTGGTACATATAAAGCACCTCTTTCGTTGACCCTCTCTCGTATATGTTGTAATAGCAGCTTCACATATTCAAAAATCAACTTTGGTTCAAAGACAGGAACCTCGGTGCCTCTTGAACTATTTTCCACATGGTATAAAACAACATGTGACAAACATGTGTTGTCTAGCACACAAGACTTCATTGGCTTCCTCATCACATCCTTATCCTGTTCAAGAACATTCTCTTCTAAACTTGTGTTCCCAATCTCTTGCACATGTAGGATCAATGCCATAAGGATTTGACCAAATTGAAAAAAATAGTCATCATCTTTTTGGATCATTTCAACTATGAAAATAAGTAGGGGCTTGTGACAAATCATCTTTTTTGCAAAGACATTACAATTTGCCATCTTTAGCATTATCTCACACCAACCCCCCCCATTACAACTAAAATAATGTGTGCAAAGATGTACAAAATTTTCAATGTCTCCATCAACCAAAAGGTTTTTTGCACCAGCATTGATCGTGAGCAAAACCAAAACTCGAGCTGCTGTCAATGCTTTTTCCTCATGATCCTCCTCATGACCGTGCATCAAATGTAGAAGAGCCTTTGCATCTTGTTGTGTTGCCTTGTAGAGTTGATATACTGCAAGAATTGCATTTTCAGCATCACTGTCCAAGAGGTGATGAAGCAAAAAGTGAAAATCAGAAAACATTTCATCAAAGATAGCACCGATTTGCCACAACAACATTTTGGCATGAGCACTTTTTTTGCCATGAATGGATAGGAAGATGGCCAACAACTCCCTTCCCTGCTTCAATTCCCCTTCTTGATCACAAAGAATAGTAACTATATCAAAAGGCTTTTTCAATTCCAAATATTCCAGCACCAAGTCATGCAATCTCAAATCTCCATATGCAGATCCATCAACCAGGTTCTTATGGATCAGACAATCGACCACAGCTTCAAAATATTCTGCTTCTCCTTCAGGTTGCATGCTCTTCCATGCCAACTTCACTACACAGCTTGGAACATCACCAGAGAAGAGTGACAACGCTTGAAGCACACTCCACATAAGGTCCTTAGAGAACATCTTGTTTTCACCATGGTCCAAACTTAGATCAATTGCCGCAAAGATGGTCCCATTGTAATCATGTGGGGTGTACTCTTCTGCACTTGCATAATATTTGAATTGTGCATACACTTTCTTCCAAGCATTTTCAATTTTTGGCGTATCGGACAAAACTGAACCCAAAATTGAAACAGCCAACATGCATCCCGAGCACTTGTGTAAAATCTTTTGCGCTACATCCTGCATCAATACAAACTTTGATGAGTATCTTGAAATCTCCATACTCTTGATTGAAGGTAACTACATCCAAGCAAAAATTGTATCCTTCAACATAGAGAGTACTTCCATATAAGGACTAAAAGACAGGGAAGACAAAAAAACACAAAATGGACAAGTAGTTCAAACTATATCCTCCATCTTAGCACAATGTTGACAAATATGGGCCAATGCAAAGCCATGACAATTATGTTGAACATAGTTAACACCAAGAGAAAGAGGAATGTGGCATTGGAGCCTCCATTCATTTACAAGCATTTGGAAAAGAATCATGTGAAAGAGCTTTTACCTCACATCCTTTAGGGAATGTAGTTTCCTGTGGATCATTGGCAGCCTTGCTTGCAAGTAATTTTGCAGCAAGATCATTGTTGCTCCTTTCATCCACCTTAATCCGAATGGCTGGTAGTTCTTTCAATGGAAACCTAGAAGTGATTAACAACCTTGACCCCGTGTTTCTTGGTATAGGAGATTCAATAATCAATCTACTACTCCAAACATCGTCCACCACTAGTAGCCAATTTTCATGAAGGTTATTCAACTGCTCCTGAAGCATGTTAGGAATGCTCCTACGTGAAGGTGTTTGAAGAACCCCTACCTGTAGGCACCCATTTATTAGGCTATCAAAAAGAAAATCACAATCTTCTTTTATCTCCTTACTTCCTAAGCTCAATAATATAACTGTTATAGAGAGGCAACATAGCAAACCCATTCTAGACAACAATACTATTGTTTCCCAATTCAAATTATAACAAATGTGCTTAACTTACTTTCACCAACAAGTCGAAATTCATAGTTTAACATTGATGCTAAAAGAAGTTAAGACATCCAATCAAAATACTAAACGTTTCGTATGTTTTCACATGTTGTTCCACCTCATGGGACTGTTTTAAAGAATGGGCCTACCTCGCCATGTTGCGTAAGTTGTCGTAAGAGCTCTCCTTGACTTGCAATTATATCACAGTCATGGCCGTACTTCATTTGAAATACTCCCCCAGGAAAAGTGTCATCTAAATCCATGGCATGTTTCTGCATAACATATTCCACCAAGGCTGTCTTCCCAACTCCAAATTTCCCATGCACTATAATATGTGTTTCACCTCCTCCTTTCAAATGTTGCAATAGCTTTTCAACCAACTTGGTAGGCTCCTTATAAAAGCGAAACTTGAGATGAAAAGCCCTCTTGATGATACTATGTTCAAATGAATCCTACATCCAATGATGGTAGTTAAATCAGCTTTAAAAAACCTTCTAAGATGGAACCTTCTCATGCATATATACACACTTCTATTACATTCTACTAAAACATTTCTTGATGTACCAAAACATGTCATCTCCAAGGACTTTTTTTCCTTCTGGTTCTTTTAATAACACATACAAAAAAAGGATTAGATTCACCATATGCAATCAACGACCCATGGGTTAATTGCAAGTTGTGACAAATTTACAAAATACTGAAGGTCATGCTTGCTATTTGCCAATTATGTGTTCGTAAACACCTTCAATTCTAACCGACCAAACCTACCCAGTGACAAACAACTAAACAAAACTATACAAACAATGGATACAACACATGACGTAAAGAACTGAACCCCAAACTTGGAATTCCACAAATCCATGTTCATGTAATAAAGGAGAACTCTTGACAAAGAACTTCATAATTTGAAGTTGTGACTATTGGAAGAGTGGAACTTTAACAAAATCATGTGATAAATTACCTGTTGCTGACAAATCTTCAAAAAATCCACAAGTTTAGTATAGCTTGGATGTTTCTTGCTAGGAGGATTGCATAAGGTAAAGTGGTCACCATCCTCAACAAGATAATAGTTTTCCCCTGCTAATCTCTGTGCTCCAGCCTTTTCCACCAACTTATATCCCTACGAGACCATTCCAATTTTGCAACTTGGGCCCAATCAGCGACACTCATTACTACCTTGACATTCATCTCCAAGACATAAATGAGTATGGTAAACAAGAAACCAAGAATTTTACATAGTTTGCAAGGCCATCAACGGTTGAGAGGGTTCTGCACAATTCATCTAATTTGCAACTACATGGAGGCAAATATTCATGTGTATTATTCAGTACTCACCGCATCTTTTGTAGGGATTCCTTCCATGAAAGCATACACATTCGCCCGCAACCCATTCATGATAGAGTCAAAGGTAGTGGACAAGTTTTCCATCCTTGATTGATGTGGTTTCAAGTTCTCCATGAATCTAGCCAACTTTGCTCCAATGGATTTATCTGACCAATTTGAGGTGCATCTTTCGAAGTAGGGTTCTAGCTCTGAACCAGCATGGGGAACCGCATAAAACACAATGCCTTTTAGATTCTTGAGAAATTTGTTGGCACATCTCTTGGAGTGTTCATCGAGCGCATTTTTTGCCCTACTGTATACCCTCTTATTTGCCTCCTCCACCAGACTTTTGATTACAAGACCCCCAAAACAGTGGCCTACAAGAACAAACCCGCAACGTTGACCCAACTTCCACCTGTAACTGTGAATACCAAAGCACATTAATTTTAGTTGCTACAAGTGGATGGACCCATCCACATCAGAGAACAGATAAGAGTTTTCACAACAAGTTTATACATACATAACAATCCCAACAAGTAATTCACTTCTTCATGAAGCATCTAGATCCACTGTTATTCAAAGCATCCCTTTCAATTCAGGAAAAAAAATGGCACTAAGCCACCTTTGGATGAATATAAAAAGATGAATTTGTTGATTGTACACCTACACACAACAAGGATTCAATGGTTAAGAAAAAAACCTGAACACAAGGTTTTGAAGTATATTCCTTCCTAATTCAGACACATCTTCAATGTGTCCCTTCTTCTCAGTTTGTACAGCACATGAATCATATGACAATGCTAGCACTCGTATGTTTCCACCCAAGTCATGTGGCAACCAATTTTGAGCCCAACAATCTTGAGGGTTGGTACTGCTTGCCCAAGTTCTCTTCCAAGTTTCCACTTCATCAGGCCTTTGTAGACCATGAAAGAAGACCACATCAAATTCAGCAACAGATACATCGTCTTCAGGCGGCCAAAGTTGATGCACAGCTTGATCCTGACAACCAAAATACCACAACAGAACAACAATGAGATGATCATGTATCTCTAAATGCTAGTGAAATTAATGCAATATCACTGATGTTCATTTGATCCCAATATTTTGGATTCAATTAACAAGCTGGTCCTTCCTGCAGAATTCAGCACCATGCTTTGCTGAGGTTTTAAGGTACATCCTAGATTGTTATCTAGAAAAGCTAAGAGGATATATGCAACAATCTTATGGACTGAATAATATTTTAAAAAAGGTTTGGATCACTCACATCCTGACTGGAACAACTTGGAAGAGCTACAAACTCTTGAGAATCAGAAGAGAAAAAGTTTTCAGACAATTGGGAAGGCGACTTTCTCTTCTTACTGCCCATCATCACTATTTCAACATCTTGGTCAAACAAAAGCTCTTGTCTCCCCTCCACATGAAATTGGAGATAACCATAGAAGCAAGTTGATATTGAAAAAGTAGTCAATTCTGTTGGCAAATCAATTGTTGAATCAAACCTATTGTGTTTAATAGAACATCCATGTACATGTTGTGAAAATCATGGCCTCCTTGCTGAAGATTGTCACCTGATTCATGACTGTCATACCAAAATCCCATCAAAATAAAAAGTCAAACTTGTTCATGAATTTGAAATGAAGCCCTAAGAAGATGAACATGGTGAGAAATTTGTACAGTCCTACAACTGTAATTTCATTAACCTATCACAACACTTCACAACATCAAAGAGGACAGCAGCACTGACACTAGAATGCATTTCATTCCATCATACCCTCTTCAAGGAGAGCTCCTTTGTTAATTTTTCTCAACAGAATCAATTAAAGCTCAAATGTTTGGATAGATTGTTAGCCCATCAACAATGGCAGACTCACAACAAAGAGTTGACTTACAATGAACAAGGAAACTGTGTTGGCTGTGAAGTTCAACAATTTTTACCTGTTTAATCTGTGTGCTATTTTCAAAGCCAGGGACATATTGAAACCACCATAGCCATGGCCACGTGGTTGCCAAATCTTCACCCCATGAAGATGAATAGCTAAGCTGGTGACCCAACATAGCTATCCTTCTTTGCTGGGTCGACTGCTAATATTTCGCATGCAGCGACTTGAGCTATTGGGTGATGTGAGGCACACAGACAAGCTCCCTCTCAATCCCACACACACCCCAAACCAGAGCCTAAGTGCCACTACATGAACTCTTCACATTACCAAGCACTGAAATTGGTTACAGCCTCTAGCACTTGTCCAACTCGGAGGGTGCAAGGCACCTTGAATACACTACCTAATATTTGGGTTCCTGAAACCTTAGGTTGGGTTCACCTTTTGAACTCAGAATCTGCAGCAAAGAGCTCGGAGATTTTGGAGATGCAGAGGCAGAAGAACGAGAAGGATTATAAGAGGCTTGAGGTACCTATGCCGTGGTTGCAAGTACGTTAAGTGACTCTAAGACTCTAGCAATTTCTGACTTGGCTCGACCTTCACTGCACTGCTCTTCTTTGTACTAAAGTGTTGGTGTTACAAGGCCATGGCCACGCTCAATGTCACTCATTTGAGTCTTGTCGATAATTGCCTCTGCGTTGCACCACTCGTGGCACCACCATCCTATCCCTCTTGTTGTGAGCTGCGCACGACACCACCATCCCGAAATCTCTAGTGCATGATCTCGTTCTTTTCGGATCCTTGCTACTGTTACTGGTGGCGGCGACGAAGCATCATGTGGTTCTCTTCACAAACTGAAGTTGTGAAGTCACCCCATATTGATTCCATTGCTGTAGTCGTGCCCCTTCTGGTCCCACTCCGCCCTACCCTAAGCAACAAGAAGATGGCCTGGCCACAAATATTCATAGAATACAGAAACACCACGACCACTGTCAAGCTCGCTGTGAACCCCCGCTGAAAATACCAGGACAGTACTAGTAACGTCAGACTGAAACCCCCACACCATCCGTCTGACGATGAAACTACGAAGTTGCATCTGGGCGTTGAGAACCGAAGGAGGAAAAGATGAAGGTTCACTACATGACTTCACCGCGCACCAAGCAACAGAGAAAACTATCGTGACAACAAAAAAGGAAGCAACGACTGCACTGAACATCCCCTAAAGAGAGCGAGCAACCTGGTCAAGCAGGAGCTACTACCATAAGAAGAGCAACTTCTCACGCTCTTCTCAGAATTTGGGGGTACCGTGCTGGGCACAAAAACCCAGGAAGGTTTGAGGAGAAGTTCTTTCTTTAAGAACTTTTTAAAAAGTTGGAACCTTTTTTAAATGAAAGATTCCTCGCAATCAAATTGAAAATTTTAGCTAACAGAAAATTCGGTTGTGGATTTAAAGATAAATCTGTTTGATTAGGCGATTGGAAGTGAAGGGTGAATTTTTTAAAAGAGTTCTTTATTTGTTGAGCAATTATTGAGATCTGTATGAGAGTCACAAGCCTGCTTGCACTATTCTTGCTGAGCATGACAGTGTGGGTATTGCTGGTTGACAAAGTCTGCAAAGCAAATGTTTAAAAAACTTGGGACCTCATAAGAGTAAAAGATTCTTTTAAATCAAATTGAAAATTTTGGCAGACAAAAAATTAGGTTGGGGATTTAAAGGATAACTTTGTCTGAGGAGCTGATTGGAAATGAAAGGCTAAATTTTTTTAAGTGGGAGTTGGGGGACGTTTGCATGTTTGGGTGGGGGAAACAGGAACTCGGGAAAGGAAAATCCTTAATTTACAACTTTGTTGATGATGCATGGAACATGCACAATCTCTGACTCAGTGAGGGGACGAGGATCATCCTTGACGTGATGGCCGACAACGTTTGTCACTAGACAATTGTTGGTTCCCTCCCCGACTTACCTTGAAATAATATATGACCTTGTGGGGTCCACAAAACTTGTTGCTTGCCATTTCTGGGTTCCGTCCCCAACTTACTTTGAAATACTATATGACCTTGTGGGGTCAAAATTTTTGTTGCTTGCCATTCGTGGGTTCTGTCCCCGACTTTTGCTGAAATACTATATGACCAAGCAAGTCAATAGAGTGTCTGACACAAAGTTTATGTGGGAGGCAACATTTGTCACTTGCCAATTGTTGGTTCCATCCGCAACTTACTTTGAAATAATATATGAACTTGTGGGGTCAACAAAACTTGTTGCTTGCCATTTGTGGGTTCCTTCCCCGACTTACTTTGAAATATTATATGAACTTGCTGGGTTGAAAAAATTTGTTGCTTGCCATTAGTGGGTTCTGTCTCCAACTTATGTTCAAATACCATACGACCGAGCAAGTGAACAGTGTCCAACACAAAGTTTATGTGTTCAGTGAGAATTCCTCACTTCTGTGTGAAAGTCACAAGCTCACTCACATTATTCCAGCTGAGCATGGCACAGTGTGTACAGTTAGTTGGCATAGTATACAAAGCAAACATTTAGATTTAAGAATGAAATGCCTAGTCCTTTTGCTTTTTGAAAAGTTTGTGGCAGAGCTTGGCAAATAGTGCTATCTAGGCCCTTCCCATGTATAAGAACCTGGACTATGCATCCACTTTTGGTAAATGGGTTTCCAAAAGCATGTCCCCGTACTAGAACAATATTGACAATACTGCAAGAACATAATAGAGAGCCTTCACAGCATAAACCATTATTATCATGCTACACTTGCTTCAACATCATGATCATAGTGTTGCGTCAATATAGTGTGATTGATATTAATTAGATCATGGTTATGCTTATAACCTTTTTCTAATTTTTAAAGGAGCCATATTCATTGGTCCATCAGCAATTTTATCAGAACATTGGGCATGCCCCCAATAGAAGCACCTCTTTGGATCCTGAGTTGCAAAATAAAAACAACTGTGCTCCCCTTATATCACCTTTTCAGTTCTATCCATGGGAATTCAACTTTGGGCGTCCGATACCGGATAAAACCCAGGTGCTATTGGGAACATCCTCCGGAGCGCATCTGGGAACAGTTTGGGAGCTTGATGTGAGGACATTTAGAACTGGGAAACCATTTGGGGACATGATAGGAACACATTGGGAACAAGGGGGGCAAAAAAAATCCCTCTCCCCCTTGCCCCTCAAAAAGAAAAAAACTGCAACATTCATGAGTGGGTGCTGATTTGTTTCTTGTTTTTCTTCCTTGTTTAATTTCTGCCCCTGTCATTAGCTGAGGCCAAATATGGTGACCAAACAGTTTTGAAAACCAAAAATACATGTGGCCAATGGGTAGGCTGAAGCATGCATACAAAGTGCCTGGATTTTTTTTCTTTTAAGTTTTGGGTGGCGAGGGTGGGTGGAGGATTTTTTTCATTTTTCCTTTGTTCCCAACATGTTCCTTCAAGTTCTCAATGGGTCCCCATCAAGTGCCCAATGGGTTCCCAATGTGTACCCAAAGGGTTGTCCTAATAGCACGTTGCTTTGATCCCATATGTTTGCCCCAGAGTCCTCCCCTTCTCACCTATATAGCAGCGCCAACGGGCACTTCATCTTTCAATAGAATCTTATATTTAGGGGGAGCCTCCATAGTATCAACCTTAATTTTCTGATGGGCCAACCAAAATAACTCATTGAAACCAAAAAAAAAAATTGGACTTGTAAGGCAACCCTAGCTAATTCATATCAATCACACTACCTTCCAAGACACTTATTTGTTGGACTTATTATTCCCATGGATTGTCTACTGCACAATCTCTTTACACCTGCTGCAGAATCCAGATCTATAGCTGGTAGGCTACATAAAGTTGTCAAAACACAGGCAAGTAGTCTCCTCGACACTACAATTAATCTGGCGCCAGTCATCATGTGCAGGGGGCTCCCACTTACAGCAGACTTCGTCAAAGAAACCTGAATATAATATTCCAAAGGTGCATTTTTATCTAAGTTGTTTTATCACATCAGAAATGAAATTTGTGGGTCTCGATATCACCACCAGTTTCACAAAGCTGTAACAAAAATTTCACATGCTGAACATCTCCAATGGTTTCAGATTTGGAGTTTGGACACACTCTAAATGATATCATATGCCAAACCGTATTACCAGAATGCCAAAAATGAATTTGTAGAATGTTTCAGATGACAATACTTAGAAGACTTAAAATTCCTTGATTTTTGCTGCGCTAGTGTCCAGTCCCAGAAATCTGTTTTCCAACCGTCACCAGGCAAGATGGTTTTCCAAATGCATCAACCATCCTGCATTTGATGGAAGATCCGCGCACTCCCAAGGATGTGATGATGTCAAGGAAGGTCTTTTCTTCTTTACTAGCAACAACAAAACTGCAACTTCCAGAGTTTGAAGTTTGGTGATGCTGCCTCTTTTGTTGTATGTTCCTAGTGACCCTGTGTAGCTTGCAGTCAAAGAAGATGACACTAAAAAAAGGGTTAAAGACGTTTTTAGTGTTTTGGGTAAGGAAAGTGCATAATAGAATTCCTGTATTGACTGAATTTTGAATTGAGATTGAGGAGCGATCCTAAGCCAGAATGGCTTTACGAGCTGGATCATTGTGATCACAAGGAAATGGAGGGTAATGAAAGTATCAGCTAGGATGGACTCGTAGCAAGGACTTTTTAGAAGCTTCCAAGTGCCTTGCCTATGGAACCTGTTTCCGTCTTTTTAAGAAGGTCACTCGTGGTATTTTTGGTGCGGTCATTTTTGGTAATATAGTTAGAGGAAACCAACAGGTGTGCAGATTGGAGCGTTTTTTCTTGTAAAAAATCAGGGTTGCTGGGAAATCATGTAGCCAAGGCTGCTAAGCATTGTTGTAAGCTTGCAGAAAGAGGAAATTAAAGCATAAAAACTTAATCAGCATCTGGATGACCACAGTACTAAGCATGTGATTTTGAGAGTTCATAAAGGTAAGCTCACAGGAGAGTCAGGCATGGGAGGGTTTTCAGTTATGACAGAAGGCCGACAGTTTTCAGTGTTGTGCATCGGAGAGTGAAGAGTTCACATAGCTGAATTTAGAAAGGTGCTGTCGAGAGTGGGTATTGTAGGGAAATGCAGCGCTGGTCAGGGACTGTAAGAAATTTCAGTACTGGCATGAGGGCAGACAAAGAGCATGTGCTGAGGTTTGGTCTGAGGTTTAAGCTGTAACAGCAGTAATGAGCACCTCAGGCTTGATGTGGTCCATTATTCTTTGGAATATGTTGAAAATGGACAAAAGCTGCCATATATATATATATATATATTCTGTTTGAAGGATATCTTCCAAATTTTACTCCCTCTCTCTGCTGTTAAAATTTGATGACTTTTTTTTCGAAAACCAGGAAATTTGTGACAAAATATTCCCTCAATTGTTGAGATTAGAATCTGGAGAAAATTCGCCAGAAAACATAAAACCCACTGGTTCAGAGCCATCCTCCTAATATTGGTAGTTGTGCGGAGGCACCCTGCCACTTTCAATCACCTGATGGTTGTTATAAACTGAAATTGTGTGAGAATTGCCTATTGGATCTAGTTGAATGTAATGGATTATGAACAAGAATCAGAGTTGACTGCTCTACATATACTCCAGCAGTCAAGCAGATCCGGTACAATGTGTTACAACTAGATATGCAATATTTTTCCACCCTTTTCCCACACTACCCCCACACTACCCCCACATAGCAAGTTCAGCATTTTTCGTCGAATAATTTTTTCTTTTCTAAAAATGAGACCGATTAATATTCCTTCAAATTCTTCATTTTCCTTCATGTTTCTCTGCCTCATGACATCCCTAAACAATATTCCATAAAGAACAACCTGAGAAAAATAGTCCTTAATTTGGTGGAAACTGGTTTGTATATCTATGAACAAGTTCCATGATCCCCACCAATATGACCCCTGGACCTGTTGTATGGTGTAAAGCTCCTCTGGGTTGGGTAACTTCTTGTTTCTATATTACTTGTCAGGTGCTGGACCTCATCAATTGACTTCTGAGTCACCAAAGAAGATAATTCACCCCTTCCACCTCTTGTATCCTTTTCACAACTATCATCCACAAGGTCAAATCCATCATCACATGAAAGTTTAGTTGAATCTGCACCTACTACAGCCCCACCATCAAGCTCTGCCAATGCATGCAAAGCATGATTTCCAAGTGACACAGAACACTGCTCACCACCTACCACTTCACATGTACAAAGTGTTTCAGTGTGAGAGTCATGCCAAGTAGATTTGTAACCTGAGCCCAAGTTTTGAGACTTGCCCAATTCCCCAGACCATCACTTTACTGTTCCAAGTCCTTTAAGAGGCAGATCTCCATGACCAATTTGTGATTTGACCTGAAACACACAGCAGCAGGTGAGAGTGGATACCTTGCTTACAACCCAGATCAGCTCGAAGACTTAAAATAACACTTCCCTGGATATCTGGACCAATAGTAAAATGTTGCAAGGAGAGAGACTTCCAATGAAATCCTGCTGTGGATTGCTATGCCCAACCAGAATGTTGCATAACACATTTGGGTGGTGTGATCTACCAGAACGTCGGCCTGATTACTTCGACACATTTCTGGATAAGCTCATTTCCTGGGAGGCTGTGGCAGGGCGCCTAGCTCAAGCCAAGGCATTTGTAAATCTAGGGCAGCAAATTGTTCCAGAAAAGTGAAGTTGTGAAACTCATCCACTTGAGCAAACATAAGGAATCAATTTTGGTATGCTCAGTAGGTAGACACAAGGTTCTGGAAGTGTCTATACAGGGTTTGTGCTGTGGAGGACAAAAAATGGAATTGAAGGGCCAGATATATTTTCTCTAAATAATGAATGCTGTCAGTTAGTTTTTATGGAGTGGAGAAAATGTAGCTGAAGAGCCAAATGTATTTTCTCTAATTGATGACCATGGTCAGTCAGTTTTTGTATTGTGGAGCCAATGAGGACTCCTGGGTGTCTGTTTTTACATGTTCTGGGCCTTGTGGGTTGGCTTTTGGGGAGAAAAAGAGTCGGAATGTGTTCTTTGATGCTGTGAAAGTTAGTATGTAGCACGCTGTTGGGTTTAAGAACTCTGGGTAGTGGATGAGCTAATGTGGATAGTAAAACATGGGAAACCTTTTGTCTCTGCCAGACAATCTTGTGAGCAGATGCATGCATGATGTTGCTAGTGTCATCTCAACAGGAACTGCAACAAAGTATGTTTTGCTTGGTTATGACTCTTTGAGAGGTTGATTTAACACCGGACTGCCGGAGAACTGTTTAGGCAAGAATGTTGGGATGGCTTGTTAATGGAGGACAGAATTGGGAAATGGAGGATGCAAGAGAGGGAGGTGGTCTCAAGCGTGATAGGCAACCACATCTCTTGCTTGTTATATGGAAATAGCTTTGGAGATTTTCCACATTGAATTCTGTCAAATTTCAGGTAACCACATTCTCATTGTCAAAAAGATCTGCACTTGGCAGAAATGATACATATGTCGAATTCTGAAATTTGAATTGAGAAATGATGCTCGTTGAAAGAATTTTTGAGGTGGATATTTTTGTCAACAGTGACAAAACTGTAAAGGGTTCAACTGTAAAACTATATTTCTGCTGTTTTATTAGGTTCTAATCCTGATACAAGAATTTATTTAATATTTTAGAATTTACACTACAATGGACTTATCACTGTAATGGTCTCAAGGAATCTTTTTTTTGTGCCTGTTCTCCAGTGTGTCATTAACCTCCGCATTTCCTTAAATTTGAAAGTGTGAATTTCTGACTCTATAAACCTTTTTTGAAAAACTTTATGTCAAAATGAAAGTGTGGGTAGAGGTAACAGAGAGGCAGAGTTTGTGTATGTTCAATTTTTCATGTTCATTCATGGGTATGGGTATACTTCATACTCTTTGTTGAATGGACTAAACACTAGCAGAGGCCCAAAATGGGGGGTGTAGGTGGAAGTCAGTGTGGGTATGTTTACAGGATATTTTAAATAACAGCCAGTTTTGGGTAATTCAAAACCCTCAAAGAACCATCAGGTTTCATGAAAGAACCCACCAATTATTGTCAAGTTTGTAATTTGAATTTAAAATATTTTGCTGGGTAGGAGTCAAGTGCAGGTACCACAAAAATTCTATTTGCTGGGGTGGAGTAGGGGGCAAGTGTTTCAAATTTTGGCCTCTGCCAGTTATATATGCCTATATACCATGTCTAAGCCTCGAGTGGGTGTTTGATCCTAACAGCCATCTAGCACACGAGTGGAAGAAGCAACTTAAACAGCTACTACGTTGTAAGAAACGCATGTACAAGAAGCTGCAAGGGCGACAGTTGTGTGCACTAGCAAAGATAGATCCAGCCAGCTTCTGGAGGCAATATTCCAAGACCAAGGAACGATCCGTTGCTATCAGCAAAACAGACTTGGTTGCTGGCTTCCAGAAGCTACTGGAAGGACAATGCCCCAGTAATACAGTTGGGGCACAAGGTAGCTCTACAGATCAGGTGGTCTTGAACTTGTCACACCCTTTTGCAAGTGATGCTTGCAGCACACTAAACTGTGACATAACCTTAGATGAGATTGTGCAAGTGATGAGGAAACTCAAACGTAACAAGTCAGCTGGCTTAGATGGCATCAAAGCAAAGTTTCTGCTTGATGTTGGCGATATGTTGCATGTACCACTGCAAATTGTATTCAATAAGTTGTTGCAACAAGGTTATTCAGCAAGCTTGTCCACTGGAGTCATTCATGCATTGCACAAGGGTGGTGATGCTGTCGCAACCCTACTTTGGCCAAGTGTGGGGGTGAAGCCCAACACTTGGAAAAAGTGAGATTTGGGGTCCTCCGGGACTCCCGAATGTTCAGAGCTCGACAGCAGGACCCAAAACACCTCGCATTGGGGTGTTCTTGGTGTCATTGGAAAGGTCTTGAAGCGTAAATATCGAAAATGGCATCGCATTGGCCATTTGGATATCTGTCGCCCAAGTTATGGGCAAAAGAAGGGCCGGGAGTCAAACTGGCAGTTTGACTCCCGACCACTAAAAGTCGGGAATCGACCCGTTCCCGAAGTCCGAATTGGGAGTGCGATACGTCGTTGGAAAGATCTCGACGAGGGCTACAACTTTGGTTCAGACCTCGTCGAGATCCAACTCCGCAGTCGGGAGTTATGGCCGTTCAAAGTTCCGGGAGTCCCGCCGGGACGATTTCGGGACAACTTCGGGACTCCATTTCGGGAGTCCTGGGAATTTGTGCCATTTGGGTGTAGTCCCCACAACGTGGCGCAGAGTATACTATAGGGAGTATGGTGGTGGCATACTCCCGAGCCAAGGATGTGGTGAGTCCAAGTGAGTCCGGGTCCCCGTGGCTTGTCCCAACACCAAAAGAGTGCAAATGGATTCTAACCAACCCGTGTTGGTCTATGATGCAGGTTCGTGTGATCTAAAAGCTTGATCTCTTCCTAGTCTAATCCCGGGGCTCCCAACTCGACCCTCTACCCCTTTTTTTTTAGAGTTGGAAGCCGGGAGCGTGCTACCAAGTCTCAATTCCGCAACTTGACTTTGTGAGGCCTTCAAGTGGGTCTCACCCCCGTGACTTGGGAGCGCGTCAGATGCCTTGCAATTTGAAAACTACAGGGGAATCACAATGGGTCCTGTATTAGCTAAGGTGTTTGCCATGATTCTTGAGGCACGGTTGAACAGCTGGGCAGAAGTGAGGGGCATATGTGCCAGGGGACAAGCTGGTTTTAGGAAAGATTTCCGCACCACGGATAACCTGTACATTTTGCGAACGCTCATTGAACAGAACCTTCACAAACGCGAAAAGGTGTATTGTTGTTTTGTGGACTTTTGCAAAGCTTTTGATACAGTGCCCCGTGATCTGCTATGGCAAGTGCTAGATGAGCTGGGAATTGTGGGTCGCTTCATGCAGTGTCTACAAAGCATGTATAACCAGGATAACGTCAAAGTTATGCATCCAACAAAAAGGCTATCAGCTCGGTTCCCATGTGGCATTGGGGTCAAACAAGGTTGTCCACTGAGTCCACTACTTTTTGGACTGTACCTTGATGGACTTGAGAAACATCTAGATGCACTTGAGGGCGACAGCCCGCCACAGCTCGCAGACATAATAGTCAAATTATTGTTGTATGCCGATGATCTGGCATTAATGTCAGAAACCCCACAAGGGTTGTAGAAACAAATAAATGTTTTGTCTGAGTTTTGTGTTGACCGACAATTGGTCATCAATGTGAGCAAGACCAAGGTGGTGGTGTTTGAGAAACATCGCAGTGTAGCGCCAGAGTTCACATACAGAGGGACAACCATTGAGCGGGTTCAATCATTTAGATACTTGGGCTTAGAATTACATAGTACAAAAGGCATGGCAGCAGCCATAGCCAAATTGACTGCTGCTGGGAAGAAGGCGTTGTTTGCATTACGCCGCAAATGCAATGATCTGAGCATAACTGATCCGGAAGTAATGTGTCAGTTGTTCGACTCACTGGTATGCCCAATACTGAGCTATGCATGCGAGGTGTGGACAGGTTGTACAAAGGCGAAAGGGTTGCAACAAGCAGAACAAGTACATAGAATGTTCTTGAGAGGAATATTAGGGCTCAATAAAACAACAAGCACTTTTGCTGTGTTGGGGGAGTTTGGAAGGTATCCATTAGAATATTTTTGGTGGCAACAAACTCTCAAGTATTATGACAGACTACGGAAATCCACAGCAGATCGTCTGTTGTATTGTGCCTACCAGACCCAGATTCAGATGCTCAGCATGCTCAATGATAACCAACAATGTTGGCTCCGAAACGTGCAATTGTGGCTTAAAGACCAAGGTGTTGAGGTTCTCTATGCTAATATCAAGTGTGCTATAGCAAGTGCACATGCTTCTTACCTAGAATCCACTTATGGTGAACAGGCCAAAACCAAAAGTAGCAGATTATGTACATACCAGCTGATGAACACAAGCTGTACAATAGAATCTGGATACTCATATGCACATCAGAGGTATTTGCAAGTGATCACAAATGTTCAGCTCAGGCAATCTTTGTCAAGGTTCAGATGTTCGAACCATCGTTTGGAGGTAGAGTGTGGCAGGCATGCAAAGCCTAAGAGTGTCCCGAGGAGAGATAGGATTTGTCATCTATGTTCTTTAGGAGCTGTTGAGGATGAAGACCACTTATTATTAGTGTGCCCTGCTCACCATGACATTCGTTGCAAGTTTACTCAACAGTTAGGGAAACAATTGACACCGTGCAGCTTACTTCCTGAATTGATGCAGTCAGCTAATCAGAAAGCAGTAGCTTTGTACTTAGTTTCTTGCCTAGACAATAGGAGTGTTTTGCTCAAGTCAACTATGTAATTGTCGTCAAATGGATCTCTCAAGTCCGGGTATTGACGTTAAATAAAAAGAAAGAAAGAAAGAAAGATCCAAAATCAAAGAACCACCCAACACTGGTGGAGAGTGGAGACTTCTTGTAGTGTGAGCCAGGTTAGTGATGGGGTTGGCATTGCACCCTACATGTTGCCCTTTTTGATGCTTGTAGATATCTATCTTTCTCCTTTCCAAAAAGAAGAAAAGAAGGCATTGAAAAACTCTCAACTATGGTGTGTTCCTGTGCACACCAGCTTTTGAGGTGCAGCTTGCAGGGGTGTTCATTGACCGTAAAAAGTTTTGTCGATGCAGGAAAGAGGCTTTCTGTCTACAGAGATGTCCCTTTTGGCTTGTGTATACGATTGTTTTTATTCAACAAAATTTGTTGTCTCTTTGACAACAAAAATTGGGAGAATTTTGGGAATTTTTGTATAGTGTAAATTCAACTCCTTTTGCTATTTTCTTTTGCAATGTACACCAAATTTTCAGTATCAAAAGATTGAAAAAAGAAAAAGAGAAAAAAGACTCTGGTGTTTACATGTATACTCTTGGTCAGAATGAAGGATCAAAAGTATGAAATGATTTATGTTTGAATTGCTTTGTTACCAAATGAGAACTTAAGTTTCATTGAATTTTCTTACCTTATCCAATATCCTTAACCCTAATTTCATGTGGGATGATTGCATCTAATTTAGGAGGTTGAGCAGGGTTTCTTTTTGGCAATGTCTATGCTCCTCTTCAGAAAAGTTTTCCCAGAGACCCTTGCAATAAAATAGCAACTACAGGGAATTCTTTGTTTTGGGTCTGGTTGTCATCCAATGTTATTAATGTGTAGGGGTAAAGCTTGGGATTCTGGGCTTTACATGGCATGAAATGAAGTTTGATTTTTTGTTTGTGTAATAGTTGGTGGGTACACAGGTACCCACCAAATATCTGGGGGAAAAAAAATGATGTGAGGCATTTTGGAAATCGAAAATCTCCAAATACACTACAAAAATTCTTGGAAGTTTTTTATGCAATTTGGAAGATATATAAGTTGTATTTTCCTTCACCATATGACTGTATATCACTTTCAATTTCTCCACTCCTTTGAATAGCTTTGTTTTGGGATG
Organism: Sphagnum tenellum; assembly: GCA_963921925.1. NCBI lineage: Eukaryota > Viridiplantae > Streptophyta > Sphagnopsida > Sphagnales > Sphagnaceae > Sphagnum > Sphagnum tenellum. Next base: position 22,415,496 of record OY998142.1, on the reverse strand, counting down.
GACCTGTGGTTGTGGTAGAAGCAGTATGCCCATAGCAACTAGAATTGAAATTCTTCTGAGCAGTGACTCAAGGAACAAGGAACTATCATAGTCTGCCCACTTTCAAAACTTAAGTAAACTCCAGCATGGGGTGAAGCTTACAGCAGACCAAGTGCTAAGTGCTAACCAGTGTTTTTGGCTATTGAAAATTAGGAACAGACCCCCGAGGTTATTAGTGCAGTTCTTAGGATTGATTTATAAGTGCAATTGAAAGAAAAAGTCACAGACCAGTTCTCAAAATTTTGAAAAAGAAAATAACCATCCAGAAAACTGCCAGTTCTTTCATGGAAACCACAGATTCTTTAAGGGGTTTGAAACAACTGGAAATGGCTGTTCTTTGATTCTGAGTGAACCAGCATCAACAAGCACACCATGCAGGATGGATGGTATGTTGACAGAAAATACATTTTCATTGTAGTCTCGTCCCATCACCAACCACAGTGGTTAACTCTGTATTAACAATTGTGATGTATCTATTTACGTAGCAGCGACCTAGTGCCTTCCTTAGTTACCTAGTGACTGCTTATATCCCCTACCAACATTCACCATACTGAGGATACTTGCCCATGTACATAGGTTAGTTGCCTAGTTAGGCTAAGGTGGAAATCTCATACATGATAAGTTAGTTAGTTGGGGTTCATCCACAGCTCAGTCCAAATGGGTTTCAAATGGATTGCTCATTAATGGGTGTTGCGTCACATAATTCAATAGTAGTAGGGCTTAAACATTTAATTGTCCTTTTGAAGCCTTTTGTTTGCTCCAATGGTATTGTAAGATCCGACCTTCTATAATATGTGTGGTAGCAAACATCAATATTCAAGCAAATGAAGACAATTACATAATAGATGAATAAGTTGATCATGATCAAGACCAGAGGCATGAATATTTATTGCAAAAATTTTAAATATAGTTGAAACAATTCAACAAATAACAATTGAAAATATGCCTAAAAAATGTTGAAGAAGGACTACCTTTATTATGTAGATATGCTTCAAAGCCCTACATTGATTGAAGAATATATGAAGAAGATCAATGTTGTAAACTTAAAATGAGGAGAATCTTCAGATGCTATAAGAAAATAAACCTTCGCCAAATTTGGCTTAGGAATCCATGTGTTTGCACAACTTGCTCACTATTTTGTTTACCTCTAAGATAAACAAAAGGAAATAACAAATAGTTGATTATTTTAGTCACATGTTGTGACATCTATTCAATGCCTAGATAGCCCAAGAAAAAAAATTGTGGACAAAGCAATTGTAAAGGAAATCAAAGAAGGAAGGTGAAAGGAAAAGGAGGACCACAAATTGACAAAAATAACATATTTAAGGATTGCAACAAATTGAATAGCTCAAAAAGTGATTGAGAAATGCATGAAAACACAATTTGCTACAACTTGAACTCTAGCAATTGTAAGGGAGGTGCATGATAAATTTCACCAAAACTTTCAAGTAGACTTATAAGTAGATTTGAACAAGTATAAAGGCATGAATCTCGAATATTACACAACATGGCCTCAACAATAGGCTAAATAACAAACACGGGCTAAACAATAGACATAAGGGTGTCGAATAGCAAAGTTGATGCATTTTAATGATTAAGATTCATCAAGAACAAATATAATAAACAATGAATGTAGGTAGGAGAGTTGCATAAGATCATAAGACCACGATGTTTAGGAGGAACACCAAAACCATGGCAATTGGCATAAACACAAGATCACGACAATTAAGAGGAACACAAGAGCACAACAATCAAGAGGGCAAGAGCTTACGGGTAGGAGGTGTAATAACTAAAGTGTTCTAAACTTGAGAATGCACATCATTCGAAACCATCAATACAACTAGTGAGGAGAATATAACACCTCACACCTATAGTCTTTGAGAAACTTGCACAAGGGTTTGGTGAACGACATAATCTCACACCCATTACCTTTGATTTTCAAACCTAAACTAAACCATATCTTAGTTGTATGCTTAAAAGTGTACAATAAAATTTCAAAACATTAGTCATTGTTTCCTTTATCCATCTTGTTGATGAGAGTGCGCAAAGTCCATTACTTTGCATATGATTGTTTGGTTTTAGGCAGCAAAGTAAACTCTCATGGGTTGCCATGTGTATAAATGGGTTTTTTATTTCTCCTTTTTATCACCCAAACTTTAAGGGGGCATATTTTTCTCATTTTTCACCCATTTCGAATTATTTAAAAGGTTGTGGGTGCATTTTCTAACCCTTTACACTTCATCTTGAGACCCCATAAATAAATGAAGTGGATTAAATGAAGGGAGGTGATTGATACCCTAAATGTTTAGTCATTGGCATGTTTAACTATATTAATCTATAAGGAAAAAGGACTTAATGCATCTCCACCAAACAACATGAAACATTTTTTCATACTAAAATTTGGACAAAATATGTAATAGTGGCATAACATATGTCGTGCAATAGATATCACAAGGATAATGTGACCGAAAAAAATATTTTCAAAGTGAAAGCGAATTCATTGATGTGGATTGAATTATGATTATGATTGGCCTAGATGGAGATATTTAAATAGTCTCTCAAATTTTATTGTGGACTTTTTAATGGTTCAAGAAGGGTGAAACTAAACTAATTAAATGTAAAGGTTCATTTAATGTTGCATGTTGAAGATGTTTTTAAACAAAAAAAACTTAATTTATTATTATATATAAAGGTTGTAGTGCATGCAAATTGACTCAAATGCATTTATGTGTGTGTTGTGTTGATGTTAAATTGAACATGAACAAAATTGCTACAAGTGGTAGCCCTATTCATGGTGCATCATGTCCATTTTCAAAGGTGGTTCACCTCAAAAACCTTAAACCTTTGACTATACACTACTTTTCATGTAGAGTAAGACAAGGCAATTGGTGTTGCCATGTCCACCATCATTACGACGCCCCTTGGGCTCCAAGTAGCTTTGTGCAAAAAGTCTCCACAATCATGTGTAAACTTCAATCCAATTCATCTCTTTTGTTATGGAGAAATGAACAAAAGTTACAACTAATCTGAAGTAAAAACTAAAGACCCATACCCATGTTTTAATAGTTTTGGAAAACGAATGGAAAGTGGAGAATGCATTCAATTGTCCCATTCCAAAATACTTTGCCATTGACAATGAACACAATTGTTGAGGATTTGCATGAAAAGACGACGATAATTATAATGCATATTGAAATATGAATCGAAATCACAATAAACCAGTGATTTACAAAATTTCTAATTTTGTGATGTTGTTCAATTGGCCATTGTTCATAAGTACATTTAGCCAAACTCGATGATCTCTAAAATACAAAAAATTGATCACCTTTTAACAATATTGTGGGCAATTTTGGTTAAATTAATAAAAAATTATTTTTTAAGGGAATCTTTTATTAAATTGAATTTGTGGCAAATATTCCTTTTCCATTTTTTTTGCAAAATGGAAAAAATTCGTCACAAAATAAAATTGGTGCAATAAACATGTTGATTTTCAACTTTTGGCCCCATGTGATTGAAGGAATAGATTTAAAATGTACACATACTATGAATATATCATCCACCTTATCATCAAACCCTAAATAAAAGGTGAATGCATGTGAAACCAAAACCACACTTAGCACAATAAGTTTGGAGAGAACAAATTTAAAGGAAGAATTAATATTTAAACATAGAAACTTCATTACAAATTGTGAAATATCATTGATATTTGCAATACCAAAAAACATTGGTACATAACCAAATTTGAGTCGATTAGGTTCCTAATTTTCCCTTTTGGAATTTTACCAATATAATCTAATTTTATAATAACTTGATCAAACTTATGCAAAAATAAACCCAAATTTTATTTTAAACTTCAAGTCCATTTGTAACTACTACTCATCACAAGGTTCCCATGTGGGATTAACCCCAACTATAATTAAAATTGGAAAGTATGATCACACACAATAATGTTTACAATATGAATGCAACAAATTGATCACAAGTGGTTGATTATTAAGAATAAGGTAACTAATGAAACTTATTAGATTAATATGACATAGTCGTGGAACCAATGATTTTTTGGGTAGTTCATTTTTGCTAATTTGCAAGTTTGTTTTTGAGAAAAAAAATGGAAGACTATGGTTTTTCAATGAAAATTCACCACTTCTCTAAAATATGAAAATTGAAGAAAAAATATCGGGTTGAACACAATTGCCACAAGGCACAACCAACTTTCAATCTTGAAGTGTTAGTTTGAATTCATCTTTGTTGATAAATAATGATTTCATCCATTGGTGGTTAGATATTTGTGTATAATTACTTTTTTGTGTAAATAAAATGTGTTCATGTTACTAATTTTAAACATCCATGTCTAACATTACTTTAACTACAATTTGTCAAATTATAGTTTGAAAATATTTCATCCCTTTACATTATTTAAGGTCAAAGAATGGACACCTTTGGTCTTCAAGGATTTTTTTTTTTTTTTTGATGGAAATGTATGAATCGATAACTAGAGGAACGTGTAGTTGAAATAACATATATCAAGTAAAGCCTCCCCCTCCCTCTTTGATCACAATAATTTGTTTTAAAAAATCTAATGTGTTTGACACTGTCTCTTGTTATGCACCATTTGGAACTTGTTGGAACCCATCATGATTTTTTTTTTCATCATCAAAGGAATTATATTTTCTAGATTATACCTTAGATCAAAAAGCATGAGAATGACATTCCTCCAAATATTCCCTATTGGGAACTTGTAAATTTTGTGACATTTATTTTGACAAAAACAAGCCATGACCAACATGGAGAACAAAGAGGATGGTGTGAAATCTAAAAACATAATGCCATATAAAAGCAATTGTGAATGTCACCCCAACTCACCTAACACCATCTTCACCATGTGTTCCATGCATTTGCAAGTTTGATAAAAAACTTCGAACACATAAAAAATATAAAAATGAAAGTAATTCAAAGCTTTGCACATTTACACAAATTGTTGGTGGAGCTTTGGTTTGCTAGTGGAGCTTTGGCTTCTAGGTTCATTCTAATGTTGTTTTCTTGAGCTATGATCCCCTTCAACCCCTCCTTCCCCCCAAGACATGATTAGACTCCCATAAACACATCTTCATTCTTTGGTTCATTTTCCCTACCAATGAAAGCTTTAGTATATTCTTCATGTCTACAAGTCAATTACTGAGAACAATCTTTCAAAGGTCTTCCTTTGGAGGAATCCCAAGTGGGAGTGGGAGAGGAAACCCCTTCATTGATTTAGGTCCATAATAGATATAATGGTGGGATGAAGAATTCCATTTAATGAAAATTAGAGTTCCATCTAATGAAATCCTTTTCACTAAAGATGTTCTCAAAAAACCAAATATTATCAAAGTCCTCCTTAGGTGACCTTGAATACCAAGGAATCTAAATTATTTGTGATCCTTACAAATCTTTTTTTTATAAATTTTGTAATGGAATCATAATGGTGAGCATCCCCAAGTAGGTCCACCTTAATTGGCAACACTTTTGTAAAGGAAATTACAATAGTAGCCAATAAACAAAACCATGGCAACAATTTCCCTTAATTCAAAAACAATTTGGGTGAACTTTGCCAATTTTTTTATGAAAGAAAAACATTTCACCCAAAAAAGGTCTTTTGGTGATGTTACCACACCACATTATTGTCCCATTAATCATCTTGAATTAGAAATTTGATTGATTGTTAGCACTTGTACAAGCTACAAATTATGTAGATTTTATAATTTCATTAAGGCCAATATGGTAGAAAAATCATAATTTTGAAGATTAAAAAAATCTTGAGACATGGCTTATGAACTATGTCCAATTGTGCAATTTTGTTGAATCTAGGAATCAACATGAATACCAATGTGTTCAAATTGTTTCATATACAACTATAAATAAAACAAAGTATGTTAAATACATGTTGGCCAAAAAAAAGTATTATAAGACAAACAAATTTTTTGGAAATGATTTTAGAATTTCGAAAAAAAATCATTAGAAAGGGTGCATTAGGAAAGGTAATCATGTTAGTTCTATTGATAATTGGGTTGCATTCCAAAGGTTTGGAAGGAAATGTAAGAGACATGATTATTGGAAAAAAAAAACATTAATTGACTTTTAAATAAAACTTTGGCTCTTGAAGTGAAAGATTGTCATTCTAGAATGTCATAGAGTCCTCCATTCCCTATAAGTTTAATGCTTCAACAAGACATTCCAAATTTGTTAAATCAACTTTTAACCGACATTGTAGCATACGTTGGTTGAAAGTTTAAACACACATAAAAACATGACTACGAAATCCCTTTTGCCAAAATAATTAAATATTTTAATAATTTATGCTAGGTGTTAGTCATGGGCATAATATCCACCTTTCATTATTTAACATCTTAGAATGTTCATTTGGCTTTAGGACGCAAGAGAAGACTAGGTCATGGTTCATGTTGTGATAGGTCAACTATGAATGCACACCCTTGAACAAACATAATTGAATGAAAATGTATCATATTTTGTGTTCATAAGCTAACATTTTTTAATCTTTTGGAAGGAAGATGGTTAGGAATTCAAACCATCTTCAAATAATGTACACATTATTCAAACTTGAAGAAGATTTTTCAAATTACATCTCAACCCATTCATACGCAAAATGTTCAACATCCATGTTTCATCAAATGTTTATTCATATTACGAAATGGCCTTTTATATTTGTTCAAAGATGGAAAATTGTTAAACCATTTCATCTTTTTGTCCCACAAGAAATCATTGACATTTTGTGATATACTAAAACAACTTCTAATTCCCATGTTGTGATTTTTCCATAACATGTTTGTTTAAACCACTTTGACAATTAATAAATTATTTGAAGAAAAGTAATTAAGGTCCTTATGGTAGATTACATGTTATGTCACATGGTTGTAACAACAAAACAACAATTGGTAACTTGGTATTTCAGACAAATATAACACATGCATAAAATGGCCAACTTTGCAATACAGGTTGTGCAATTATTAATTCAAATTGTTTGTTGATTGATAGTTAACTACATTAATGGGCCCCATTTGTCAACATCCATTTAAATAGAAGGGATTATCTATGTTGTCACATAGATTCAATTGTTATAAAATAGTAATGAGAGGAATGAAAAACTAATACATATGGGTGATTTTTCAAAATTTATTGTTTGTCATCCTAAAAAAAATTTAAAAGATAATTCATACCTAACTCATTTTTCAAGCTTAACTATTGGACTCCTTTGCTAATGACTATTTCTTTTGCTACTAACTTTCTTAATAATTACCCTTCGTTCTGGAATTGAGGATTCTTTTGCCTCAATTCATGTGTCTGAGTGGATCTCGGCTTTGGTGATCCTAGCTCCAGATTACTGTCCTTGAGCCCCACATAAAAAAAAGGAAAAAGATTCAGATAATTCCATACCATCATTTGTTAAGCTCAATCAGATTTGTGCATTGAAGTAGTAAACCTCTAAACCTTAAACCCTTCCCCAAAGTCTACCTATGCTGCAGAACCATGATCTGATTTGTCTTGATTGGAGTGCCTTTCTTTTACATTGACAAACAGCACGAATCTGTGTAACATGTGCAGCAATTGTGCTAGAGGTTCTGACAACCTACATGATTTGAATCTCTGCAGAGAAGGGCAGCATGGAGGCCACAGCAAGTGGTGCTTCCTATGGCAAAATTTGAACTGCGAACACCTCCCTATGCTCTTGTGAGTCCTGCTCCCCTTTTGTTAAAACAAAACCAGGCTTCAAATTTGTGAAGAAACCTTTCTGGTCATGTGATAAGGAGCTGAAATACTTGGGGTTTTTCTGGACTTGGGTTTTGTGTGCAAGGGCAGGATGCGTTGGATCCACACATGAGCAAGCAGACACTGGAATTTCATTGGGGCAAACATCATAGGGCATACATTGACAACCTCAATAAGCAAATTGATGGCACAGATTTAGAAAGGAAAAACCTTGAAGAGCTTGTGAAGTTCTCCTACAACATTGGGAATCCACAAGCTTGCTTCAATAATGCTGGCCAGGTCTTCCACCTCTTCATTTGACGTAAAATTGGAAGTGAGAATATTATTTTTCTACTTGGAATTCATAGAAACCTTCAAATCCATGAATTATGAATACTACTGTGGCAGTTTTTGCACTACAGTGCTGGTTCATTGATTGGATGGATGGTCCAACTTCCTTCAGGCATGGAATCATGACTTCTTCTGGTCATGAATATATTCGGGTGATGGTGGACAAACTGATGGTGAGGTGCTGGAGTTGATCGAGCGAGATTTTGGGTCGTTTGAGGAGTTCAAGGCTGCAGGTGTGAGTCAGTTTGGCTCTGGCTGGGTTTGGCTGATATGTAAGTGCACAACCATTTTTGTTGTTGACTCAAATGCTTGTTGCCACTGTTCTCCTTAGCAGTTTTCATCCTGAGTGGATACAGTCAAGAAGAACCTATTATGCTCTCCCACAGATGGGTTTTAGACTAACATTGAAGTCTTCTGTGAGAGTGCAGTGAAGGATGCAAAGGTTTCAATTTTGAAGACTTCAAATGCTCTCAACCCTCTCATCTGGGGATACATTGTAAGGAAGTTGTTTTTTGTTTGTTGCAACTTCAGCAAAATTTTAACTTGTGCTGCTTGACATGTTGCAGCCATTGACAGTTGTGGATGTCTGGGAGGGATGTATATATGTATTTTTTTGGTTGCAATGTTAACATGCACATTTTGTCATTTTCCCTTGGACATTTGCATGTTTTGAGGTGCAGTGCCTGTTGGTCCAGAGAGTCGGGTCTTTTGACCAGGTAGGGTTTTCAAAGCTTCCAATGGCTTATTAAGACTAGAGGGTTTAGGAAGATCACACTCTTGAACTCTGCAACATATGTCAACCTCAATTGTCTTGAACCTCTAAGAATTGGGTAGGTCTTGCAACACTATCAATACGTCAGCCTTGTTTGCTAAAGCTGACATGCATTCATGTATCATTGTCATCTGAATGTGACAGTTCTAGAACTAATGGGATATTGGGTTTTGTTGGGCTGCAGCATGCATATCACCTTGACTTTCAGGTTAGTAAGGCTGTCCTTGTTGCAGTGGACTTATTGCATATTTTTTGTCCATATTTGCCCAGTAGTTCTGCATGGGAAGTCCAAGCTTGATAAATGTTTGTCTTACTTGTGTCTAATGGCATTGGCAGGCCAAATTACTACATTGCAAGTCTCTCTCCTAAAATCTTGCAAGGAGAGAGACTTGCAATGAAATCTTGCTGTGGTGCTGTGGATTGCCATTCCCAGCCAGAATTTTGCTTAACACATTCGGGTGGTGCGATCTACCAGAACCGTTGGTCTGATTACTTGAACACATTTCTGGATAAGCTCATTTCCTGGGAGGCTGTGGCAGGGTGCCTTGCTCGAGCCAAGGCATTTGTAAATCTAGGGGAGCCAACCATTCCAGAAAAGTGAAATTGTGAAACTCATCCACTTGAGCAAACATAAGGAATCAATTTTGGTATGTTCAGGTAGGTAGATGCAAGGTTCTGGAAGTGTCTACAGAGGGTTTGTGCTGCCGAGGACAGAAAATGGAATTGAAGGGCCAGATATACTTTCTCTAAATAATGAATGCTGTCAGTTAGTTTTTACGGAGTAGAGAAAATCTAGCTGAAGAGCCGAATGTATTTTTTCTAATTGATGACCATGGTCAGTCACTTTTTGTATTGTGCAGCCAATGAGTACTCGTGGGTGCCTGTTTTTACATGTTCTGGGCCTTCTGGGTTGGCTTTTGAGGAGAAAAAGAGATATAATGTGTTCTTTGATGCTGTGAAAGATAGTATGTAGCACTCTGTTGGGTTTAAGAACTCTGGGTAGTGAATGAACTAATGTGGATAGTAAAGCATAGGAAACCTTTTGTTTCTATGAGACAATCTTGCGAGCAGATGCATGCATGATGTTGCTAGTGTCATCTCAACAGGAACTGCAACAAAGTATGCCATGCTTGGTTATGACTCTTTGAGAGGTTGATTTAACACTGGACTGCCGGAGAACTGTTTAGGCAAGATTCTTGGGATGGCTTGTGAATGGAGGATAGAATTGGGAAATGGAGGATGCGAGAGAGGGAGGTGGTCTCAAGCCTGATAGGCAACCACATCTCTTGCTTGTTGTATGGAAATAGCTTTGGAGATTTTCCACATTGAATTCTGACAAATTTCAGGTAACAACATTCTCATTGTCAAAAAGATTTGCACTTGGCAGAAATGATATACATGTCGAATTCTCAAATTTGAATCTAGAAATGATGCTGGTTGAAAGAATTTTTGTGACTGTAAAGGGTTTGACTGTAAAAGTATATATCTGCTGTTTTATTAGGTTCTAATCCTTGAGATAAGAAATTATTTAATATTTTGAAATTAACACTACAATGAACCTATCACTGTAATGGTTTCAAGGAATCTTTTTGTTCTGCCAATTTAGCAGAAACCTGTTCTGCAGTGCGTCATTAAACTCATTTCCATAATTTTGAAAGTGTGAAAGGTGGAAAGGGAAATTATTCCTACATATAGGTGTAAGATCCTTCCCATTCTTAAGGAGTAGGTGTACAAACATCCCCATTCTATGTTTAAGTTCATGATAACATTTGTCTCATGCTTTACAATGGGTAAAGTCCACAAGCTGGGGGCCATTCCCAAAATGAATGGCCAAACTAATTGGCTATCGCTTCGTCGTAGGCCATTTTTTTTTGGGAATGCCCCAACCCTAGGGTTTTACCATACAATGAATTTACCCATTCAACTTTAATCACAAATTTTAGATCTGAAACCCACAATCTTACAATATCAGGCCAAATTAAAATTGCACCAGATATTTTCAACATTTATATGTGTACATGCAACAAAAATCAGGAAAAAAACTATCCCATTGGATGGCATCCACACATTCTCTACTGATTTCAATGCAAAATGGGTTTAGTAAAAAAAAAAACGCTAGAGCTTTAAACACTAAAGAACTTTGCAGCATGAGAAAGAAGCCACGCCATGACCGATGAGGACTACACAAGGTTTTAACATATTTGTTGTGAAAATGTGCATTATAAAATGCAGTTTGAAAAGAGGGAGTTGGAGAAAAATGGTTGGTATTTAAACTAAGAATTGTTACAGTTCAATTGCATTAGAAGCAACTAAGATCGAAGTTTGAAAAAAAATTAAAAAATCCAAATTGTAATGTGTACTTTTAGAAAAAACAAGCAAATGCCAAAAAGTGAAAGAAAGAAGAGCCATGGCTTTTCTTTTTCTTTTTGTGGCTTTCCAATGCTCCATATGAAGGACATAATGACTTTATCAAAGTCAAAAGTCCAAGCTAACTTACAATGTTTTTTGTGGATTTTTTTTTGTAATGATTATAGAAACTATATGCATGTCTACATAATACTTAGGCTAACCTTGAGCCACATTATTATGCATAGATTCATGATTTGTAGGCTTTGTAGTTGAAGTTGTATTCATCAACTACAACATTTTGTTTTGCCCATTCCATCTCCCCATCCTCCTCTAGATCTGATTGATAATCATCATCTTGCTTTTGTCTAGTCTAATTCACTATTATATATAACATACTAGACCTTGTTCTTTCATCCATTGCTTTAAGGTCTAGTGTGGCCAAATCCCTGTATTTTTGAACCTTGAGATGATATTTTTTCTTGAGAATGCTTGGTCTAGTGCTTCGTCCACCCATCTTGCCAAAATTATCTTGTATGTTTTTATGTAATTCCTATTGATCACTAGGGTAAATGCAAGGTAAAGTAGTTCATTTTTTGTGTCACAAGCATGATTTCTATAAATATTTTGTGTATAAATGTTTATGGTGAATGATTTAATTTTAAATACATTAAATGACGACTCATTCTAAGCTAACAACTTAATTATGAAGACATTTGCATAATTATTTTTTGGAGTAATGCATTCTTTATAAATGGTGGACTTTTGAAAAAAAAAAATGGACTAGTAAGGTTGACTGGATTGTGAAAAAAATTCAAGAATTCATATTGAATTCCACTCCAAATGGTTTATTATCATGAAACAAGGGTTGAAGAATGAAATAACAAAGATAACTGTGAAATCTTATTTTGTGAAACCTTAACCAAATGGTGGTTATGAACTTTTGAAGGGTTACAATTGGACCTTGTTCTCAAAAGTCCTTTTGAAATGAATTTTTTTCTTTCTTTCTCAAAAAATTTGTGCCCCATGGGTTTTTCTTTTAGGATTTTCAAATCGATTTCACCATACCAACTAGCAGCAATATTTTTCAACATGGGTTTTCACCTAGTTTTAAAAGGTTTCATAAGTGATTAACATTAAAATAGTCAAAGATTATACTAATGAAAACCTTAGGAATTGAAACCATATCCATATGGATTATTTATAAATGATTGTTTGTGATTTTTGTGAAAGTTGTAGTACCAAAAATGAACCACTAGATTGTGCATTTACCCATTCTTGTATTTCTTTTTGTTCTAAGAAGAGTTTTGAAAGGTTTGTAGCAAGTTATGTCCAAAGGCTGCAATGCATGAGATGTATGTGAAAGTAATGTAACCATATTTAGCCCAAATGTTTGCGCTCACTCAATTGCCTCAAAGGTGACATGGGATCCATGGCCATCAAAGATGAACAAATGCCTATTTGTGATAATGATACCACTTGGTTTTGACCTTTTGAAGAAAAAGAGGAATTATTTGAAAAGAAATGCATTCATCCATGCTTATGATTGCATAGCCATATAGGTCCTTGCTTTGCAAAGTTGAATGTAGTCATTTTGTATCCTCTATTTTGGAAATGTAAACCTTTGGCAATGTTGTCCTAGTTGCATTAACAACACAATTAATAGTCAACCATTCCTTGGATTGGAGAATGGTGTTATACACTTGTTGAGAACCTCATCTTACCAAAAGCCTAACTTTTGCCTGTCGTCCTACTTGGATGCATGTTTCATTAAAGTTCCAGATATGACATATATGATTTAGAAAATATTTGTGTTTATTATACATGGCTTGTAGGTTTTGGTAGAAAGTTGGGCATCATTTGACTATTAATGCTTGAGCTCTACTAATATCTAGTCCTTTAATTTGACAAATGTTAAATTCAAAATGTCGACAATTAAATTAATACCATCACAAGGTCCCTAGTACTTTTCTTTAGAAAAGTGTTGGCTTTGTTTGGGTCAATTCTACCACTTTCATCTTCAATTGTTGCCAGCTTATTGATAACCCAAAGTCTTGGAGAGCCAAAACCTAAGAAACACCAGTTGATCTTCTTTTGCTATTAATACACTTGTTGGTCCTGTTTTCCTAAATGTTATTTTTCCATACAAATGATTAGACAACGAGGTTATGGTATCTTCTAGTGCCTACTTGCGTTTCTCAATGAAGTTGTTCCTCTTTCAACTGCATCCATGGCCTTCTTCAATGTATGGATGCTCCATTTACCTCAAGTACTAATAGGATTGGATTTGTTGACTTTTTGTTGTTTTATTGTTGGTTCTTGTGATCTAAAAGATGGTGAGACATTCTCCTTTTCATGGTTGGGTTGGTCATCCAATCCATTTTGCCTCCTACAAAACACATTCAACAACATCATGTTTTAGAGCTCGCAAGCCCCAACCTTGAACAAGTTGGGTGTGTTTGGTTTAGCTTTACCAAAGGTCCAAACCTAATTTTTTAATATTTTGACCAACTTTAAAGAAAATGTGAAAGATCAAAGTAAGTGTGAAATGTTTATGCCTCTAATTGTTTGGAATTTGTCATTAATGCATAGACCTCTTCAAAGTTTCACCATATTATATCATGGTGAATTCTTTTTGTAGAGGCAGTAAATGTGTATAACAAATTATGATTTCTTGGACTTTGAGAAATCTACCTCTCTTATGACTATTTATATTGTACCTAGGAATTATAGAACTATGTATCTAGTGGTAGTATAAAAATTCTTGAATATTTGATTGTGAACATCTATTACATCCCTTTTTTAGATGCCTTCTTGCATCCACCCTCGAATCTTAGTTTTCTCTCTTCTTTGACAACATTAGGATTTGATTGTTGATGATCATGCTCTTGTAGCTCCTCTTTGGTTAGCCTAGTGTGTGTAGTCTCCTAACCTAACTTTCAAGGTTCTTATTTAACTATTGTAAGTTACAAAGTTTGTTCTTCTTGATCTACTAGGACTCGTGTTTTTTAATCTAGAGTTTTTTAATCTTTTTGTGTTGCTTGGCCTATGTTGATGTAGCCCATATGCTTTCAAAACTTTGATGAATGATTTGAAGTTCCTTTTTTCACAAATTAGAAGCTCTAACATATTATTTAAGTTTTCTTCATATCTTTGTAAGAATGAATTGTGTGTGCAAACTTAAAACATTACCTTGTGAATTTGGTGGTTGTCATTTTTGGCAGGAATGGGATGTGCACAAAATTGGGGGTGAATTAAAAGGGCTTCCTTAATTAATGTAAAGGATTTGAGTATCCTTTGGATTCATGTAAACCCTAATCCTTGTATATGGATAGTTGTGTGTTATTTACCATAAATTGTAGACCCCATGATTAAATTTCTTCTCTCTTTGTATTGTTGAATCCAATTGCTTATCACCAAACTTTTATTTCCTTGCCAAACATGGGGCCTTTCCAAAATTAGCCCAATTTTTCCTTGTAACCAAACATTGAATGAAATTTAGCTAATCACCCATCACTAAACATGTCCCTTGTAAATTTATTCAAACTTTTTACAAACATTGGCAACAATATTTCTAATATTAAACAAAAATCTAATGGGTGGTTAGTAATATGAAAAACTTAGAACAAAATTATTTGAACCAAGTGTTTGGTGATAGCTTAAAGGATGAACGCCTATAAGAATTGTTATGTTTGAGTCAAAACCTATAACTAGGAGCCAAAAGGATTACTTTGGAAAAGGACTGAAAGTTTTTTTTCTAAAAAAATCCTTTTACATGCAAATGAATTTTTGAATGAATTTTTTGGTAATTTGTAAACAAATTTAAAAACTCCCCAATGCATCACATCTTTTTTGTTAATCATTATTGAATAAATATGATATCTAACAATGTGTAAATCCTTATAGATTCAATGTTTCATCCTAAAAAATGATCAAAATTTTAAAATCATCATCAAATTAAAATTTCACATTCTTGAGTTTTATTATACTTTAAGCTATAACTTTTCTTTATAGATCATGTAAACTATAACCCATTTATAAGTGGTAAAAGATTCTTGAAGCTTTTAAATTCTAAAGCAATTTTGAAGTGTTCTTTGAACTTTTAAAGTTTTAAAATTGCACATTTAAAAAAGTATGAGTGATTTTTAGTGTGGCTAATATATTCTTATCATCTATATTTTTTTCAATGAAAATTATTCTATTATATGAGTCCTTTTGATAGTCCTTTGCAAAATTGATTCCATTTGACATAATAGGTGTACATTTTCAATTGTTTTAAATTAAAACCAAAATTTAAAATTGGTTCAAATGAATTTTTACTTTAAATTCCTTGACATTCATATGCAAGGAAAATGACTAACTTGCCTGATTACTATGGTTTAAAATGGTAATAAAAAATAAATGCTTGATTTTAACTAATTATGTCTAACATTTGATGCCCTTTTTGGTTCTTAATTATGTGTTTTGACTCATTTGCACATAGCCCCATTGTTACACTAGATGGATACTCGTTGATGGGCCTGTGTTTGGTGATGGGCCTTTCTACCGTACCATTAGGCCATGTTCAAAGAGATGTGGAAACTAGCAACAATTTAAATAGGAAATGTTTCATAAAGTTCCCCAAAGGAGAAAAATTTGAACATTTCAAAATAATACACTTGGTGAACATTCTTAAAAATGTGGGGACCAAATCAAAACTACTTAAGTTACACATGATTTGCATATACTCTCTTTCTCTTTTTCTCAAAAGGCAACAAGGTCAAAAATTGAAATTTTACGCAAACCTATGCAAACCCATCCATGGGTCTGCTAGTATTTCATGACTTGCTCTCAACTAAAGTGAAAGGTGTGATGAGAAAGTGAAAATAGTAACAAATGATGACCCATCTATGATATTTTTATGGCCAATATCATGCAAAAGGTTATTTCAAGATATTGGCAAAAAAAACATGAATAAGGAAATGCATAGAGAACATGATTTAAATGACCCAAATTTCTACAACTTAAGTAAAAACGAGTGTTGTGAAATTCTTAGGTTTTAGGATGAACCTTTAGTTTCAGTTCCAAAAAACTTTATGAGGTTAATTTCCATTTTGGTTTGGTTTTTTTAATATAAAATTGGGAATTGGTTTTAGAGCCAAATTTTTAATGTAAGGAAATTTTGATTTCGATTTTTTAAAAATTTGAAAATCAAGCCAGATCTTATTTCCAAGGTAGGTTAGGGGGGGTTTCAAATAAACTCCTAACTCGGTTTCATGACATCAAACATCCTCAAAAAAAAAACACAATTTTTTTTTTATGTATATATTTTTTTAGATTGCTAGAGAGCTTCAACAAGGTCAATAAGTTCAATTATTCCACTTTGAAAATCTAAAATTATATTAATAATTTCTAACGGTCAAGTACCAATTTTTTAATGTCAACTAGTTTCATGTTTTCATGTCTCATACATTTGTGTGTCAACTTTGAAATGTGCATCTTGCCAATCTTGAATTCAACTTTCAAAATCCCAAAACAACCCTCAAGTCTACCCCCAAATAATCTTTTGATCATAAACCCTGAAATGCACCCCCTTTTGCCTCAAAACAACCCTCCAATCTATCCTCCAAATCGCCCCTTTAAAAACCCCCAATTGCACCCCTCTTTTTTTTTGGCTTCAAAACAATCCCCAAATCTCCCCCAATCAAACCTATTTTTTTTTTCTCAAACACTCTCCAATTCAACTACCATATTTGTGCCCTCCAACCTCCCACTCCAAAACCCCAAAAAATTGACTCAAGTTTTGCCCCAACTTTCTTAAATTCAAGAGACCAAGCAAGCTCCAATGCAAAGTGGCATGAAAAGGAAAAACCAATTCTTTTTAAAAATCTAACAGAATTTTAGATTACATCACATGTAATTCCTAAGGTTTGGGCCATAAAGCGACAACCTTGTTTCGGACATCATTTCAAAAATTTGTGACAACTAAAAATGAAAAATTGATTACATTAAATTTGACAAACACAACAATCAAGCTTGAACAAAGAAAAGATTTGAAAAATGCAAGAAACAAAAAAAAAAAAAAAACTCACCTAAACCCTATTATTACTTTTATTCAACTTCATTAGCCCAAGTGATGCAATTACATCCTCATTTTTTTCCATTAATGTTTTTCTCATGTCCATGAATTTATCCAGGCATAAAACCCACCAACATGGATATCATTGGGCCAATTCTTGTATATGTTTATAAGCATATAAAGATTGTCCATGCCCAATTAAGAGCAATGTAACTTTGTGCAAATATATAAGAATTGAAAAAGAATGTTGCCTCCATGGAGTTAAATTTTAAACCTTAAAAGAAAAACTCAAACAACAAACAAATTATCCAAACAAACAATGATGACAAATTGGGACTAGGAAAAGCCAAAAAACAAGCAATGATTATAAGCAGCCAAGAACTAGGATCATGAGGAACGAATAAAAAGGCAACAATTATAGGCACCAAAAAATCACAACCAAAAGATCAACGACTAGACCATCACAACCAACATGAGTAGAAAAATAAATGATGGTGATGCAAATAAAAAGAAAAAAAATGAGAAGAAAGATGATGGATATTTACTCGTGAAAAAGATGTACACCAAAGTGAAAAATGAAGCTTACCAAAATGATCCACAACTAAGAATGCCATGCAAAAAATCCAATGCATATTTATTCGTTTGTTTGTTTTTGAAATGAAAATAAGAGGGCAATGCCCACCATAAACAAGAATGCGGAGGAAAAAAAAGATAATATAAAAAGAGTGAAGATAAAACCAAAATACCTTAAACCATCGACCCAAACCCCAAACAAAGAAATAGAACCAGAATGAGATTTTAAAATGTACTGTCCTGGTTTTGGTTCTTACACTATGTAGGAAGTACATATACAATCGATTCCATTTTTGGAACGCTTAGAACCTAACGTTAATTTTCAACCCTATTCTTGAAACCTAACCTAACCCTGATTCCAATTCCAACCCAATTCCACAACTAAAACCTATTTCCAATTATGTTCTAGGTACTCAACATCGGAATTGCCCCCAAGCAAATTACTAACTGGGCACTCTCACAACATTGATAAAACTATTGTTGGGTAGCTATCAAAATACTTCAAATACCCTTTGAATGATACCATGATTGAAAACATGATGGTGAGGACTAGCTCTATAACGCAGGCATTTCAAAAAACATAATGCCCCAATTTTCCAAAATGCATGTTGTCATTTTTCCTCCAAGTGACAGCCAATGGATATCATGGGAAAAACCTTGTTTGTTTTAAAAATTGTTGTAGTTTTTATGAACTGTAAAGCCCAACCCCATAGGCTTTACCTTATAAGAGCCTTCTTCTCTCAAAAAGAGAAAGGGAAAACCTTGCTTGGGTTTAAGCAAAAGTCTATTGGAAATTTGGGCCACCACTTTTTCACTTTGAAACCAAGCTAATGCCGATTCCACCAAGTTTCCACCATACCTTTGGATCTACATCCCTACAATTTTTCACTTTCTTGTTTTGTGTAGTGGGGCATTTTGTATTTATTTTTGTTTCTGGCCAATTTTCAACACTTGGCAACCAAAAATAAATCCAGTGCCAATCATAAAAAGGATTTTTGCGAGAAAAATGCCTCAAAGTTGCCATATTTCAAAGGAATGTTTTTTAGAAAATCACCATATATAGACAATGGGTTTCAACAAGTTGCCACAAAATTCTTCTGAATCAATTTTTTTACTTTTCTCTCTTACCTATAGCCAAATTTGGCTAATTCTTGTTATAGATAATTGTCAATGTGGGCTACATAAAAAAATTGGCAAAAAATAAAATAAAATTTACCTCTCAGGTCGGTCTTGAGCCAGCAATAAGTTACTACAAAGTTGAATCAAAATTCTACTTTCTGGATGAAAAAAACATACTACTACAATTGGCATGTGGCCATCATCCACATTCTAACATACAAGCAACTATACTAGTGCTAGCCAAGGAACTAAAAGCGCGGAGGGCCCTTCCCCACGGATTATATGTTTTTTTGGGGTAAAAAAAGGAACAATATTTTCACATGATTGAACTTCTTTTAACAATCTCAAATGTAGGTCCACATACCGATTTTATAAAGAGAAGGCATACATTAAAAATATGTGAAAGTTTTTCTTGTCAAATTCCTGAACATTAATTAACAATACATGGTGATTGTCTTGGTGGATTAATAAATCTTATTAGGAATCTTGCCTAGTTTTGGCACCCTAATGGAACACATTATCTAAATTTGACGACTTTTAACTTTTTTTTCTCGAGATATGCCGCGAATTTTGCAGATAGCAACTGAACATGATCATGATAAAAATATTCAGAAAATAACTCGTTCCTGATCTTGTCATTGGTTGCAATTAGACTTGCAAATAAACTTGCAATATCTTCGTGCGAATTGGCCAACAGTAACAAGATATAAAAATCATCTTCTTTATAATGATTACTTGCAAGTAAATCCATGACTATTCTCTTAGTAATCACAAAAGCTCCGGGCAAGAATGAGAACTGCAATTTCCCTCGCAAGGATAGTCGTTCGTGAATTGCCAACAAATCCTTAATACATATTTTTGACAATAGAATGTCGAGACGATCCTCAAAGCCTTCAACCAAACATCGGACCAAACCAGCAACAGAAATCAAATGCTCGAAGTCCATTGGATGATTAAGTGTGTCTGCAACCATTTCGATGCTACCTAGGGCCACCATCTTGTTTGCAAATGCCTTATTTTGTGCCATGTCTTGCAATAGTTGAATCCATGTTGGATTCAAGGGTTGCATACTGTAACAGGCCAGAAATAGCCGTAAACCTCCTTTGGCATCTAAATCTTCAATAACAATATCCCCATGGCACTTTATCAAATTTGATAAGACATGCATACAAACTTTAGAGTTTTGATGAATGACTTTTGTCAACAACTCACAAATAGTGCCTTGCAATATCATTTCCTTTGCAATGCTTTCATGCTTCAACAAAACTTCCACCGCATCTGGCTGCCATAAGTCCTGCCAAAAGTCATGCCCTACGCCCTGCATTAAGGACCGCACTCCGTCTCGCCAGATGTCCTGCCATAGTTCGACTGCTTCAACCACTTTCTCCACTCCCACCTCTATAATAAGTTGTAGTGCGACCTCTTCATGTAGAATAGCCAGATATTTCAAAACCCAAGGAACATTCATGATGTCCTCCTTTGTCCCGTTTTTCAATATTGACACAAGTGAGTGAATGTGTCCAGTGGATGATATACTTTCAAAAATTACCTTGTGGCAAAAAAATTTCATCACATGTTTCAAGGTCATTCGACCTGGACATCCTGGCTCTTGAAGATAGAAAAGCAACTCCACACCCCCATGTTCTACAAAATGGGTTGCACCATTTGTAATATCTACCAAGTTGGCTAACAATTTAATCAAACGATGAAGGAAATTTGGTCTTTTCTTGAATCTGGCCATCTCTCGTATATGTTGTAATAGCAGCTTCACATATTCAAAAATCAACTTTGGTCCAAAGACAGGAACCTCGGTGCCTCTTGAACTATTTTCCACATGGTATAAAACAACATGTGACAAACATGTGTTGTCTAGCACACAAGACTTCATTGGCTTCCTCATCACATCCTTATCCTGTTCAAGAACATTCTCTTCTAAACTTGTGTTCCCAATCTCTTGCACATGTAGGATCAATGCCATAAGGATTTGACCACATTGAAAAAAATAGTGATCATC
This sequence comes from Sphagnum tenellum, assembly GCA_963921925.1. NCBI lineage: Eukaryota > Viridiplantae > Streptophyta > Sphagnopsida > Sphagnales > Sphagnaceae > Sphagnum > Sphagnum tenellum. The sequence goes on along the minus strand of OY998142.1, from coordinate 22,394,484 downwards.
TTTTTGGATCCTTTCAACTATGAAAATAAGTAGGGGCTTGTGACATATCATCTTTTTTGCAAAGACATTACAATTTGCCATCTTTAGCATTACCTCACACCAAACCCCCCCATTCCAAAAAAAATAATGTGTGCAAAGATGTACAAAATTTTCAATGTCTCCATCAACCAAAAGGTTTTTTGCACCAGCATTGATCGTGAGCAAAACCAAAACTCGAGCTGCTGTCAATGCTTTTTCCTCATGAGCATGCATCAAATGTAGAAGAGCCTTTGCATCTTGTTGTGTTGCCTTGTAGAGTTGATATACTGCAAGAATTGTATTTTCAGCATCACTGTCCAACAGCTTATGAAGCCAATAGTCATAACCATCAGAAAACATTTCATCAAAGATAGCACCAATTTGCCACAACAACATTTTGGCATAAGCACTTTCTTTGCCATCAATTGATAGGAAGATGGCCAACAACTCCCTTCCCTGCTTCAATTCCCCTTCTTGATCACAAAGAATAGTAACTAAGTCAATAGGCTTTTTCAATTCCAAATATTCCAGGACCAAGTCATGCAATCTCAAATCTCCATATGCAGATCCATCAACCAGGTTCTTATGGATCAGACTATTGACCACAGCTTCAAAATATTCTGCTTCTCCTGCAGGTTGCATGCTCTTCCATGCCAACTTCACTAGACAGCTTGGAACATCATAAGAGAAGAGTGACAATGCTTGGAGCACACTCCACATAAGGTCCTTAGAGAACATCTTGTTTTCACCATGGTCCAAACTTAGATCAATTGCTGCAAAGATGGTCCCATTGTAATCATGTGGGGTGTACTCTTCTGCACTTGCATAATATTTGAATTGTGCATACACTTTCTTCCAAGCACTTTCATTTTTTGGAGTATTAGACAAAATTGAACCAAAAATTGAAACAGCCAACATGCATCCCGAGCACTTCTTTAAAATCTTTCGCGCTACATCCTGCATCAATACAAACCTTGATGAGTATCTTGAAATCTCCATACTCCCCATTGAAAGTAACTATATCCAAGCAAAAATCTTATCCTTCAAGGTAGAAATACTTCCAGATAAGGACTAAAAGATAACGAAGACCAAAAAACACAAAATGGACAAGTAGTTCAAACTATATCATGCATCTTAGCAAAATGTTGACAAATATGGGCCAATGCAAAGCCATGACAATTATGTTGAACATAGTTAACACCATGAGAAAGAGGAATGCGGCATTGGAGCCTCCATTCATTTACAAGCATTTGGAATATAATCATGTGAAAGAATTTTTACCTCACATCCTTTAGGGAATGTAGTTTCCTCTGGATCATTGGCAGCCTTGCTTGCAAGTAATTTTGCAGCAAGATCATTGTTGCTCCGTTGGTCCACCTTAATCCGAATAGCTGGTAGTTCTTTCAATGGAAACCTAGAAGTGATTAACAACCTTGACCCCGTGTTTCTTGGTATAGGAGATTCAATAATCAATCTACTACTCCAAACATCGTCCACCACTAGTAGCCAATTTTCATGAAGGTTATTCAACTGCTCTTGAAGCATGTTAGGAATGCTCCTACGTGAAGGTGTTTGAAGAACCCCTACCTGTAGGCACCCATTTATTAGGCTATCAAAAAGAAAATCACAATCTTCTTTTATCTCCTTACTTCCTAAGCTCAATAATATAACTGTTGTAGAGAGGCAACATAGCAAACCCATTCTAGACAACAATACTATTGTTTCCCAATTCCAACTATAACAAATGTGCTTAACTTACTTTCATCGACAAGTCAACATTCATAGTTTTACATTGATGCTAAAAGAAGTTAAGACATCCAATCAAAATACTAAACGTTTCATATGTATTCACATATTGTTCCACCTCATGGGATTGTTTTAAAGAATGGGCCTACCTCGCCATGTTGCGTAAGTTGTCGTAAGAGCTCTCCTTGACTTGCAATTATATCACAGTCATGGCCATACTTCATTTGAAATACTCCCCCAGGAAAAGTGTCATCTAAGTCCATGGCATGTTTCTGCATAACATATTCCACCAACGCTGTCTTCCCAACTCCAAATTTCCCATGCACTATAATACGTGTTTCACCTCCTCCTTTCAAATGTTGCAATAGCTTTTCAACCAACTGGGTAGGCTCCTTATAAAAGCGAAACTTGCGATGAAAAGCCCTCTTGATGATACTATGTCCAAATGAATCCTACATCCAATGATGGCAGTTACGTCAACTTTAAAAAACCTTCTAACATGAAACCTTCTCATGTATATGTACACACTTCTATTACATTCTACTAAAACAATTCTTGATGAACCAAAACATGTCATCTCCAAGGACTTTTTTGACCTTCTGGTTCGTTGAATAACACATACAAAAAAGGATTAGAGTCACCATATGCAATCAACGACCCATGGGTTAACTACAATTTGTGACAAATTTACAAAATATTGAAGGTCATGCTTGCTATTTGCCAATTATGTGTTCATAAACACCTTCAATTCTAACCAACCAAACCTACCCAGTGACAAACAACTAAACAAAACTATACAAACAATGGATACAACACATGACGTAAAGAAATGAACCCCAACCTTGGAATTCCACAAATCCATGTTCATGTAATGAAAGAGAATTATTGACAAAGATCTTCAGAATTCGAAGTTGTGACTACTGAAAGAGTAGAACTTTTAAAAAATCATGTGATAAATTACCTGTTGCTGACAAGTCTTTAAAAAATCCACAAGTTTAGCATAGCTTGGATGTTCCTTGCTAGGAGGGTTGCATAAGGTAAAGTGGTCACCATCCTCAACAACATAATAGTTTTCCCCTGCTAATCTCTGTGCTCCAGCCTTTTCCACCAACTTATATCCCTATGAGACCATTCCAATTTTGCATGTTGGGCCCAATCAGCAACACTCATTTCTACCTTGACATTCATCTCCGAGACATAAATGTGTATGGGAAACAAGAAACCAAGAATTTTACATAGTTTCCAAGGCCATCAACGGCTGAGAGGGTTGTGCACAATTCATTTAATTTGCAACTACATGGAGGCAAATATTCATATGTGTATTATTCACTACTCACCGCATCTTTTGTAGGGATTCCTTCCACGAAAGCATACACACTCGCCCGCAACCCAATCATGATAGAGTCAAAGGTAGTGGACAAGTTTTCCATCCTTGATTGATTTGGTTTCAGGTTCTCCATGAATCTAGCCAACTTCACTCCAAAGATTTTATTTGACCAATTTGAGTTGCATCTTTGGAAGTAGGAATCAAGCTTGAATCCAGCATGGGGAACTGCATAAAACACAATGCCTTTTAGATTCTTGAGAAATTTGTTGGCACGTCTCTTGGATTGTTCATCGAGCGGATTCTTTGCCCTACTGTACGCCCGCTTATTTGCCTCCTCCACCAAACTTTTGATTACGAGACCCCCAAAACAGTGGCCTACAAGAACAAACCCGCAACGTTGACCCAACTTCCACCTGTTACTGTCAATACCAAAACACATAATTTTAGTTGCTACAAGTGCATGGTCCTATCCACATGGGAATGGGAGAGGATAAGAGTTTTTATAACAAGTTTATACATATTTGACATGCATGACAATCCCAACAAGTAATTTACTTCTTCATGAAGCATGTTGGATCCACTATTCATGAAAGCATCACTTTCAATTGAGGAAAAAACTGGCACTAAGCCACCTTTGCAAGAGTGTAAAAAGATGAATTTGTTGATTGTACACCTACACACGACAAGGATTCAATGATGGAGAAAAAACCTGAACACAAGGGTTTCAAGTATGTTCCTTCCTAATTCAGACACATCTTCAATGTGTCCCTTGTTCTCAGTTTGTACAACACATGAATCATACGACAATGCTAGAACTCGTATGTTTCCACCCAAGTCATGTGGCAGCCAATTTTGAGCCCAACAATCTTGAGGTTTGGTGCGGCTTGCCCAAGTTCTCTTCCAAGTTTCCAATTCATCGGGCCTTTGTAGACCATGAAACAAGACCACATCAAATTCAGCAACAGATACATCATCTTCACGGGGCCAAAGTTGATGCACAGGTTCACCCTGACAACCAATATACCACAACAGAACAACAATGAGACAATCATGTATCTCTAAATGCTAGTGAAATTATTGCAATATCATTCATGTTCATTTGATCCCAATATTTTGGATTCAATAAACAAGCTGGTTCTTCCTGCAGAATTCAGCATCATGTTTTGATGAGGTTTTATGGTACATCCTAGATTGTTATGTAGAAAAGCTCAGAGGATATATGCAACAATCTTATGGACTGAATAATATTGGAGAAAAGGTTTGGATCACTCACATCCTGATTAGAACCGCTTGGAAGAGCTACAAACTTTTTAGAGTTAGAAGAGAACAAGTTTTGAGGCCATTGAAACATCTCATGGAAAGGCCACCTCTCATGATTGCCCATTGTCACTTTGTAAATATCCTTCTGAAACAAAGGCTCTTGTCACCCCTCGACATGAAATGGAGATAACCATAAAAGGAAGTTGATATTGAAAAAGTAATCAATTCTGTTTGCAAATCAATTGTCGGATCAACTTATTGTGTGTAAGAAAACATTCAAGGACATGCTGTGAAAATCATGGCCTCCTTGCTGAAGATTGTCACCTGATTCATGACTGTCATACCAGGATCACACCAAAATAAAAAGTCAAACTTGTTCATCCAGTTAGAATGAAGCTCTAAGAAGATGAAGATGGTAAGAAATTTGTACAGTCCTACAATTGTAATTCCATTAACCTATCAAAAGACTTGACAACATAAAACAGGACAGCATCAGTGGCACTAGAATGCATTTCATTCCATCATACCCTCTTCAAGGAGAGCTCCTTTGTTAATTTTTCTCAACACAATCAATTAAAGCTCAAATGTTTGGATAGATTTTTAGCCTATCAACAAGGGCAGAATCAAAACAAAGAGTTGACTTACAATGAACAAGGAAACTGTGTTGGCTGTGAAGTTCAACAATTTTTACCTGTTTAATCTGTGTGCTATTTTCAAAGCCAGGGACATGTTGAAGCCACCATAGCCATGGCCACGTAGTTGCCAAATCTTCACCCCATGAAGATGAATAGCTAAGCTGGTGACCCAACATAGCTATCCTTCTTTGCTGGGTCGACTGATAATATTTCACATGCAGCCACTTGGGCTATTGGGTGATGTGAGGCACACAGACAAGCTCCCTCTCAAGCCCACACACACCCCAAACCAGAGCCTAAGTGCCACTACATGAACTCTTCACATTACCCAGCACTGAAATTGGTTACAGCCTCTACCACTTGTCCAACTCGGAGGGTGCAAGGCACCTTGAATACACTACCTAATATTTGGGTTCCTAAAACCTTAGCTTGGGTTCACCTTTTGAACTCAGAATCTGCAGCAAAGAGCTCGGAGATTTTGGAGATGCAGAGGCAGAAGAACCAGAAGGATTAAAAGAGGCTTGAGGTACCTATGCCATGGGTGCAAGTACGTTAAGTGACTCTAAGACCGTAGCAGTTTTTGACTTGGCTCGGCCTTCACTGCACTGCCCTTCTTTGTTGGTGTTACAAGGCCATGGCCACGCTCAATGTCACTCATTTGAGCCTTGTCGATAATCGCCTCTGCGTTGCACCACTCGTGGCACCACCATCCTATCCCTCTTGTTGTGAGCTGCGCACGACACCACCATCCCGACATCTCTAGTGCATGATCTCGTTGTTTTCGGATCCTTGCTACTGTTACTGGTGGCGGCGACGAAGCATCATGTGGTTCTCTTCACAAACTGAAGTTGTGAAGCCACCCCGTATTGATTCCGTTGCTGTAGTCGTGCCCCTTCTGCTCCCACTCCGCCCTACCCTAAGCAACAAGAAGATGGCCTGGCCACAAATATTCATAGAATACAGAAACACGACGACGACTGTCAAGCTCGCTGTGAACCCCCGCTGAAAATACTAGGACAGTACTAGTAACGTCAGACTGAAACCCCCACACCATCCGTCTGACGATGAAACAGCGAACTTGTATCTGGACGTTGACAACCGAAGCAGGAAAAGATGAAGGCTCACTACGTGACTCCACCGCACACCAAGCAACTGAGAAAACGATCGGGACAACAACAGAAGGAAGAACAACTGCACTGAACATCCCCTAAAGAGAATGAGCAACCTGGTCAAGCAGGACCTACTACCATGAGGGAAGCAACTTCTCAGGCTCTTCTCAGAATTTGGGGGTACCGTGCTGGGCACAAAAACCCAGGAAGGTTGGAAGAGGAGTTCTTTCTTTAGGAACTTTTTTAAAAGTTGGAACCTTTTTTAAATGAAAGATTCGTCGCAATCAAATGGAAATTTTTAGCAGACAGAAAATTCGGTTGTGGATTTAAAGATAATTCTGTTTGATTAGGCGATTGGAAGTGAAGGGTGAATTTTTTTAAAGAGTTCTTTATTTCTTTTAATTATTGACTTCCGTATGAGAGTCACAAGCCTACTTGCACTATTCTTGCTGAGCATGACAGTGCAGGTATTGCTGGTTGACAAAGTCTGCAAAGTAAATGCTTAAAAAGCTTGAGACCTTATAACAGCAAAAGATTCTTCAAAATCGAATTGAAAATTTTGGCATGCAGAAAATTAGGTTGGGGATTTAATGGATAATTCTGTCGGAGGAGGTGATTGGAAATGAATGGCGAAAATTTTAAAAGTGGGAGTTGAGTGAGTTGGGGGACTTTTGGATGTTTGGGTGGGGGAAACATGAACACAGGAAAAGAAAATCCTTAATTTACGACTTTGTTGATGATGCGTGGAACATTCACAATCTCTGACTCAGTGAGGGGAGGAGGATCATCCTTGACGTGATGGCCGACAACGTTTGTCACTAGCCAATTGTTGGTTCCGTCCCTGACTTACCTTGGAATAATATATGACCTTGTGGGGTCAACAAAACTTGTTGCTTGCCATTTCTTGGTTCCCTCCCCAACTTACTTTGAAATACTATATGACCTTGTGGGGTCAAAATTTTTGTTGCTTGCCATTCGTGGGTTCTGTCCCCAACTTTTGTTGAAATACTATATGACCAAGCAAGTCAATAGAGTGTCCGACACAAAGTTTATGTGGGCAACAACGTTTGTCACTTGCCAATTGTTGGCTCCCTCCCCAACTTACTTTGAAATAATATATGACCTTTTGGGGTCGACAAAACTTGTTGCTTGCCATTTGTGGGTTCCTTCCCCGACTTACTTTGAAATACTATATGACCTTGCTGGGTTGAAAAAATTTGTTGCTTGCCATTCGTGGGTTCTGTCTCCAACTTATGTTGAAATACCATATGACCAAGCAAGTCAATAGAGTGTCCAACACAAAGTTTATGTGTTCAGTGATAATTCCTCACTTCTGTGTGAAAGTCACAAGCTCACTCACATTATTCCAGCTGAGCATGGCACAGTGTGTAAAGTTAGTTGGCATAGTCTACAAAGCAAATATTTAGATTTAAGAATGCAATGACTAGTCCTTTTGCTTTTTGAAAAGTTTGTGGCAGAGCTCGGCAAATAGTGCTATCTAGACCCTTCCCATGTATAAGAACCTGGACTATGCATCCACTTTTGGTAAATGGGTTTCCAAAAGCCTGTCCCCGTACTACAACAATATTGACAATACTGCAAGAACATAATAGAGAGCTTTTATAGCATAAACCGTTATTATCATGCTACACTTGCTTCAACATCATGATCATAGTGTTGCGGCAATATAGTGTGATTGATATTAATTAGATCATGGTTATGCTTACAACCTTTTTCTAATTTTTAAAGGATCCATATTCATTGGTCCATCAGCAATGTTATCAGAACATTGGGCATGCCCCCAATAGAACCACCTCTTTGGATCCTGAGTTGCAAAAATAAAACCAACTGTGCTCCCCTAGATATCACCTTTTCAGTTCTATCCATGGGAATTGAACTTTGGGCGTTCGATACCGGATAAAACCCAGGTGCTATTGGGAACATGCTCTGGAGAGCATCTGGGAACAGTTTGGGAACTTGATGTGAGTACATTTAGAACTGGGAAACCATTTGGGGACATGATAGGAACACATTGGGAACAAGGGGGAAAAAAATTCCCTCTCCCTGTTGCCCCTCAAAAAGAAAAAAACTGCAACATTCAAGAGTGGGTGCTGATTTGTTTTTTGTTTTTCTTCCTTGTTTAATTTCTGCCCCTGCCATTAGCTGAGGCCAAATATGGTGACCAAACAGTTTTGAAAACCAAAAATACATGTGGCCAATGTGTAGGCTGAAGCATGCATTCAAAGTGCCTGGATATTTTTTCTCTTAAGTTTTGGGTGGCGAGGGTGGGTGGAGGATTTTTTTCATTTTTCCTTTGTTCCCAACATGTTCCTTCAAGTTCTCAATGGGTTCCCAATGTTCCCAATGTGTACCCAAAGGGTTGCCCTAATAGCGTGTTGCTTTGATCCCATATGTTTTGCCCAGAGTCCTCCCCTTCTCACCTATATACCTGCGCCAAAGGGCGCTTCATCTTTCAATAGAATCTTCTATTTAGGGGGAGCCTCCATAGTTTCAACCTTTTTTTTCTGATGCGCCAATCAAAATAACTCATTGAAACCAAAAAAAAAAATTGGACTTGTAAGGCACCCCTAACTAATTCATATCAATCACACTACCTTCCTAGTCACTTATTTGTTGGACTTATTCCCATGGATTGTGTACTTCACTATCTCTTTACACCTGCTGCAGAATCCAGATCTATAGCTGGTAGGCAACATAAAGTTGTCAAAACACAGGCAATTAGTCTCCTCGACACTACAATTAATCTGGCACCAGTCATCATGTGCAGGGGGCTCCCACCTACAGCAGACTTTGTCAAAGAAACCTGAATATAATATTCCAAAGGTGCATTTTTATCTAAATTGTTTTATCAGATCAGAAATGAAATTTGTGGGTCTCGATATCACCATCAGTTTCACAAACCTGTAACAAAAATTTCACATGCTGAACATCTCCAATGGTTTCAGATTTGGAGTTCGGACACACTCTAAATGATATGATATGCCAAACCACATTACCAGAATGCCAAAAATGAATTTGTAGAATGTTTCAGATGACCATACTTAGAAGACTTAAAATTCCTTGATTTTTGCTGCGATAGTGTCCAGTCCCAGAAATCTGTTTTCCAATCCAATTCACCAGGCACGATGGTTTTCCAAATGCATCAACCATCCTGCATTTGATGGAAGATCAGCGCACTCCCAACCATGTGATGATGTCAAGGAAGGTCTTTTCTTCTTTACTAGCAACAACAAGACTGCAACTTCCAGAGTTTGAAGTTTGGTGATGCTGTCTTTTGTTGTATGTTCCTAGTGACCCTGTATAGCTTGCAGTCAAAGAGGATGACACTAAAAAAAGGGTTAAAGACGTTTTTGGTGTTCTGGGTACGGACAGTGCATAATAGAATTCCTGTATTGACTGAATTTTGAATTGAGATTGAGGAGCGATCCTAAGCCAGAATGCCTTTATGAGCTGGATCATTGTGATCACAAGGAAATGGAGGGTATTGAAAGTATCAGCTAGGATGGACTCCTAGCAAAGACTTTTTAGAAGCTTCCAAGTGCCTTGCCTATGGAACCTGTTTCCGTCTTTTTAAGAAGGTCACTCGTGGTATTTTTTGTGCGGTCATTTTTCGTAATATAGTAGAGAGGAAACTGACAGGTGTGCAGATTGGAGTGTTTTTTCTTGTAAAAAATCAGGGTTGCTGGGAAATCATGTAGGCAAGACTGCTAAGCATTGTTGTAAGCTTGCAGAAAGAGGAAATTAAAGCATAAAAACTTAATCAGCATCTGATGACCACAGTACTAAGCATGTGATTTTGAGAGTTCACAAAGGTAAGCTCACAGGAGAGTCAGGCATGGGAGGGTTTTGAGTTACAACAGAAGGCCGAGAGTTTTCAGTGTTGTGCATCGGAGAGTGAAGAGTTCACATAGCTGAATTTAGAAAGGTGCCTTCCAGAGTGGGTATTGTAGGGAAATGCAGCGCTGGTCAGGGACTGTAAGAAATTTCAGTACTGGCATAAGGGCAGACAAAGAGCTGAGGTTTGGTCTGAGGTTTAAGCTGTAGCAGCAGTAATCAGCACCTCAGGCTTGATGTAGTCCATTATTCTTTGGAATATGTTGAAAATGGACAAAAGCTGCCATTTATATATATATATAATCTGTTAGAAGGATATCTTCCAAATTTTACTCCCTCGTTCTACTGTTGAAATTTGATGACGTTTTTTTTGAAAACCAGCGAATTTGTGACAAAATATTCGCTCAATTATTGAGATTAGAATCTGGAGAAAATTGGCCAGAAAACATAAAAACCCACTGGTTCAGAGCCATCCTCCTAATATTGGTAGTTGTGCAGAGGGACCCTGCCACTTTTGATCGCCTGATGGTTGTTATAAACTGAAATTGTCTGAGAATTGCCTATGGGTCTAGTTGAATGTAATGGATTATGAACAAGAATCATAGTTGACTGCTGGACATATACTCCAGCAGTCAAACAGGTCAGGTATGATGTGTTACAACTAGATATGCAATACTTTTCCACCTTTTTCCCACACTACCCCTCACATAGCAAGTTCAGCATTTTTTGTTGAATAATTTTTTCTTTTCTAAAAATGAGACCGATTAATATTCCTTCAAATTCTTCATTTTCCTTCATGTTTCTCTGCCTCATGACATCCCTAAACAATATTCCATAAAGAACAACCTGAGAAAAAAAATCCTTAATTAGCTGGAAACTGGTTTGTATATCTATGAACAAGTTCCATGATCCCCACCATTATAGAACTGTGCAATTATGACCTACAACTAAAGACAATTTTTGGTTTAAAACAGGTGATGAAATTGTTACAAACATTTTTATGTTGTTAAAGTTCAAACTCTAAGTGTTTCCTTTTATTATTTAATTTCTTTAGGTTGACAAGAAGGGAAGGAGAAGGGGGAACATTGGATGGATGTCCACCCTAATACTTTGAAACCCTTGTAAAGGGCACTTGTCAATATGCCCTTCATTGAACATCACTTGATAATCAAACATTAGTCTACCGCAAACCAACATTAGAAATTGCTTACACTTGTTGGTGCAACTAAGTTCAAATGAGCCAAAATTGATATAAAAAAATCCAATTTGTAATGTGTACTTTTAAAAAAAGCAAGCAAATGCCAAAAAGTGAAAGATAGAAGAGCCATGGCTTTTCTTTTTCTTTTTGTGGCTTTTCAAAGCTCCATATGAAGGACATAATGACTTTATCAAAGTCAAAAGTCTAAGCTAACTTGCAATGTTTTTTGTGGAATTTTTTGGTAATGATTATAGAAATTATATGCATGTCTACATAATACCTAGGCTAATCTTGAGCCACATTATTAGGCATAGATTCATGATTTGTAGGCTTTGCAGTTCAAATTATATGGATCAACTACAACATTTTGTTTTGCCCAATCCTTTTCCGCATCCTCCTCTTGATTTGGTTGATAATCATCATCTTGCTTTTGTCTAGTCTACTTCACTATTATATATAACTTAGTAGACCTTGGTCTTTCATCCATTGCTTTAAGGTCTATTGTGGCCAAATCCATGTACTTTTGAACCTTGAAATGATATTTTTTCTTGAGAATGCTTGGTCTAGTGCTTTGTCCACCCATCTTGCCAAAATTATCATGTCTATTTTTATGTAACTCCTATTAATCACTATGGTAAGTAAAGTGGTTCATTTTTTGCGTCATAAGCTTGATTTTTGCAAATAATTTGTGTATAAATGTTTATGATGAATGATTTAATTTTAAATACATTAAATGACGACTCATTTTAAATTAACATCTTAATTATGAATACATTTGCATAATTTTTTTTGAAAGTAATGCATTCTATATAAATGGTGGACTTTTGAAGAAAAAAATGGACTAGTAAGGTTGATTGGATTGTGAAAAAAATTCAAGAATTCATATTGAATTCCATTCCAAATTGTTTATTGTCACGAAATAATAAAGATAATTGTGAAATCTTGTTTTGTGAAACCTTAACCAAATGGTGGTTATGAACTTTTGAAGGGTTACAATTGGACCTTGTTTTCAAAAGTCCTTTTGAAATGATTTTTTTTCTTTCTTTCTCAAAATTTTGTGCCCCATGGGTACATAGTTGGAACACTTAAATGGGCTTTTATTTTTATGGACTTTATGGGCTTTTCTATTAAGATTTTCAAACTAATTTGACCATACCAACTCACAACAATATTTTTCAACATCGGTTTTGACCTAGTTTTAAAAGGTTTGATAACAGATTAACACTAAAATAGTCAATGATTACACTAATGAAAACCTTAGGAATTGAAACCATATCCATATGGATTATTTATAAATGCTTGTTTGTGATTTTTGTGAAAGTTGTCATACCAAAAATCAGCCACTAGATTGTGCATTTACCCATTCTTGTGTTTCTTTCTCTTCTAAGAGGAGTCTTCAAAGGTTTGTAGCAAGTTACGTCCAAACGCTACAATGCATGCAATGTATGTGAAAGCAATGTAACCATATCTAGCCCGAATGTTTGTGCTCCCTCAATTGCCTCAAAGGTGACATGGGATCCATGGCCATCAAAGATGAGCAAATGCTTATTCGTGATAATGATACCACTTGGTTTTGACCTTTTGAAGAAAGAGAGGAATTATTTAAAAAGAAATGCCTTCATCCATGCTTATGATTGCATAGCCATATAGGTCCTTGCTTTGCAAAGTTGAATGTAGTCATTTTGTATCCTCTCATTTTTGGAAATGTAAACCTTTGGCAATGTTGTCCTGGTTGCATTAACAACATAATTAATAATCAACCATTCCTTGGATGGGAGAATCGTGTTATATGCTTGTTGAGAACCTTGTCTTACCAAAAGCCTAACTTTTGCTTGTCGTCCTGCTTGGATGCATGTTTCATTAAAATTCCAAATATGACATATATGATTTAGAAAATATTTGTGTTTATTGTACATGGCTTGTAGGTTTTGGTAGAAAGTCTGGCATCATTTGATTGTCAATGCTTGAGCTCTACTAATATGTAGTCCTTTAATTTGACAAATGTTAAATTCAAGATGTCGACACTTAAACTAATACCATCACAAGGTCCTTGGTACTTTTGTTTGGAAAAATGTTGGCTTATTTTGGGTCAATTCTACCACTTTCATCTTCAATTGTGGCCAGCTTATTGATAGCCGAAAGTTTTGCAAAGCCAAAACCCAAGAAACCACCACCCGATCTTCTTTTGCTATTGGTACACTTGTTGGTCTTATTTTCTTAAATTAAAATTTTTCCATACAAACGATTAGACAACGAGGTTAATGGTATCTTTTAGTGTTTACTTGCGTTTCTTAATGAAATTGTCCATCTTTCAACTCCATCCATTGCCTCCTTCAATGTATGGATGTTCCATTTGCCCTTAGTACTGATAAGATTGGATTTGTTGACTTTTTGTTGTTTTGTTGTTGGTTCTTATGATCTAGAAGATGGTGAGACATATTCCTTTTCATGGTAAGGTTGGTCATCCAATCCATTTTACTTCCTACAAAGCACATTCAACAACATCATGATTTAGAGTTCGCAAACCCCAACCTCCAACAAGTTGGATGTGTTTGGTTTAGCCTTATAAGAGGTCCAAACATTTTTTTTGTGTATTTTGACCAACTTTAAAGAAAATGTGAAGGATCAAAGTCAGTGTGAAATGCTTATGCCTCTAATTGTTTGGGATTTGTCATCAATGCATAGAACTCTTCAAAGTTTGACCATATTATATCATGGTCAATTGTTTTTTTATAGGCAATAAATGTGTATAACAAATTATGACTTCTTGGACTTTGAAAAAATCTACTTCACTTATTGGCTATCTGTATTGTACCTAGGAATTATAGAACTCTATATCTAGTGGTAGTATAATTTTTTATTAAATATTTGATTATGAAGTTCATATATTACATCCCTTTGTAAATGCCTTCTTGCATCCACCCTTGAATCTTAGTTTTCTCTCTCTTCTTTGACAACATTAGGATTTGATTGTTGATGATCATGCTCTTGTAGCTCCTCTCTGGTTAGCTTAATGTGTGTAGTCTCCTGACCTAGTTTTCAAGGTTTTTCTTTAACTATTGTAAGTTGCAAAGTTTGTTCTTCTTGATCTATAAGGACTTGTGTTTTTAATCTAGAGTTCTTTAATCCTTTTGTGTTGCTTGGCCTATGTTGATGTAACTCATATGCTTTTAAAACTTTGATATGAATGATTTGAAGCTCATTTTTTCACAAATTACAAATTCTAACATATTATCTAAATTTTGCTCATATCTTTGTATGAATGAATCGTGTATGCAAACTTAAAACATTACCTTGTGAATTTGGTGGTTGTCATTTTTGATAGGAATGGGATGTGCACAAAATTGGGGGGAAATTAAAAGGGCTTCTTTAATTAATGTAAAGGATTTGAATATCTTTTGGATTCATGTAAACGCTAATTCCTGTATATGGATAGTTGTGTGTTATTTACCATGAATTGTAAACCTCATGAATAAACTTTTCTCCTTGTATTGGTGAATTCAATTGCTTATCACCAAACTTTTATTTCCTCGCCAAACATGGGGCCCTTCCAAAATTGGCGCAAGTTTTCCCTTTAACCCAACATTGAATGTAATTTAGCTAATTGCTTATCACTAAACATGTGCTTTGTAAATTTATTCAAACTTTTTACAAACATGGCCAACAATATTTCTAATATTAAACACAAAAATCTAATGGGCGGTTAGTAATATGAAAAACTTGAAAAAAATTATTTGAACCAAGTGTTTGGTGATAGCCTTAAGGATGAATGCCCATAAGAATTATTATGTTTGAATCAAAACCTATAACTAGGAGCTAAAAAAATTATTTTGGAAAAGGACTAAAAGTTTTTTTCTAAAAAAAATCCTTTTACATGCAAATGAATTTTTGAATGAATTTTTTTGTAATTACTAAAAAAATTAATAAATTCCCCAATGCGTCATATCTTTTTTGTTAATCATTATTGAATAAATATGATATTTAAGAGTGTGTAAATTTCTTATAGATTCAATGTTTCATCCTGAAAAATGATCAAATGGTGAGTAATGAATCTTCTTTACAATCTCACCTAGTTTTAGCACCCTAATGGAACACATTGTCTAAATTTGGCAACTTTTAACTTTTTTTTCTCGAGATATGGCGAATTTTGCAGATAACAACTCAACACATTTCATAAGAAGATTTAGAAAAAAGTTCCTTCATGATTTTGTCATTGGTTGCAATTAGATTTGCAATAAAACTCGCAATCTTTTCATATGATCTGGACAAGTTGAGTAAGATACGTAAATTATGGAATTTATGATGATTACATGCAAGTAACTCCATTACTATTCTCCTAGTAATCACAAAAGCTCCAGGCAAGAATGTGAACTCCAATATCCCTTGTAAGGATAGTTGTTTGTGAATAGCCAACAAATCCTTAATACATATTTTTGACAATAAAATTTCGAGACGATCCTCAAAGTTTTCAACAAATAATCTGACCAAACCAACAACAACAATCAAATGCTTGAAGTTCATTGGATGCTTAAGTGTATTTGCAACCATTTTGATGCAACCTACAACCACCATCTTGTTTGCAAATGCCTTATTTTGTGCCATGTATCGCAATAGTCGACTCCATGGTTGGATTTAATGTTTGCATACTGTGACAGTCGAGAAATAGCTGTAAACCTCCTTTGGCAACTAAGTATTTAGCAACAATATCCCCATGGTACCTTATCAAATTTGATAAGACACACATGCAAACTTTAGAATTTTGATCAACGACTTTCAGCAACAAGTCACAAATACTTGAAATGATATCCTTCATATTTCAACCAAAATTCCTCCATTACATCTGGGCACAAATCGTCCTCCCATAATTTGACTGCTTCAAACACTTTCTCCATTCCCACCTCTGTAATAAGTTGTTGTGCAACCTCTTCATGTCCAACAGCTAGATATTTCAAAATCCAATGAACACTCATGATATCCTCCTTTGTCCCATGTTTCAATATTGACACAAGTGAGGAGATATGTCCATTTGATGATATACTTTCAAAAATTACCTCGTGGCAAAAAAATCTCATAGCTTGTTCCAAGGTGCTTCCAACCCATATTGGCTCCCCAAGACGGAAAAGCAACTCCACACACCCATGTTCTACAAAATGGGTTGCACCGTTTGTAATATCTACCAAGTTGTCTAACAATTCAATAAATCTACGAAGATTCCAATCCTCTAAGCCATATAATTCATCCAATTCATCAAAATCCTCTATGTACCTGGATGTGGCCTTCTTTTGTATATGTCGTTGTAATAGGCACTTCACATATTCAAAAATGAACTTTGGTTCAAAGAAAGAAACCTCAGTGCTTCTTGAACTATTTTCCCCATGGTATAAAACATCATGTGACAAACATGTGTTGTCTAGCATACAAGACTTCATTAGCTTCCTAATCACATCCTTATCCTCTTCAAAAACATTCTTTTCTAAACTTCTGTTCGTAATCCCTTGCACATATAGGACCAAAGTGGCAAGGATTTGAACATATTGCCAAAGATAGAGATCATTGTCTGGGATATTTTCAACTATCAAAATAAGTACGGGCCACAAAATAAGTAGGGGCTTGTGGCATATCATCTTTTTCGCAAAGATCCTACAATTCGCCATCACCAGCATTACCTTTAACCAATTGTAAAAAGAATATTTTGAACTATTTCGTAAATTATCTGTGCAAAGTTGTACAAAAATTTCAATGTCTCCATCAACCATTAGATTTTTTTCACCAACATTGATTGTAAGAAAAACCAAAACGTGAGCTGCTGCCAGTGCTCGACATCCATGTGTTTTCATCAAAAGTAGAAGAGCCTTTGCGTCTTGTTGTGTTGCCTTGTAAAGCTGATATACTGCAAGAAGTGTAATTTCAGCATCACTGTCTAAGAGCTCAAAAAGCGAAGAGATCTCAAAAAATATTTTATCAACAATAGCACCAATTTGGCACAACAACATTTTGGCATGAGTTATAACATTTTCTTTGCCATAAAGTGATAGGAAGATGGCCAACAACTTTCTTCCCTGCTTCAATTTCCCTTCTTGATCACAAAGAATAGTAACTAAGTCAATAGGCTTTTTCAATTCCACATATTCACCCACCAAGCCATACAAACTCAAATATTGATCAAAGGCATCAACCAAGTTCTTGTGGATGAAACTATTGACCACAGCTTCAAAGTATTTTGTTTCTCCTTCAGGTTGCATGTTCTTCCATGCCAACTTCACTACACACCTTGGAACATGATCAGAGAAGAGTGAGAATGCTTGAAGCACACTCCACATAAGGTCCTTAGAGATCATCTTGTTTTCATCATAGTCCAAACTTAGATCAATTGCTGCGAAGATGGTCCCATTGTAATCATGTGGGGTGTACTCTTTTGCACTTGCATAACATTTGAATTGTTCATACACTTTCTCCCACTCACTTTCTTTTTTTGAAGTATTGGACAAAACTGAACCCAAAATTGAAACAGCCAACATACATCCCGAGCACTTGTTTAAAATCTTTTGCGCTACATCCTGTATCAATGCAAACTTTGATCAGTATCTTGAAATCTCCATACTCTTGATTGAAAGTAACTACATCCAAGCAAAAATTGTATCCTTCAAGATAGAGAGTACTTCCACATAAGGACTAAAAGACAGGGAAGACAAAAAAACACAAAATGGACAAGTAGTTCAAACTATATCCTGCATCTTAGCACAATGTTCACAATTATGGGCCAATGCAAAGCGATGACGATTATGTTGAACATAGTTAACACCATGAGAAAGAGGAATGTGGGATTGAAGCCTCCATTCATTTACAAGCATTTGGAAAATAATCATGTGAAAGAGCTTTTACCTCGCATCCTTCAGGGAATCTTGTATTCTCTGCATCATCAGCAGCCTTGCTTGCAAGTAACTTTGCAGCAGGATCATTGTTGCTCCATTCATTCACCTCAATCCGAATGGCTTGTATTCCTTTCAATGGATTCCTAGAAGTGATTAACAACTTGGACCCCATACTTCTTGGTTTAGGAGAATTATGAATCAATCCACCACTCCAAACATCGTCCACCACTAGTAGCCAATTTCCACCACGTTTATCCAACTGCTCTTGAAGCATGTTAAGAATGCTCTTGCTTGAAGGTGTTTGAAGAACCCCTACCTGTAGACACCCATTTCTTCGGCTATCAAAAAGAAAATCACAGTCTTCTTTTATCTCCTTACTTCCTAAGCTCAATAATATAACTGTTGTAGAGAGGCAACATAGCAAACCCATTCTAGACAACAATACTATAGTTTCCTAATTCTAATTCTATCAAATGTGCTTAACTTACTTTCATCCACAAGTCAAAATTCATAGTTTAACATTGATGCTAAAAGAAGTTAAATATCCAATCAAAATACTAAACGTTTCATATATTTCCTCATATTGGTCCACCTCATGGGATTGTTTTAAAAAATGCGCCTACCTCGCCATGTTGCGTAAGTTGTCGCAAGAGCTCTCCTTGACTTGCAATTATATCACAGTCATGGCCATACTTCATTTGAAATACGCCCCCAGGAAAAGTCTCATCTAAATCCATGGCATGTTTCTGCATAAAATATTCCACCAATGCTGTCTTCCCAACTCCAAATTTCCCATGCACTATAATATGTCTTTCACCTCCTTTCAAATGTTGCAATAGCTTTTCAACCAACTCGGTAGGCTCCTTATAAAAGCAAAAATTGTGATGAAAAGGCCTCTGAATGATACTATGTTCAGATGAATCCTACATCCAATGATGGTAGATAAATCAGTTTTAAAAAACCAGCTAATGTGGAACCTTTTCATCCATATGTACACTATTCTATAACATTGTACTAAAACAATTCTTGATGAATCAAAACATGTCATCTCCAAGGACCTTCTTGACCTTTTGGTTCTTTGAATAACACATACAAAAAAGGATTGGTGTCATCATATGCAACCAACGACCCATCGGTTAACTACAATTTGTGACGAATTAACAAAGTATTGAAGGTCATGCTCCCTTTTTACGAATTCTATGTTCATAAACACCTTCAATTCTAACCAACCAAACCTACCCAGTGACAAACAACTAAACAAAACGATACAAACGATGGATACAACACATGATGTAAAGAAATGAACCCCAACCTTGGAATTCCACAAATCCATGTTCATGTACTGAAGGAGAATTATTGACAAAGATCTTCGTAATTCGAAATTATGACTATTGAAAGAGTAGAACTTTAACAAAATCATGTGATAAATTACCTGTTGCTGACAAATCTTCAAAAAATCCACAAGTTTAGTATAGCTTGGATGTTTCTTGCTAGGAGGATTGCATAAGGTAAAGTGGTCACCATCCTCAACAACATAATAGTTTTCCCCTGCTAATCTCTGTGCTCCAGCCTTTTCCACCAACTTATATCCCTGTGAGATCATTCCAATTTTGCATGGTGGGCCCAATCAGCGACACTCATTACTACCTTGATATTCATCTCCAAGACATAAATGTGTGTGGGAAAAAAGAAACCAAGAATTTTACATAGTTTCCAAGGCCATCAATGGTTGAGAGGCT
Organism: Sphagnum tenellum; assembly: GCA_963921925.1. Taxonomy (NCBI): domain Eukaryota; kingdom Viridiplantae; phylum Streptophyta; class Sphagnopsida; order Sphagnales; family Sphagnaceae; genus Sphagnum; species Sphagnum tenellum. The sequence goes on along the minus strand of OY998142.1, from coordinate 22,374,725 downwards.
TCTGCACAATTTATCTAATTTGCAACTACGTGGAGGCAAATATTCATGTGTATTATTCACTACTCACCACATCTTTTGTAGGGATTCCTTCCACGAAAGCATACACATTCACCCCCGACCCATTTATAATAGAGTCAAAGGTAGTGGACAAGTTTTCCATCCTTGATTGATGTGGTTTCAAATTCTCCATGAATCTAGCCCTCTTCACTTGAATGGATTTATCTGACCCATTTGAGGTCCATCTTTTGAAGTAGGGTTCTAGCTCTGAACCAGCATGGGGAACCGCATAAAAAACAATGCCTTTTAAATTCTTGAGAAATTTTTTGGCACATCTCTTGGAGTATTCATCGAGCGGATTCTTTGCCCTACCGTACACCCTCTTATTTGCCTCCTCCACCAGACTTTTGATTACAAGACCCCCAAAACAGTGGCCTACAAGAACAAACCTGCAACGTTGACCCAACTTCCACGTGTAACTGTGAATACCAAAACACATTAATTTTAGTTGCTACAAGTGGATGGACCCACCCATATCAGAATGAGAACAGATAAAGAGTTTTCATAACAAGTTTATACACACATAACAATCCCAACAAGTAATTCACTTCTTCATGAAGCATCTAGATCCACTGTTATTCAAAGCATCCCTTTCAATTCAGGAAAAAAATGGCACTAAACCACCTTTGCATGAAAATAAAAAGATGAATTTGTTGATTGTACACCTACACACAACAAGGATTCAATGGTTAAGAAAAAAACCTGAACACAAGCGCTTGAAGTATATTCCTTCCTAATTCAGACACATCTTCAATGTGTCCCTTGTTCTCAGTTTGTACAGGACATGAATCATATGACAATGCCAGCACTCGTATGTTTCCACCCAAGTCATGTGGCAACCAATTTTGAGCCCAACAATCTTGAGGGTTGGTACGGCTTGCCCAAGTTCTCTTCCATGTTTCCACTTCATCAGGCCTTTGAAGACCATGAAACAAGACCACATCAAATTCAGGAAGAGATACATCGTCTTCAGGTGGCCAAAGTTGATGCACAGTTTGATCCTGACAACCAAAATACCACAACAGAACAACAATGAGACAATCATGTATCTCTAAATGCTTGTGAAATTAATGCAATATCACTGATGTTCAAATGATCCCAATATTTTGGATTCAATTAACAAGCTGGTCCTTCCTGCAGAACTCAGCAGCAGGCTTTGCTGAGGTTTTAAGGTACATCCTAGATTGTCATCTAGAAAAGCTTAGAGGATGTATGCAACAATCTTATGGACTGAATAATATTTAAAAAAAGGTTTGGATCACTCACATCCTGATTAGAACAACTTGGAAGAGCTACAAACTCTTGAGAATCAGACAATTGGGAAGGCGACTTTCTCTTCTTACTGCCCATCATCACTATTTCAACATCTTCGTCAAACAAAAGCTCTTGTCTCCCCTCCACATGAAATTGGAGATAACCATAGAAGCAAGTTGATATTGAAAAAGTAGTCAATTCTGTTGGCAAATCAATTGTTGAATCAAACCTATTGTGTTTAATAGAACATCCATGTACATGTTGTGAAAATCATGGCCTCCTTGCTGAAGATTGTCACCTGATTCATAATTGTCATACCAAAATCACATCAAAATAAAGAGTCAAACTTGTTCATCAAGTTGGAATGAAGCTCTAAGAAGATGAACATGGTGAGAAATTTGTACAGTCCCACAACTGTAATTTTATTAACCTATCACAAGACTTCACAACATCAAGGAGGACAGCAGCAGTGGCACGAGAATGCATTTCATTCCATCATACCCTCTTCAAGGAGAGCTGCTTAATTAATTTTTATCAACACAATCAATTAAAGCTGAAATTTTTGGATAGATTATTAGCCTGTCAACAAGGGCAGACTAATGACAAAGAGTTGACTTACAATGAACAAGGAAACTGTGTTGGCTGTGAAGTCCAACAATTTTTACCTCTTTAATCTGTGTGCTATTCTCAAAGCCGGAGACATGTTGAAACCACCATAGTTATGGCCACGTGGTTGCCAAATATTCACCCCATGAAGATGTCTGGCTAAGCCTGTGACCCAACACAGGTATCCTTCTTTGCTGAGTCGACTGCTAATATTTCACATGCAGTTGCTTGGGCTGTTGGGTGATGTGAGGCACACAGACAACCTCCCTCTCAATCCCGCACACAACCCAAACCAGAGCCAAAGTGCCACTACAGGAACTCTTGACATTAACCAGCACTGAAATGAGTTGCAGCCTCTACCACTTGTCCAACTCGGAGGGTGCAAGGCACCTTAAATACACTACCTAACATTTGGGTTCCTGAAACCTTAGCTTGGGTTCACCTTTTGAACTCAGAATTGCAGCAAAGAGCTCGGAGATTTTGGAGATGTAGAGGCAGAAGAACCAGAAGGATTAAAAGAGGCTTGAGGTACCTATGCCATGGGTGCAAGTACGTTAAGTGACTCTAAGACCGTAGCAGTTTCTGACTTGGCTCGGCCTTCACTGCACTGCCCTTCTTTGTTGGTGTTACAAGGCCATGGCCACGCTCAACGTCACTCATTTGAGCCTTGTTGATAATCGCCTCTGCGTTGCACGACTCGTGGCACCACCATCATATCCCTCTTGTTCTGAGCTGCGCACGACACCACCATCCCCACATCTCTCATGCTAATCTCGTTCTCTTCGGATCCTTGCTATTGTTACTGGTGGCGGCGACGAAGCATCATGTGGTTCGCCTCACGAACTGAAGTTGTGAAGTCATCCCATATTGATTCCGTTGTTGTAGTCGTGCCTTTTCTGCTCCCACTCCGCCCTACCCTAAGCAACAAGAAGATGGCCTGGCCACAAATATTCATAGAATACAGAAACATCACGACCACTGTCAAACTCGCTGTGAAACCCCGCTTTAAATGCTAGGACAGTACTAGTAACGTCAGTCTGAAACCTCCACACCATCCATCTGACGATGAAATTACGAACTTGATCTGGGCGTTGGCAACCGAAGCAGGAAAAGATGAAGGTTCACTACGTGACTCCACCGCACACCAAGCAACGGAGAAAACGATCGAGACATCTAAAAAGGAAGATCAACTGCACTGAACATCCCCTAAAGAGAGCGAGCAACCTGGTCAAGCAGGACCTACTACCACAAGGGAAGTAACTTCTCAGGCTCTTCTCAGAATTTGGGGGTACTGTGCTGGGCACGAAAACCCAGGAAGGGTGGAAGAGAAGTTCTTTCTTTAAATACTTTTTAAAAACTTAGTGTAACAAAAAAGAAAGGGGTAGTGGGAACATACCTTCGTCTCGATTCTGGACGCTGAGCCTTCGACTGCTGCAACGCATATTCTGCCATACTGGCAGTGTCACAATAGATTGGTCCTACTGCCCCTACAGAGCATACATCTCTGTAACCTAATTGAACTACAGATACCTCCTACTGTTCAGTCCCTTCTGGATCTACATATGGTATCCTTTGAACTACTACCATGAACAGTCACTGGTATTGTTAGCACATGTGTTCGTGGGATCTGGGTTGAGGTCAGAGCCCTCTGTGTTCATCCGGTCTATTGAGAGCTGCTGAACCATCCCTCTATGCTATGAGGGAATGCAGGAAGTCACTTGTGTTGGTTCTACACACAACATGGTTCCTGGTTCCGAACTAAGGACGAGCAAAATGCACCACATCGACTGGCAGCAACTTGGGAAAAACAGAGTTGTGTCTACAGTATGGATCTAAAGATATCCCTAAAGACATTTCTGTGATTTCTCCCATTCTGGACTCATATTCCATCCCAACCAAGAATACCCTCTCAGGTTTCTGGTTTTTCTCCTCACAGGTGCACTACTTCTGTAATGATTCCACTCAGGTCAATATAAATGCAAACCCCCTATATGCTCCAGAACCTACAGCTCAGACCTCGTGTGCATCATCAACCCTGAGCATCGATCCCTTATAGAGTCTAAAACTTGGAAGAACATAACGGCTGCCATACTGAGCTACTGGCGCGGCTAAAGAACGACAGCAACTACTCACATTAGCAAGCACCTTAACAGTATCTACCATGGACATCATGCACAAACTACAGACCTGCCTTCATTTGTCTTCGAATCCCTCCTTACCCTCCTCCAAGAGCATCACCGTCCTCTCCCCTTTGCATCCTTGAAACGGTCTTGGCCACCCATTCCTTACGCTGCCCACCTGTTTCCCATAATACACAAACAACAAATCTTCCTACTCATAGCCACTAATCGACAGTAACGAAATAAATGCCGCCGCCTGCACAGAAAAAGTTAAGGGCGACATAAAACAAAACCTAAACCCTAAAAATGAAAATGGTGTTCACACTATGGAACTCCAGATGACTCCCTGTCCGGTCACATTGGGACCTTTTTAAAATGAAAGATTGTTCGCAATCAAATGGAAATTTTTAGCAAACAGAAAATTCGATTGTGGATTTAAAGATAATTCTGTTTGAGGAAGCGATTTGAAATGAATGGTAATTTTTTTCTAAGAGTTCTTTATTTATTCAGCAATTATGGACTTCTGTATGAGAGTCACAAGCCTACTTGCACTATTCTTGCTGAGCATGGCAGTGCGAGTATTGCTGGTTGACAAAGTCTGCAAAGCAAATGTTTAAAAACTTGAGACCTTTGTAACAGTAAAAGATTCTTTAAAATCAAGTTAAAAATTTTGGCAGACAGAAAATTAGGTTGGGGATTTAAAGGATAACTTTGTCGGAGGAGGTGATTGGAAATGAATGGTGAAATTTTTTAAAGTGGGAGCTGGGGGGAGTTTGGGGGACTTTTGCATCTTTGGGTGGGGGAAACATGAACGTGGGAAAAGGAAATCTTTAATTTACCTACTTTGTTGACGATGCGTGGAACATGCACAATCTCTGACTCAGTGAAGGGAGGAGGATCATCATCGACATGGTGGCTGACAATGTTTGTCACTTGCCAATTGTTGGTTCCATCCCCGACTTATTTGCAATAATGTATAACTTGCGGGGTCAACAAAACTTGTTGCTTGCCATCTGTCGGTTCAGTCCCCGACTTACTTTGAAATACTATATGACGTTGGGTTGAGAAAATTTGTTGCTTGCCATTAGTGGGTTCTGTCCCTGACTTATGTTGAAATATTATATGACCGAGCAAGTCAATAGAGGGTGTGACACAAAGTTTATCTGGCTGACAACGTTTGTCACTTGCCAATTGTTGGTTCCGTCCCTGACTCACTTTGAAATAATGTATGACTTGTGGGGTCAACAAAACTTGTTGCTTGCTGTTTGTCGGTTCAGTCCCCACTTGCTTTGAAATACTACATGACCTTGTGGGGAAAAAAAATCCCTCTCCCCATTCCCCCTCGAAAAGAAAAAAACTGCAACATTCATGAGTCCGTGCTGATTTGTTTTTTGTTTTTCTTCCTTGTTCAATTTCTGCCCTTGCCATTAGCTGAGGCGAAATATGGTGACCAACAGTTTTGAATACCAAAAATACATGCGGCCAATGAACGGGTAGGCTGAACCACGCATTCAAAGTGCCTGGATTATTTTTCTTTTCAGTTTCGGGTGGCGAGGGTGGCAGGAGGAGTTTTTTCATTTTTCCTTTGTTCCCAACATGTTCCTTCAAGTTCTAAATGGGTCCCATCAAGTGCCCACTGGGTTCCCAATGTTCCCAATGTGTTCCCAAAGGGTGCTTCTAATAGCACCTTGCTTTAATCCCATATCTTCTGCCAGGAGTCCTGCCCTTCTCACTTAAATAGCTGCACCAAAGGGCACTTCATCTTTCAATAGAATCTTCTATTTAGGGGGAGCCTCCATAGTTTCAACCTTTTATTTCTGATGAGCCAATCAAAATAACTCATTGAAACCAAAAAAACATTTGGACTTGAGAGGCACCCCTAACTAATTCATATCAATCACACTACCTTCCAAGTCACTTATTTGTTGGACTTATTCCCATGGATTGTCGTCTACTGCACAATCTCTTTACACCTGCTGCAGAATCCAGAACTATATTAGTACCTGGTAGGCTACATAAAGTTGTCAAAACACAGGCAAGTAGTCTCCCCGACAGCACAATTAATTTGGCACCCATCATCATGTGCAGGTGGCTCCCACCTACAGCGAACTTGTCAAACAAACCTGAATATAATATTCCAAAGGTGCATTTCTATCTAAATTGTTTTTATCACATCAGAAAAGAAATTTGTGGGTCTTGATATCAACACCAATTTCACAAAGCTGTAACAAAAAATTTCGCATGCTAAACATCTCTAATGGTTACAGATGTGGAGTTTGGACACACTCTAAATGATATGATATGCCAAACCATATTACTAGAATGCCAAAAATGAATTTGTAGAATGTTTCAGATGACAATACTTAGATGACTTAAATTCTTTGATTTTTGCTGCGATAGTGTCCAGTCCCAGGAATCTGTTTTCCAACTGAATTCACCAGGCAAGATTGTTTGCCAATAAATCAACCATCCTGTATTTTGTGGAAGACCTGAGCACTACCAATGATGTGATGATGTCAAGGAAGGTCTTTTCTTCTTTACTAGCAACAACAAGACCACAACTTCCAGAGTTTGAAGTTTGGTGATGCTGCCTCTTTTGGTGTATGTTCCTAGTGACCCTGTATAACTTGCAGTCCAAGAAGAGGACACTAAAAACGGGTTAAAGAAGTTTTTGGTGCTTTCGGTAAGGACAGTGCATAATAGAATTCCTGTATTGAGCTGGATCATTGTGATCACAAGGAAATGGAGGGTAATCAAATATCAGCTAGGACTTTCTCGTAGCGAGGACTTTTGAGAAGCTTCCAAGTGCCTTGCCTATGGAACCTGTTTCCATCTTTTTAAGGTGGTCACTCAGGTATTTTTCATGAGGTCATTTTGGGTAATATAGTAGAGAGGAGAAACCGACAGGTGTGCAGGATTGGAGCATTTTTTCTTGCAAAAAATCAGGGTTGCTGGGAAATCATGTAGCCAAGGCTGCTAAAGTTATAAGCTTGCAGAAAGAGGAAATTAAAGCACAAAAGCTTCATCAGCATCTGATGACCACAGTACTAAGCATGTGATTTTGAGAGTTCATAAAGGTAAGCTCACAGGAGAGTCAGGCATGGGAGGGTTTTCAGTTAGGACAGAAGCCCGAGAATTTTCAGTGTTGTGCATCGGAGAGTGAGGAGATCACATAGCTGAATTTAGAAAGGTGCCGTCGAGAGTGGGTACTGTAGGGAAATGCAGAGCTGGTCAGGGGCTGTAAGAAATTTCAGTACTGGCATCATGGCAGACAAAGACCATGTGCTGAGGTTTGGTCGGAGGTTTAAGCTGTAGCATTGTCTCAGCACATAACCTAATTGTGAGGTCTTTCCTTGCCACAAAGACTCTAAAGTCTACTTTGTACTGCTGGGTGTGAGTTTCAGTGGCTGTGCTGAGGGGACCATCAAGCCACAGCAACATTAGGATCCCTAGCGGATTCAGAGTAGTGTTCTTTTGTTTTTCTAGACTTTGAATTTGTAATGTAGCAGGAGTATTGAGCACCTCAGGCATGATGTAGTCCATTATTCTTTGGAATATGTTGAAAATGGATGAAATCTGCCATATATCTATACTAGTATGTGCCCCAAGCATAATGCACAGGTGAAATAAAAATCCCACTCTCTCCCAAAACCTAAACCCTAAACCCTATCTACCGACCCACCTACCTATCGAATTTCTTATTTACCTATGTGCTTCTTTTCCTACCTCCCAGGCTCTTGAACTTACTTTCTCATTTCCTGCTTTCTCACTACTCACCTTACCTACCTTCTCACTATTTCTCTCAAAAACCACCCCTTACCTTTCCAAAACCACAACTTACCCACCTATCTACCGACCCACCTACGTATCAAATTTCCTACCTACCTATGTGCTTCTTTTCCTACCTCCCAGGCTCTTGTACCTACTTTCTCAATTCCTGCTTTCTCACTACCCACCTTACATACCTTCTCACTATTTTTCTCAAAAACCACCCCTTACCTACCTACCTACCTACGTGCCTGCCTGCCTCCCTCTCTGGTTCTTTTTCCTACCTCCCTAGCTTGACTGCGTGAGAAGACGAAAAGTAGGTAGTGAGTTCTCTCTAAACCTACTTTTGACCTTCTCACCATTTTCCTACCGTGTCACTATTAGGGTTTAGGTCCTGTCCAGTTTTCCTACCTCCCAAGTGGCTATTGTCCGTCCGGATATAGTTATTGCCCGTGGCCACTGTCCGTCCGGCTTCATTGAAAGTGGACAGTTTGCTGTCTCCCCTGACTATGAACGGACACTGTAGCCAATCACTACTTGTCACGCAGACCATGTGCTGTCCGTCTGGAGTCAGGGGCGGCTTCACTGTTCCTTTACTATATGTAATAATCATCCAGACGGATGGACAGAGGGAGGATAGGGACGGATGACGAGACGTGCGGGTTCAGGGGCGACTTCATTGTCGGTACCCAACCTTCCTTTAATATATGTAATTTCTAATTGTATGATATCATCCAAATTTTACTCCCTTTTTCTAGTGTTGAAATTTGATGATGTTTTTTCAAAAACCAGGGAATTTGTGACAAAAATATTCCCTCAGTTGTTGAGATTAGAATCTGGAGAAAATTTGCCTGAAAACATAAAACCCACTGCTTCAGAACCATCCTCCTAATATTGGCAGTTGTGAGGAGGGACCCTGCCACTTTCAATCGCCTGATGGTTGTTATAAACTGAAATTGTGTGAGAATTGCCTATGGATCTAGTTCGATGTGGTTGATGATGAACAACAATCATAGTTGAGTGCTGGACATATGCTCCAACAGTCAAGCAGATTGGGTATGATGTGTTACAACTAGATATGCAATATTTTTCCACAGAAATATTTTTCAACCCTTTTCCCACAATTTTCCCACACTACCCCCCACATAGCAAGTTCAGCATTTTTGTCAAATAATTTTTTCTTTTCTAAAAATGAGACCGATTAATATTCCTTCAAATTCTTCAGGGTCCTTCATGTTTCTCTACCTCATGACATCCCTAAACAATATTCCATAAAGAACAACCTGGGAAAAATAACGCTTAATTTGGTGCAAACTGGTTTGTATATCTATGAACAAGTTCCATGATCCCCACAGGAACGACCCCTGGACCTGTTTGTATCCTGTAAAGCTTCAAGCCTCTGGGTTGGGTCACTTCTTGTTTGTATATTACTTGTCAGGTGCTCGACCTCATCAATTGACTTCTGACCCACTAGAGAAGAAATCACTTTGTACAAGTGAAGTGGTAGGTGGTGAGCAGTGTTCTGTGTCACTCGGAAATCATGCTTTGCATTGGCAGAGCTTGTTGGTGGGGCTGTAGTTGGTGCAGATTAAACTAAACTTTCATGTGATGATGGATTTGACCTTGTGGACCATAGTGGTGAACAGGATACAAGAGGTGGAAGAGGTGTATTTAGTCAAGGTAGGCCTGAGGCCTCAAAACACAATCTGAATTTCAGAGCGCCATGTGGGATAGTTCGATTGGGGCAGGTGGGTCAAGAATGGTGAGCCCTGCAGTGCAATTTCCAAAGCTAATATTGTGACCACCATTGTTTTAATAATACCCCTTATGGGGATCTCCAGAATGCAAATGTATGCATATATAGCTAACGCGTGCCAACAACAATGAAAACTTTCAGAAGTAGGACTTGTCTTTTATTGGAACAACAACACTCTCATATATATATATATATACATTTTTGTCCAAATGTATTTCCTAGATAGGACTCATCCAAATCTGATTGTGTGTATTGATGCTCTAAATAGATTACAGCAAATGTAATCTTACACCAAATTCAAGCTTACACCTTAGAATTTTTTTCAAACTTTGTAAAATGAAGCTCTTTATTCAAACCTAGGGAAAGGGAAAACAAACAGGCCTTGGGTAAAGCTGCAGCTAAACTGGTAAAATGGCCAAGAAAAAAGTCCCATATTGATTTTTATCATTTCTAAATATTACAAGTATCCCCAGTTTTAACATTTAATGGGCTGGAGGTCTCAAGTCCAAATTTAATATTTTGCAGCTTAAATATATGCACTAAGAGGCGTCAATCAGGGGTTTAGATGAACTAGCACCTGCAGTGGTACTGTGGTAAAAACATTATTGCTTCTAAACATTATAAATACATGCCTTGGATGAAGAAGCACCAACATTGGTACCCTGGTAAGAATAGAAAAATTCATTTAAATTGTTTCTAAATATTATAAATACTAGTAGAGGCCCATGTACCTATACTTCTTGGTGTGGGTGGGTAAAGTAAACCCTACTTTGCTTTACTCTCATGCAAAAACTCATTTGTTTTGCCCTTTCAAAAATGGTGATCTAGAGCTTTAACTCATACTAGTGGGTGCCCGTGGCCGAAGGCCACTGTGAAGTAACAAAAACACAGCACCAGAATCCTGAGTTTGGTCATACACAGGGTGAGATAAAATAAAAAAAAGCCTGCAAAAAAGTACATTAGCATTCAACAGGGGATGAAACTCAGAAAACCATCAATCCTGAGCGCCTCCACTGCTACTACATATATTTTGACTGCTACTCCTAACTGTACAAGTACTATAATTAATCTCAAACCTTTTGCTCCGAATCCTGCCCGCCCGTGCTCGCCACCGTCACAGCCAGTCATTCACTACGTCCGTTTTTCCCGGGCCGGGCCCGGTCGTCCGTCTGTGACGGACGGACGTAGTGGTTTTATATATAAGATGCCATGATTAGACAAAATCAGGGTCTCTGATTCCAAATGTAACATCTCTTGGGTTCAATTTGGCCACGAGGCTGCCTCACTCAAGAAAGAAGATGAAGGTGACAAACCAGTCATCAGTGTAGGTAATGCAAGTTGGCCAGGGTGAACCAGCACCCATGTTTGTACCTTGACCTTTTCGAGTGAGGCCTCTTAGTGGCCATATTAAGCCCAAAAAATGTTAAATTTGAACTCAGACATCCTGATTTAGTCTAAGCATGGGATATTTGTAATGTTTATAAATAATTAAATGGACTAGCTTGCTTTCACCCGAAGGCTCTCAAGTCACTGTGCCCTTCTTGGCTGATTGAATCTCATTGAAACTACTTAATTGCTAGATGGGAATTTGAAAAAGTCTCTCAGAGTCCACAAAACAATCAAGGCATTGAGGCTAGTGTTGCCCTGTTATCGAGAAATTGTTTTTTAATAAATATGTTGGGTACTAATAAAAGACACACTGACAGGCTATTGCAACCTACATGCCGGTTCTCACTAGCGGCAATATTTATTTTGGGAAAAAAAAAACAGGGTGAGCTAGAGTTGCACAAGAAGTCCAAGCTTGATGGACCATATAATTCATAGGGCTCTTGTGAAAATCCCCTCTCATCTCATTTGTATCATTGAATCCTTCAGAGACATGTCTCTGGACATCAGCTGGGGGAAGCGTCCAGGTGCTGAAGAAGACTTATGTATGCCAGTGATTTTGCAGCTGCTGCTGGCTTGTTTATCCCACCCCCCCCCATATGTAGTAGCCTAAGTAGTATTCATATTTCAATTTTTTTAATTCACATTTTCATGAAATTTCACCAATGAAAAAAAGGCTGCTTCTACCCTATGTACTCAGGAACCAATTGACAAAGTTGTCAAGCAACTTTAGTAGAATATATTCCAAATTAATTGAACTGCATATGCATTAAATAACCTTAGGTCTGAAATGTACATAAGGGGAATGTTAAGGAAGCTCCCTCAAGACCCATTGTTAGGCATGTCCACAACCTAAGGTGTCAAGATGACTATGTCATTAGGGCTGGACTGTAGCCCATGTCTTACAATTTAAAGACCATTTGGAGAGTTTTGCAAAATATTCATTTGGGCATACACAAACATTTCAGGCAGGTCTGGCAATGATACAGGAAGTTCATTTTTGTTTTCTTAGTTTTTTGTATTAGTGCCTACAGATTAATTACCTACCTGGATGATAATCAGGTCATCCAGGGAAGTTATTAGATTTCTGAGAATTCAATACCAGGCAGTTATCAACCAAACTGGTTGTCAAAAGCTCAAGAACAAACTGATCCGTTATTACAATTGACCTGGGTCAAAAATCAACAACCAGCCAACACTGGTATGATAATTAAACATTTGGCCTTCATATCCAGTTTATAGCCAGATTTGGCTAAATCTTCCTAGGCATGAATGCCACTTTCTCTACATCTTCCCACGGATGATCTTCAATCGCCATAGGTTAAAAATTTATAAAATCATCTATTAGAAATCCCAATCATCAAGGGCTTTCCAATATTATCAAGAGTTCATTTGAATTTAAATTTTGATTCTGTTGGACTTTTTTTGTCAAAATTATTGACTATTCAATAACTCCCACACAATAAGTCTAAACAATATGAAACCATCTTTGTGCACCTGTACCCAATTACGGCTTTCCAGCAATACCATTTGTGCAACAAGAGACACTTGGTTTGAGGGATCTCAACATGATAAACAAAATAACAACCTTCCTTAATAGATAAATTTATCTATAGTCCTTTATTTCTCTTTATTTTCATCTCTCTATTAATTCTGGTGTTAAGTTTTTGCAACTTAGTGTTATTTTTTCATTTTCCAATTTTGTAATGTGACCAAAGGCCTGATCATCCACAAGAAGAATGAGCCAAACTTAGCTTATCAATGAGATATGAGAGTGAAAGAATTTATCCTCCTACATCCCTGGCTACCTACCGCGTCCTTGTATAGAAACCTTGTGATTTGAAATTTCTTCTCCTTGCAATTTGGTGAATTTAGGCCTTTTTCTTTTCGTGCAAAAAACTTTGCTTATGTGAAAATGTCATTCCCAGGTTTTAAAATGACAAAAGATCAGTCCCAATAATATCATTGTGGCTTTGATAGGTTCACCTAAAAGATGTGTTTCATGTGATGGGTTCCAAAAACATTTTTCCTGTTTGGGTGGGATTAATGGCTTAAAAGTAAGGACTTGATGTGCTTGACTGCAGGACGTGGGCTTGGACTCCCCTTGCACTTGATCCTTTCTCTACAGTGGAACTTCTCTCCTTAGCAAGTAACCCTAAAGAGGTGACATTCTTTTATGTCAAAACTTTTTTGCTTAAAATGAAGGACAAGGCCAAGAAAAATGAAGCCCAAAAGCGAAAATCAAATTTTTGTATTGCATTGAAAACATTGTTCCAAGGAAATTTACAAGAAAAATTGGCGGTTTTTTTCTCCAAAATTCTAATGCTGCATCATATGGGAACATCCCTATACAAATTTAACATTAAATTGAGGGTAGATTTTTACCACTTGTCCAAAAAGATTTTTAAAACTATTACAAAATAGCCCCCTCTAAAACCAAAGTAGAAATGTGGTGAATTTTCTTTCAAGATTTTTTTTCAAATTTGAAGATTCTGTCCTTAAAAAGAAAGGAATATATAAAAGTACACTCCTTTTTATTTATATTTTTTTCATATGCACAAAATTTCACACCAAATAAAGGTTGAGTCACTAAGGAAAATGCATTCCTTTATAATTTATTATAACATGCAATTATTTTTGTTTGTTGTAATAACATTCAGCATACTCACAAAAGCTAACAAAAGGTTCCATGCCAATCTCACCAACAAATGGCCAAAGTGAACCAATACTCAACAATGCACCATGAATGATGGATTCTAAGGCACTGCATGATACAAAACTTGATATCACTGGGTTCTTGTCATATTTCTAAACACAATCATTAACATAATTTCATTTTTGACTAGTCTACCTTTTTTCTAAATCTAAATATTTTATTTATGTCAAGTCTAGTTGCTAGGCAACAAGTGTGAGGTAGTGTGGTAGGAAGGAAGTGATTGATGAATTTATTAATGAAGAATCTTTCACCATTTTTCAAAAGCAGTTGAAAAAATCTTTCAAAAATTTGCATTTTCAGTGTAAAATATGTTTTCACTCCAAATTTAAAATTTTCACAAAACAAACTAAAACATTGGACTAGACTTATAAACCAACGAAATTTCAAATTTCAGATGTTGCATCGTTGGCTAGCTTCCCAAGAAGGATTTAATCTTAAATGGTCGTGCAAGTTTATAAAACTTGTTCAAACTATTACAAAACTAGTTCTTTGCAGTGTTACATTTTCTCTCAAAGGATTGTGCTCAAGGGTTAAAAAAACAATTCTTCAATTGGCGAGTGAGCAAGCTTTCTAGTGCTAATTAATGCATGTTCCCCTGCAGGAATTATCGGTACCGATATTACGTGTGAACAGTAATACCTGTTCAACAAGGCTTTTTGCCCATTAGTGGGGCTACGACTTCAACATACCTTCAATCATAGCTTTTTGACTGGGTTGCACACATCCTTGGCATGTTCTAGCCAGGGTTTCTTTTAAGGAATTTGTGATGTAGCCAAAGTGGCCATCATTCACAAAACGATTTAGCCAGATTTGGCTACATACCAGATATGAAAGTAGGAAAACAAAAATCCTTTTCTATTCCTGTCTATCTACTGGAACTCATCATAAAAACCTGGTGATTTGAAAACCAAATCCTTCAAAATCTGGTGTTTAGGTCATTTTTTCTATGAGTAATCCTTTGTATAGATTGAAATCATATTTTTAAAGAAACACTTCTTATATCGGCTCTCCGAGTTTTTTTCCATATACCAGGACCCATGTCCCTCATTGAATATGCTTTTATTGGCAAGTAGAAGGCTTTTAAGTGCGAATTAATGCATGTTGAATATACAAATCATTGGTACACATATTACATGCGCATGGTAATAGCTGCTCACAATGTCTTTTGCCCATACTAGGCCATATGAAGAATTGTTCTTTAATACCTGCACAGCTTGTGTTGATAATGTTAACAAAGGATGGGGAAAAGAAATCGTCTGTGGTCAAGGATCATAGAGGTTACCTGGCAAGGCCCTCTGTTCCACTTTACTCTCACCTGTCTATTAGGTAGTCATAGTGATGGTCATTCACGTAACCTTTCTACAGGCCCACCATAGTAGTGACTTTTTTCCACAAAAGTTTCAGAGTAAAAAGTGGGAAATTTTGGGTTTTTCAAAAGATTCGCCAAAATTCTGATTGTCACAGTACTGAAAATCAAAACCCAACTCGCCAAATCCAGCATTCCTCCGCATAACAGCCTGCAAGCTCTACGTTCTCTTCTGGCGCATGAAAACATCTGATTGTACTAACCCGCGTACTGATTCATACAGTTGTCAGTTGGTTCACATGAAAATGCAGTAAACTATAACTAATACATCTTTTAATCAACATCTTGCTTTCTGGACAAGTATTCAGACCTTGTACATATGTTGAGGGATTTCTAAAACCTTGTACCCTGAGTAGTAAGGAACTCAGTAGCAGGCCATAGTTATCTTAGCAATTTTCACCAAAAATATATTATTTGTAGAAAAGTTGAGTTTTTCAAATATATATTTTGTCAAAGCAGAAAATTTTGTGAACATATAGAGTGTCTCATTGATTATTTGATTTTTTGGGCATGGAATCTTCAAAATTAATTAATCTTTGGACTGACATGTGCTGAAGCTGCCCTTGGATATCTGGAGTTGTCAAACTATTTAGTGCAATATATTCCAAATTGATTAAAGTGCTTGTGCATAAAAAATGGTTACGGGTAAGATATTTGAAGTTCAGATTTTTCTTTTCAACATACATAATGGGAATGTAAAGAGAGCTCCTTCAAGCCCCATTATTGGCCATGTGCAAATCCTAAAGTGTCAATATTACATATAGTAAAGGAAGGATGGTATCGACGATGGTCCCGACAAATGAAGCCGCCCCTGAACCCGCGCGCATCCAGTCATCCAGCCGGACGGACGGACGGCGGCTTCATTTGGTCGGCTTGGAAGCTGCCCGTGAAGCCGGACGGACAGTATGAAGAGAACAGACACACGTGGAGGCAAAAGAGCAGATGATCAAGGAAGAAAAAAAATGTAGCAGGTTCTGGAAAGTGTGGGATGTTTCGAAAAGCAAGAGAAGGCTGAGAATCTATAAATTAGCGTTTCAGCAAGTTGAATCTTGGGTCCCAGCAGGAGCAGCTCTTAATCCCAACCACATCTGATTTTCTGGCCAGGTAAAATCTTCTACTTTCCTTAATGCAATTTTTTTTATATTATTAGTACCTGTGCAGTGTGCAGTAAGGTTCCTGTTGTCAGTAGGAATAGAAAAAAATAAATAAATAAACACATAAAAATAGAAAAAAATGAAGGTAGACGAAATAAAAATAGGAAAAATTAAAACCTCAAAGAAACCAAAAAAAAAGAGTAAAAACACAAAAAATATAAGAAAAGAATGGAAACAAATGAAACAAAGGAAAGAGAAATATAGTAAAATGATGTTAAAAGATCAAAAAATTCCAAAAAAAAAGAAACTAAATGTAACCTTGATTTTCTTCAAAGAGTGCAGGAGAAACCCCTCGCCCCAAGATGCGCGAATTGTTTGGAGATGGAGATGCTGCAGCTGAAGGCACTAAAAAAACAACTAATTACCGGACTTGGGTTGGGTGAAGCGTCTCCAACAGATTTTGGGCCAGAAGCACAAGCATAACCTGCATCTATTACCGGACGAACATTTGACATTCCACCCTTCTACTTGACGTCCTCCTCAGACGGTTCCGGCTACACAGTTTTGGCTTGGATCCGTCACTCTTGGGTGAGTCCTCCTTTAGTAGCTCTTTAATTTAGAACTCTTTTTAAAAACTTAAAGATGAAACAACAAAGGAAAATATAGTAAAAAAATTTTTTAAAAAATTTTAAAAATAGATGACAAAAAATTAGAAACAAAACAGAGAGCAAAAGAAGAGAAAAAACCATACTTGAAAAAAAAATGAGGTTTGGTTTCTTTTTCCAAACTTCAAAGCTGCATCTAATCAAACAAAAATAAAAAAGTTTTTAAAATTATTTAAATTACAAAACTTATTAAAAAAAATACATTTAAAAGAAAAATGAAATAGAAATTAAATAAATAAATAAACGCATAAAATAGAAAAAAATGAACATAGACAAAATAAGAGTAGAAAAAATGAAAACATGAAACAAACGTTTGTAATAAAATTTTAAATGTGTAATTTTATTTTATAATTTCATTTTAGTTGTTTTTTTAGTGTTTCAGGCATTGTTTTACATTCATTAAACTTGATTGAGTGAGTTTAGTCTTTTTATTATTTATTTTTCTTATATGTATATTATGTTTTGTTCTGTTCAACTTATCAAGTTTTGCTCCAATTAATTTTGACAAGAAAACAAAATGAATAATCAAATGTGCAGGGGAAACCCCCCTCCCAAAGATGCTCGAATTGTTTAGAGACAGAAATGCGTTAGCTCAAGGCACATCAGAATCTGCACATGAACGTCGCAATCACCTACAGAAAAAACTGCGTGCTAGCAACGTGAACAACCTTCTCTTCGCAATGATGCCTTACAATTGTTTAGAAACAAAGATGCGTCAGTTGAATGCACGTCAGAATCTGCAAATGAACGTCGCAATCGCCTACGAAGAGAAAGGCGTGCTAAGCAACGTGAACAACCTTCTCTTCGCAATGATGCCTTACAATTGTTTCGAGACGAAGATGCGTCAATTGAAGGCACGTCAGAATCTGCACATGAACGTCGTAATCGCCTACAAAGAGAAAGTCGTGCTAAGCAACGTGAACACCTTTCTCCTCGCAATGATGCGTTACAATTATTTGGAGACGAAGATGCGTCAGCCCCGGGACGACGGGATTGTGGAGAAATGGACACAATATGTGGATTCTCCAACGCGAAAATGTGGATCAAAGAACAATCGGCAAAGTCGAACAACCACCCACAATTTTCTTTGTGTTGCGAGAAGGGCAAAGTTCTATTGCCGAATCTTCCTGCAACACCGCAAGAGCTGGAAGTTCTTTTAACCAGCAAAGAGAGGAGTGCCGTCAAATTTCGAGATCAGATTCGCATGTACAATTCGATGTTGGCATTCACTTCGCTCGGTGCCAAAGTTGATGAGTCGGTAACAAGAGGGCCTGGACCGTACTCCTTTCGCATTCAAGGTGAACTTTATCACAAAATCGGATCCCTATGTCCTGCTGAAGGACAACGGCCACAGTTTGCACAGATGTACATTCATGATACGAAATGCGAACATCAAAACCGGCATGCTGTTATGCCCTCGCTTGATCCAACGACGTTGGATCGGTTGTTGACCATGATGTACAATATCAATCCCTATGTTGAAGCGTTCAAAATGGCAAAGGATATGATGGCAACAGAAGGTGCTTCCATGGATTTGAAATTGCGTCTCATTGCCTCTCGAACAAAGGATGCCTGCCGATACAATGTGCCGACGGCCGATGAAGTCGCTACATTGATGGTAGGAGATGGTTCTGAGGCTCTAGATAGACGTGACGTCGTCCTTGCTCAACAAGCTGGCCCATTTCAGCGCATTTCTGAACTACATGTCGGATACATGGCTCTACATTATCCGTTGTTATTTCCTTACGGTGAGGATGGATGGCATCCGAATATTCTGGTCAATCGAATTATTGCTGGTGTAGATTTGGATGAAGACCATGCGAGAGATTCTGAGTTTCCAAGAAAACATTGCAATGTGACAATGGCGAAATTTTATGGTTATCGACTTCAACATCGAGACACCGATGGCATTGCGTTGCTTCGGGGTGGCCGATTGCGGCAACAATACATTGTGGATGCTTATGCGACTATCGAACAAAATCGCTTAAAATATCTGCGCCTGAATCAAAAAAAACTTCGCGCGGATCTTTATCAAGGCCTTCAAGACGCCATCACTGCAGGTGACATTAGCGCCGTTGCCATCGGACATAGGATCATTCTGCCATCTTCTTTCACAGTAGGTCCACGTCACATGGTTCAGAATTATCAAGATGCCATGGCAATTTGTAGATGGGCCGGCTGTCTGGATGCGTTTGTTACATTCACTTGCAATCCCCAGTGGCTTGAAATCAAAAGAGCGTTGTTGCTCGGACAACAACCTGAAGATCGACCGGATTTGGTAACCCGAGTGTTCAAAATCAAGCTGAAGGAGTTGATCAATGACATTCACAAGAACCATATTTTGGGTCGCACGATTGCGGGAATCTATGTCGTAGAATTTCAAAAGCGTGGGCTCCCGCATGCACACATTCTCATCTTTTTTACCGAAGACTACAAGCCACACACGGTTGAGGATGTAGATCGCATGATCAGTGTTGAACTCCCGAATTCGGAAACGAACAAGTTGGCCCACGAGACGGTTGCCAGATGCACGATGCATGGTCCATGTGGAGCTGCGTTCCCAAATGCCCCGTGCATGGAAGAAGGCAAATGCAAAAAAAAATATCCACGCAAGTTCCAATCCGAGACGGTGACGGATGTAAACGGATACCCTATTTATCGGCGTAGAAATACGGGGCACACAGTTTTGGTTCATGGCATTGAATTGGACAATCGTTGGGTGGTACCGCACAATGTCTACTTATCGACCAAATACGATGCGCACATCAACGTTGAGGTCTGCAACAATATTCGTGCAGTCAAATATCTATTCAAGTACGTATACAAAGGACATGATCGTGCGACTGTTGAGATCTCACACCAGAGCGACAATGCCACCGAAGGGAATGTGGTCGAAACTGATGAAATTAAGAAATATCTCGACTGTCGCTATGTATCTGCATCGGAGGCAGCGTGGCGCATCTTCAAGTTTGATATGCATGAGCGGTTTCCTACCGTTGAGCGTCTGCAATACCATTTGCCCAATCAACAAATGGTGTTGTTTGGCGATGACGATGATGTGCAGGAAGTGGCAACACGGTTAGCGATTTCCAGAACGATGCTCACAGAATGGTTCAAAACAAACCAAGAATCGGAAGTTGCACGAAACCTTACGTTCCATCAATTCCCTCAGCAATGGGTGTGGAATCGGAAGTTGAAGCGATGGACAATGCGAAAACAAGGCTTTGCCATTGGTCGGATGTATTATGCACACCCGACATCGGGTGAACGTTACTATTTGCGAATATTGTTGAACTGTGTCAAAGGTGCCACATCCTATGAACATTTGCGGACAGTGGATGACAAAGTGCAGGACACATTCAAAGATGCATGCATTGCGATGGGTTTGCTTGCAGACGACAACGAATGGCATCAAGCCTTAGAAGAAGCCGGCGTTTGGGCCTCCGGACGACAATTGCGTGACATGTTTGCCTCCATGTTGATGTTTTGCGAGGTCACGAATCCCAAACAGCTGTGGGATGTACATTGGGAGTCTTTGAGCGATGACATTGAAGCAATGACACGCTGCGAGTGTGCTGATCCAACTCTTACCCTTTCTGAGGATGCATTGAAGGACCGTGCATTGTATGAGATCGATCAAGTTCTCATGCGCAATGGACACCGCTTGGAAGATTTTCCAACGCTTCCCAAATTTAATTACATCCCTGTTGTTCATGGAGGAAACCGATTGGTCTAAGAAGAACTAGCTTATGATCAACATTCATTGACCACAGATGAAGACAATGCAGAAGATAAGCTCAATGATGATCAACGCGACGCATACAAAACTATTTTGAATGCCGTGACAAACAAAGAGGGCAAACTGTTCTTCGTGTATGGCAGTGCTGGAACCGGCAAAACATTTGTTTGGACAACACTTCTGTCCCGTCTACGAGGGCAAGGCAAAATCGTGCTTGCAGTTGCCTCATCAGGAATCGCATCTCTGTTACTTTCGGGCGGCAGAACTGCCCACTCAAGATTCAAGATTTCGATTGATCTACACGATGAGTCAACTTGCAACATCACACAACAGATGAAAGTGGCCGAGTTGGTGCGTAAAGCTGACATGATCATTTGGGATGAGGTGCCGATGATGCATCGCCGAGCTTTTGAAGCTGTTGATCGCACCCTGCGTGATTTGATGCAATTGGATGATGCACAGGCAACCGAGAAAATCTTCGGTGGAAAAACCGTGGTCCTTGGTGGGGATTTTCGACAGATCTTGCCTATGATACCCAAGGGGGGACGAGAAGACATTGTCAGTGCTTCCTTGCCTCGGTCACATCTTTGGCAACATGTTACAATTCTTCATCTTCATATCAACATGCGAGTCGTGGCAACCAATTCTGAAGAGTAGCGAGAGTTTGCCAAATGGGTGTTGAATGTTGGAGACGGTAGTCTTTCCGCCATTACACGAGAAGAAGGTGTCGATCCAGATTGGATCGAAATTCCATCCCATATGAGGCTGCCAGCAGAAGATTGCAGCTTAAGAGGACTAATCCGAACTGTCTATCCGGATCACCGGTGCCATTCTGGAGATGCCATATATCTTATGCAACGCAGCATTCTAGCCCCCAAAAATACTGACGTTGATGAAGTCAACAATGCAATTTTAGAATCGCTATCTGAAGAATCGCACACGTACCTGAGCGCAAATTCTTTGACTCCAACAGAAGAAGGTGCAAGTGTTCCTGCAGGAGTTTCAATGGATTCATTGTATCCGGTGGAATTTTTAGACACTTTGCGATTTAGCGGTATCGCAAATCATGAGCTGCAACTCAAAGTGGGCGTGCCAATCCTTTTGTTGCGCAATCTCAATCAATCAATAGGATTGTGCAATGGTACGAGGTTGATCGTCAAAAGATTGGGTCAGCGTGTCATTAAAGCGGAGATCATCACAGGGAACAATGTCGACGAATGTGTGTTCATACCCCGCATCATCATGTCCCCCTCCGGGATTGATTGGCCATTTGTTTTGCGTCGTCGTCAATTTCCTATTCGAGTGGCGTTTGCGATCACAATCAACAAGAGTCAAGGTCAAACATTCAACAACGTTGGGGTATATTTGCCATCTCCGGTCTATTCCCATGGTCAGCTCTATGTTGCTATTTCACGGGTCACAAGTAGTGCAAACATCAAAATTTTCAACGGCCAGGGTCCCGATGGATACATGCGGAATGTTGTATATAAAGAGGTTTTGGAAATGTAGTTGGTAGGTGTTATTTTGTAGTATGTATCGTCAAATGCATAGGCAAAAATGGATTCATACTACATTTTTTATTTAAAATAAACAAAGTAACTGCAACACCAATATCATTGTGCATCATTTTGTAATATGTACCATCGAATACTCACACCTGTGCATTATGCACGGGGCACACACTAGTGACTAGGTAATTTGGACGAGGTGTTAGCCCATCTTTTACAATTTTTAAAAAATCAGGCAGAGCTTTGCAAAAACAATTCGGGCAAACACAAAAACTTCAAGCAGATCTGGCTATATAGGCAGTTCATTTGGGATGTGGGTAGCCAGAACAATCTTTTGACAACCAATGCATCTGCTTATAAAGGTTGTAGATCCCTTATGCTTAGTCTACACTGATGTCAGTTATAACCTGATTTTTGTAAGTGTGCTCACAAAAGGGTAGGAGTTTTTGTTTGAATAACCAAAAACATCATCCATGATTTGGTACCAAGCTTCATTTACTAGCAGGGAATTCATATTCTCTCACTGGACTCTCTAACAAGGGCACAACATGGGGTTAACTTGATAGTTTTGACACTAAAAATACACACATCTTAAAGGACATTTCGTATGGTTGACAATTGTCACACCTCTTACATAAGGAAGGACCTAATAGTTTACATACCCATTTCTCAAGATGGGTGAAAATTAGTATTGACAAGATAGACCACACCAGCAGAGTGGGTGTGATGTACTATCCTTCTGTTGAGAAGATACTTGCTTGCTTTCCAAATGCTGCTCTTCTCTACCAGGTAAATACTGTGAGACTGAACGAGTTTAATGGGAGCAATAGATACAAGATACACTACAACATATGCATTGTTGGTGCCCTTACCTTGATCCTTTTAAGTATCTTGGTCTACTTGGTTGAAACCTTTGACCTAGTGCTCTGTTGGTGGCCAAAGGTATAGATTGGCATTGCTTCAAGGAGACCCAATATGGGGTGATGGCCAGACACCGAAGAGCACATCTTGTGCAGTGTGTACATGGAAATGTAAATTCCGTACCCTTTCCATTCATCGATATTATTGTCAAAATAACTTGGCCTCTGGTAAATATTGTCTGATCTTTGATTGAAGTCCTTAATTAAGCTTTCATATCTATTATGTAGCAAGCTTGCAGTTCCTTAGCAGCTAAGAAGTTAGGGCTTAATGGGTGTTGTGTTGAAAGCATCCTATGCAACACGCTACTTAGAACGTATCTCTCAAGCCACTTTTTGCGTTTATGACCATTGTCAGATCTAATACACTGACCCACTGAAATGATAGATATCGATCATCACACATTGACAGGCCCATCAGGTCTGCTGTACCTTCAAGCCCAGCTCATTGAGTTTGTTGCGAACGCTTGGCAGGTTGTACCGACTCTCGTGACCTTTCATCAACCTCATTGAGTATGCACCTAGTGGCAAATAGCAACCTCTTCGATTCTAAGTAGCGCATGGAAAGTACAACGGGACGCGTGGGAAACAAGTTTACAAGAGAATGCAGATCTCTACATCATTACAAACTGCAGAGCATGAGATGGTACTAAGGTTAAATCAAATTTAGTGAAAGTAAGAGAAGAAATGAATCTTTAAAGGCATATAATAAAGATTACAACAATCAGTAGTGACATACATCAGACATTATTTGGAAGTTCCATGTGAGCAACAAATGGGGTTTTTTTTTTAGTATGGTGCCACTGTAGTTGTTGGTTCACCCAAAGGGAGTCTTCCAGTGATGAAGCTAGCACAAATCTCAGAGTCAACTTACATGTACATATTCACTTTTGATCTATCTCTTGATAGGTCTTTTTTTGGTTGGCCTTTGTGTGATGGTTTTGTAAAACACGGACGGGTATGGGACCGAAACTATGTATTTTTGTTACATAGCTATGGAGGTCTATGTTATGGGTTACACATCTATTTTCTCACTCTCCTTTTGTCTATACATAGAGCATTATCACTCTCCTTCTACAAACAATCAACGCCAACACATTTGTCTACGTGTAGGTGGTGAGCTTCAACATTCCTCAACCATGAACTACACACTATCACACTCAAAACAATCAAAACCAAAAGCCTTTCCAAAAATCAAAACTATCATCCTCAACTTGGTATTCCAAACCATCATTCTTTACAAAGGTAGGAGGTCCCTCTTAAGGTCACAAAACACCTCCTTATATACTAACCCCAAAGGAAACAAGTCTAGAACCTTCCAAAAGTTATCCTCCATTTAATTAATCCTAATAAAACGAAATCACATGCTTCCCATGAGATTCCATATTTAATTAATCCTAATAAAACGAAATCACATGCTTCCCATGAGATTCAATATTTAATTAATCATAATAAAACGAAATCACATGCTTCCCATGAGATTCCATATTTAATTAATCCCAATAAAACGAAATCACATGCTTCCCATGAGATTCCATATTTAATTAATCCAAAGTACCCCATGTGATATTATATTTAATTACAAGGAATGGCATGCACATGCACCATGACCATTCCTTACCCCTTTTTACCATTAAGTAACTAAATAATTACATTGAGTTACATACTAAGTTACAGTTTCAAGATCGTTTCAGGCTTTCAATTCAAGAATTCAGGTTCTTTTTTCCTCTTTTATGATCCAATGGCTTTTCACAGGCTTATTTCATCTAAATGTAGTTCATTGATGAACATTTGAAGTAACCTGCTCAATGACTATTTTGCATTAAAAAGCATCATCACTAGCAAGTTTACAAGGTAGCAACAGTTTTCTTTATTTTATTTCCCCCCCCCAATTTTGTGATCCACTTGAAGTGGGAATCATCTAGACAAAGATTTAGTCAAATTTGGTTTAAACAGGTAATAGATGGATTATTGTTAGCTTGTTGAGCTTGTTAGCTTAGAATGGATTTCATGTTAGCATAACGGCCTCACATGATGCTCACAACATGAACTTTAAACTTTTGGTGTTCGGCCTCTTTTTATGTGATAATTAATCCAGCTGCTTGAAATCATGATTCAGTGTTCCTTCACACTTTTAACATCCAAATTATACTAATAATGAATGCATGTTTGAAAGCACTTTTTTGAGGATTCTGAAGCCTCCCACATTAGGTCCATGCTGGGGAGGTTACTTCCATTTCATTCCAAACAAAAACCCAAAAAATATAGGGTTCAACTTATTGGAGTTTAAAAATATATTGTTTACTTCATTTATGCAAATTGGATGTCTATAATTTATTATTGAAATACTTTTTTTTTCATTATTTCTTAGCATATCAAAAAATATTTTTCCATTTGAAGTGCTTGCTAAAATCCATAGGGCCTCCCCATGGGTCCATGAGGATTAAGTTGAATTTGTCAGCAAATAGCTCAATCTGTTGTATAACTTGTCTAGCCCTTTCAAGAGTGTCATTAAACGTGTTAAAATATCACAAATTTCAATTGAATCTTTGGTGACATGAAATTTGCATTTTGAAGGCAATAGATCCTAAAAACATTTGCCTTTGGATGCATTTGGAGAGGGTAGGAAGCCACATTTTCAAGCTAAACCACAATTTGCCTATGGAACCTGTTTCCGTCTTTTGAAGAAGGTCACTCGGGTATTTTTAGTGCGGTCATTTTTGGTAATATAGTAGAGAGGAAAAACCGACAGGTGTGCAGATTGGAGCGTTTTTTCTTGCAAAAAATCAGGGTTGCTGGGAAATCATGTAGCCAAGCCTGCTAAAGCATTGTTGTAAGCTTGCAGAAAAAGGAAATTAAAACACAAAAACTTAATCAGCATCTCATGACCACCGTACTAAGCATGTGATTTTGAGAGTTCATGAAGGTAAGCTCACAGGAGAGTCAGGCATGGGAGGGTTTTGAGTTAGGACAGAAGCCCGAGAATTTTCAGTGTTGTGCATCGGAGAGTGAGGAGATCACATAGCTGAATTTAGAAAGGTGCCGTCGAGAGTGGGTATTGTAGGGAAATGCAGAGCTGGTCAGGGGCTGTAAGAAATTTCAGTACTGGCATCATGGCAGACAAAGACCATGTGCTGAGGTTTGGTCTAAGGTTTAAGCTGTAACAGCAGTAATGAGCACCTCAGGCTTGATGTAGTCCATTATTCTTTGGAATATGTTGAAAATGGACAAAAGCTAGTGTTGAAATTTGATGACATTTTATTCGAAAACCAGGGAATTTGTGACAAAGTGTTCCCTCAGTTGTTGAGATTAGAATCTGGACAAAATTCGCCAGAAAACGTAAAACCCACTACTTCAGAGCCATCCTCGTAAGATTGGCAGTTATGCAGAGGGAGCCTGCCACTTTCAATCACCTGATGATCGTTATAAACTGAAATTGTGTGAGAATTGCCTATGGATCTAGTTGAATGTAATGGATTATGAACAAGAATCATACTTGACTGCTGGACATTTCCTCCAGCAGTCAAGCAGATCAGGTATGATGTTTATAACTAGATATGCAATAGTTTTCCACAGAAATGTTTTTCCACCCTTTTCCCACACTATTCCCCTGCACATAACAAGTTAAGCATATTTTCTCAAATATTTTTTTCTTTTCTAAAAATGAGACCGGTTAATATTCCTTCAAATTCTTCATTTTCCTTCATGTTTCTCTGCCTCATGACATCCCTAAACAATATTCCATAAAGAACAACCCGGGAAAAATAATCCTTAATATGGTGGAAACTGGTTTGTGTATCTATGAACAAGTTCCTTGATCCCCACTGGTATGACCCCTGGACCTGTTGTATGCTGTAAAGCTTTAACCCTCTGGGTTGGTTAACTTCTTGTTTGTATATCACTTGTCAGGTGCTGGACCTCATCAATTGACTTCTGAGTCACCAAAGAAGATAATTCACCCTTCCACCTCTTGTATCCTTTTCAGAACTATGGTCCACAAGGTCAAATCCATCATCACATGAAAGTTTAGTTGAATCTGCACCTACTACAGCCCCACCATCAAGCTCTGCCAATGCATGCAAAGCATGATTTCCAAGTGACACAGAACACTCATCACCACCTACCACTTCACATGCACAAAGTGATTCATTCTCAGAGTCATGCCAAGTAGATTTTTAACCTGAGCGCAAGTTTTGAGACTTGTCCAATTCCCCAGACCATGACTTTATTGTTCCAAGTCCTTTAAGAGGCAGATCTTCATGACCAATTTGTGATTTGACCTGAACACACAGCAGCAGGTGAGAGTGGATACCTTGTAACAAATTTCAAGCTTTAGGTTGAGTGTGAATAGAAAGTAGTTTAGGATTTTTTTTCTATTCTGTTGGCGGCTGGGAGTTTTTGCTTTCAACAGCGTGAAGACAAAAAAAATTGCAGAATGGAGATGCATCGGTGTTTGGTGCCATTGAAGTGATGGTGTCATTTTCTTTTGTTTGGTGTGTATGTGTTAGATGCAGGATAATGGTGTGGCTAGGAAGTTGCCACGGGAGATGCACTCGGTGGAGATCTTGCAAAGCAACTCCGAAAAGATTTGTTGCAGAGAAAATAAGTAGTGTACTTTTTACATTTTGGAGTAGGAGAAGTTGTGGCAGTGAGGTTGGTAGATCTCTATCTCAAAGGAAAATATGAGACTATCTGTTGCGCAATGTATTCAAAGAGGCAGAATATCTATCTTAAAACTATACTTAACAGTTGAACAAGAGGATTGATGAGAAGATTTAGAGGTCTTGAGAATGGTCAACAACTCTTTTCAATTGTTGAGGATTTGCATGAATAGATGACAATAGTTATAATGCATATTGAAATATGAATCCAAATCACAATAAACCAATGATTTTAAAATTTTCCAATTTTTTGATGTTGTTCAATCGACCATCATCAATAGGTACATTTAACCAAACTTGGTGATCTCGAAAATACAAAAAAATGAAAAAATTAATCACCCTTTCACAATATTGTAGGCAATTTTGGCGAAATTAATAAAAAAAATACTTGGGGAATCGTTTTTTTAAATTAAAATTGTGACGAAAATTCTTTTTCCATCTTTTTTTGCAAAATAGAAAAAACTCATCAAAAAATAAAATCATTGCAATAAACATGTTGATTTTCAACTTTTGGCCCCATGTGATTGAAGGACTAGATTTAAAATGTACACATACCATGAATATATCATCCACCTTATCATCAAACCCTAATTCAATAAAAGGTGAATGCATGCGAAACCAAAACCACACTTGGCGCAATAAGTTTGGAGAGATCAAATTTAAGGGAAGAGTTAATATTTAAACATATAAACTTCATTATAAATTGTTAAATATCGTTGATATTTGCAATACCAAAAGACATTGGTACATAACCAATTTTGAGTTGATTAGGTTCCTAATTTTCCCTTTGGGAATTTTACCAATATAATTTGATTTTACAATAACTTGATCAAACTTATGCCAAACCAAAGCCAAATTTTATTTTAAAGATCATGTCCATGTGTAACTACTATTGATCATTAGGTTCACATGTGGGATTAACCCCAACTATAATTAAAATTGGAAAGTATGATCACACGCAATAATGTTTACAATATGAATGCAACCAATTGATAACAAGTGGTTGATTATTAAGAATAAGGTAACTAATAAAACTTATGAGGTTAATATGACATAATGGTTGAACCAATGATTTTTTGGGTAGTGCATTTTTGCTATTTTGCAAGTTTTTTTTTGAGAAAAAAATTGGAAGACTATGCTTTTCAATGAAAACTCGCCACTTCTCTAAAATATAAAAATTGAAAAAAAAAATCTGGTTGAACACAATTGCCACAAGGCATAGCCAATTGTCAATCTTGAAGTGCTAGTTTGAATTCATCTTTGTTGACAATTAAAGATTTTATCCATTGGTGGTTAAATATTTGTGTATAATTATTTGCTTTTGTGAATAAAATGTGTTCATGCTCCTAATTTTAAACATCCATGTCTAACATTACTTTAAACTATAATTTGCCAAATTATAGTTTGAAAATATTTCATCCATTTAGATTATTTAAGGTCAAAGAATGGACACCTTTGGTCTTCAAGGATCTTTTTTTGATGGAAATGTATGAATAAATAACTATAGGAACATGTAGCTGAAATAACATATATCAAGTAGAGCCTCCCCCTCCCTTTTTGATCACAATAACTTGTTAAAAAAAAACTAATGTGTTTGACACTACCTCTTGTTATGCACCATTTGGAACTTGTCAAAACCCATCACGATTTTTTTTTCATCATCAAAGGAACTATCTTCTCTAGATTATACCTTAGATCAAAAAGCATGAGAATGACATTCCTCCAAATATTCCCTATTGGGAACTTGTAAATTTTGTGACATTTATTGTGACAAAAACAAGCCATGACCAACATTGAAAACAAAGAGGATGGTGTGAAATCTAAAAATTTAATGCCTTATAAAAGAAATTGGAAATATCACCCCAACTCACTTAACACCATCTTCACCATGTGTTCCATGCATTGGCAAGTTTGATAAAAAAAACTTCTAGCACATAAAAAATTAAAAAATTAAAGTAATCCAAAGCTTTCCACATTTACACAAATTGTTGGTGGAGCTTTGGCTTGCTAGTGGAGCTTTGGCTTCTATGTTCATTCTAATGTTGCTTTCTTGAACTATGCTCCCCCTCAACCCCTCATTCCCCCCAAGACATGATAAGATTCCCATAAGCACATCTTTATTATTTGGTTCATTATTTTTACCAATGAAAGCTTTAGTATTATTCTTCATGTGTCCAAGTCAATTATTGAAAACAATATTTCAAGGATCTTCCTTTGGAGGAACCCCAAGTCGGGAGGGGGACAGGAAACCCCTTCATTGATTTAGGTCCATAATAGATATAACGGTGGGATGAAGAATTCCATTTAATGAAAATTAAAGTTCCATCTAATGAAATCCTTTGCACCAAAGATGTTCTCAAAAAAACCAAATATCGTCAAAATCCTCCTTAGGTGATTTCAAATACCAAGGAATTTAGATTCTTTGTGATCCTTACAAATCTTTTTTTTTTCAATTTTGTAATGGAATAATGATGGTGAGCATCCCCAAGTAGTTCCACCTTAATTGGCAACACTTTTGTAAAGGAAAGTTACAATGGTAGCCAATGAACAAAACCATGGCAACATTTTCCCCTAATTCAAAAACAATTTGGGTGAACTTTGGCAATGTTTTTATGAAAGAAAGAATTTTCACCCAAAAAAGGCCTTTTGGTGATGTTACCCCACAACATGATTGTCCCACTAATCATCTTGAATTAGAACTTTGATTGATTGTTATCACTTGTATAAGCTACAAATTATGTAGATTTTATTATTTAATTAAGACCAATATGGTAGAAAAATCATAATTTTGAAGATTAAAAAAATCTTGAGGCATTGCTTATGAACTATGTCCAATTGTGCAATTTTGTTGAATCTAGGAATCAAGATGAATACCAATGTGTTCAAATTGTTTCATATTACAACCATAAATAAAATAGAATATGTTAAATACATGATGGCCAAAAAAAAAGTATTATAAGACAACAAATTTTGTGGAAATGATTTTAGATAGTTTTTTAAAATCATGAGAAAGGATGCATTAAGAAAGGTAATCATGTTAGTTATATTGATAATTAGGTTGCATTCCAAAGGTTTGGAAGGAAATACAAGAGACATGATTCTTAAAAAAAACATTAATTGATTTTTAAATAAAACTTTGGCTCTTGAAGCGAAAGATTGTCATTCTAGAATGTCATGGAGTCTTCCATTCCTTATAAGTTTAATGCTTCAACAAGACATTCCGAATTTGTTCAATCAATTTTTACCCCACATTCTAGCATATGTTGGTTGAAAGTTTAAACACACTTTAAAACAAGACTACCAAATGCCTTTTTCGAAAATAATTAAATATTTTAATAATTTATGCCAGGTGTTAGTCATGGGCATAATATCCACCTCTCATTGTTTAACATCTTAGAATGTTCATTTGGCTTTAGGACACAAGACAAGACTAGGTCATGGTTCCTATTGTGATAGGTCAACTATGAATGCACACCCTTGAACAAACATAATTGAATGAAAATGTATCATGTTTTGTGTTCATAAGCCAACATGTTTTAATCTTTTGGAAGGAAAATGGTTAGGAATTCAAACCATCCTCAAATAATGTACACATTATTCAAACTTGAATAAGATTTTTCAAATTACATCCCAACCCGTTCATATGCAAAATGTTCAACATCCATCTTTCATCAAATGTTTATTCATATTATGAAATGCCCTTTTATATTTGTTCAAAGATGGAAATTTGTTAAACCACTTCATCTTTTGTCCCACAAGAAATCATTGACATTTTGTGATGTACTAAAACAACTCCTAATACCCATGTTGTGATTTTTCCATACATGTTTGTTTAAACCACTTTGACCATTAATTAATTATTTAAGAAAAATAATTAAGGTCCTGATGGTAGATTACATGTTATCACATGGTTGCAAAAACAAAACAATAATTGGTAACTTGGTAGTCATGAAGTTCAAAATTCCATTTTTATTTATGATGGATACTTAAATAATTGTTGAAAAGGTTTATACATGCACCATGATTGTGTCACACTAAAATGGGTTAAAGTTATTCCATTTCAAAACTTAAATACAAGTTTGTAATTTTTGTTATAACATCATTCATGGTTGTTTTGATAAACTTCACTTTCCACTTGTTCTTCCGTTAACCTTAACTCTTGTTGTGGATCTTTCATTTTATTGAATTATTTTAGCCAAGTAATTTTATTTCATTCTTTTGATTTCAAATGTTGTGAAATTTTAGTTGGTTATTATGAACTTGGATAACCCATATGACATTTGAAGTATTCCAGTTGTCATAGATTTAATTTATTGCATATTTAATTTATTAAATATAAGATATTGTGTAGATTTTTGGGTTGGTGGATTGGATAATTTTTAATTATGCAATTTCAATAACCATCTTACAAGTAATGGTAATCAATGGAGATATTTCAATTTTTGGGGTAACTTATAAATGATTAAAACTATGAATTTGATATTGAAATCAAACCTTTCAAAAAGTTAAGTCAAGATTTCCACAACAAATATGATTGGAAGTATTTATGTTTAAAAATTTGACCATGAAAATTCTTGAAATAATTCACTTAACATTTATATTCACTCCAAGGTGAATACAAATGATGGTCCGATACATAGGCCTTTGTTTGGTATCAATATTAACATAAAGGACCCCATCATGCTAATATGACACAAATATTATTTAATATTTTGAAATTAACACTACAATGAACTTATCACTATAATGGTTTCAAGGAATCTTTTTGTTCTGCCAATTTAGCAGAAACCTATTCTGCAGTGCGTCATTAAAGTCATTTCCATAATTTTGAAAGTGTGAACGGTGGGGAGGGAAATTAATCCTACATATAGGTGTAAGATCATTCCCATTCTTGAGGAGTAGGTGTAAAAACATCCCCATTCTATGTTTAAATTCATGATAACATTTGTCTCAAGCTTTACAACAGGTAAAGTCCACAAGCTGGGGGACAGTCCCAAAATGAATGGCCGAACTAATTGGCTATCACTTCGTCTTAGGCCATTTTTTTTGGGAATGCCCCTAACCCTAGGGTTTTACCATACAATGAATTTACCCATTCAACTTAAATCACAAATTTTAGATCTGAAACCCACAATCCTATAATATCATGCCAAATTAAAATTACACCAATTATTCAACATTTATATGTTTACATGCAACAAAAATCAAGATAAAAAAACTATCCAGTTGAATGGCATGCACACATTCTCTACTGATTTCAATGCAAAATGGGTTTGGTAGAAAAAAAAACACTAGAACTTTAAACACTAGAGAACTTTGCAGCATGAGAAAGAAGCCAAGCCATGACCAATTAGGACTACATAAGGTTTTAACATATTTGCTGTGAAAATGTGCATTATGAAATGCAGTTTGAAAAAAGTGAGTTGGAGAAAAATGGTTGGTATTTAAACTAAGAATTGTTACAATTCAATTGCATCAATAGCAACTAATATCGAAGTTTGAAAAAAAATTAAAAAATCCAAATTGTAATGTGTGCGTTTAGAAAAAACAAGCAAATGCCAAAAAGTGAAAGAAAGAAGAACCATGGCTTTCCTTTTTCTTTTTTTGGCTTTTCAAAGCTCCATATGAAGGACATAATGACTTTATCAAAGTCAAAAGTCCAAGCTAATGTTTTTTGTGGAATTTTTTTTGTAATGATTATAGAAACTATATGCATGTCTGCATAATACTTAGGCTAATCTTGAGCCACATTATTATGCATAGATTCATGATTTGTAGGCTTTGTAGTTGAAGTTGTATTGATCAACTCCAACATTTTGTTTTGCCCATTCCATCTCCCCATCCTCCTCTTGATTTGATTGATAATCATCATCTTGCTTTTGTCTAGTCTAATTCACTATTATATATAACTTACTAGACCTTGTTCTTTCATCCATTGCTTTAAGGTCTAGTGTGGCCAAATCCTTGTATTTTTGAACCTTGAGATTATATCTTTTCTTGAGAATGCTTGGTCTAGTGCTTTGTCCACCCATCTTATCAAAATTATCTTGTATGTTTTTATGTAATTCCTATTGATCACTAGGGTAAATGCAAGGTAAAGTAGTTTATTTTTTGCGTCACAAGCTTGATTTCTATATATATTTTGTGTATAAATGTTTATGGTGAATGATTTAATTTTAAATACATTAAATGACGACTCATTCTAAATTAACAACTTAATTATGAAAACATTTGCATAATTATTTTTTGAAGTAATGCATTCTTTATAAATGGTGGACTTTTGAAAAAAAAAATGGACTAGTAAGGTTGACTGCATTGTGAAAAACATTCAAGAATTCATATTGAATTCCACTCCAAATTGATTATTATCACAAAACAAGGGTTGAAGAATGAAATAACAAAGATAATTGTGAAATCTTATTTTGTGAAACCTTAACCAAATGGTGGTTATGAACTTTTGAAGGGATACAATTGGACCTTGTTCTCAAAAGCCCTTTTGAAATGAATTTTTTTCTTTCTTTCTCAAAAAATTTGTGCCCCATGGGTTTTTCTTTTAGGATTTTCAAATCAATTTCACCATACCAACTAGCAGCAATATTTTTGAACATGGGTTTTGACCTAGTTTTAAAAGGTTTCACAAGTGATTAGCATAAAAATAGTCAAATATTATACTAATGAAAACCTTAGGAATTGAAACCATATCCATATGGATTATTTATAAATGATTGTTTGTGATTTTTGTGAAAGTTGTAGTACCAAAAATGAGCCACTAGATTGTGCATTTACCCATTCTTGTGTTTCTTTTTGTTCTAAGAGGAGTCTTGAAAGGTTTTTAGCAAGTTATGTCCAAAGGCTGCAATGCATGAGATGTATGTGAAAGTAATGTAACCATATTTAGCCCAAATGTTTGTGCTCACTCAATTGCCTAAAAGGTGACATGGGATCCATGGCCATCAAAGATGAACAAATGCCTACTTGTGATAATGATACCACTTGGTTTTGACCTTTTGAAGAAAGAGAGGAATTATTTGAAAAGAAATGCATTCGTCCATGCTTATGATTGCATAGCCATATAGGTCCTTGCTTTGCAAAGTTGAATGTAGTCATTTTGTATCCTCTATTTTGGAAATGTAAACCTTTGGCAATGTTGTCCTAGTTGCATTAACAACACAATTAATAGTCAACCATTCCTTGGATTGGAGAATGGTGTTATACACTTGTTGAGAACCTCGTCTTACCAAAAGCCTAACTTTTGCTTGTCATCCTACTTGGATGCATGCTTCATTAAAGTTCCAGATATGACATATATGATTTAGAAGATATTTGTGTTTATTGTACATGGCTTGTAGCTTTTGGTAGAAAGTCGGGCGTCATTTGACTATTAATGCTTGAGCTCTACTAATATCTAGTCCTTTAATTTGACAAATGTTAAATTCAAGATGTCGACAATTAAATTAATACCATCACAAGGTCCCTAATACTCTTCTTTTGGAAAAGTGTTGGCCTTGTTTGGGTCAATTCTACCACTTTCATCTTCAATTGTTGCCAGCTTATTGATAACCCAAAGTCTTAGAGAGCCAAAACCTAAGAAACACCAGTTGATCTTCTTTTGCTATTAATACACTTGTTGGTCATGTTTTCCTAAATGTTATTTTTCCATACAAATGATTAGACAACGAGGTTATGGTATCTTCTAGTGCCTACTTGCATTCCTCAATGAAGTTGTTCCTCTTTCAACTGCATCCATGGCCTCCTTCAATGTATGGATGCTCCATTTACCTCCAATACTAATAGGATTGGATTTGTTGACTTTTCGTTGTTTTATTGTTGGTTCTTGTGATCTAGAAGATGGTGAGACATTCTCCTTTTGATGGTTGGGTTGGTCATCCAATCCATTTTGCCTCCTACAAAACACATTCAATAACATCATGTTTTAGAGCTTGCAAGCCCCAACCTTGAACAAGTTGGATGTGTTTGGTTTAGCCTTACCAGAGATCCAAACCTAATTTTTTTATATTTTGACCAACTTTAAAGAAAATGTGAAAGATCAAAGTAAGTGTGAAATGTTTATGCGTCTAATTGTTTGGAATTTGTCATTAATGCATAGACCTCTTCAAAGTTTCACCATATTATATCATGGTGAATTCTTTTTGTAGAGGCAGTAAATGTGTATAACAAATTATGATTTCTTGGACTTTGAGAAATCTACCTCTCTTATGGCTATTTATATTGTACCTAGGAATTATAGAACTATGTATCTAGTGGTTTAAAAAATTCTTGAATATTTGATTGTGAAGTTCATCTATTACATCCCTTTTTTAGATGCCTTCTTGCATCCACCCTTGAATCTTAGTTTTCTCTCTTCTTTGACAACATTAGGATTTGATTGTTGATGATCATGCTCTTGTAGCTCCTCTTTGGTTAGCCTAGTGTGTGTAGTCTCCTAACCTAACTTTCAAGGTTCTTATTTAACTATTGTAAGTTACAAAGTTTGTTCTTCTTGATCTACTAAGACTCGTGTTTTTAATCTAGAGTTCTTTAATCCTTTTGTGTTGCTTGGCCTATGTTGATGTAGCCCATATGCTTTCAAAACTTTGATGAATGATTTGAAGTTCCTTTTTTCACAAATTAGAAGCTCTAACATATTATCTAAGTTTTCTTCATATCTTTGTAAGAATGAATTGTGTGTGCAAACTTAAAACATTACCTTGTGAATTTGGTGGTTGTCATTTTTGGTAGGAATGGGATGTGCACAAAATTGGGGGGAAATTAAAAGGGCTTCCCTAATTAATGTAAAGAATTTGAATATCCTTTGGATTCATGTAAACCCTAATCCTTGTATATGGATAGTTGTGTGTTATTTACCATAAATTGTAGACCCCATGATTAAACTTCTTCTCTCCTTGTATTGTTGAATCCAATTGCTTATCACCAAACTTTTATTTCCTTGCCAAACATGGGGCCTTTCCAAAATTAGCCCAATTTTTCCCTCTAACCAAACATTGAATGAAATTTAGCTAATCACCCATCACTAAACATGTCCCTTGTAAATTTATTCAAACTTTTTACAAACATGGCCAACAATATTTCTAATATTAAACACAAAAATTTAATGGGTGGTTAGTAATATGAAAAACTTAGAACAAAATTATTTGAACCAAGTGTTTGGTGATAGCCTAAAGGATGAACGCCTATAAGAATTGTTATGTTTGAGTCAAAACCTATAACTAGGAGCCAAAAGGATTACTTTGGAAAAGGACTAAAAGTTTTTTTTCTAAAAAATTCCTTTTACATGCAAATGAATTTTTGAATGAATTTTTTGGTAACTTGTAAACAAATTAAAAAACTCCCCAATGCATCACATCTTTTTTGTTAATCATTATTGGATAAATATGATATCTAACAATGTGTAAATCCTTATAGATTCAATGTTTCATCCTAAAAAATGATCAAAATTTTAAAATCATCATCAAAATTAAAATTTCACATTCTTGAGTTTTATTATACTTTAAGCTATAACTTTTCTTTATAGATCATGTAAACTATAACCCATTTATAAGTGGTAAAAGATTCTTGAAGCTTTTAAATTCTAAAGCAATTTTGAAGTGTTCTTTGAACTTTGAAAGTTTTAAAATTGCACATTTAAAAAAGTATGAGTGATTTTTGAGTGTGGCTAATATGTTCTTATCATCTATATATATTTCAATGAAAATTATTTTATTATATGAGTCCTTTTGATAGTCGTTTGCAAAATTGATTCCATTTGACATAGTAAGTGTACATTTTCAAACATTTTAAATTAAAACCAAAATTTAAAATTGATTCAAATGAATTTTTACTTTAAATTCCTTGACATTCATATGAGAGAAAAATGACTAACTTGCCATGATTACTATGGTTTAAAATGGTAACAAAAAATAAATGCTTCATTTTAAGTAATTATGTCTAACATTTGATGCCCTTTTTGGTTCTTAACTATGTGTGTTTGACTCGTTTGCACATAGCCCCATTGTTACACTAGATGGATACTCACTGATGGGCATGTGTTTGGTGATGGGCCTTTCTACCCTACCATTATGGCATGTTCAAAGAGATGTGGAAACTAGCAACAATTTAAATAATAAATGTTTCATAAAGTTCCCCAAAGGAGAAAAAATTGAACATTTCAAAATAATACACTTGGTGAACATTCTTAAAAATGTGGGGACCAAATCAAAACTACTTAAGTTACACATGATTTGCATATACTCTCTTTCTCTTTTTCTCAAAAGGCAACAAGGTCAAAAATTGAAATTTTACGCAAACGTATGTAAACCCATCCATGGGTCTGCTAATATTTCATGACTTGCTCTCAACTAAAGTGAAAGAAGGTGTGATGAGAAAGTGAAAATAGTAATAGATGATGACCCATCTATGATATTTTTATGGCCAATATCATGCAAAAGGTTATTTCAAGATGTTGGCAAAAAAAACATGAATAAGGAAATGCATAGAGAACATGATTTAAATGACCCAAATTTCTACAACTTAAGTAAAAACAAGTGTTGTGAAATTCTTAGGTTTTAGGATGAACCTTTAGTTTCAGTTCCAAAAAAATTTATGAGGTTAATTTCCGTTCTGGTTTGCTTTTTAAATATAAAATTGGGAATTGGTTTTAGAGCAAATTTTTTAATGTAAGGAAAATTTTGATTTCAATTTTTTTTAAATTTGAAAATGAAGCCGGATCTTATTTCCAAGGTAGGTTAGGGTGGGTTTCAAATAAACTCCTAACTAGGTTTCATGACATCAAACATCCTAAAAAAAAATACAAAT
The DNA here is from genome assembly GCA_963921925.1 of Sphagnum tenellum. Taxonomy (NCBI): domain Eukaryota; kingdom Viridiplantae; phylum Streptophyta; class Sphagnopsida; order Sphagnales; family Sphagnaceae; genus Sphagnum; species Sphagnum tenellum. Next base: position 22,336,300 of record OY998142.1, on the reverse strand, counting down.
TTTTTTTTATGTATAATTTTTTTTAGATTGCTAGAGAGCTTCAACAAGGTCAATAAGTTCAATTATTCCACTTTGAAAACCTAAAATTATATTAATAATTTCTAACGGTCAAAGTACCAATTTTTTAATGTCAACTAGTTTCATGTTTTCATGTCTCATACATTTGTGTGTCAACTTTGAAATGTGCATCTTGCTAATCTTGGATTCAACTTTCAAAATCCCAAACAACCCTCAAGTCTACCCCCCAAATAATCTTTTGATCATAAACCCTGAAATGCACCCCCTTTTGCCTCAAAACAACCCTCCAATCTATCCTCCAAATCACCCCTTTAAAAACCCCCAATTGCACCCCTCATTTTTTTTGGCTCCAAAACAATCCCCAAATCTCCCCCAATCAAACCTTTTTTTTTTTCCCTCAAACACTCTCCAATTCATACCCAAAACTACCATATTTGTGCCCTCCAACCTCCCACTCCAAAACCCCAAAAAATTGACTCAATTTTTGCCCCAACTTTCTTAAATTCAAGAGACCAAGCAAACTCCAATGCAAAGTGGCATAAAAAGGAAAAACCAATTCTTTTTTGAAATCTAACAGAATTTTAGATTACATCACATGTAATTCCTAAGGTTTGGGCCATAAAGTGACAACCTTGTTTCAGACATCATTTCAAAAATTTGTGACAACTAAAAATGAAAAAATTGATTACATTAAATTTGACAAACACAACAATCAAGCTTGAACAAAGAAAAGATTTGAAAAATGCAAGAAACAAAAAAAAAAAACAACTCACCTAAACCCTATTATTACTTTTATTCAACTTCATTAGCCCAAGTGATGCAATTACATCCTCATTTTTGTCCATTAATGTTTTTCTCATGTCCATGAATTTATCCAGGAATAAAAACCCACCAACATGGATATCATTGGACCAATTCTTGTATATGTTTATAAACATTTGAAGATTGTGCATGCCCAATTAAGAGCAATGTAACTTTGTGCAAATATCTAAGATATTGAAAAACAATGTCACCTCGATGGAGTTAAATCTTAAACCTTAAAAGAAAAATTCAAACAACAAACAAATTATCAAAACAAACAATGATGACAAATTGGGACTAGGAAAAGCCAAAAAACAAGCAATGATTATAAGCAGCCAAGAACTAGGATCATGAAGAACAAATAAAAAGGCAACAATTATAGGCACCAAAAATCACAACCAAAAGATCAATGACTAGACCATCACAACCAACATGAGTAGAAAAAAAAATGATGGTGATGTAAATAAAAAGAAAAAAAATGAGAAGAAAGATGTTGGATATTTACTCATGAAAAAGATGTACACCAAAGTGAAAAATGAAGCTCACCAAAATGATCCACAACTAAGAATTCCATGCAAAAAATCCAATGCATATTTATTCGTTTGTTTGTTTTTGTAATGAAAATAAGAGGGCAATGCCCACCATAAACAAGAATGCGGAGGAAAAAAAAGATAATATAAAAAGAGTGAAGATAAAACCAAAATACCTTAAACCATCGACCCAAACCCCAAACAAAGAAATAGAACCAGAATGAGATTTTAAAATGAACTATCCTGGTTTTGGTTCTTACACTATGTAGGAAGTACATATACAATCGATTCCATTTTTGGAATGCTTAGAACCTAATGTTAATTTTCAACCCTATTCTTGAACCCTAACCTAACCCTGATTCCAATTCCAACCCAATTCCACAACTAAAACCTATTTCCAATTATGTTCTAGGTACTCAACATCGGAATTGCCCCCAAGCAAATGACTAACTGGGCACTCTCACAACATTGATAAAACTATTGTTGGGTAGCTATCAAAATACTTCAAATACCCTTTGAATGATACCATGATTGAAAACATGATGGTGAGGACTAGCTCTATAAGGCATGCATTTCAAAAAACATAATGCCCCAATTTTCCAAAATGTATGTTATCATTTTTCCTCCGAGGGACAGCCAATGGCTAACATGGGAAAAACCTTGTTTGTTTTAAAAATTGTTGTAGTTTTTATGAAGTGTAAAGCCCAACCCCATAGGCTTTACCTTATAAGAGCCTTCTTCTCTCAAAAACAGAAAGGGAAAACCTTGCTTGGGTTTAAACAAAAGTCTATTAGAAATTTGGGCCACCACTTTTTCACTTTGAAACCAAGCTAATGCCGATTCCACCAAGTTTCCACCATACCTTTGGATCTACATCCCTACATTTTTTCAATTTCTTGTTTTGTGTAGTGGGGCATTTTTTATTTTTTTTGTTTTTGGCCAATTTTCAACACTTGGCAACCAAAAATAAATCCAATCATAAAAAGGATTTTTGCGAGAAAAATGCCTCAAAGTTGCCATATTTCAAAGGAATGTTTTTAGAAATCACCATATATAGACAATGGGTTTCAACAAGTTGCCACAAAATTCTTCTGAATCAAATTTTTTACTTTTCTCTCTTACCTATAGCCAAATTTGGCTAATTCTTGTTATAGATAATTGTCAATGTGGGCTACATAAAAAAATTGGCTAAAAAAAAAAAAAAAAAAAAAAAAAAAACTTTGCCTCTCAGGTCGGTCTTGAGCCAGCAATAAGTTACTACAAAGTTGAATCAAAATTCTACTTTCTGGATGAAAAAAACTACTACTACAATTGGCATGTGGCCATCATCCACATTCTAACATACAAGCAACTATACTAGTGCTAGTCAAGGAACTAAATGCGCGGAGGGCCCTTCCCCACGTACTATATGTTTTTTTGGGGTAAAAAACGGAACAATATTTTCACATGATCGAACTTCTTTTAACAATCTCAAATGTACGTCCACATACCCATTTTATAAAGAGACGGCATACATTAAAAATATGTGAAAGTTTTTCTTGTCAAATTCCTCAACATTAATTAACAATACATGGTGATTGTCTTGGTGGATTAATAAATCTTATTAGGAATCTTGCCTAGTTTTGGGACCCTAATGGAACACATTATCTAAATTTGACGACTTTTAACTTTTTTTTCTCGAGATATGGCGCGAATTTTGCAGATAGCAACTGAACATGATTTTCATAAAAATATTCAGAAAATAACTCGTTCCTGATCTTGTCATTGGTTGCAATTAGACTTGCAAATAAACTTGCAATATCTTCGTGCGAATTGGCCAACAGTAACAAGATATAAAAATCATCTTCTTTATAATGATTACTTGCAAGTAAATCCATGACTATTCTCTTAGTAATCACAAAAGCTCCGGGCAAGAATGAGAACTGCAATTTCCCTCGCAAGGATAGTCGTTCGTGAATTGCCAACAAATCCTTAATACATATTTTTGACAATAGAATGTCGAGACGATCCTCAAAGCCTTCAACCAAACATCGGACCAAACCAGCAACAGAAATCAAATGCTCGAAGTCCATTGGATGATTAAGTGTGTCTGCAACCATTTCGATGCTACCTAGGGCCACCATCTTGTTTGCAAATGCCTTATTTTGTGCCATGTCTTGCAATAGTTGAATCCATGTTGGATTCAAGGGTTGCATACTGTAACAGGCCAGAAATAGCCGTAAACCTCCTTTGGCATCTAAATCTTCAATAACAATATCCCCATGGCACTTTATCAAATTTGATAAGACATGCATACAAACTTTAGAGTTTTGATGAATGACTTTTGTCAACAACTCACAAATAGTGCCTTGCAATATCATTTCCTTTGCAATGCTTTCATGCTTCAACAAAACTTCCACCGCATCTGGCTGCCATAAGTCCTGCCAAAAGTCATGCCCTACGCCCTGCATTAAGGACCGCACTCCGTCTCGCCAGATGTCCTGCCATAGTTCGACTGCTTCAACCACTTTCTCCACTCCCACCTCTATAATAAGTTGTAGTGCGACCTCTTCATGTAGAATAGCCAGATATTTCAAAACCCAAGGAACATTCATGATGTCCTCCTTTGTCCCGTTTTTCAATATTGACACAAGTGAGTGAATGTGTCCAGTGGATGATATACTTTCAAAAATTACCTTGTGGCAAAAAAATTTCATCACATGTTTCAAGGTCATTCGACCTGGACATCCTGGCTCTTGAAGATAGAAAAGCAACTCCACACCCCCATGTTCTACAAAATGGGTTGCACCATTTGTAATATCTACCAAGTTGGCTAACAATTTAATCAAACGATGAAGGAAATTTGGTCTTTTCTTGAATCTGGCCATCTCTCGTATATGTTGTAATAGCAGCTTCACATATTCAAAAATCAACTTTGGTCCAAAGACAGGAACCTCGGTGCCTCTTGAACTATTTTCCACATGGTATAAAACAACATGTGACAAACATGTGTTGTCTAGCACACAAGACTTCATTGGCTTCCTCATCACATCCTTATCCTGTTCAAGAACATTCTCTTCTAAACTTGTGTTCCCAATCTCTTGCACATGTAGGATCAATGCCATAAGGATTTGACCACATTGAAAAAAATAGTGATCATCTTTTTGGATCCTTTCAACTATGAAAATAAGTAGGGGCTTGTGACATATCATCTTTTTTGCAAAGACATTACAATTTGCCATCTTTAGCATTACCTCACACCAAACCCCCCCATTCCAAAAAAAATAATGTGTGCAAAGATGTACAAAATTTTCAATGTCTCCATCAACCAAAAGGTTTTTTGCACCAGCATTGATCGTGAGCAAAACCAAAACTCGAGCTGCTGTCAATGCTTTTTCCTCATGAGCATGCATCAAATGTAGAAGAGCCTTTGCATCTTGTTGTGTTGCCTTGTAGAGTTGATATACTGCAAGAATTGTATTTTCAGCATCACTGTCCAACAGCTTATGAAGCCAATAGTCATAACCATCAGAAAACATTTCATCAAAGATAGCACCAATTTGCCACAACAACATTTTGGCATAAGCACTTTCTTTGCCATCAATTGATAGGAAGATGGCCAACAACTCCCTTCCCTGCTTCAATTCCCCTTCTTGATCACAAAGAATAGTAACTAAGTCAATAGGCTTTTTCAATTCCAAATATTCCAGGACCAAGTCATGCAATCTCAAATCTCCATATGCAGATCCATCAACCAGGTTCTTATGGATCAGACTATTGACCACAGCTTCAAAATATTCTGCTTCTCCTGCAGGTTGCATGCTCTTCCATGCCAACTTCACTAGACAGCTTGGAACATCATAAGAGAAGAGTGACAATGCTTGGAGCACACTCCACATAAGGTCCTTAGAGAACATCTTGTTTTCACCATGGTCCAAACTTAGATCAATTGCTGCAAAGATGGTCCCATTGTAATCATGTGGGGTGTACTCTTCTGCACTTGCATAATATTTGAATTGTGCATACACTTTCTTCCAAGCACTTTCATTTTTTGGAGTATTAGACAAAATTGAACCAAAAATTGAAACAGCCAACATGCATCCCGAGCACTTCTTTAAAATCTTTCGCGCTACATCCTGCATCAATACAAACCTTGATGAGTATCTTGAAATCTCCATACTCCCCATTGAAAGTAACTATATCCAAGCAAAAATCTTATCCTTCAAGGTAGAAATACTTCCAGATAAGGACTAAAAGATAACGAAGACCAAAAAACACAAAATGGACAAGTAGTTCAAACTATATCATGCATCTTAGCAAAATGTTGACAAATATGGGCCAATGCAAAGCCATGACAATTATGTTGAACATAGTTAACACCATGAGAAAGAGGAATGCGGCATTGGAGCCTCCATTCATTTACAAGCATTTGGAATATAATCATGTGAAAGAATTTTTACCTCACATCCTTTAGGGAATGTAGTTTCCTCTGGATCATTGGCAGCCTTGCTTGCAAGTAATTTTGCAGCAAGATCATTGTTGCTCCGTTGGTCCACCTTAATCCGAATAGCTGGTAGTTCTTTCAATGGAAACCTAGAAGTGATTAACAACCTTGACCCCGTGTTTCTTGGTATAGGAGATTCAATAATCAATCTACTACTCCAAACATCGTCCACCACTAGTAGCCAATTTTCATGAAGGTTATTCAACTGCTCTTGAAGCATGTTAGGAATGCTCCTACGTGAAGGTGTTTGAAGAACCCCTACCTGTAGGCACCCATTTATTAGGCTATCAAAAAGAAAATCACAATCTTCTTTTATCTCCTTACTTCCTAAGCTCAATAATATAACTGTTGTAGAGAGGCAACATAGCAAACCCATTCTAGACAACAATACTATTGTTTCCCAATTCCAACTATAACAAATGTGCTTAACTTACTTTCATCGACAAGTCAACATTCATAGTTTTACATTGATGCTAAAAGAAGTTAAGACATCCAATCAAAATACTAAACGTTTCATATGTATTCACATATTGTTCCACCTCATGGGATTGTTTTAAAGAATGGGCCTACCTCGCCATGTTGCGTAAGTTGTCGTAAGAGCTCTCCTTGACTTGCAATTATATCACAGTCATGGCCATACTTCATTTGAAATACTCCCCCAGGAAAAGTGTCATCTAAGTCCATGGCATGTTTCTGCATAACATATTCCACCAACGCTGTCTTCCCAACTCCAAATTTCCCATGCACTATAATACGTGTTTCACCTCCTCCTTTCAAATGTTGCAATAGCTTTTCAACCAACTGGGTAGGCTCCTTATAAAAGCGAAACTTGCGATGAAAAGCCCTCTTGATGATACTATGTCCAAATGAATCCTACATCCAATGATGGCAGTTACGTCAACTTTAAAAAACCTTCTAACATGAAACCTTCTCATGTATATGTACACACTTCTATTACATTCTACTAAAACAATTCTTGATGAACCAAAACATGTCATCTCCAAGGACTTTTTTGACCTTCTGGTTCGTTGAATAACACATACAAAAAAGGATTAGAGTCACCATATGCAATCAACGACCCATGGGTTAACTACAATTTGTGACAAATTTACAAAATATTGAAGGTCATGCTTGCTATTTGCCAATTATGTGTTCATAAACACCTTCAATTCTAACCAACCAAACCTACCCAGTGACAAACAACTAAACAAAACTATACAAACAATGGATACAACACATGACGTAAAGAAATGAACCCCAACCTTGGAATTCCACAAATCCATGTTCATGTAATGAAAGAGAATTATTGACAAAGATCTTCAGAATTCGAAGTTGTGACTACTGAAAGAGTAGAACTTTTAAAAAATCATGTGATAAATTACCTGTTGCTGACAAGTCTTTAAAAAATCCACAAGTTTAGCATAGCTTGGATGTTCCTTGCTAGGAGGGTTGCATAAGGTAAAGTGGTCACCATCCTCAACAACATAATAGTTTTCCCCTGCTAATCTCTGTGCTCCAGCCTTTTCCACCAACTTATATCCCTATGAGACCATTCCAATTTTGCATGTTGGGCCCAATCAGCAACACTCATTTCTACCTTGACATTCATCTCCGAGACATAAATGTGTATGGGAAACAAGAAACCAAGAATTTTACATAGTTTCCAAGGCCATCAACGGCTGAGAGGGTTGTGCACAATTCATTTAATTTGCAACTACATGGAGGCAAATATTCATATGTGTATTATTCACTACTCACCGCATCTTTTGTAGGGATTCCTTCCACGAAAGCATACACACTCGCCCGCAACCCAATCATGATAGAGTCAAAGGTAGTGGACAAGTTTTCCATCCTTGATTGATTTGGTTTCAGGTTCTCCATGAATCTAGCCAACTTCACTCCAAAGATTTTATTTGACCAATTTGAGTTGCATCTTTGGAAGTAGGAATCAAGCTTGAATCCAGCATGGGGAACTGCATAAAACACAATGCCTTTTAGATTCTTGAGAAATTTGTTGGCACGTCTCTTGGATTGTTCATCGAGCGGATTCTTTGCCCTACTGTACGCCCGCTTATTTGCCTCCTCCACCAAACTTTTGATTACGAGACCCCCAAAACAGTGGCCTACAAGAACAAACCCGCAACGTTGACCCAACTTCCACCTGTTACTGTCAATACCAAAACACATAATTTTAGTTGCTACAAGTGCATGGTCCTATCCACATGGGAATGGGAGAGGATAAGAGTTTTTATAACAAGTTTATACATATTTGACATGCATGACAATCCCAACAAGTAATTTACTTCTTCATGAAGCATGTTGGATCCACTATTCATGAAAGCATCACTTTCAATTGAGGAAGAAACTGGCACTAAGCCACCTTTGCAAGAGTGTAAAAAGATGAATTTGTTGATTGTACACCTACACACGACAAGGATTCAATGATGGAGAAAAAACCTGAACACAAGGGTTTCAAGTATGTTCCTTCCTAATTCAGACACATCTTCAATGTGTCCCTTGTTCTCAGTTTGTACAACACATGAATCATACGACAATGCTAGAACTCGTATGTTTCCACCCAAGTCATGTGGCAGCCAATTTTGAGCCCAACAATCTTGAGGTTTGGTGCGGCTTGCCCAAGTTCTCTTCCAAGTTTCCAATTCATCGGGCCTTTGTAGACCATGAAACAAGACCACATCAAATTCAGCAACAGATACATCATCTTCACGGGGCCAAAGTTGATGCACAGGTTCACCCTGACAACCAATATACCACAACAGAACAACAATGAGACAATCATGTATCTCTAAATGCTAGTGAAATTATTGCAATATCATTCATGTTCATTTGATCCCAATATTTTGGATTCAATAAACAAGCTGGTTCTTCCTGCAGAATTCAGCATCATGTTTTGATGAGGTTTTATGGTACATCCTAGATTCTTATGTAGAAAAGCTCAGAGGATATATGCAACAATCTTATGGACTGAATAATATTGGAGAAAAGGTTTGGATCACTCACATCCTGATTAGAACCGCTTGGAAGAGCTACAAACTTTTTAGAGTTAGAAGAGAACAAGTTTTGAGGCCATTGAAACATCTCATGGAAAGGCCACCTCTCATGATTGCCCATTGTCACTTTGTAAATATCCTTCTGAAACAAAGGCTCTTGTCACCCCTCGACATGAAATGGAGATAACCATAAAAGGAAGTTGATATTGAAAAAGTAATCAATTCTGTTTGCAAATCAATTGTCGGATCAACTTATTGTGTGTAAGAAAACATTCAAGGACATGCTGTGAAAATCATGGCCTCCTTGCTGAAGATTGTCACCTGATTCATGACTGTCATACCAGGATCACACCAAAATAAAAAGTCAAACTTGTTCATCCAGTTAGAATGAAGCTCTAAGAAGATGAAGATGGTAAGAAATTTGTACAGTCCTACAATTGTAATTCCATTAACCTATCAAAAGACTTGACAACATAAAACAGGACAGCATCAGTGGCACTAGAATGCATTTCATTCCATCATACCCTCTTCAAGGAGAGCTCCTTTGTTAATTTTTCTCAACACAATCAATTAAAGCTCAAATGTTTGGATAGATTTTTAGCCTATCAACAAGGGCAGAATCAAAACAAAGAGTTGACTTACAATGAACAAGGAAACTGTGTTGGCTGTGAAGTTCAACAATTTTTACCTGTTTAATCTGTGTGCTATTTTCAAAGCCAGGGACATGTTGAAGCCACCATAGCCATGGCCACGTAGTTGCCAAATCTTCACCCCATGAAGATGAATAGCTAAGCTGGTGACCCAACATAGCTATCCTTCTTTGCTGGGTCGACTGATAATATTTCACATGCAGCCACTTGGGCTATTGGGTGATGTGAGGCACACAGACAAGCTCCCTCTCAAGCCCACACACACCCCAAACCAGAGCCTAAGTGCCACTACATGAACTCTTCACATTACCCAGCACTGAAATTGGTTACAGCCTCTACCACTTGTCCAACTCGGAGGGTGCAAGGCACCTTGAATACACTACCTAATATTTGGGTTCCTAAAACCTTAGCTTGGGTTCACCTTTTGAACTCAGAATCTGCAGCAAAGAGCTCGGAGATTTTGGAGATGCAGAGGCAGAAGAACCAGAAGGATTAAAAGAGGCTTGAGGTACCTATGCCATGGGTGCAAGTACGTTAAGTGACTCTAAGACCGTAGCAGTTTTTGACTTGGCTCGGCCTTCACTGCACTGCCCTTCTTTGTTGGTGTTACAAGGCCATGGCCACGCTCAATGTCACTCATTTGAGCCTTGTCGATAATCGCCTCTGCGTTGCACCACTCGTGGCACCACCATCCTATCCCTCTTGTTGTGAGCTGCGCACGACACCACCATCCCGACATCTCTAGTGCATGATCTCGTTGTTTTCGGATCCTTGCTACTGTTACTGGTGGCGGCGACGAAGCATCATGTGGTTCTCTTCACAAACTGAAGTTGTGAAGCCACCCCGTATTGATTCCGTTGCTGTAGTCGTGCCCCTTCTGCTCCCACTCCGCCCTACCCTAAGCAACAAGAAGATGGCCTGGCCACAAATATTCATAGAATACAGAAACACGACGACGACTGTCAAGCTCGCTGTGAACCCCCGCTGAAAATACTAGGACAGTACTAGTAACGTCAGACTGAAACCCCCACACCATCCGTCTGACGATGAAACAGCGAACTTGTATCTGGACGTTGACAACCGAAGCAGGAAAAGATGAAGGCTCACTACGTGACTCCACCGCACACCAAGCAACTGAGAAAACGATCGGGACAACAACAGAAGGAAGAACAACTGCACTGAACATCCCCTAAAGAGAATGAGCAACCTGGTCAAGCAGGACCTACTACCATGAGGGAAGCAACTTCTCAGGCTCTTCTCAGAATTTGGGGGTACCGTGCTGGGCACAAAAACCCAGGAAGGTTGGAAGAGGAGTTCTTTCTTTAGGAACTTTTTTAAAAGTTGGAACCTTTTTTAAATGAAAGATTCGTCGCAATCAAATGGAAATTTTTAGCAGACAGAAAATTCGGTTGTGGATTTAAAGATAATTCTGTTTGATTAGGCGATTGGAAGTGAAGGGTGAATTTTTTTAAAGAGTTCTTTATTTCTTTTAATTATTGACTTCCGCATGAGAGTCACAAGCCTACTTGCACTATTCTTGCTGAGCATGACAGTGCGGGTATTGCTGGTTGACAAAGTCTGCAAAGTAAATGCTTTAAAAGCTTGAGACCTTATAACAGCAAAAGATTCTTCAAAATCAAATTGAAAATTTTGGCATGCAGAAAATTAGGTTGGGGATTTAAAGGATAATTCTGTTGGAGGAGGTGATTGGAAATGAATGGCGAAAATTTTAAAAGTGGGAGTTGAGTGAGTTGGGGGACTTTTGGATGTTTGGGTGGGGGAAACATGAACACAGGAAAAGAAAATCCTTAATTTACGACTTTGTTGATGATGCGTGGAACATTCACAATCTCTGACTCAGTGAGGGGAGGAGGATCATCCTTGACGTGATGGCCGACAACGTTTGTCACTAGCCAATTGTTGGTTCCTTCCCTGACTTACCTTGGAATAATATATGACCTTGTGGGGTCAACAAAACTTGTTGCTTGCCATTTCTTGGTTCCGTCCCCAACTTTGAAATACTATATGACCTTGTGGGGTCAAAATTTTTGTTGCTTGCCATTCGTGGGTTCTGTCCCCAACTTTTGTTGAAATACTATATGGCCCAGCAAGTCAATAGAGTGTCCGGCACGAAGTTTATGTGGGCGACAACGTTTGTCACTTGCCAATTGTTGGTTGCGTCCCCAACTTACTTTGAAATAATATATGACCTTGTGGGGTGGACAAAACTTGTTGCTTGCCATTTGTGGGTTCCTTCCCCGACTTACTTTGAAATACTATATGACCTTGCTAGGTTGAAAATATTTGTTGCTTGCCATTCGTGGGTTCTGTCTCCAACTTATGTTGAAATACCATATGACCAAGCAAGTCAATAGAGTGTCCAACACAAAGTTTATGTGTTCAGTGATAATTCCTCACTTCAGTGTGAAAGTCGCAAGCTCACTCAGATTATTCCAACTGAGCATGGCACAGTGTGTATAGTTAGTTGGCATAGTTTACAAAGCAAACATTTAGATTTAAGAATGCAATGACTAGTCCTTTTGCTTTTTGAAAAGTTTGTGGTAGAGCTCGGCAAATAGTGCTATCCAGGCCCTTCCCATGTATAAGAACTTGGACTATGCATCTGTAAAACACGAACGGGTATGAGACCGAAACTATGTAATTTTGTTACATAGCTATGGAGATCTATGTTATAGGTTGCACATCTATTCTTTCATTCTCCTTTTGTCTATACATAGAGCCTCATCACTATCCTTCTACACACAATCAACTCCAACACATTTGTCTATACACAAAGGTAGTTAGCCTTACATCCTCCTACCATAACCTCACACAATTAACACCCAAAACATGAGTCTATGCGTTGGTGGTGAGCTTCAACATCCCTCAACCAAGAACTACACACTATCACACTCAAAACAATCAAAACCAAAACTTCCATCAAAACCTTGTATTCAAGTCCTAATTCTTTACAAAGGGAGGAGGTGTGTCTTAAGGTCACAAAACACCTCTTTATATACTAACCCAAAGGAAACTACTCAAGAAATTACCTATCCCATAAAATAATCACAAGATAATTAATCACATGTCTACCCATGTGATTCCACATTAAAATAACCACAATATAAGTAATCACATGTCTACCCATGTGATTCCACATTCAAATAACCACAATATAAGTAATCACATGTCTACCCATGTGATTCCACATTAAAAGATAATTACCCATGTGATCCCACATAAAATAATCACAAGATAATTAATCACATGTGCACATGACTTTTTCCTATGTGAAAGTCAATGACCAAATTCACTTTAAGGAATTTTATCACTTATCCCTTTAAATAATTACCTAGTTAATTTTGTATTTACTTTGAGTTACACATGGAGTTACACAACCTGCAGGGATGTTCATTGACCATAAAAAGTTTTTTCCATGCAGGAAACAGGTTTTAGGTCTACGGAGCTGTCTGCTTTGGCTTGTGTGCAAAATTGTTTTCATTCAACAAAATTTGTTGTTTCTTTGACAACAAAAATTGGGAGAATTTTGGGAATTTTCGTATAGTGTAAATTCAACTCATTTTGCTATTTTCATTTGGAATGGTACCAAAAATTTCAGTATCAAATGATTGGATAAAAGAAATAAGAGGAAAAAGACTCCGATGTTCGCATGTACACTCTTGGTAAGAATGAAGAATCAAGAGTATGAAAATGATTTATGTTTGAATTGCTCTGATACCAATGAGAACATAAGATTCCTTGAATTTCTTGCCTTTTCCTATATCCTTAAGCCTAATTTCACGGGGACGTTTACGTCTAATTTAGCAGGTTAAGCAGGGTTTCTTTTCCGCAATGTCTATGCTCCTTTTCAGAAAAGTGTTTCAACACAGCACTGCAATAAAATAGCAACTACAGGGAATTCTTTGTTTTGGGTCTGTGTGTCATCCAATGTTATTAATGTGTAGGCATTTCTGCAATAGCTAGTGGGTACACAGGCACCTGCCAAATATCTGGGGGGGCAAAAATGATGTGAGGCATTCTGGAAAATGGAAATCTCCAAATACACTAGGAGAATTCTCGGAAGTTTTATGCAATTTGGAAGATATATGTTGTATTTTCGTTCACAATATGCCTGTATATCACTTTCAATTTCTCCACTCCCTTGAATACCTTTGTTTTGAAATGGAGCTGTGGTTGTGGTAGAAGCAGTATGCCCATAGCAACAGGAATTGAAGATTTCTTGTCAGCAGCATCTGAAGGGATCAAGGAACTACCATACTCTGGCCACTTTCAAAACTTAAGTAAACTCCAGCATGGGGTGAAGCGTACAGCAGACCAAGTGCTAAGTGCTAACCGGTGTTGGCTATTGAAAATTAGGAAAAGACCACCTGCAAGGTTATCAGTCCAGTTCTTAGGATTGATTCATGAGTGCAGTTTTAACAAAAAGTCACAGACCAATGTTCTCAAATTTTTGAAAAAGCAAATAACCATCCAGAAAACTGCCAGTTCTTTCATGAAAGCCAAAGGTTCTTCAAGGGGGTTGAATTAACTGGAAATGGCTGTTCTTTGATTCACCAGCATCAACAAGCACACCATGCAGGATGGATGGTATGTTGACAGAAAATACTTTTTCATTTGTAGTCTTTGTCCCATCACCAACCACAGTGGTTAATTCTCTACTAACAATTGTGATGTATCTATTTAGCTAGCAGCCACCTAGTGCCTTCCTTAGTCACTTACTCACCTAGTGACTGCTTATATCCCCTGGGCCCCTATGTATAAGGATCTTTTGACTAACAACCTGTGTTGGATTCATATGTGGGTTAGGTAACTATTTGGGGTTAGCACAAATAAAAGTCAATTAACTTAGAATAAGAAAACACTATATTCTAAGGAAGGACATGCCAAACAATATATGTATTCATCAATGGAAAGGAAGAGCATTTTAAATGTTTAATAGGTGGCTTAATATTATTGGTCGAAAGTTAATGCCCGATAATATTGAATTTCAGATGAAAGTGGTGTGAGATAAGATGCATTAAGTACCTAAGCAAGTCACAAAGTAAAGTATTTCTATAGGGAATCAGTAGAATTAGCCCATGTAAAGAGGGTAAATTACAAACTTGTTGATTTGACGAGTATGGACCTTTGAAACAAGATTTTGAAAAGATCCCAATGTTAGGTTCAAAATCCTGACTATTTCATCATGCAATTATGACCTACAACTAAAGACAATTTTGTTTCTTAAAAGGTGATGAGATTGTTAGAAACATTTTCATGTTGTTAAAGTTCAAACTCTAAGTTTTTCTTTTTATTATTTAATTTCTTTAGGTTGACAAGAAGGGAAGGAGAAGGGGGAACATTGGATGGATGTCCACCGTAATACTTTGAATGTCTTGTAAAGGGCACTTGTCAATATGCCCTTCACCGAGCATCACTTGATAATCAAACATTAGTCTACTGCAAACCGACATTAGAGGATGCTTACACTTGTTGGTGCAAATAAGTTCAAATGAGCCAAAATTGATATTAAAAAATCCAAATCGTAATTGTACTTTTAGAAAAAGCAAGCAAATGCCAAAAAGTGAAAGAAAGAAGAGCCATGGCTTTTCTCTTTTTTTTTGTGACTTTTCAAAGCTCCATATGAAGGACATAATGACTTTATTAAAGTCAAAAGTCTAAGCTAACTTGCAATGTTTTTTGTGGAATTTTTTTTGTAATGATTATGGAAATTATATGCATGTCTACATAATACCTAGGCTAATCTTGAGCCACATTATTAGGCATAGATTCATGATTTATAGGCTTTGCAATTCAAGTTATATTGATCAACTAGAACATTTTGTTTTGCCCATTCAATCTCCCCATCCTCCTCTTAATTTGATTAATAATGATCATCTTGCTTTTGTCTAGTTTAATTCACTATTATTTATAACTTATTAGACCTTGTTTTTCCATCCATTGCTTTAAGGTCTAACGAGTAGTGGGTAACCCGTGGCTACGCCACTCCAACCACCCTGAACGCTCTGTTAAGCTATACTGTCTACCTTGCCTTGCCCTGCCCCTCCCCTGCCCTGCCCCTCCCCTGCCCCTCCCCTGCTCTGCCCTCCCCTGCCCTACCCCTGCCCTGCCCCCCCGCCCTGCCCTGTCCTGCCCCCCTGCCCCTGCCCCACAAAATGCAGCATGCCGCCACCGGTGCCCCATAATATCTACTTACTTATTACTATCGTTTGGTAAAGTTACCCGCTAGCTTTTGCAGCAGTACAAACCCAGTTTGATAGGGTACCTATTTAATTCACCGGCAAAATTCGACTGTCCGGGCCGAATCCCGTTTTCCGAATCCAAATGTCCGGGCCGGTTCCGCCGGGTCCATTAAAACACGGAATCGTCGTCGGACGGACAGACAAACATGTTGTAATTATATATAAGATGTGGCCAAATCCCTATACTTTTGAACCTTGAGATGATAATTTTTCTTGAGAATGCTTGGCCTACTGCTTTGTCCACCCATCTTGCCAAAATTTTCATTTTTGTTTTTATGTAATTCCTATTGATCACTATGGTAAATGCAAGGTAAAGTGGTTCATTTTTTGCGTCACAAGCTTGGATTTTGCAAATATTTTGTGTACACATGTTTATGGTGAATGATTTAACTTTAAATACATTAAATGACGACTCATTCTAAATTAACAACTTAATTATGAAGACATTTGCATAATTATTTTTTGAAAGTAAATGGTGGACTTTTGAAAAATAAAATGGACTAGTAGGGTTGACTGGATTGTGAAAAAAATTCAATAATTCATATTGAATTCCACTCCAAATTGTTTATTGTCACAAAATAAGGGTTCAAAAATGAAATAATAAAAATAATTGTGAAATCTTATTTTGTGAAACTTAACCAAATGGTGGTTATGAACTTTTGAAGGGTTACAATTGGACCTTGTTTTCAAAAGTCCTTTTGAAATGAACTTTTTTCTTTCTTTCTCAAAAGTTTGTGCCCCATGGGTACATAGTTGGAACACTTAAATGGGCTTTTATTCTTATGGACTTTATGGGTTCTTCTTTTAGGATTTTCAAACCAATTTGACCATACCAACTCGCAACAATATTTTTCAACATGGGTTTTGACCTAGTTTTAAAAGGCTTCATAACTAATTAACAGTAAAATAGTCAAAGATTACACTAATGAAAACCTTAGGAGTTGGAACCATATCCATATGGATTATTTATAGATGCTTGTTTGTGATTTTTGTGAAAGTTGTAATACCAAAAATCAACCACTAGATTGTGCATTTACCTATTCTTGTGTTTATTTCTGTTTTAAGAAGAGTCTTCAAAGGTTTGTACGTCCAAAGGTTGCAATGCATGAGATGTATGTGAAAGTAATGGAACCATATCTAGCCGGAATGTTTGTGCTCGCTCAATTGCTTCAAAGGTTACATGGGATCCATGGCCATCAAAGATGAGCAAATGCCTATTTGTGATACTGACACCACTTGGTTTTGACCTTTTGAAGAAAGAGAAAAATTATTTGAAAAGAAATGCATTCATCCATGCTTATGATTGCATAGCCATATAGGTCCTTGCTTTGCAAATTGAATGTAATCATTGTGTATCCTCTCTCTTTTGGAAATGTAAAGCTTTGGCAATGTTGTCCTAGTTGCATTAACAACATAATTAATAGTCAACAATTCCTTAGATGGGAGAATGATGTTATACACTTGTTGAGAACCTCGTCTTACCAAAAGCCTAACTTATCGTCTTGCTTGGATGCATGTTTCATTAGAATTCCAGATATGACATATATGATTTAGAAGATATTTGTGTTTATTGTACATGGCTTGTAGGTTTTGGTAGAAAGTCTGGCATCATTTGACTGTCAATGCTTGAGCGCTACTAATATCTAGTCTTTTAATTTGAGAAATGTTAATCTCAAAATGTCAACACTTAAACTAATACCATCACAAGGTCCTCAATACTTTTTGTTTGGAAAAATGTTAGCTTTGTTTGGGTCAATTCTACCACTTTCATCTTCTATTGTGGCCAGCTTATCAATAGCTTAAAGTCTTGCAACGCCAAAACCCAAGAAACCACCACTTGATCTTCTTTTGCTATTAGTACATTTGTTGGTCCTGTTTTCTTAAATTTTATTTTTCCATACAAATGATTAAACAACGAGGTTAATGGTATCTTTTAGTGCCTACTTGCGTTCCTTAATGAAATTGTCCCTTTTTCAACTCCATCCATGGCCTCCTTCAATGTATGGATGCTCCATTTGCCCCTAGTATTAATAGGATTGGATTTGTTCATTTTTTGTTGTTTTGTTGTTGGTTCTTGTGATTTGGAATATGGTGTGACATTCTCCTTTTCATGGTTGGGTTGGTCATCCAATCCATTTCGCCTCCTATAAAACACATTCAACAACATCATGATTTAGAGCTTGCAAGCCCCAACCTCCAACAAGTTGGATGTGTTTGGTTTGGCCTTATAAGAGGTCCAAACCTATTTTTTTTGTATTTTGACCAACTTTAAAGAAAATGTGAAGGATCAAAGTAAATGTGAAATGCTTATGCTCCTAACTGTTTGGGATTTGTCATCAATGCATAGAACTTTTCAAAGTGTGACCATATTATATCATGGTCAATTGTTTCTGTATAGGTAGTAAATGTGTATAACAAATTATGACTTCTTGGAGTTTGAAGAAGTCTACTTCATTTATCGCTATTTATATTATACCCAGTAATTATAGAACTTTTTATTTAATGGTAGTATAAAAAATTCTTGAATATCTTATTGTGAAGTTCATCTATTACATCCCTTTCTTAGATGCCTTCTTGCATCCACCCTTGAATCTTAGTTTTTTCTCTCTTCTTTGACAACATTAGGATTTGATTGTTGATGATCATGCTCTTGTAGCTCCTCTTTGGTTAGCCTAGTGTGTGTAGTCTCGTTGCCTAGCTTTCAAGGTTCTTCTTTAACTATTGTAAGTTGCAAAGTTTGTTCTTTTTGATCTACTAGGACGTGTTTTTAATCTAGAGTTCTTTAATCCTTTTGTATTGTTTGGCCTATGTTGATGTAACCCATATGCTTTCAAAACTTTGATGAATGTTTTGAAGCTTGTTTTTTCACAAATTAGAAGCTCTAACATATTATTTAAGTTTTGTTCATATCTTTGTATGAATGAATCATGTGTGCAAATTTAAAACATTACCCTGTGAATTTGGTGGTTATCATTTTTGGCAAGAATGGATGTGCACAAAATTGGGGGGAAATCAAAAGGGCTTCCCTAATTAATGTAAAGGATTTGAGTATCCTTTGGATTCATGTAAACCCTAATCCTTGTATATGGATAATTGTGTGTTATTTACCATGAATTGAAGACCTCATGATTAAACTCTTCTCCTTGTATTGTTGAATCCAATTGCTTATCACTAAACTTTTATTTCCTCGCCAAACATGAGGCCCTTCCAAAATTGAAGCAAGTTTTCCCTATAACCAAACATTGAATGAAATTTAGTTAATCACCCATCACTAAACATGTCCTTTGTAAATTTATTCAAACTTGTTACAAACATGGCCAAAAAGATTTTTAATATTAAACACAAAAACCTAATGGGTGGTTAGTAATATGAGAAACTTGAAACAAAATTATTTAAACCCAAATGTTTAGTGATAGCCTTAAGGATGGATGCCCATAAGAATTATTATGTTTCAGTCAAAACCTATAACTAGGAGCTAAAAGAATTACTTTGGAAAAAGACTAAAAATTTTCTTTCTAAAAAATCCTTTTACATGCAAATGAATTTTTGAATGAATTGTTTTTTAATTATTAGACAAATTAAAAAACTCCCCAATTCATCACATCTTTTTTTGTTAATCATTATTGAATAAATATGATATTTAACAGAGTGTAAATTGCTTATAAATTTAATGTTTCATCTTGAAAAATGATCAAAATTTTGAAATCATCATCAAAATTAAAATTTCACATTCTTTAGTTTTATTAAACTCTAAGCTATAACTTTTTTTCATAGATCATGTAAGCTATAACCCATTTATATGTGGTAAAAGATTCTTGAAGCTTTTAAATTTTAAAGCAATTTTGAAGTGTTCTTTGAACTTTTAAAGTTTTAAAATTGCACATTAAAAAAAGTATGAGTGATTTTTAGTGTGGCTAATATGTTCTTATCATTTATATTTTTTGAATGAAAATTCTTTTACTATATGAGTCCTTTTGATAGTCCTTTGCAAAATTGACTCCATTTGACATAGTAGGTGTACATTTTCAATTGTTTTAAATTAAAACCAAAACTTAAAATTGGCTCAAATGAATTTTTACTTTAAATTCCTTGACATTCATATGAGAGGAAAATGACTAACTTGCCATGATTACTGTGGTTTTAAATGACAATAAAAAATAAATGCTTGATTTTAACTAATTATGTCTAACATTTGATGCCCTTTTTGGTTCCTAATTATGTGTTTTGACTCTTTTGCACATAGGCCCATTGCTACAGTAGATGGATGGTCACTGATGCGCTTATGTTTGGTGATGGGCCTTTCTACCCTACCCTTATGGCATGTTTAAAGAGATGTGGAAACTAACAACAATCTAAATAAGAAATGTTTCGTAAAGTTCCCCAAAGGAGAAAAAAATTGAACATTTCAAAATAATACACTTAGTGAACATTCTTTAAAATGTGGGGACCAAATCAAAACTACTTAAGTTACACATGATTTGCATATATTCTCTTTCTCAAAAGGCAACAAGTTCAAAAGTTGAAATTTGACGCAAACCTATGCAAACCCACCCATGCGTCTGCTAGTATTTCATGACTTGCTCTCAATTAAAGTGAAAGAAGGTGTGATGAGAAAGTGGAAATAGTAACAAATGATGATCCATCTATAATATTTTTATGGCCAATATCATGCAAAAGGGTAATTCAAGATATTGGCAAAAAAAACATGAATAAGGGAATACATAGAGAACATGATTTAAATGACCCAAATTTCTACAACATAAGTAAAAACAAGTGTTGTGAAATTCTTAGGTTTTAGGATGAACCTTTAGATTCAGTTCCAAAAAAAATTATGAGGTTAATTTAATATAAAATTGGGAATTGGTTTTAGAACCAATTTTTTAATCTACGGAGAAATTTGATTTCAATTTGTTTTAAATTTGAAAATCAAGCCAAATCTTATTTCCAAGGTAGGTTAGGGCAGGTTTCAAATAATGTCCTAATTAGGTTTCATGACATCAAACATCCTCAAAAAAATACAAAAAGAAATTTATGTATAATTTTTTAAAAATTGCTACAGAGCTTCAACAAGGTCAATAAGCACAATTAATCCATTTTGAAAATCTAAAATTCTATTAATAATTTCTAATGGACAAGTACCAATTTTTTAATGTCAACTGGTTTCATGTTTTCATGTCTCATACATTTGTGTGCCAACTTTGAAATGTGCATCTTGCCAATCTTGAATTCAACTTTCAAAATCCAAAACAACCCTCAAGTCTACCCTCCAAATAATCTCTTGATCATAAACCCCCAAATGCATCCCCTTTTCCCTCAAAACAACTTTCCAATCTATCCTCCAAATCACCCCTTCAAAAACCCCTAATTGCACCTCTCATTTTTTTGGCCTCAAAACAATCAACCAAATCTCCCCAATTTGAACATAATTCTTTTTTCTCAAACACTCTCCAATTCATACCCAAAACCACCTTATTTGTGCCCTCCAACCTCCCACTCCAAAACCCCAAAAATTTGACCCAACTCTGGCCCCAACTTTCTTAAATTCAAGAGACCAAGCAAGTTCCAATGCAAAGTGGCAAAACAAGGAAGAACCAATTTTTTAACAAATCTAACAAATTTTTAGATTACATCACATGTAATTCCTAAGGTTCAGGCCATAACGTGACAACCTTGTTCCTAACATCATTTCAAAAACTTGTGACACCCAAAAACGACATATTGATTACATGAAATTTGACAAACACAACAATCAAGCTTGAACAAAAAAAAAAGAGTTGCAAAATGCCAAAAAAAAAAAAAAAACCTCACCTAAACCCTATTATTACTTTCATTCAACTTCATCAACCCAAGTGATGCAATTACATCCTCATTTTTGTCCATTAATGTTTTTCTCATGTCCATGAATTTATCTAGGGATAAAAACCCACCAACATGGATATCATTGGGCCAATTCTTGTATATGTTTATAAGCATTTAAAGATTGTCCATACCCAATTAAGAGCAATGTAACTTTGCGCAAATATCTAAGATATTGAAAAAGAATGTTCCCTCCATGGAGTTAAATCTTAAACCTTAAAAGAAAAATTCAAACAATGAACAAATTATCAAAACAAACAATGATGACAAATTGGGACTAGGAAAAGTCAAAAAACAAGCAATGATTATAAGCATCCAAGAACTAGGATCATGAGGAACCAATAAAAAGACACCAAAAACCACAACCAACACGAGTACAAAACAAAATGATGATGATGCAAATAAAAAGAAAAAAAATAAGAAAAGAGATGATAGATGTTTACTCATGAAAAAGATGTACGCCAATGTGAAAAATGAAGCTCACCAAAATGATCCACAATTAAGAATGCCATGCAAAAAATCTAATGCATATTTATTCGTTTATTTGTTTTTGAAATGAAAATAAGAAGGCAATGCCCACCATAAACAAGAATGTGGAGGAAAAAAAGGATAAGATAAAAAGAGTGAAGATAAAACCAAAATACCTTAAACCATCCACCCAAACCCCAAACAAAGCAATAGAACCAAAATGAGATTTTTAAATGAACCAATCTGGTTTTGTTTCTTACACTATGTAGAAAGTACATGTACAATCCATTCCATTTTTTGAATGCTTAGAACCTCACGCTAATTTTCAACCCTATTCTTGAAACCTAACCTAACCATCATTCCAATTCCAACCCAATTCGACAACTAAAACCTATTTCCAATTATGTTCTAGGTACTCAAAATTGGAATTGCCCCCAAGCAAATGACTAATTGGGCATTCTCCCAACATTGATAAAACTACTATTGGGTAGTTATCAAAATACTTCAAATACCCTTTGAATGATACCATGACCGAAAACATGATGGTGAGGACTAGCTCAAGGAAAATAAAATAAAGCATTGAAACCTGGGTAATGAAAAACCCCATTATGCAAGTCAAGTTTTCAACCTACTATGTAGATAGTAGGTCGAAATTAGGTAGTATGTGGAAATTGGTCGTGGGTTGAAATCAATAAAAGGTCAAAATTACGTAGTTGATCTAAACTCTCTCACAAACTAGTAATAACCAGTTTGTGAAAAACCTCAAATGATAACAAATTGTATTCAAATTTCTGAGAATCAACATTGTGAAAAATGATCCAATTTTTCAAAATATTGATACCTTGTTTCGATGCATGATTTAAATAAAAATCTAAAGTGAAACCAAAATCTTTTGTAAACTGTTTTGTTTAAACCAAAGTCTATTGGAAGTTTGGGCCACCACTTTTTCACTTTGAAACCAAGCCACTGCCGATTCTACCAAGTTTCCACCATACCTCTGGATCTACATCCCTACATTTTTTCACTTTCTTGTTTAGTGTAGTGGGGCATTTTTTTCTTTTTTCTTTTTGGGGAATTTTCAGTACTTGGCAACCAAAAATAAATCCAGTGCCAATAATAAAAAGGATTTTTGTGAGAAAAATGCCTCAAAATCGCCATATTTCAAAGGAATGTGTTTTAGAAAATCACCATATATAGACAATGGGTTTCAACAAGTTGCCAAAAAATTGTTCTGAATCAAATTTTCTACTTTTCTCTCTTACCTATAGCCAAATTTGGCTAATTCTTGTTATAGATAATTGTCAATGTGGGCTACATAAAAAAATTGGCTAAATAAAAGAAATAAAAAAAACTTTGCCTTTTAGGTCTTGAGCCAACAATAAATTACAACAAAGTTGAATCAAAATTCTACTTTCTGGATGAAAAAAACATACTACTACAATTGGCATGTGGCCATCATCCACATTCTAACATACAAGCGATTATACTAGTGCTAGTCAAGGAACTAAAAGCGAGGAGGACCCTTCCCCACGTATTATATGTTTTTTTGGGGTAAAAAAAGGAACAATATTTTCGCATTGCTGAACTTCTATTAACAATCTCAAATCTAGGTCCACATACCCATTTTATAAAGAGAAGGCATACATTAAAAATATGTGAAAGTTTTTCTTGTCAAATTCTTCAACATTTATTAACAATACATGGTGACTGTCCTGGTGGAGTAATAAATCTTATTTGGAATCTTGCCTAGTTTTGGCACCCTAATGGAACACATTATCTAAATTTGACAACTTTTAACTTTTTTTTCAGCAACTCAACACAAATTTCATAATTATAATAACATTCAGAAAATAACTCCTTCATGATCTTGTCATTGGTTGCAATTAGACTTGCAATAAAACTTGCAATGTCTTCCTGCGAACGGGCCAACCATGACAAGACCAAAAAATCATGAAATTTATGATGATCACTTGCAAGTAAATCCATCGCTATCCTCTTAGTAATCACAAAAGCTCCGGGCAAGAATGAGAACTGCAATTTCCCTCGCAAGGATATCGTTCGTGAATTGCCAACAATACCTTAATACATATTTTTGACAATAGAATGTGGACACGATCCTCAAAGCCTTCAACCAAACATCTGACCATACCAGCAACAGAAATCAAATCCTCGTCGTCCATTGGATGATTAAGTGTGTCTGCAACCATTTCGATGCTACCTAGGGCCACCATCTTGTTTGCAAATTCCTTATTCTGTGCCATGTCTTGCAATAGTTGAATCCATGTTGGATTCAAGGGTTGCGTACTGTAACAGGCCAGAAATAGCCGTAAACCTCCTTTGGCATCTAAATCTTCAATAATAATATCCCCATGGTACCTTATCAAACTTGATAAGACATGTGTACAAACTTTAGAGTTTTGATGAATGACTTTTGTCAACAACTCACAAATAGTGCCTTGCAATATCATTTCCTTTGCAATGCTTTCATGCTTCAACAAAACTTCCACCACACCTGGCTCCCGGAAGTTCTGCCAGAAGTCCGACGATAAGTCCTGCCATAATTTGACTGCTTCAACCACTTTCTCCACTCCCACCTCTATAATAAGTTGTAGTGCGACCCCTTCATGTCCAATAGCCAGATATTTCAAAACCCAAGGAACATTCATGATGTCCTCCTTCGTCCCATGTTTCAATATTGACACAAGTGAGCGAATGTGTCCAGTGGATGATATACTTTCAAAAATTACCTTGTGGGAAAAAAATCTCATCCCATGTTTGAAGGTCGTTCCATTCCATCTTGGCTCCTCAAGATGGAAAAGCAACTCCACACACCCATATTCTACAAAATAGGTTGCACCATTTGTAATATCTACCAAGTTGTCTAACAATTGAATACACCAATGAAAAGTGAAATATGCTACACGTAAATCGTGTCTTTCCTTCATTTTGGCCATCTCTCGTATTTGTCGTTGTAATTGCAGCTTCACATATTCAAAAATCAACTTTGGTTCAAGGAAAGGAACCTCAGTGCCTCTTGAAGTATTTTCCCCATGGTATAAAACATGTGACAAACATGTGTCGTCTAGCACACAAGACTTCATTGGCTTCCTCATCACGTCCTTATCCTCTTCAAGAACATTCTCTTCTGAACTTGTGTTCCCAATCTCTTGCACATATAGGATCAATGCCATAAGGATTTGAACAAATTTCAAAAGATTGCAATCATCTTTTTGGATCCTTTCAACTATGAAAATACGTAGGGGCTTGTGACATATCATCTTTTTTGCAAAGACATTACAATTTGCCATCTTTAGAATTACCTCGCACCAAGCCCGCTCCACATACCAAATAAAATTTTGTAAATTCTGTGAGCAAAGATGTACAAAATTTTCAATGTCTCCATCAACCAAAAGGTTTTTTGCACCAGCATTGATCGTGAGCAAAACCAAAACTTGAGCGGCTGTCAATGCTTGACGCTCATGACTGTGCATCAAATGTAGAAGAGCCTTTGCATCTTGTTGTGTTGCCTTGTAGAGTTGATATACTGCAAGAATTGCATTTTCGGCATCACTGTCCAAGAGCTCATGAAGCGAACAGTGAAGATCAGAAAACATATCATCAAAGATGGCACCGATTTGCCCCAACAACATTTTGGCATGAACACTTTGTTTGCCATAAATTGATACGAAGATGGCCAACAACTCCCTTCCCTGCTTCAATTCCCCTTGATCACAAAGAATAGTAACTAAGTCAAAAGGCTTTTTCAATTCCAAATATTCCAGGACCAAGTCATGCAATCTCAAATCTCCATAGGCAGATCCATCAACCAGGTTCTTATGGATCAGACTATCGACCACAGCTTCAAACTATTCTGCTTCTCCTTCAGGTTGCATGCTCTTCCATGCCAACTTCACTACACAGCTTGGAATACCCCATGGATGAGAGACGAGTGACACTGCTTGAAGCACACTCCACATAAGGTCCTTAGAGAACATCTTGTTTTCACCATGGTCCAAACTTAGATCAATTGCTGCAAAGATGGTCCCATTGTAATCATGTGGGGCGTACTCTTCTGCACTCGCATAATATTTGAATTGTGCATACACTTTCTTCCAAGCATTTTCAGTTTTTGGAGTATCGAACAAAACTGAACCCAAAATTGAAACAGCCAACATGCATCCCGAGCAATTGTTTAAAATCTCTTGCGCTACATACTGCATCAATACAAACTTTGATGAGTATCTTGAAATCTCCATACTCTTGATTGAAGGTAACTACATCCAAGCAAAAATTGTATCCTTCAAGATAGAGAGTACTTCCATATAAGGACTAAAAGACAGGGAAGACAAAAATACACAAACTGGACAACTATATTCTGCATCTTAAAGCACAATGTTGACAAATATGGGCCAATGCAAAGCCATCACAATTATGTTGAACATAATGAACACCAGGAGACAGACGAATGTGGCATTGGAGCCTCCATTCATTTACAAGCATTTGGAAAATAATCATGTGAAAGAGTTTTTACCTCACATCCTTTAGGGAATGTAGTTTCCTCTGGATCATTGGCAGCCTTGCTTGCAAATAATTTTGCAGCAAGATCATTGTTGCTCCGTTCATCCACCTTAATCCGAATGGCTGGTAGTTCTTTCAATGGAAACCTAGAAGTGATTAACAACCTTGACCCCGTGTTTCTTGGTATAGGAGATTCAATAATCAATCTACTACTCCAAACATCGTCCACCACTAGTAGCCAATTTTCATGAAGGTTATTCAACTGCTCTTGAAGCATGTTAGGAATGCTCCTATGTGAAGGTGTTTGAAGAACCCCTACCTGTAGGCACCCATTTATTAGGCTATCAAAAAGAAAATCACAATCTTCTTTTATCTCCTTACTTCCTAAGTTCAATACTATCACTGTTATAGAGAGGCAACATAGCAAACCCATTCTAGACAACAATACTATTGTTTCCCAATTCCAATTATAACAAATGTGCTTAACTTACTTTCATCGACAAGTCGACATTCATAGTTTAACATTGATGCTAAAAGAAGTTAAGACATCCAATCAAAATACTAAACGTTTCATATGTTTTCACATATTGTTCCACCTCATGGGATTGTTTTAAAGAATGGGCCTACCTCGCCATGTTGCGTAAGTTGTCGTAAGAGCTCTCCTTGACTTGCAATTATATCACAGTCATGGCCATACTTCATTTGAAATACTCCCCCAGGAAAAGTGTCCTTTAAATCCATGGCATGTTTCTGCATAACATATTCCACCAACGCTGTCTTCCCAACTCCAAATTTCCCATGCACTATAATATGTGTTTCACCTCCTCCTTTCAAATGTTGCAATAGCTTTTCAACCAACTCGGTAGGCTCCTTATAAAAGCGAAACTTGAGATGAAAAGCTCTCTTGATGATACTATGTTCAGATGAATCCTACATCCAATGATGGTAGTTAAATCAGCTTTAAAAAACCTTCTAACATGGAACCTTCTGATGCATATGTACACACTTCTATTACATTCTACTAAAACAATTCTTGATGTACCAAAACATGTCATCTCCAAGGACTTTTTTGACCTTCTGGTTCTTTGAATAACACATACAAAAAAGGATTAGAGTCACCATATGCAATCAATGACTCATGGGTTAAGTACAATTTGTGACAAATTTACAAAATACTGCAGGTCATGCTTGCTATTTGCCAATTATGTGTTCATAAACACCTTCAATTCTAACCGACCAAACCTACCCAGTGACAAACACTAAACAAAACTATACAAACGATGCATACAACCCATGACGTAAAGAAATGAACCCCAAACTTGGAATTCCACAAATCCATGTTCACGTAATGAAGGAGAATTCTTGACAAAGATCTTCATAATTCGAAGTTGTGACTATTGAAAGAGTGGAACTTTAACAAAATCATGTGATAAATTACCTCTTGCTGACAAGTCTTTAAAAAATCCACAAGTAGAGCATAGCTTGGATGTTCCTTGCTAGGAGGATTGCATAAGGTAAAGTGGTCACCATCCTCAACAACATAATAGTTTTTCCCTGCTAATCTCTGTGCTCCAGCCTTTTCCACCAACTTATATCCCTGTGAGTCCAATTTTACATGTTGGGCCCAATCAGCGACACTCATTACTACCTTGACATTCATCTCCAAGACATAAATGTGTATGGGAAACAAGAAATCAAGAATTTTACATAGTTTCCAAGGCCATCAACGGCTGAGAGGGTTGTGCACAATTCATTTAATTTGCAACTACATGGAGGCAAACATTCATATGTGTATTATTCACTACTCACCGCATCTTTTGTAGGGATTCCTTCCATGAAAGCATACACACTCGCCCGCAACCCAATCATGATAGAGTCAAAGGTAGTGGACAAGTTTTCCATCCTTGATTGATTTGGTTTCAGGTTCTCCATGAATCTAGCCAACTTCACTCCAAAGATTTTATTTGACCAATTTGGGTTGCATCTTTGGAAGTAGGAGTCAAGCTTTTATCCAGCATGGGGAACCGCATAAAACACAATGCCTTTTAGATTCTTGAGAAATTTGTTGGCACGTCTCTTGGATTGTTCATTGAGGGGATTCTTTGCCCTATTGTACTCCCACTTTTTTGCCTCCTCCACCAAACTTTTGATTACGAGACCCCCAAAACAATGGCCTACAAGAACAAACCCGCAAGGTTGACCCAACTTCCACCTGTTACTGTCAATACCAAAACACATAATTTTAGTTGCTACAAGTGCATGGGCCTATCCACATGGGAATGGGAGAGGATAAGAGTTTTCATAACAAGTTTATACATATTTGACATGCATGACAATCCCAACAAGTAATTTATTTCTTCATGAAGCATGTTGGATCCACTCTTCATGAAAGCATCACTTTCAATTGAGGAAGAAACTGGCACTAAGCCACCTTTGCAAGAATGTAAAAAGATGAATTTGTTGATTGTACACCTACACACGACAAGGATTCAATGATTGAGAAAAAAACCTGAACACAAGGGTTTGAAGTATGTTGCTTCCTAATTCAGACACATCTTCAATGTGTCCCTTGTTCTCAGTTTGTACAGGACATGAATCATACGACAATGCCAGCACTCGTATGTTTCCACCCAAGTCATGTGGCAGCCAATTTTGAGCCCAACAATCTTGAGGGTTGGCACGGCTTGCCCAAGTTCGCTTCCAAGTTTCCACTTCATCGGGCCTTTGTAGTCCATGAAACCACATCAAATTCAGCAACACATACATCATCTTCAGGCGGCCAAAGTTGATGCACAGGTTGACCCTGACAACCAAAATACCACAACAGAACAAGAATGAGATGATCATGTATCTCTAAATGCTAGTGAAATTATTGCAATATCATTAATGTTCATTTGATCCCAATATTTTGGATTCAATAAACAAGCTGGTTCTCCTGCAGAATTCAGCAGCATGTTTTGATGAGGTTTTATGGTACATCCTAGATTGTTACGTAGAAAAGCTCAGAGGATATATGCAACAATCTTATGGACTGAATAAGATTTTTAAAAAGGTTTGGATCACTCACATCCTGATTAGAACAGCTTGGAAGAGCTACAAACTTTTTAGAATTAGAAGAGAACAAGTTTTGAGGCCATTGAAACATGTCATGGAAAGGCCACCTCTCATGATTCCCCATTGTCACTTTGTAAATATCTTGGTCAAACAAAGGCTCTTGTCACCCCTCGACATGAAATGGAGATAATTTCTGAAAACATTTTGTGTATAAATGTTTATGGTGAATGATTTAATTTTAAATACATTACATGATGACTCATTCTAAATTAACAACTTAATTATGAAAACATTTGCATAATTATTGTTTGAAAGTAATGCATTCTTTATAAATGGTGGACTTTTGAAAACAAAATTGGAGTAGTAAGGTTGACTGGATTGTGAAATAAATTCAAGAATTCATAGTCAATTCCATTCCAAATTGTTTATTGTCACAAAACAAGGGTTGAAGAATGAAATAATAAAGATAATTGTGAAATCTTATTTTATGAAACCTTAACCAAATGGTGGTTATGAACTTTTGAAGGGTTACCATTGGACCTTGTTTTCAAAAGTCCTTTTGAAATGAATTTTTTTCTTTCTTTCTCGAAAAAATTGTGCCCATGGGTACATAGTTGGAACACTTAAATGGGCTTTTATTCTTATGGACTTTATGGGTTTTTCTTTTAGGATTTTCAAATTGATTTCACCATACCAACTAGTAACAATATTTTTCAACATGGGTGTTGACCTAGTTTTAAAAGGTTTCATAAGTGATTAACACAAAAATAGTCAAAGAATATACTAATGAAAACATTAGGAATTGAAACCATATCCATATGGATTATTTATAAATGCTTGTTTGTGATTTTTGTGAATGTTGTAGTACCAAAAATGAGCCACTAGATTATGCATTTACCCATTCCTATGTTTCTTTTTGTTGTAAAAGGAGTCTTGAAAGGTTTGTAGCAAGTTACGTCCAAAGGCTCCAATGCATGAGATGTATGTGAAAGTAATGTAACCATATCTAGCCCGAATGTTTGTGCTCGCTCAATTGCCCCAAAGGTGACATGGGATCCAAAGATGAACAAATGCTTATTTGTGATAATGATACCACCTAGTTTTGACCTTTTGAAGAAAGAGAGGAATTATTTGAAAAGAAATGCATTCATCCATGCTTATGATTGCATAGCCATATAGGTCCTTGCTTTGCAAAGTGGAATGTAGTCATTTTGTATCCTTTGTCTTTTGGAAATGTAAACCCTTGGCAATGTTGTCCTAGTTGCATTAACAACACAATTAACAGTCAACCATTCCTTGCATTGGGGAATGGTGTTATACACTTTTTGAGAACCTCGTCTTACTAAAAGACTAACTTTTGCTTGTCATTCTACTTGGATGCATGTTTTATTAAAGTTATAGATATGACATATATGATCTAAAACAAAATTCTGTTTATTGTACATGGCTTGTAGGTTTTAATAGAAAGTTTGGCATCATTTGATTGTCAATACTTGAGTTCTACTAATATCTAGTCCTTTAATTTGACAAATGTTAAATTCAAGATGTCGGAACTTAAATTAATACCATCACAAGGTCCTTGGTACTCTGCCTTGGAAAAGTGTTGGCCTTGCTTGGGTCAATTCTACCACTTTGATCTTCAATTATTGCCAGCTTATTGATAGCCCAAAATCTTGCAGAACCAAAACCCAAGAAACCACCACTTGATCTTTTTTTGTTATTAATACATTTGTTGGTCCTGTTTTCTTAGATCTTATTTTTCCATACAAATGATTAGACAACGAGGTTAATGGTTTGTTCTAGTGCCTACTTGCATTCCTCAATGAAGTTGTCCCTCTTTCAACTGCATCCATGGCCTCCTTCAATGTATGGATGCCCCATTTGCTTCTAGTATTAATAGGATTGGATTTGTTGACTTTACGTTGTTTTGTTGTTGGTTCTTGTAATGTAGAAGATGGTGAAACATTCTCCT
Source organism: Sphagnum tenellum (assembly GCA_963921925.1). NCBI lineage: Eukaryota > Viridiplantae > Streptophyta > Sphagnopsida > Sphagnales > Sphagnaceae > Sphagnum > Sphagnum tenellum. The sequence goes on along the minus strand of OY998142.1, from coordinate 22,304,676 downwards.
TTCATGGTTGGGTTGGTCATCCAATCCATTTCGCCTCCTACAAAGCACATTCAACAACATCATGATTTAGAGTTCGCAAGCCCCAACCTCCAACAAGTTGGGTGTGTTTGGTTTAGCCTTACAAGAGGTCCAAACCCAATGTTTTTGTATTCTGACCAACTTTAAAGAAAATGTGAAGGATCAAAGTAAGTTTGAAATGCTTATGCATTTAATTATTTGGAATTTGTCATCAATGCATAAAGTTTTTCAAAGTTTGACCATATTATATCATGCTCAATTGTTTCTGTATAGGCAGTAAATGTGTATAACAAATTACGACTTCTTGGAGTGTAAAGAAATCTACCTCTCTTATGGCTATTTATATTGTACCTAGGAATTATAGAATTCTGGATCTAGTGGTAGTATAAAAAATTCTTGAATATCTGATTGTGAAGTTCATCTATCACCCCCCTTTTAAAATGTATTCTTGCATCCACCTTTGAATCTTAGTTTTCCCTCTTTTATTTGATAACACTAGGATTTGATTGTCACTGATCATGCTCTTGTAGCTCTTCTTTGGCTAACCTAGTGTGTGTAGTTTCCTGATCTAGCTTTCAAAGTTTTTCTTTAATTATTGTAAGTTGCAAATTTTGTTCTTGTTGATCTACTAGGACTTGTGTTTTTAATCTAGAGTTCTTTAATCCTTTTGTGTTGTTTGGCCTTTGTTGATGTAGCCCATATGTTTTCAAAACCTTGATGAATGATTTGAAGTTCGTTTTTTCACAAATTAGAAGCTCTAACATATTATCTAAGTTTTGTTCATATCTTTGTAAGAATGAATTATCTACGCAAACTTAAAACATTACCTTGTGAATTTGGTGGTTGTCATTTTTGGCAGGAATGGGATGTGCACAAACTTGGGGGGAAATTAAAAGGGCTTCCCTAATTAATGTAAATGATTTGAATATCCTTTGGATTCATGTAAACTTAAATCTTTGTATATGGATAGTTGTGTGTTATTTACCATGAATTGTAGACCCATGATTAAACTTCTTCTCCTTATATTGTTGAGTCCAATTGCTTATCACCAAGCTTTTATTTCCATGCTAGACACGGGGCCCTTCCAAAATTGGCCCAATTTTTCCCTAGAACCAAACATTGAAAGTATTTTATGTTTCCCCTTTTCCTTAATGAAATTTAGTTAATCACCCATCACAAAATAGGTCCCTTGTAAATTTATTCAAACTTTTTACAAACATGGCCAACAATAACCCTAATATCAAACAAAAAAACTTGATGGGCAGTTAGTATTATGAAAAACTTAGAACAAAATAATTTTGAACCAAGTGTTTGGTGATAACATGAAGGATGAACGCCCATAAGAATTATTATGTTTGAGTCAAAACCTATAAGTAGGAGCCAAAAGGATTACTTTGGAAAATGATTAAAAGGTTTTTTAAAAAATAAATTGTTTACATGCAAATGAATTTTTAAATGAATGTTTTTGTAACTTGTAAAAAACATTAAAAACTCCCCAACGCATCACATCTTTTTTGTTAATCATTATTGAATAAATATGATATTTAACAATGTGTAAATTCCTTATAGAATCAATGTTTCATCTTGAAAAATGATCAAAAATTTTAAGTCATCATCAAAATTAAAATATCACATTCTTTAGTTTTACTATATTCTAAGATATAACTTTTCTTCATAAATCATGTTAGCTATAACCCATTTATATGTGGTACAAGATTCTTGAAGCTTTTAAATTCTAAAGCACTTTTGAAGTGTTCTTTGAACTTTTAAAGTTTTAAAATTGCACATTTAAAAAAGTATGAGTGATTTTTTAGTGTGGCTAATATGTTTTTATCATCTGTATTTTTTTCAAAGAAAATTCTTTTATTATATGAGTCCTTTTCATAGTCCTTTGCAAAATTGACTCCATTTGACATAGTAGGTATACATTTTCAAACGTTTTAAATTAAGACCAAAACTTAAAATTGGTTCAAATGAATTCTTACTTTAAATTCCTTGACATTCATATGAGAGAAAAATGACTAACTTGCTATGATTACTATGGTTTTAAATGGTAATAAAAAATAAATGCTTGATTTTAACTAATTATGTCTAATATTTGATGCCCTTTTTGGTTCCTAATTATGTGTTTTGATTCGTTTGCACATAGCCCCATTGCTACACTAGATGGATGCTCACTAATGGGCCTGTGTTTGGTGATGGACCTTTCTACCCTACCGTTATGGCATGTTCAAAGAGATGTGGAAACTAGCAACAATTTAAATAGGAAATGTTTCATAAAGTTCCCCAAAGAAGACAAAAATTGAACATTTCAAAATAATACACTTGGTGAACATTCTTAAAAATGTGGGGACCAAATCAAAACTACTTAAGTTACACATGATTCGCATATACTCTCTTTCTCTCTTTCTCAAAAGGCAACAAGTTCAAAAATTGAAATTTTACGCAAACCTACGCAAACCCATCCATGGGTCTGCTAGTATTTCATGACTTGCTCTCAACTAAAGTGAAAGAAGGTGTGATGAAAAAATGAAAATAGTAACAGATGACGACTCATCTATGATATTTTTATGGCCAATATCATGCAAAAGGTTATTTCAAGATATTGACAAAAAAAACATGAATAAGGGAATGCATAGAGAACATGATTTAAATGACCCAAATTTCTACAACATAAGTAAAAAGAAGTGTTGTCAAATTCTTAGGTTTTAGGATGAACCTTTAGTTTCAGATCCAAAAAAATTTATGAGGTTAATTTTCGTTCTAGTTTGGTTTTTTTAATATAAAATTGGGAATTGGTTTTAGAGCCAATCTTTTACTGTAAGGAAAAATTCGATTTCCATTTTTTTACAATTTGAAAATCAAGCTAGATCTTATTTCCAAGGTAGGTTAGGGTGGGTTTCAAATAACCTCCTAATTAAGTTTCATGACATCAAACATTCTAAAAAAAATACCAAAAAACATTTATGTATAAATTTTTCTTAGATTGCTAGAGAGCTTCAACAAGGTCAATAAGCACAATTAATCCACTTTGAAAATCTAAAATTATATTAATGATTTTTAATGGACAAGTACCAATTTTTTAATGTCAACTATACATTTGTGTGCCAACTTTGAAATGTGCATCTTGCCACTCTTGAATTCAACTTTCAAAATCCAAAACAACCCTCAAGTCTACCCTCCAAATAATCTCTTGATCATAAACCCTGAAATGCACCCCCTTTTGCCTCAAAACAACCCTCCAATCTATCCTCCAAATCACCCCTTCAAAAACCCCCAATTGCACCCCTCATTTTGTTTGGCTTCAAAACAATCCCCAGATCTCCCCCAATTCAAACCTAATTTTTTTTCTCAAACACTCTCCAATTCATACCCAAAACTACCTTATTTGTGCCCTCCAACCTCCCACTCCAAAACCCCAAAAAATTGACTGAAGTTTTGCCCCAACTTTCTTAAATTCAAGAGACCAAGCAAGCTCCAATGCAAAGTGGCATAAAAAGGAAAAACCAATTTTTTTTTGAAATCTAACATAACTTTAGATTACATCACATGTAATTCCTGAGGTTTGGGCCATAAACTGACAACTTTGTTTCGGACATCATTTCAAAAATTTGTGACAACTAAAAATGACAAATTGATAACATCAAATTTGACAAACACAACAATCAAGCTTGAACAAAGAAAAGATTTGAAAAATGCAAGAAACAAAAAAAAAAAAAAAAAACTCACCTAAACCCTATTATTACTTTCATTCAACTTCATTAACCCAAGTGATGCAATTACATCCTCATTTTTGTCCATTAATGTTTCTCTCATGTCCATGAATTTATCCAGGAATAAAAACCCACCAACATGGATATCATTGGGCCAATTCTTGTATATGTTTATAAGCATTTAAAATTTGTCCACGCCCAATTAAGAGCAATGTAATTTTGAGCAAATATCTAAAATATTAAAAAAGAATCTCGCCTCCATGGAGTTAAATCTTAAACCTGAAAAGAAAAACTCAAACAAACAAATTATCAAAACAAACAATGATGACAAATTGGCACTAGGAAAAGCCAAAAACAAGCAATGATTATAAGCAGCTAAGAACTAGGATCATGAGGAATGAATAAAAAGGCACCAAAAACCACAACCAAAAGATCAATGACTAGACCATCACAACCAACACTAGTAGGAAAGAAAATGATGGTGATGCAAATAAAAAGAAAAAAAATGAGAAAAGAGATGATAGATATTTACTCGTGAAAAAGATGTACACCAATGTGAAAAATGAAACTCACCAAAATGAACCACAATTAAGAATGCCAAGCAAAAAATCTAATGCATATTTATTCGTTTGTTTGTTTTTGAAATGAAAAGAAGAGGGCAATGCCCACCATAAACAAGAATGCGGAGGGAAAAAAGGATAAGATAAAAAGAGTGAAGATAAAACCAAAATGCCCTAAACCATTGACCCAAACCCCAAACAAAAAGTAGAATCCGAACGAGAATTTTAAATCAACCAGTTTGGTTTTGGTTCTTACACTATGTAGGAAGTACACGTACAATCGATTCCATTTTTCGAATGCTTAGAACTTGACGTTAATTTTCAACCCTATTCTTGAAACCTAACCTAACCCTGATTCCAATTCCAACCCAATTCCACAACTAAAACCTATTTCCAATTATGTTCTAGGTACTCAAAATCGGAATTGCCCCCAAGCAAATGACTAACTGGGCCCACTCACAGGATTGATAAAACTATTGTTGGGTAGCTATCAAAATACTTCAAATAGCATTTGAATGACACCATGACAGAAAACATGATGGTGAGGACTAGCTCTATAAGGCATGCATTTCAAAACACATAATGCCCCAATTTTCCAAAATGCATGTTGTCATTTTTCCTCCAAGTGACAGCCAATGGATATCATGGGAAAAACCTTGTTTGTTTTAAAAATTGTTGTAGTTTTTATGAAGTGTAAAGCCCTACCCCATAGGCTTTTACCTTATAAGAGCCATCTTGTCTCAAAAAGAGAAAGGGGAAACCTTGCTTGAGTTTAAGCAAAAGTCTATTGGAAATTTGGGCCACCACTTTTTCACTTTGGAACCAAGCGACTGCCGATTCCACCAAGTTTCCACCATACCTCTGGATCTACTTCCCTACATTTTTTCACTTTCTTGTTTTGTGTAGTGGGGCATTTTTTTCTCTTTTGTTTTTGGCGAATTTTCAGCACTTGGCAACCAAAAATGAATCCAGTGCCAATCATAAAAAGGATTTTTGTGAGAAAAATGCCTCAAAGTTGCCATATTTCAAAGGAATGTTTTTTAGAAAATCACCATATATAGACAATGGGTTTCAACAAGTTGCCACAAAATTCTTTTGAATCAAATTTTCTACTTTTCTCTCTTACCTAGAGCCAAATTTGGCTAATTCTTGTTATAGATAATTGTCAATGTGGGCTACATAAAAAATTGGCAAAAAAAAAAAAAAAAAAAAAAAAAAAACTTTGCCTCTCAGGTCTTGAACCAACAATAAGTTACTACAAAGTTGAATCAAAATTCTACTTTCTGGATGAAAAAAACATACTACTACAATTGGCATGTGGCCATCATCCACATTCTAACGTACAACCGACTATACTAGTGTTAGTCAAGGAACTAGAAGTGAGGAGTGCCCTTCACCACGTATTATATGTTTTTTTGGGGTAAAAAAAGGAACAATATTTTCACATGACTGAACTTCTATTAACAATCTCAAATCTAGGTCCACATACCCATTTTATAAAGAGAAGGCATACAGTCAAAATATGTGAAAGTTTTTCTTGTCAAATTCCTCAACATTAATTAACAATACATGGTGACTGTCCTGGTGGAGTAATAAATCTTATATGGAATCTTGCCTAGTTTTGGCACCCTAACGGAACACATTATCTAAATTTGACGATTTTTACCTTTTTTTTCTCAAGATATGGCGAATTTTGCAGATAGCAACTCAACACACATTTCATAATAACATTCAGAAAATAACTCCTTCATGATCTTGTCATTGGTTGCGATTAGACTTGCAATTAAACTTGCAATCTCTTCGTGCGAACGGGCCAACCATAACAAGATCCAAAAATCATGAAATTTATGATGATTACTTGCAACTAAATCCATCGCTATTTTCTTAGTAATCACAAAAGCTGCGGGCAAGAATGTGAACTGCAATTTCCCTCGCAAGGATAGTCGTTCATGAATTGCCAACAAATCTTTAATAGATATTTTTGACAATAGAATCTCAAGACGATCCTCAAAGCCTTCAACCAAATATCTGACCAAACCAGCAACAGAAATCAAATGCTCGAAGTCCATTGGATGATTAAGTGTGTCTGCAACCATTTCGATGCTACCTAGGGCCACCATCTTGTTTGCAAATGCCTTATTCTGTGCCATGTCTTGCAATAGTTGAATCCATGTTGGATTCAAGGGTTGCATACTGTAACAGGCCAGAAATAGCCGTAAACCTCCTTTGGCATCTAAATCTTCAATAACAATATCCCCATGGCACTTTATCAAATTTGATAAGACATGCATACAAACTTTAGAGTTTTGATGAATGACTCTTGTCAACAACTCACAAATAGTGCCTTGCAATATCATTTCCTTTGCAATGCTTTCATGCTTCAACAAAAGTTCCACCGCACCGGGCTGCCAGAAGTCCAGCCAGAAGTCCTCCCAGAAGTCCTGCCATAGTTCGACTGCTTCAACCACTTTCTCCACTCCCACCTCTATAATAAGTTGTAGAGCAACCTCTTCATGTAGAATAGCCAGATATTTCAAAACCCAAGGAACATTCATGATGTCCTCCTTTGTCCCGTGTTTCAATATTGACACAAGTGAGTGAATGTGTCCAGTGGATGATATACTTTCAAAAATTACCTTGTGGCAAAAAAATTTCATCACATGTTTCAAGGTCGTTCCATTCCATCTTGGCTCTCGAAGATAGAAAAGCAACTCCACACCCCCATATTCTACAAAATGGGTTGCACCATTTGTAATATCTACCAAGTTGTCTAACAATACAATAAAACAATGAAGGAAATGTCGTACATCTGAAGCACCTCTTTCCTTGAATGTGGAAATCTCTCGCATATGTTGTAATAGCAGCTTCACATATTCAAAAATCAACTTTGGTTCAAAGACAGGAACCTCGGTGCCTCTTGAACTATTTTCAACATGGTATAAAACAACATGTGCCAAACATGTGTTGTCTAGCACACAAGACTTCATTGGCTTCCTCATCACATACTTATCCTCTTCAAGAACATTCTCTTCTAAACTTGTGTTCCCAATCTCTTCCACATATAGGATCAATGCCATAAGGATTTGAGCAAATTTCAAAAAATATTCATCATCTTTTTGGATCCTTTCAACTATGAAAATAAGTAGGGGCTTGTGACATATCATCTTTTTTGCAAAGACATTACAATTTGCCATCTTTAGCATTACCTCACACCATTCCCCCACATAGCGATTAAAGTTTTGAATATTTGGTAAGTTATGTGTGCAAAGATGTACAAAATTTTCAATGTCTCCATCAACCAAAAGGTTTTTTGCACCAGCATTGATCGTGAGCAAAACCAAAACTTGAGCTGCTGTCAATGCTTGATGCTCATGACCGTGCATCAAATGTAGAAGAGCCTTTGCATCTTGTTGTGTTGCCTTGTAGAGTTGATATACTGCAAGAATTGCATTTTCAGCATCACTGTCCAAGAGCTCATGAAGCCAAAAGTAAAAATCAGACAACATTTCATCAAAGATAGCACCGATTTGCCACAACAACATGTTGGCATGACCAAATCGTTTGCCACAGCTTGATAGGAAGATGGCCAACAACTCCCTTCCCTGCTTCAATTCCCCTTCTTGATCACAAAGAATAGTAACTAAGTCGAAAGGCTTTTTCAATTCCACATATTCACCCACCAAGCCATGCAATCTCAAACATCCATATGCAGATCCATCAACCAGGTTCTTATGGATCAGACTATTGACCACAGCTTCAAAATATTCTGCTTCTCCTTCAGGTTGCATGCTCTTCCATGCCAACTTCACTACACAGCTTGAAGCCTCAATAGAGAAGAGTGACAATGCTTGAAGCACACTCCACATAAGGTCCTTAGAGAACATCTTGTTTTCATCATGGTCCAAACTTAGATCGATTGCTGCAAAGATGGTCCCATTGTAATCATGTGGGGTGTACTCTTTTGCACTTGCATAATATTTGAATTGTTCATACACTTTTTTCCAAGCACTTTCAAGTTTTGAAGTATTGGATAAAACTGAACCCAAAATTAAAACAGCCAACATGCATCCCAAGCACTTGTGTAAAATCTTTCGCGCTACATCCTGCATCAATACAAACTTTGACGAGTATCTTGAAATCTCCATACTCCCCATTGAAAGTAATTAGATCCAAGCAAAAATCTTATCCTTCAAGATAGAAAATACCTCCAGATCAGGACTAAAAGATAAGGAAGACAAAAATACACAAAATGGACAAGTAGTTCAAACTATATCCTGCACCATAGCAAAATGTTGACAAATATGGGGCAATGCAAAGCCATCACAATTATGTTTGACATAGTTAACACCATGAGAAAGAGGAATGTGGCATCGGAGCCTCCATTCATTTACAAGCATTTGGAAAATAATCATGTGAAAGAGTTTTTACCTCACATCCTTTAGGGAATGTAGTTTCCTCTGGATCATTGGCAGCCTTGCTTGCAAGTAATTTTGCAGCAAGATCATTGTTGCTCCGTTCATCCACCTTAATCCGAATGGCTGGTAGTTCTTTCAATGGAAACCTAGAAGTGATTAACAACCTTGACCCCGTGTTTCTTGGTATAGGAGATTCAATAATCAATCTACTACTCCAAACATCGTCCACCACTAGTAGCCAATTTTCATGAAGGTTATTCAACTGCTCTTGAAGCATGTTAGGAATGCTCCTACGTGAAGGTGTTTGAAGAACCCCTACCTGTAGGCACCCATTTATTAGGCTATCAAAAGAAAATCACAATCTTCTTTTATCTCCTTACTTCCTAAGCTCAATAAATATAACTGTTATAGAGAGGCAACATAGCAAACCCATTCTAGACAACAATACTATTATTTGCCAATTCCAATTATAACAAATGTGGTTAACTTACTTCCATCGACAAGTCGAAATTCATAGTTTAACATTGATGCTAAAAGAAGTTAAGACGTCCAATCGAAATACTAAACATTTCATACGTTTTCACACAATGTTCGACCTCATGGGATTGTTTTAAAGAATGGGCCTACCTCGCCATGTTGCGTAAGTTGTCGTAAGAGCTCTCCTTGACTTGCAATTACATCACAGTCATGGCCGTACTTCATTTGAAATACTCCCCCAGGAAAAGTGTCCCATAAAAGCATGGCCTATTTCTGCATCACATATTCCACCAACACTGTCTTCCCAACTCCAAATTTCCCATGCACTATAATATGTGTTTCACATCCTCCTTTCAAACTTTGCAATAGCTTCTCAACCAATTTGGTAGGCTCCTTATAAAAGCGAAACTTGAGATGAAAAGTTCTCTTCATGATACTATGTTCAAACGAATCCTACATCCAATGATGGTACTCAAATCAGCTTTAAAAACCTTCTAACATGGAACCTTCTCATGCATATGTACACACTTCTATTATATTCTACCAAAACAATTCTTGATGAACCAAAACATGTCATCTCCCAGGACTTTTTTGACCACCTGGTTCTTTGAATAACACATACAAAAAAGGATTAAAGTCACCATATGCAATCAATGACCTATGGGTTAACTAGAATTTGTGACAAATTTACAAAATACTGAAGGTGATGCTTGCTATTTGCCAATTATGTGTTCATAAACAACTTCAATTCTAACCCGCCAAACCTACCCAGTGACAAACAACTAAACAAAACTATACAAACAATGGATACAACACATGACGTAAAGAAATGAACCCCAACCTTTGAATTCCACAAATCCATGTTCCCGTGATGAAGGAGAATTATTGACAAAGATCTTCATAATTCGAAGTTGTGACTATTGAAAGAGTGGAACTTTAACAAAATCATGTGATAAATTACCTGTTGCTGACAGGTCTTTAAAAAATCCACAAGTTTAGCATAGCTTGGATGTTCCTTGCTAGGAGGATTGCATAAGGTAAAGTGGTCACCATCCTCAACAACATAATAGTTTTGCCCTGCTAATCTCTGTGCTCGAGCCTTTTCCACCAACTTATATCCCTATGAGACCATTCCAATTTTGCATGTTGGGCCCAATCAGCGACACTCATTACTACCTTGACATTCATCTCCAAGACATAAATGTGTATGGGAAACAAGAAACCAAGAATTTTACATAGTTTCCAAGGCCATCAACGGTTGAGAGGGTTGTGCACAATTCATTTAATTTGCAACTACATGGAGGCAAATATTCATATGTGTATTATTCACTACTCACCACATCTTTTGTAGGGATTCCTTCCATGAAAGCATACACACTCGCCCGCAACCCAATCATGATAGAGTCAAAGGTAGTGGACAAGTTTTCCATCCTTGACTGATTTGGTTTCAGGTTCTCCATGAATCTAGCCAACTTCACTCCAAAGATTTTATTTGACCAATTTGAGTTGCATCTTTGGAAGTAGGATTCAAGCTTTGATCCAGCATGGGGAACCGCATAAAACACAATGCCTTTTAGATTCTTGAGAAATTTGTTGGCACGTCTCTTGGACTGTTCATCCAGGGGATTCTTTGCCCTACTGTACACCCGCTTATTTGCCTCATCCACCAAACTTTTGATTACGAGACCCCCAAAACAGTGGCCTACAAGAACAAACCTGCAACGTTGACCCAACTTCCACCTGTTACTGTCAATACCAAAACACATAATTTTAGTTGCTACAAGTTGAGGGCCCTATCCACATGGGAATGGGAGAGGATAAGAGTTTTCATAACAAGTTTATACATATTTGACATGCATGACAATCCCAACAAGTAATTTATTTCTGCATGAAGCATGTTGGATCCACTCTTCATGAAAGCATCACTTTCAATTGAGGAAGAAACTGGCACTAAGCCACCTTTGCAAGAATGTAAAAAGATGAATTTGTTGATTGTACACCTACACAAGACAAGGATTCAATGATCAAGAAAAAAACCTGAACACAAGGGTTTGAAGTTTGTTGCTTCCTAATTCAGACACATCTTCAATGTGTCCCTTGTTCTCAGTTTGTACAGGACATGAATCATACGACAATGCTAGCACTCGTATGTTTCCACCCAAGTCATGTGGCAGCCAGTTTTGAGCCCAACAATCTTGAGGGTTGGTGCGGCTTGCCCAAGTTCTCTTCCAAGTTTCCAATTCATTGGGCCTTTGTAGACCATGAAAGAAGACGACATCAAATTCAGCAATAGATACATCATCTTCAGGGGGCCAAAGTTGATGCACATGCTGACCCTGACAAGCAAAATACCACAACAGAACAACAATGAGAAGATCATGTATCTCTAAATGCTAGTGAAATTATTGCAATATCATTGATGTTCATTTGATCCCCATATTTTGGATTCAATAAACAAGCTTGTCCTTCCTGCAGAATTCAGCAGCATGTTTTGATGAGGTTTTATGGTACATCCTAGATTGTTATCTAGAAAAGATTAGAGGATATATGCAACAATCTTATGGACTGAATAATATTTAAAAAAAGTTTTGGATCACTCACATCCTGATTAGAACAACTTGGAGGAGCTACGAACTCTTTAGAATCAGAAGAGAACAAGTTTTGAGGCCATTGAAACATGTCAGGGAAAGGCCACTTTCTCTTCCTACTGGCCATCGTCATTATTTTATAATCTTGGTCAAACAAAAGCTCTTGTCTCCCCTCCACATGAAATTGGAGATAACCATAGAAGCAAGTTGATATTGAAAAAGTAATCAATTCTGTTGGCAAATCAATTGTCAAATCAACCTATTGTATTCAATAAAACATCCAGGTACATGTGAAAATCATGGCCTCCTTGCTGAAGATTGTCACCTGATTCATGATTGTCATACCAAAATCACATCAAAATAAAAAAGTCGAACTTGTTCATCAATTTGAAGTGAAGCTCTAAGAAGATGAACATGGTGAGAAATTTGTACCGTCCTACAACTGTAATTTCAAGAACCTATCAAAAAACTTGACAACATAAAACAGGAGAGCATCAGTGGCACTAGAATGCATTTCATTCCATCATACCCTCTTCAAGGAGAGTTCCTTTGTCAATTTTTCTCCACAAAATCAATTAAAGCTCAAATGTTTGGATAGATTTTTAGCCCATCAACAAGGGCAGACTCACAACAAAGAGTTCACTTACAATGAACAAGGAAACTGTGTTGGCTGTGAAGTTCAACAATTTTTACCTCTTTAATCTGTGTGCTATTTTCAAAGCCAGGGACATGTTGAAACCACCATAGTGGTGGCCACGTGGTTGCCAAAGCTTCACCCCATGAAGATGGATAGCTAAGCTGGTGACCCAACATAGCTATCCTTCTTTGCGGGTCGACTGATAATATTTCACATGCAGCCACTTGGGCTATTGGGTGATGTGAGGCACACAGACAAGCTCCCTCTCAACCCCACACACACCCCAAACCAGAGCCTAAGTGCCAGTACAGGAACTCTTCACATTACCCAGCACTGAAATTGGTTACAGCCTCTACCATTTGTCCAACTCAGAGGGTGCAAGGCACCTTGAATACACTACCTAATATTTGGGTTCCTGAAACCTTAGCTTGGGTTCACCTTTTGAACTCAGAATCTGCAGCAAAGAGCTCGGAGATTTTGGAAATGCAGAGGCAGAAGAACAAGAAGGATAAGAGGCTTGAGGTACCTATGCCGTGGGTGCAAGTACGTTAAGTGACTCTAAGACTCTAGCAGTTTCTGACTTGGCTCGACCTTCACTGCACTGCTCTTCTTTGTACTAAAGTGTTGGTGTTACAAGGCCATGGCCACGCTCAATGTCACTCATTTGAGACTTGTCGATAATTGCCTCTGCGTTGCACCAGTCGTCGCACCACCATCCTATCCCTCTTGTTGTGAGCTGCGCACCACACCACCATCCCGACATCTCTAGTGCATGATCTGGTTCTTTTCGGATCCTTGCTACCGTTACTGGTGGCGGCGACGAAGCATCATGTGGTTTTCTTCACAAACTGAAGTTGTGAAGTCACCTCATATTGATTCCGTTGTTGTAGTCGTGCCCCTTCTGCTCCCACTCCGCCCTACCCTAAGCAACAAGAAGATGGCCTGGCCACAAATATTCCTAGAATGCAGAAACACCACGACCACTGTCAAGCTCGCGGTGAACCCCCGCTGAAAATACTAGGACAGTACTAGTAACGTCAGACTGAAACCCCCACACCATCCGTCTGACGACGAAACAACGAACTTGTATCTGGGCGTTGACAACCGAAGCAGGAAAAGATGAAGGCTCACTACGTGACTCCACCGCACACCAAGCAACTGAGAAAACGATCGGGACAACAACAGAAGGAAGAACAAGTGCACTGAACATCCTCTAGAGAGAATGAGCAACCTGGTCAAGCAGGACCTACTACCAAAAGGGAAGCAAATTCTCAGGCTCTTCTCAGAATTTGGGGGTACCGTGCTGGGCCCAAAAACCCAGGAAGGGTGGAAGAGAAGTTCTTTCTTTAAGAACTTTTTAAAAAGTTGGAACCTTTTTAAAATGAAAGATTCTCCGCAATGAAATGGAAATTTTTGGCAAACAGAAAATTCGGTTGTGGATTTAAAGATAATTCTGTTTGATTAGGCGATTGGAAGTGAAGGGTGAATTTTTAAAAAGAGTTCTTTATTTGTTCAGCAATTATTGACTTCTGTATGAGAGTCACAAGCCTACTTGCACCATTCTTGCTGAGCATGACAGTGTGGGTATTGCTGGTTGACAAAGTCTCAAAAGCAAATGTTTAAAAAGCTTGAGAGCTTATAATAGTGAAAGATTCTTCAGAATCAAATTGAAAATTTTTCGCAGACAGAAAATTAGGTTGGGGATTTAAAGGATAATCCTGTCGGAGGAGGTGATGGGAAATGGATGGCGAAAAATTAAAAAGTTCTTAATGTGTTGAGCGATAATTCTTCACTTCTGTGCGAAAGTGTCGCAAGATCACTTGCATTATTCGGGCTGAGCATGGTACAGTGTGTATAGCTGGTTGACATAGTCTAAAAGCAAACGTTTAGGTTTAAGAATGCAATGGCTAGTCCTTTTGCTTTTGAAATTTTTTTGTGGCAGAGCTCAGCAAACAGTGCTGTCTAGGCCCTTCCCTTGTATAAGAACCTGGACTAAGCATCCACATTTGGTAAATGAGTCTCCAAAAGGCATGTGTCCGCACTAGAACAATTTTGACAATACTGCAAGAACGTAATAGAGAGCCTTTACAGAATAAACCATTATTATCATGGTACACATGCTTCTTCAATATCATGATCATAGTGTTGTGCTGATATAGAGTGATTGATATTAATTAAATCCTGGTTGTGCTCATAACTTAAATTGTTTTTTAAAAAAAGGAGCCGCATTGATTGGTCCATCAGCAATTTTATCAAAACATTGGGCATGCCCCCTAGAGAAGCAGCTCTTTGAATCCTGAGTTGCAAAATAAAAACAAGTGTGCTCCCCTAGATATCACCTTTTCAGTTTATATCCATGGGAATTGAACTTTGGGTATACCTTAGGGGATAAAACCCAGATGCTATTGGGAACATCATGGGGAACTCATTTGGGAACTCGATGCGAACAGTTTGGGAACTCGATGGGAAAACATTGAGGGGGAACCTTTTGTGCGACATGATGGGACCACATTGGGAAGAAGGTGGGGAAAAAAAATCCCTCTCCCCCTGCCTCCTCGAAAAGAAAAAAACTGGACCATTCAGGAGTGTGTGCTAATTCTTTTTTTTTGTTTCTCTTCCTCAGTCAATTTCTGCCCCTGCCATTAGTGGAGGCCAAAAATGGTCACCAACAGTTTTCGAAACCAAAAAGACAAGCGACCAATGGGTAGGCTGAAGCATGCACTGAAACTGACTTGATTTTTTTTCCTTAAGTTTTGGGTGGGGATGGTGGGAGGAGCATTTTTCTCATTTTTCCTTCATTCCTAACATGTTCCTTCAAGTTCTCAATGGGTTACCATCAAGTGCCCAATAGGTTCCTAATGTTCCTAATGTGTTCCCCAAGGGTGTGCCCAATAGCAGCTTGCTTTAATCCCATATGTTTCACCCAGAGTCCTCCCCTTCTCAGCTATATAGATGCGCCAAAGGGAAGTCTATCTTTCAATAGAATCTTCTTTTTCCGGGGAGCCTCCGTAGTTCTAACTTGCCAATCAAAATAACTCATCGCAACCAAAAAAAATTGGACTTGTGAGCCACCTCCAACTAATTAATATAAATCACACTACCAATCCAAGTCACTTATTTGTGGGACGCATTCTGATGGATTGTCTACTGCACAATCTCCTCACACCTGCTCCAAATCCATATCTATAAGAGCTGGTATATAAAGTTGTGAAAACAGAGGCAGGTACTCTTCTCGACAATACACCAATCTGGCACCAGTCATCATGTGCAAGTGCCTCCCACCTACAGCAGACTTTGTCAAACAAACCTGAATATAATATCACAATTTTATCTAAATTATTTTATCACATCAGAAATGAAATTTGTCGGTCTCGAAATCACCACCAGTTCCCCAAAGCTGTAGCAAAAATTTCACATGCTGAACATCTCTAATGGTTTCAGATTTGGAGTTTGGACACACTCTAAATGATATGATATGCCAAACCATATTACTTGAATGCCAAAAATGAATTTGTAGAACTTTTCAGATGACAATACTTAGAAGACTTAAATTCCTTGATTTTTGCTGCGCTAGTGTCCAGTCCCAGGAATCTGTTTTCCAACTGAATTCACCAGGAAAGATGGTGTGCCAATCAATCGATCATCCTGTATTTGATGGAAGATCAGAGTACTCCCAACGATGTGGTGATGTAAAGGAAGGTATTTTCCTCTTTACTAGCAACAACAAGACTGCAACTTCCAGAGTTTGAAATTAGTGATGCTGCCTCTTTTGATGTATGTTCCTAGTGACCCTGTATAGCTTGCAGTCCACGAAGATGACACGAAAAAACGGGTTAAAGAAGTTGTTGGTGTTTTGGGTAAGGACAGTGCATAACAGAATCCCTGTATTGACTGAATTTTGAATTGAGATTGAGGAGCGATCCTAAGCCAGAATGGCTTTATGAGCTGCATCATTGTGATCACAAGAAAACGGATGGATGGACTAGTAGCAGGGACTTTTTATAAGATTTCAAGTGTTTTGCCTACACAACCTGTTTCTGTCTTTTTATGAAGGTCACTTGTGGTATTTCTTGTGCGGTCATTTTGGTAATATAGTAGAGAGGAAAAACCGACAGGTGTGCAGATTGAAGCTTTTTCCTCTTTTTCTTGTGAAAAATCAGGGTTTCTGGGAAATCATGTAGCCGAGGCGGATAAAGCATTGTTGTAAGGTAGCAGAAAGAGAAAACTAAAGCACAAAAACTTAATCAGCATCTGATGACCACAATACTAAGCATGTAATTTTGAGAGTTCATAGAGGTAAGGTCACAGGAGAGTCAGGATTGGTCTGAGATTTAAGGTGTAGCATTGTCTCAGCACATAACCTAATTGTGAGGTCTTTTCTTCCCACAAAGATTCTAAAGTCTCGTTTGTGTTGCTGGGTATGAGTTTCAGTGGCTGTGCTGAGGCCACCATCAAGACTCATCCACATTAAGATCCCTAGTGGATTCAGAGTAGTGCTTTTTGTTTTTCTGGACTTTGAATTTGTAATGTGGCAGGAGTAATGAGCACCTAAGGCTTGAGGTAGTCCATTATTCTTTGGAATATGTTGAAAATGCACAAAATCTGCTGTATATGTATATATTCTATTTGTAGGATATCTTCCAAATTTACTCCCTTTTCATAGTGTTGAAATTTGATGATGCTTTTTCAAAAACCAGGGAATTGGTGAAAAAATATTCCCTCAGTTGTTGAGATTAGAATCTGGAGAAAATTTGCCAGAAAACGTAAAACCCACTGGTTTAGAGCCATCCTCCTAATATTGGCAGTTGTGTGGAGGGACCCTGCCACTTTCAATCGCCTGATGGTTGTTATAAACTGAAATTGTCTGAGAATTGCCTGTGAATCTAGTTCAATGTAGTGGATGATGAACAACAATCATAGTTGAGTGCTGGACATATGCTCGAGCAGTCAAGCAGATTGGGTATGATGTGTTAAAACTAGATATGGAATATTTTTCCACAGAAATATTTTTCCACCCTTTTCCCACAATTTTCCCACACTACCCCCCACATAGCAAGTTCAGCATATTTTGTTGAATAATCTTTTCTGAAAATGAGACCGATTAATATTCCTTGAAATTCTTCAGTTTCCTTGTTGTTTCTCTACCTCATGACATCCCTAAACAATATTCCATAAAGAACAACGTGGGAAAAATAATGCTTAATTTGGTGCAAACTGGTTTGTATATCTATGAACAAGTTCCATGATCCCCACCAGAACGACCCCTGGACCTGTTGTATCCTGGAAAGCTTCAAGCCTCTGGGTTGGGTCATTTCTTGTTTGTATATGTCAGGTGCTCGACCTCATCAATTGACTTCTGACCCACGAGAGAAGAAAATACACCTCTTCCACCTCTTGTATCCTTTTCACAACTATGGTCCACAAGGTCAAATCCATCACCACATGAAAGTTTAGTTGAATCTGCACCAACTACAGCCCCACCATCAAGCTCTGCCAATGCAAAGCATGATTTCTGAGTGACACAGAACACTGCTCACCACCTACCACTTCACCTGTACAAAGTGATTCAGTCTCAGAGTCATGCCAAGTAGATCTATAACCTGAGCGCAAGTTTTGAGACTTGTCCAATTCCGCAGACCATGACTCTACTGCTCCAGTCCTTTTAAGAGGCAGATCTCCATGACCAATTTGTGATTTGACCTGAAACGCACAGCCGCAGGTGAGAGTGGATACCTTGCTTACTACCCAGATAAGCTCTCAGACTTAAAATAACACTTCGCTGGATATCCGGACTGATTATAAAAATCTTGCAAGGAGAGAGACCTGCAATGAAATCTTGATGCGGTGCCATGGATTGCTCTGCCCAACCAGAATTTTGCATAACACATTTGGGTGGTGTTATCTACCAGAACCATCGGCCTGATTACTTCAACACATTTCTGAATATGCTCATTTCCTGGTATGCTGTGGCAGGGCACCTTGCTGGAGCCAAGGCATTTGTAAATCTAGGGCAGCCAACTGTTCTAGAAAAGTGAAGTTGTGAAACTCATGACTTGAGCACACATAAGGAATCAATTTTGGTATGTTCAGTAGGTAGATGCAAGGTTCTGGAAGTGTCTATAGCGGGTTCATGTTGCTGAGGACAATGGAATTGAAGGGCCAGATATATTTTCTCTAAATAATGAATGCTGTCAGTTAGTTTTTTTGGAGTAGAGAAAATGTAGCTGAAGAACAAAATATATTTTCTCTAATTGATGACCATGGTCAGTCACTTTTTGTATCCTGCAGCCAATGAGTACTCCTGGGTGTCTGTTTTTACGTGTTCTGGGGCTTCTGGGTTGGCTTTTGAGGAGAAAACGTGACCTAATGTGTTCTTTGATGCTGTGAAAGATAGTATGTAGCACTGTGTTGGGTTTAAGAACTCTGGGCAGTGGATGAGTTAATGTGGATAGTAAAGCACAGGAAACCTTTTGTCTCTACAAGACAATCTTATGAGCAGATGCATGCATGATGTTGCTAGTGTCGTCTCAACAGGAACTGCAACAAAGTATGTCATGCTTGGTTATGAGTCTTTGAGAGGTTGATTTAACACTGGACTGTGGTAGAACTGTTTAGGCAAGAGTGTTGGGATGGCTTGTGAATGGAGGATGCGAGAGAGGGAGGTGGTCTCAAGCCTGATAGGCAACCACATCTCTTGCTTGTTGTATGGAAATAGCTTTGGAGATTGTCTGCATTGAATTCTGACAAATTTCAGTTAACAATGTTCTCATTATCAAAAAGATTTGCGCTTGGCAGAAATTATATACATGTTGAATTCTCAAATTTGAATCTAGAAATGATGCTGCTGGAAAGAATTTTTGTCAATGTAAAGGGTTTGACTGGAAAAGTATATTTCTGCTGTTTTATTTGGTTCTAATCCTTGATACGAGAAATTATTTACTAGTTTAGAATTAACACTGCAATGAACGTATCACTGTAATGGTTTCAACGACTCTTTTTGTTGTGCCAATTCAGCAGAAACCTGTTCTCCAGTGGGTCATTAAACTAGTCATTTCCATGATTTTGAAAGTGTGAATTTTCTGACTCTACAAACTTTTTTGGAGAAATTTGTGTGAAAATGAAAGTGTGGGTACAGTTAACAGAGAGGCTGAGTTTGTGTATGTTCAATTTTCATGTTCATTTGTGGGTATGGGTATAATTCATACTCTTAAATGTAGTAAACACTAGTAGAGGCCCAAACAGGGGTGTAGGTGGAGGTGAGTGTGGGTGTGTTTGTGTGATTTTTTTAATAACAGCCAGTTTTGGGTATGTTAAAACCCTCAAAGAACCATCAGGTTTCATGAAAGAACCAGCAAATTATTGTCAAGTTTGTAATTTGAATTTAATATACTTTGCGGGGTAGGAGTCAAGTGCAGGTGCCACAAAATTTCTATTTGCTGGGGCAAGAGTTTCAAATTTTAGCCTCTGCCAGTTATATATGCCTATATACCATGTCTAACACTCCAGTGGGTGTTTGAACCAAAATCAAAGAAACCCCCAACACTGGTGGAGAGTGGAGACTTCCTGTAATGTGAGGCAGATTAGTGATGGGGTTGTTCATTGACCATGAAAAGTTTTGTGCAGGAAACAGGCTTTTTGTCTACAGAGCTGTCCGCTTTGGCTTCTGTGCACAATTGTTTTTATTCAACAAAATTTGTTGTCTCTTTGTTAACAAAATTTGGGAGAATTTTGGGAATTTTTGTTTAGTGTAAATTCAACTCATTTTGCTATTCACTTTTGGAATGGTACAGCAAATTTTCAGTATCAAAAGATTGGGATAAAGAAATAAGAAGAAAAAGACTCCAATGTTCGCATGTACACTCTTGGTAAGAATGAAGAATCAAAAGTATGAAAATGATTTATGTTTGAATTGCTCTGATACGAATGAGAACATAAGAGTCCTTGAATTTCTTGCCTTTTCCTATATCCTTAAGCCTAATTTCACGGGGACGATTACGTCAAATTTAGCAGGTTAAGCAGGGTTTCTTTTCCGCAATGTCTATGCTCCTTTTCAGAAAAGTGTTTCAAGACATCACTGCAATAAAATAGCAACTATAGGGAATTCTTTCTTTTGGGTCTGTGTGTCATCCAATGTTATTAATGTGTAGGGATTTCTGCAATAGCTAGTGGGTACACAGGTACCTACCAAATATCTGGTGGGGGCAAAAATGATGTGAGGCATTTTGGAAAATGGAAATCTCCAAATACACTAGGAATTCTTGGAAGTTTTATGCAATTTGGAAGATATATGTTGTATTTTCGTTCACCATATGACTCTATATCACTTTCAATTTCTCCACTCCCTTGAATACCTTTGTTTTGAAATGGAGCTGTGGTTGTGGTAGAAGCAGTATGCCCGTAGCAACAGGAATTGAAATTCTTGTCAGCAGCATCTGAAGGGATCAAGGAACTACTATACTCTGGCCACTTTCAAAACTTAAGTAAACTCCAGCATGGGGTGAAGCGTACAGCAGACCAAGTGCTAAGTGCTAACCAGTATTGGCTATTGAAATTTAGGAAAAGACCACCTGCAAGGTTATCAGTCCAGTTCTTAGGATTGATTCATGAGTGCAGTTTTAACAAAAAGTCACAGACCAAGGTTCTCAAATTTTTGAAAAGCAAATAACCATCCAGAAAACTGCCAGTTCTTTCATGAAAGCCAAAGGTTCTTCAAGGGGGTTGAATTAACTGGAAATAGCTGTTCTTGGATTCGGAGTGAACCAGCATCAACAAGCACACCATGCAGGATGGACGGTATGTTGACAGAAAATACTTTTTCATGTGTAGTCTTTGTCCCATCAGCAACCACAGTGGTTAACTCTCTACTAACAATTGTGATGTATCTATTTACCTAGCAGCCACCTGGACCCTTCCTTAGTAACTTACTCACCTAGTGACTGCTTATATCCCCTGGGCCCCTATGTATAAGGATCTTTTGACTACCAACCTGTGTTGGATTCATATGTTGGTTATGTAACTATTTTGGGTTAGCACAAATGAAAATCAATTAATTTAGAATAAGAAAACACTAGATTCTAAGGAAGGACATGCCAAACAATATATGTGTTCATCAATGGAAAGGAAGAGCATTTTAAATGTTCAATAGGTGGCTTAATATTATTGGTCTAAAGTTAATGCCTGATAATATTGATTTTCAGATGAAAGTGGTGTGAGATAAGATGCATTAAGTACCTAAGCAAGTCACAAACTAAAGTATTTCAATAGGAAATCAGTAGAATTAGCCCATGTAAAGAGGGTAAATTACAAACTTGTTGATTTGACGAGTATGGACCTTCGAAACTATATTTTGAAAAGATCCTAATGTTAGGTTCAAAATCCTGACAATTTCATCATGCAATTATGACCTACAACTAAAGACAATTTTGTTTCTTAAAAGGTGATGAGATTGTTAGAAACATTTTCATGTTGTTAAAGTTCAAACTCTAAGTTTTTCTTTTTATTATTTAATTTCTTTAGGTTGACAAGAAGGGAAGGAGAAGGGGGAACATTGGATGGATGTCCATCGTAATACTTTGAAAGCCTTGTAAAGGGCACTTGTCAATATGCCCTTCATCAAACATCACTTGATAATCAAACATTAGTCTACCACAAACCAACATTAGAGAATGGTTACACTTGTGGGTGTAAATAAGTTCAAATGAGCCAAAATTGATATCAAAAAATCCAAATCTTAATGTGTACTTTTAGAAAAAGCAAGCAAATGCCAAAAAAGTGAAAGAAAGAAGAGCCATGGCTTTTCTTTTTCTTTTTGGGGCTTTTCAAAGCTCCATATGAAGGACATAATGACTTTATTAAAGTCAAAAGTCAAAGCTAACTTGCAATGTTTGTTGTGCAATATTTTTTGTAATGATTATGGAAACTATATGGATGTTTTCATAATACGTAGGCTAATCTTGAGCCACATTATTAGGCATAGATTCATGATTTGTAGGCTTTGCAGTTGAAGTTCTATTGATCAACTACAACATTTTGTTTTGCCCATTCCATCTTCCCATCTTCCTCTTGATCCGATTGATAATCATCATCTTGCTTTTGTCTAGTCTACTTCACTATTATATATCACTTATTAAACCTTGTTCTTTCATCCATTGCTTTAAGGTCTAGTGTGGCCAAATCCCTCTACTCTTGAGCCTTGAGATAATATTTTTTCTTGAGAATGCTTGGTCTACTGCTTTGTCCACCCATCTTGCCAAAATTATCATGTCTATTTTTATGTAATTTCTATTGATCACTCTGGCAAATGCAAGGTAAAGTGGTTCATTTTTGTTTGATTCTAAATTAACAACTTAATTATGAAGACATTTGCATAATTATTTTTTGAAAGTAATGCATTCTGTATAAATAGTGCACATTTGAAAAATAAAATGGACTAGTAAGGTTGACTGGATTGTGAAAAAAATTCAAGAATTCATATTTAATTCCACTCCAAATTGTTTATTGTCACAAAATAAGGGTTCAAAAATGAAATAATAAAAATAATTGTGAAATCTTATTTTGTGAAACCTTAACTAAATGGTGGCTATGAACTTTTGAAGGGTTACAATTGGACCTTGTTTTCAAAAGTCCTTTTGAAATGAATTTTTTTCTTTATTTCTCAAAATTTTGTGCCCCATGGGTATGTAGTTGGAACACTTAAATGGGCTTTTATTCTTATGGACTTTATGGGTTTTTCTTTTAGGATTTTCAAACCAATTTGACCATACCAACTCGCAACAATATTTTTCAACATGGGTTTTGACCTAGTTTTAAAAGGTTACATAACTAATTAACACTAAAATAGTCAAAGATTACACTAATGAAAACCTTAGGAGTTGGAACCATATCCATATGGATTATTTACAAATGCTTGTTTGTGATTTTTGTGAAATACCAAAAATCAACCACTAGATTGTGCATTTACCCATTCTTGTGTTTCTTTCTGTTCTAAAAAGAATCTTCAAAGGTTTGTATGTCCAAAGATTGCAATGCATGAAATGTATGTGAAAGTAATGGAACCATATCTAGCCGGAATGTTTGTGCTCTCTCAATTGCCAAAGGTGACATGGGATCCAAGGCCATCAAAGATGAGCAAATGCCTATTTGTGAAAATGACACCACTTGGTTTTGAATTTTTGAAGAAAGAGAGAAATTATTTGAAAAGAAATGCATTCATCCATGCTTATGATTCGATAGCCATATAGGTCCTTGCTTTGCAAAGTTGAGTGTAATCATTTTGTATCCTTTCTCTTTTGGAAATGTAAACCTTTGGCAATGTTGTCCTAATTGCATTAACAACATAAATAATAATCAACCATTCCTTGGATGGGAGAATGGTGTTATACACTTGTTGAGAACCTCGTCTTACCAAAAGCCTAACTTTTGCTTGTCATCTTGCTTGGATGCATGTTTCATTACAATTCCAAATATGACATATATGATTTAGAAGATATTTGTGTTTATTGTACATGGCTTGTAGGTTTTGGTAGAAAGTCTGGCATCATTTGACTGTCAATGCTTAAGCTCTACTAATATCTAGTCCTTTAATTTGACAAATGTTAAATTCAAGATGTCAACATTTAAACTAATACCATCACAAGGTCCTCGGTACTTTTTGTTTGGAAAAATGTTGACTTTGTTTGGGTCAATTCTACCACTTTCATCTTCAATTGTGGCCAGCTTATTGATAGCCTGAAGTCTTGCAAAGCCAAAACTCAAGAAACCACCACCTGATCTTCTTTTGCTATTTGTACACTTGTTGGTCTTGTTTTCTTAAATTTTATTTTTCCATACAAATGATTAGACAAGGAGGTTAATGGTATCTTATAGTGCCTACTTGCATTCTTTAATGAAATTGTCCCTTTTTCAACTCCATCCATGGCCTCCTTCAATGTATGGATGCTCCATTTGCCCTAGTACTGATAGGATTATATTTGTTCACTTTTTGTTGTTTTGTTGTTCATTCTTATGATTTAGAAAATGGTGTGACATTCTGCTTTTCATGGTTGGGTTGGTCATCCAATCCATTTCGCCTCCTATAAAGCACATTCAACAACCTCATGATTTAGACCTTGCAAGCCCCAACCTCCAACAAGTTGGATGTGTTTGGTTTAGCCTTTTAAGAGGTCCAAACCTTTTTTTTGGGTATTTTGACCAACTTTAAAAAAAATGTGAAGGATCAAAGTAAATGTGAAATGCTTATGCTTCTAACTGTTTGGGATTTGTCATCAGTGCATAGAACTTTTCAAAGTTTGACCATACTATATCATGGTCAATTGTTTCTGTATAGGCAGTAAATGTGTGTAAGAAATTATGATTTCTTGGAGTTTGAAGAAGTCTACTTCATTAATGGCTATTTACATTATACTTAGTAATTATAGAACTCTGTATTCAGTGGTAGTAATAAACATTCTTGAATATTTGATTGTGAAGTTCATCTATTACATCCTTTTGTAGATGCCTTCTTGCATCCACCCTTGAATCTTAGTTTTCTCTCTCTTCTTTGACAACATTAGGATTTGATTGTTGATGATCATGCTCTTATAGATCCTCTTTGGTTAGCCTAGTGTGTGTAGTCTCCTGACCTGGCTTTCAAGGTTCTTCTTTAACTATTGTAAGTTGCAAAGTTTGTTCTTTTTGATCTACTAAGACTTGTGTTTTTAATCTAGAGTTCTTTAAGGATGAGCTTCATTTTTCACATTGGCGTACATGTTTTTCACAAGTAAATATCTATCATCTTTTCTTTTCTTTTTTTTCCTTTTATTTGCATCACCATCATTTTTTTCTCTACTCATGTTGGTTGTGATGGTCTCGTCGTTGATCTTTTGGTTGTGATTTTTGGTGCCTATCATTGTTGCCTTTTTATTCGTTCCTCATGATCCTAGTTCTTGGCTGCTTATATTCATTGCTTTTTTTTGGCTTTTCTTAGTCTCAATTTGTCATCATTGTTTGTTTGGATAATTTGTTTGTTGTTTGAGTTTTTATTTTAAGGTTTAAGATTTAACTCCATGGAGGCGACATTCTTTTTCAATATCTTAGATATTTGCACAAAGTTACATAGCTCTTAATTGGGCATGGACAATCTTTAAATGCTTATAAACATATACAAGAATTAGCCCAATGATATCCAGTAAGTCAGAAGACAAACTGAGATGACTTTCCTGGAGTTTTGAACAACAATGTGCAGGGATCGTCAAGTGGATAGGAAGGCAATCTAATGAAATATCTTGCCTTTTGCAACATTTTGCAGATTCTGCAGGCAGGAATGCTAACCCCCCATCGTTAGGTGCTGCGCAAAAATTGGGTCAAAATTTTGGGGTTTTGGAGTGGGAGGTTGGAGTGCACAAACAAGGTGGTTTTGGGTATGAATTGGAGAGTGTTTGAGAAAAAAAAAAAGTTTTGAATTGGGGGAGATTTGGGGATTATTTTGAAGCCAAAAAAAATGAGGGGTGCAATTGGGGGTTTTTGAAGGGGTGATTTGGAGGATAGATTGGAGGGTTGTTTTGAGGCAAAAGGGGGTGCATTTCAGGATTTATGATCAAGAGATTATTTGGAGGGTAGACTTGAGGGTTGTTTTGGGATTTTGAAAGTTGAATTCAAGATTGGCAAGATGCACATTTCAAAGTTGGCACACAAATGTATGAGACATGAAAACATGAAACTAGTTGACATTAAAAATTTGGTACTTGTCCATTAGAATTATTAATATAATTTTAGATTTTCAAAGTGGATTAATTGTGCTCATTGACCTTGTTGAAGCTCTCTAGCTATTTAAAAAAGTTTATACATAAAAAGTTTTTGGTATTTTTTTGAGGATGCTTGATGTCATGAAACCTAATTAGGAGGTTATTTGAAACCCACCCTAACCTACCTTGGAAATAAGATTTGGCTTGATTTTCAAATTTTAAAAAACTTGAAATCGAATTTTTCCTTACATTAAAAATTTGGCTCTAAACCAATTCCCAATTTTATATTAAAATAACTAAACCATAACGAAAATTAACCTCATAATTTTTTTTGGAATTGAAACTAAAGGTTCATCCTAAAACCTAAGAGTTTCACAACAATTGTTTTTACTTTTGTTGTAGAAATTTGGGTCATTTAAATCATGTTCTCTATGCATTCTCTTATTCATGTTTTTTTTGTCAATATCTTGAAATAACCTTTTGCATGATATTGGCCATAAAAATATCATAGATGGGTAATCATTTGTTACTATTTTCACTTTCTCATCACACCTTTCACTTTAGTTGAGAGCAAGTCGTGAAATACTAGCAGACCCATTGATGGCTTTGTGTAGGTTTGCGTAAAATTTCAAGTTTTGAACTTGTTGCCTTTTGAGAAAGAGAGTATATGCGAATCATGTGTAACTTAAGTAGTTTTGATTTGGTCCCCACATTTTAAAGAAGGTTCACCAAGTGTATTATTTTGAAATATTCAAGTTTTTTCTCCTTTGGGGAACTTTATGAAACATTTCTTATTTAAATTGTTGTTAGTTTCCACATCTTTTTGAACATGCCATAACGGTAGGGTAGAAAGGCCCATCACTAAACACATGCCCATCAATGAGCATCCATCTAGTGTAGCAATGGGCCTATGCACAAATAAGTCACAACACATAATTAGGAACCAAAACAGGCATCAAATGTTAGACATGATTAGTTAAAATCAAGCATTTATTTTTTATTATCATTTAAAACCATAGTAATCATGGCTAGTCATTTTTCTCTCATATGAATGTCAAGGAATTTAAAGCAAAAATTAATTGAGCCAATTTTAAGTTTCGGTTTTAATTTAAAACGTTTGAAAATGTACACCTAGTATGTCAAATGGAGTCAATTTTGCAAAGGACTATCAAAAGGACTCATATAATAAAAGAATTTTCATTGAAATAAATATAGATGATAGGAACATACTAGCCACACTAAAAATCACTCATACTTTTTTAAATGTGCAATTTTAAAACTTTAAATGTTCAAAGAACACTTCAAAATTGCTTTAAAATTTAAAAGCTTCAAGAATATTTTACCACATATAAATGGGTTATAGCTTACATGATCTATGAAGAAAAGTTATTGCTTAGAGTATAATAAAACTAAAGAATGTGAAATTTTAATTTTGATGATGATTTTAAAATTTTGATCATTTTTCTAGATGAAACATTGAATCTATAAGGAATTTACACATTTAAATATCAAATTTATTCAATAATGATTAACAAAAAAGATGTGATGCAATGGGGAGTTTAAAATTTGTTTAATAGTTACAAAAAAATTCATTCACAAATTCATTTGCATGTAAAAGGATTTTTTTAGAAAATAAAATTTAGTCTTTTTCCAAAATAATTCTTTTAGCTCCTAGTTATAGGTTTTGACTCAAACATAATAATTCTTATGGGCATTCATCCTTAAGGCTATCACCAAACATTTGGTTCAAATAATTTTGTTCCAAGTTTTTCATATTAATAACCACCCATTAGGTTTTTGTGTTTAATATTAAAAATCTTGTTGTCCATGTTTGTAAAAAGTTTGAATAAATTTACAAAGGACATGTTTAGTGATGGGTGATTAGCTAAATTTCAATCATTGTTTGTTTATAGGGAAAACTTGCGCCAATTTTGGAAGGGCCCCATGTTTGGCGAGGAAATAAAAGTTTAGTGATAAGCAATTGGATTCAACAATACAAGGAGAAGAGTTTAATCATGGGGTCTACAATTCATGGTAAATAACACACAATTATCCATATACAAGGATTAGGGTTTACATGAATCCAAAGGATACTCAAATCCTTTACATTAATTAGGGAAGCCCTTTTCATTTCCCCCCAATTTTGTGCACATTCCATTCTTGCCAAAAATGACAACCACCAAATTCACAAGGTAGTGTTTTAAATTTGCATACATGATTCATTCATACAAAGATATGAACAAAACTTAAATAATATGTTAGAGCTTCTAATTTGTGAAAAAACGAGCTTCAAATCATTCATCAAAGTTTTGAAAGCATATGGGTTACATCAACATAGGCCAAACACACTAAGAATGCCATGCAAAAAATCCAATGCATATTTATTCGTTTGTTTCTATTTGAAATGAAAATAAAAGGGCATTGCCCACCATAAACAAGAATGCGAAGGAAAAAAAGGATAACATAAAAAAAGTGAAGATAAAACGAAAATACCTTAAACCATCGACCCAAACCCCAAACAAAGCAATAGAACCAGAATGAGATTTTTAAATGAACTAACCTGGTTTTGGTGCTTACACTATGTAGGAAGTACATGTACAATCGATTCCATTTTTGGAACGCTTAGAACCTGACGTTAATTTTCAACCCTATTCTTGAAACCTAACCTAACTGTGATTCCAATTCCAACCCAATTCCACAACTAAAACCTATTTCCAATTATGTTCTAAGTACTCAAAATCAGAATTGCCCCCAAGCAAGTGACTAACTGGGCACTCTCACAACATTGATAAGACTATTGTTGGGCAGCTATCAAAATACTTCGAATACCCTTTGAATGATACCATGACTGAAAACATGATGGTGAGGACTAGCTCTATAAGGCAGGCATTTCAAAAAACATAATGCCCCAATTTTCCAAAACGCATGTTGTCATTTTTCATCCAAGTGAAGCCGATGGATATCATGGGAAAAACCTTGTTTGTTTTAAAAATTGTTGTAGTTTTTATGAAGTGTAAAGCCCAACCCCACAGCCTTTACCTTATAAAAGCCTTCTTGTCTCAAAAAGAGAAAGGGAAAACCTTGCTTGGGTTTAAGCAAAAGTCTATTGGAAATTTGGACCACCACTTTTTTCACTTTGAAACCAAGCTAGTGCTGATTCCACCAAGTTTCTACCATACCTCTGGATCTACATCCCTACATTTTTTCACTTTCTTGTTTTGTGTAGTGGGTCATTTTTTTCTCTTTTGTTTTTGGCGAATTTTCAGCACTTGGCAACCAAAAATAAATCCAGTGCCAATCATAAAAAGGATTTTTGTGAGAAAAATGCTTCAAAATTTCCATATTTCAAAGGAATGGATTTTAGAAAATCACCATATATAGACAATGGGTTTCAACAAGTTGCCACAAAATTGTTCTCAATCAAATTTTCTACTTTTCTCTCTTACCTATAGCCAAATTTGGCTAATTCTTGTTCTAGATAATTGTCAATGTGTGGCTAAAAAATTTTTTAAAAAAAACTTTGGCTCTTAGGTCTTGAGCCAACAATAAGTTACTACAAAGTTGAATCAAAATTCTACTTTCTGGATGAAAAAAACATACTACTACAATTGGCATGTGGCCATCATCCACATTCTAACGTACAAGCGACTATACTAGTGCTAGTCAAGGAACTAAAAGTGAGGAGGGTCCTTCCCCACATATTATATGTTTTTTTGGGGTAAAAAAAGGAACAATATTTTCGGATGACTGAACTTCTGTTTAACAATCTCAAATCTAGGTCCACATACCCATTTTATAAAGAGAAGGCATACATTCAAAATATGTGAAAAAATTTCTTGTCAAATTCCTCAACATTAATTAACAATACATGTTGACTGTCTTGGTGGAGGAATAAATCTTATTTCGAATCTTGCCTAGTTTTGGCATCCTAATGGAACATATTATCTAAATTTGGCGACTTTTAACCTTTTTTTCTCGAGATGTGGCGAATTTTGCAGATAGCAACTCAACACACATTCCATTAGAACAGTTAGAAAATAAATCCTTCATGATCTTGTCATTGGTTGCAATTAGACTTGCAATTAAACTTGCAATCTCTTCGTGCGAACGGGCCAACCGTGACAAGACCCGAAAATCAGCAAAGTTATGATGATTACTTGCAAGTAAGTCCATCGCCATTCTCTTAGTAATCACAAAAGCTCCAGGCAAGAATGTGAACTCCAATATCCGTTGCAAGCATAGTTGTTCGTGAATTGCCAACAAATCCTTAATAGATATTTTTGACAATAGAATGTGGAGGCGATCCTCAAAGCCTTCAACCAAACATCTGACCAAGCCAGCAACAGAAATCAAATGCCCGAAGTCCATTGGATGATTAAGTGTGTCTGCAACCATTTCGATGCTACCTAGGGCCACCATCTTGTTTGCAAATGCCTTATTATGTGCCATGTCTTGCAATAGTTGAATCCATGTTGGATTCAAGGGTTGCATACTGTAACAGGCCAGAAATAGCCGTAAACCTCCTTTGGCATCTAAATCTTCAATAACAATATCCCCATAGCACTTTATCAAATTTGATAAGACATGCATACAAACTTCAGAGTTTTGATGAATGACTCTTGTCAACAACTCACAAATAGTGCCTTGCAATATCATTTCCTTTGCAATGCTTTCATGCTTCAACAAAACTTCCACCGCATCTTGCAGCCAGAAGTCCTCCCATAATCCGACTGCTTCAACCACTTTCTCCACTCCCACCTCTATAATAAGTTGTAGTGCGACCTCTTCATGTACAATAGCCAGATATTTCAAAACCCAAGGAACATTCATGATGTCCTCCTTTGTCCCATGTTTGAATATTGACACAAGTGAGCGAATGTGTCCAGTGGATGATATACTTTCAAAAATTACCCTGTGGGAAAAAAATCTCATCCCATGTTTGAAGGTTATGAAATTGCGTCTTGGCTCTTCAATATAGAAAAGCAACTCCACACACCCATATTCTACAAAATGGGTTGCACCATTTGTAATATCTACCAAGTTGTCTAACAATTCAATAAAACCATCAGTGAAATGTGGTAGACGTAAAGCATGTCTTTCCTTGAATGTGGCCGCCTCTCGTTTATGTTGTTGTAATAGCAGCTTCACATACTCAAAAATCAACTTTGAATCTCGTATATGATGTTGTAATAGCACCTTCACATATTCAAAAATCAACTTTGGTTCAAAGAATGGAACTTCGGTGCCTCTTGAACTATTTTCCCCATGGTATAAAACAACATGTGACAAACATGTGTTGTCTAACACACAAGACTTCATTCGCTTCCTCATCACATCCTTATCCTCTTCAAGAACATTCTCTTCTAAACTTGTGTTCCCAATCTCTTGCACACATAGGATCAATGCCATAAGGATTTGAGCAAATTTCAAAAGATATTCATCGTCTTTTTGGATCCTTTCAACTATGAAAATAAGTAGGGGCTTGTGACGTATCATCTTTTTTGCAAAGACATTACAATTTGCCATCTTTAGCATTACTTTGCACCAATCCTCCACATACCGATTAAAGTTTCGAATATTTGGTAAATTATGTGTGCAAAGATGTACAAAATTTTCAATGTCTTCATCAACCAAAAGGTTTTTTGCACCAGCATTGATCGTGAGCAAAACCAAAACTTGAGCTGCTATCAATGCTTGACGCTCATGACCGTGCATCAAACGTAGAAGAGCCTTTGCATCTTGTTGTGTTGCCTTGTAGAGTTGATATACTGCAAGAATTGCATTTTCAGCATCACTGTCCAACAGCTCATCAAGCCAAAAGTCAAAATCAGACAACATTTCATCAAAGATAGCACCGATTTGCCACAACAACATTTTGGCACGAGCACTTTGTTTGCCATAAATTGATAGGAAGATGGTCAACAACTCCCTTCCCTGCTTCAATTCCCCTTCTTGCTCACAAAGAATAGTAACTAAGTCAATAGGCTTTTTCAATTCCAAATATTCTGCCACCAAGTTATGCAATCTCAAATATCCATATGCAGATCCATCAACCAGGTTCTTATGGATCAGACTATTGACCACAGCTTCAAAATATTCTGTTTTTCCTTCAGGTTGCATGCTCTTCCATGCCAACTTCACTACACAGCTTGGAATATTCCGCACACTAGGAAAGAGTGACAATGCTTGAAGCACATTCCACATAAGGTCCTTAGAAAACATCTTGTTTTTATCATGGTCCAAACTTAGATCAATTGCTGCGAAGATGGTCCCATTGTAATCATATGGGGTGTACTCTTCTGCACTTGCATAATATTTGAATTGTGCATACACTTTCTTCCAAGCACTTTCATTTTTGGGAGTATTAGACAAAATTGAACCAAAAATTGAAACAGCCAACATGCATCCCGAGCACTTCTTTAAAATCTTTCGCGCTACATCCTGCATCAATACAAACCTTGATGAGTATCTTGAAATCTCCATACTCCCCATTGAAAGTAACTATATCCAAGCAAAAATCTTATCCTTCAAGATAGAAATACCTCCAGATAAGGACTAAAAGATAAGGAAGACAAAAATACACAAAATGGACAAGTAGTTCAAACTATATCATGCCTCTTAGCAAAATGTTAACAAATATGGGCAATGCAAAGCCATGACAATTATGTTGAACATAGTTAACACCATGAGAAAGAGGAATGCGGCATTGGAGCCTCCATTCATTTACAAGCATTTGGAAAATAATCATGTGAAAGAATTTTTACCTCACATCCTTTAGGGAATGTAGTTTCCTCTGGATCATTGGCAGCCTTGCTTGCAAGTAATTTTGCAGCAAGATCATTGTTGCTCCATTCATCCACCTTAATCCGAATAGCTGGTAGTTCTTTCAATGGAAACCTAGAAGTGATTAACAACCTTGACCCCGTGTTTCTTGGTATTGGAGATTCAATAATCAATCTACTACTCCAAACATCGTCCACCACTAGTAGCCAATTTTCATGAAGGTTATTCAAGTGCTCTTGAAGCATGTTAGGAATGCTCCTACATGAAGGTGTTTGAAGAACCCCTACCTGTAGGCACCCATTTATTAGGCTATCAAAAAGAAAATCACAATCTTCTTTTATCTCCTTACTTCCTAAGCTCAATAATATAACTGTTGTAGAAAGGCAACATAGCAAACCCATTCTAGACAACAATACTATTGTTTCCCAATTCCAATTATAACAAATGTGCTTAACTTAATTTCATCGACAAGTCCAAATTCATAGTTTAACATTGATGCTAAAAGAAGTTAAAACATCCAATCAAAACACTAAACGTTTCATATGTTTTCTCATATTCGTCGACCTCATGGGATTGTTTTAAAAAATGGGCATACCTTGCCATGTTGCATAAGTTGTCGTAAGAGTTCACCTTGACTTGCAATTATATCACAGTCATGGCCGTACTTCATTTGAAATACTCCCCCAGGAAAAGTGTCATCTAAATCCATGGCATATTTCTGCATAACATATTCCACCAAAGCTGTCTTCCCAACTCCAAATTTCCCATGCACTATAATATGTGTTTCACCTCCTTTCAAACTTCGCAATAGCGTCTGAACCAATTCCGTAGGCTCCTTATAAAAGTGAAACTTGCGATGAAAAGCGCTCTTAATGATACTATATTCAAATGAATCCTACATCCAATGATGGCAGTTACATCAACTTTAAAAAACCTTCTAATATGAAACCTTCTCATGCATATGTACACACTTCTATTACATTCTACTAAAACAATTCTTGATGAACCAAAACATGTCATCTCCAAGGACTTTTTTGACCTTCTGGTTCTTTGAATAACACATACAAAAAAGGATTAGAGTCACCATATGCAATCAATGACCCATGGGTTAACTACAATTTGTTACAAATTTACAAAATATTGAAGGTCATGCTTGCTATCTGCCAATTATGTGTTCATAAACACCTGCAATTCTAACCGACCAAACCTACCCAGTGACAAACAACTAAACAAAACTATACAAACAATGGATACAACACATGACGTAAAGAAATGAACCCCAACCTTGGAAATCCACAAATCCATGTTCGCGTAATGAAGGAGAATTATTGACAAAGATCTTCATAATTCGAAGTTGTGACTACTGAAAGAGTAGAACTTTTAAAAAATCATGTGATAAATTACCTGCTGCTGACAAGTCTTTAAAAAATCCACAAGTTTAGCATAGCTTGGATGTTCCTTGCTAGGAGGGTTGCATAAGGTAAAGTGGTCACCATCCTCAACAACATAATAGTTTTCCCCTGCTAATCTCTGTGCTCCAGCCTTTTCCACCAACTTATATCCCTATGAGACCATTCCAATTTTGCATGTTGGGCCCAATCAGCGAGACTCATTACTACCTTGACATTCATCTCCGAGACATAAATGTGTATGGGAAACAAGAAACCAAGAATTTTACATAGTTTCCAAGGCCATCAACGGCTGAGAGGGTTGTGCACAATTCATTTAATTTGCAACTACATGGAGGCAAATATTCATATGTGTATTGTTCACTACTCACCGCATCTTTTGTAGGGATTCCTTCCACGAAAGCATACACGCTCGCCCGCAACCCAATCATGATAGAGTCAAAGGTAGTGGACAAGTTTTCCATCCTTGATTGATTTGGTTTCAGGTTCTCCATGAATCTAGCCAACTTCACTCCAGAGATTTTATTTGACCAATTTGAGTTGCATCTTTGGAAGTAGGATTCAAGCTTTGATCCAGCATGGGGAACCGCATAAAACACAATGCCTTTTAGATTCTTGAGAAATTTGTTGGCACGTCTCTTGGATTGTTCATCGAGCGGATTCTTTGCCCTACTGTACGCCCGCTTATTTGCCTCCTCCACCAAACTTTTGATTATGAGACCCCCAAAACAATGGCCTACAAGAACAAACCCGCAACGTTGACCCAACTTCCACCTGTTACTGTCAATACCAAAACACATAATTTTAGTTGCTACAAGTGCATGGTCCTATCCACATGGGAATGGGAGAGGATAAGAGTTTTCATAACAAGTTTATACATATTTGACATGCATGACAATCCCAACAAGTAATTTACTTCTTCATGAAGCATGTTGGATCCACTATTCATGAAAGCATCACTTTCAATAGAGGAAGAAACTGGCACTAAGCCACCTTTGCAAGAATGTAAAAAGATGAATTTGTTGATTGTACACCTACACACGACAAGGATTCAATGATCCAGAAAAAAACCTGAACACAAGGGTTTCAAGTATGTTGCTTCCTAATTCAGACACATCTTCAATGTGTCCCTTGTTCTCAGTTTGTACAGGACATGAATCATACGACAATGCTAGCACTCGTATGTTTCCACCCAAGGCATGTGGCAGCCAGTTTTGAGCCCAACAATCTTGAGGGTTGGTGCGGCTTGCCCAAGTTCTCTTCCAAGTTTCCAATTCATTGGGCCTTTGTAGACCATGAAAGAAGACGACATCAAATTCAGCAATAGATACATCATCTTCAGGGGGCCAAAGTTGATGCACATGCTGACCCTGACAAGCAAAATACCACAACAGAACAACAATGAGAAGATCATGTATCTCTAAATGCTGGTGAAATTATTGCAATATCATTGATGTTCATTTGATCCCAATATTTTGGATTCAATAAACAAGCTGGTCCTTCCTGCAGAATTCAGCAGCATGTTTTGATGAGGTTTTATGGTACATCCTAGATTGTTATCTAGAAAAGATTAGAGGATATATGCAACAATCTTATGGACTGAATAATATTTTTAAAAATGTTTGGATCACTTACATCCTGATTAGAACAACTTGGAAGAGCTACGAACTCTTTAGAATCAGAAGAGAACAAGTTTCGAGGCCATTGAAACATGTCAGGGAAAGGCCACTTTCTCTTCTTACTGCCCATCGTCACTATTTTAAAATCTTGGTCAAACAAAAGCTCTTGTCTCCCCTCCACATGAAATTGCAGATAACCATAGAAGCAAGTTGATATTGAAAAAGTAATCGTTTCTGTTGGCAAATCAATTGTCAAATCAACCTATTGTATTCAATAGAACATCCAGTTACATGTTGTGAAAATCATGGCCTCCTTGCTGAAGATTGTCACCTGATTCATGATTGTCATACCAAAATCACATCAAATAAAAAGTCGAACTTGTTCATCAATTTGAAATGAAGCTCTAAGAAGATGAACATGGTGAGAAATTTGTAGAGTCCTACAACTGTAATTTCAAGAACCTATCAAAAGACTTCACAACATAAAACAGGATAGCATCAGTGGCACTAGAATGCATTTCATTCCATAATACCCTCTTCAAGGAGAGCTCCTTTGTTAATTTTTCTCAACAGAATCAATTTGAGATAGATTTTTAGCCCATCCACAAGGGCAGACTCACAACAAAGAGTTCACTTACAATGAATAAGGAAACTGTGTTGGCTGTGAAGTTCAACAATTTTTACCTGTTTAATCTGTGTGCTATTTTCAAAGCCAGGGACATGTTGAAACCACTATAGTGGTGGCCACGTGGTTGCCAAAGCTTCACCCCATGAAGATGAATAGCTAAGCTGGTGACCCAACATAGCTATCCTTCTTTGCTGGGTCGACTGATAATATTTCACATGCAGCCACTTGGGCTATGGGGTGATGTGAGGCACACAGACAAGCCTCCTCTCAATCCCACACACACCCCAAACCAGAGCCTAAGTGCCACTACAGGAACTCTTCACATTACCCAGCACTGAAATTAGTTACAGCCCCTACCACTTGTCCAACTCGGAGGGTGCAAGGCACCTTGAATACACTACCTACTATTTTTGTTCCTGAAACCTTAGCTTGGGTTCACCTTTTGAACTCAGAATCTGCAGCAAAGAGCTCGGAGATTTTGGAAATGCAGAGGCAGAAGAACGAGAAGGATTATAAGAGGCTTGAGGTACCTATGCCGTGGGTGCAAGTACGTTAAGTGACTCTAAGACTCTAGCAATTTCTGACTTGGCTCGACCTTCACTGCACTGCTCTTCTTTGTACTAAAGTGTTGGTGTTACAAGGCCATGGCCACGCTCAATGTCACTCATTTGAGTCTTGTCGATAATTGCCTCTGCGTTGCACCACTCGTGGCACCACCATCCTATCCCTCTTGTTGTTAGCTGCGCACCACACCACCATCCCGACATCTCTAGTGCATGATCTGGTTCTTTTCGGATCCTTGCTACTGTTGCTGGTGGCGGCGACGAAGCATCATGTGGTTCTCTTCACAAACTGAAGTTGTGAAGTCGCCCCATATTGATTCCGTCGTTGTAGTCGTGCCCCTTCTGCTCCCACTCCGCCCTACCCTAAGCAACAAGAAGATGGCCTGGCCACAAATATTCATAGAATACAGAAACACCACGACCACTGTCAAGGTCGCTGTGAACCCCCTCTGAAAATACTAGGACAGTACTAGTAACGTCAGACCGAAACCCCCACACCATCCGTCTGACGATGAAACAACGAACTTGTATCTGGGCGTTGACAACCGAAGCAGGAAAAGATGAAACCTCACTACGTGACTCCACCGCACACCAAGCAACTGAGAAAACGATCGGGACAACAACAGAAGGAAGAACAAGTGCACTGAACATCCTCTAAAGAGAATAAGCAACCTGGTCAAGCAGGACCTACTACCAT
Organism: Sphagnum tenellum; assembly: GCA_963921925.1. NCBI lineage: Eukaryota > Viridiplantae > Streptophyta > Sphagnopsida > Sphagnales > Sphagnaceae > Sphagnum > Sphagnum tenellum. Next base: position 22,266,848 of record OY998142.1, on the reverse strand, counting down.
AAGGGAAGCGAATTCTCAGGCTCTTCTCAGAATTTGGGGGTACCGTGCTGGGCACAAAAACCCAGGAAGGGTGGAAGAGAAATTCTTTCTTTAAGAACCTTTTAAAAAGTTGGAACCTTCTTTAAATGAAAGATTCCTCGCAATCAAATTGAATTTTTCGCTAACAGAAAATTCGGTTGTGGATTTAAAGATAAATCTGTTTGATTAGGCGATTGGATGTGAAGGGTGAATTGTTTAAAAGAGTTCTTTATTTGTTGAGCAATTATTGAGATCTGTATGAGAGTCACAAGCCTACTTGCAATATTCTTGCTGAGCATGACAGTGCGGGTACAGCTGGTTGACAAAGTCTGCAAAGCAAATGTTTGAAAAGCTTGAGACCTTAGAACATTCTTCAGAATCGAATTGAAATTTTTTGCAGACAGAAAATTAGGTTAGGGATTTAAAGGATAATCCTGTCCGAGGAGGTGATGGGAAATGGATGGCGAAAAATAAAAAAGTTCTTAATGTGTTCAGCTATAATTTCTCACTTTTGTGTGCAAGTCACAAGATCACTCGCATTATTCCGGCTGAGCATGGCACAGTGTGTAGAGCTGGTTGACATAGTCTAAAAGCAAACGTTTAGGTTTAGGAATGCAATGGCTAGTCATTTTGCTTTTGAAATTTTTTTGTGGCAGAGCTCGGCAAACAGTGCTATCCATGCCCTTCCCTTGTATAAGATCCTGGACTATGCATCCACGGTTGGTAAATGGGTCTCCAAAAGGCATGTCTCCCCACTAGAACAATATTGAGAATATGGCAAGAACTAGCCTTTACAGAATAAACCATTATTATCATGGTACGCATGCTTTAATATCCTGATCATAGTGTTGTGTTGATATAGTGTGATTGATATTAAGTAGATCATGATGGTTGTGCTCATAACTTTAAATTTTTTTTAAAGGAGCCGCCATTGATTGGTCCATCAGCAATTTTATCAGAATATTGGGCATGCCCCCCAGAGAAGCAGCTCTTTGAATCCTGAGTTGCAAAATGAAAACAAGTGTGCTCTCCGAGATAACACCTTTTCAGTTTATATCCATGGGAATTGAACTTTGGGCATACCATAGGGGATAAAACCCAGGTGCTATTTGGAACATCCTGGGGAACGCATTTGGGAGCAGTTTGGGAACTCGATGTGAAAACATTGAGAACTGGGGAACCTTTTGGGGACATGATAGGACCAAAAAGAAAAAACACTGCACCATTCAGGAGTGCGTGCTAATTTTATTTTTTGTTTCTCTTTCTTATTCAATTTCTGCCCCTGTCATTAGTGGAGGCCAAAAGTGGTGACCAACAGTTTTGGAAACCAAAAATACAAGCAACCAATGGATAGGCTGAACCATGCACTCATAGTGACTTGATTTTTTTGTCCTTAAGTTTTGGGTGGAGAGGGTGGGAGGAGCATTTTTTTCATTTTTCCTTCATTCCTAACATGTTCCTTCAAGTTCTCAATGGGTCACCATGAAGTGCCCAATGGGTTCCTAATGTGTTCCCCAAGGGTGTTCCCAATAGCAGCTTGCTTTAATTCTATATGTTTCGCCCAAAGTCCTCCCCTTCTCAGCTATATAGGTGCACCAAAGGGTACTCCGTCTTTCTATAGAATCTTCTATTTTGGGGGAGCCTCTGTAGTTTCAACCTGCCAATCAAAATAACTCATTGCAACCAAAAAAAAAAAAGTTGGACTTGTGAGGCACCCCCAACTAATTAATATCAATCACACTACCTATCCAAGTCACTTAGTGAAGAGTGAAGTAATGGGCAAAGTCCATTACTTTGCATACGATTGTTTGGTTTTAGGTGACAAAGTAAACTGTCAAAGGCTACCATGTGCATTAAGGGGATTTTTTATTTCTTCTTTTTCACCACCCAAACTTTAGAAGGGCATATTTTTCTCATTTTTCACCCATTTCGAATTATTTAAAGGGTTGTGGGTGGATCTTCAATCGCTTTAGACTTTATCTTTAGACCCCAGAAGTAAATGGGGTGGACTAAGTGAAACGGAGTTGATTGATACACTAAGTGTTTAATCATCAACTTGTTTGCCTATATTAGTCTATAAGTAAAAATGACTTAATACATCTCCACCACACAACATGAAAGACTTCTTATACTAAAATTTGGACAAACTATATAATATCAGCATAACATTTGCCATGTAGTAGATATCACAAGGATGGTGTGACCAAAAACATTTTCAAAGCGAAAGTGAATTCATTGATGTGGATTGATTGATGATTACGATTGGCCTAGTTGGAGAGATTTAAATAGTCTCTCAAATTTTATTGTGGACTTTTCAATGGTTCAGGAAGGGTGAAATTAAACTAATTTAATGTAAAAGATCATTTAATGCTACACATTGAAAATGTTTTTAAACAAATAAATGTTTAAATTTATTATTATATATATTTGGGTTGTAGTGCATGCAAATTGGTTCAAATGCATTTATGTATGTGTTGTGTTGTTGTTAAATTGAGCATGAACAAAATTGTTGCAAGTGGTGGCCCTGTTCATGGTGGATTGTCTCCCTTTCAAAGGTGGTTCACCTCAGAAACCTTAAACCTTGGACTATTCACCGGTTTCTTATATAATAATACAAGGCAAGGCAATTGATGCTGTCATGTCCACCATTTTTACAACATCCCTTGGACTCCAAGTCGTTTTGTGCAAAAAGTTTCCACAATCATGTGTAAACTTCAATTTAGTCCATCTCTTTTGTTATGGAGAAATGGGCAAAAGCCACAACTAATTTGAAGCAAAGACTACATACCCATACCCATGTTTTAATATTTTAAAAAAACAAGTGGAAAGTGGAGAATGCATTCAATTGTCCCATTCCAAAATCTTTTGCCAATGACAATAAAGAAATTTTTTGAGGGTTTGCATGAATAGATGACAATACTTATAGTGCATACTGAAATATGAATCCAAATCACAATAAGCCAATGATTTAAAAAATTTAAACTTTTCCAATTTTGTGATGTTGTTCAATGGGCCATCATCCATAAATACATTTACCCAAACGTGGCAATATTAAAAAAATTTAAAATAGAAAAAAATGATCACCCTTTCATAATATTGTAAGCAATTTTCACGAAATTTCAAATAAATTTTAATTTTTGGGGAATTTTTATAAAAAATTTCATTTGTGACAAAATATTCCTATTCCAATTTTGTTTTACAAATTGGAAAAAAATCATCAAAAAATAAAATTGTTGCAATAGGCATGTTGATTTTAAACTTTTGGCCCCATGTGACCAAAGGAATAGATTTAAAATGATTAATTAACATATCAATACACATACCATGAATATATCATCCACCTTATCATCAAAACCTAAATAAAAGTTAAATGCATGCAAAACCAAAACCACACTTGACACAATAAGTTTGGAAAGATCAAATTTAAGGGAAGAATTAATATTTGAGCATAGAAACTTCATTTGAAATTGTGAAATATTATTGATATTTGCAATACCAAAAGAGATTGGTACATAACCAATTTTGAGCTGATTCGGTTCCTAATTTTCCCTTTTCGAATTTTACCAATATAATCTCATTTTACAATAACTTGATCAAACTCATGCCAATCCAAAGCCAAAGTATATTTTAAAGATCATGTAATTACTATTCATCTCAAGGTTCACATGTGGGATTAACCCCAACTATAATTAAAATTGGAAAGTATGATCCCACACAATAATGTTAACAATATGAATGTAACAAATTGATAACAAGTGGTTGATTATTAAGAATAAAGTAACTAGTAAAACTTATCAGGTTAATATGACATAGTGGTTGAACCAATGATTTTTTGGGTAGTGCACTTTTGCTATTTTGCAAGTTTGTCCTTGAGAAAAAATTCGGAAGACTATGGTTTTTCAATGAAATCTCACCACTAATCTGAAATATAAAAATTGAAAAAAAATAAATTGGGTTGAATAGAATTGCCACAAAGCATGGCCAATGTTCAATCTTGAAGTGCTAGTTTGAATTCATCTTTGTTGACAAATAATGATTTCATCCATTATTTGTGGTTAGATATTTGTGCATAATCACTTGTTTGTGTAAATAAAATGTGTTCATGCTACTAATTCTAAACATCCATGTCCAACATTACTTTAAACTACAATATGCCAAATTATAGTTTGAAAATATTTCATCCATTTAGATTATATAAGGTCAAAGAATGGACACCTTTGGTCTTCAAGGAAAAAGAATTTTTTTGATGGAAATATATCCCTCAATAACACATTTTTCTCTCAAATGTAGGTTTCAAAATTGTCAGCAAATTAATCGGAAAGAATGATGGCACAAAGGACCAAAAATTGTACACATATTAATAGAATTATTCCCAAAGTACCCAAAACTAGGGATGAATGTCCAAAGTACCCAAAACTGGGGATGAATGTCCAAAGTCAATATGAAAACAGTAAATACGAAAAAAGGGGATCAAACTAGTTTTCTCACCTTAATTGGTCTTTATAAGAGTTTCATCCCTAGTTTTGGATTTTGACTTACCTCCACCTTCACTGGTTCATATTCATCATTATATCAAACCTTGAAAATAAGATCTTGCAAATCTTCTTAGCTAATACCCATTTTCACAAGATGGGACCCAATTCCCTTTAGTTAATAGCTAGACACAAATTGGGGATGAAACATGGATTAGAAGGTCAAACTAGGGCCCAAAGACATGGTGACCTTAAGTTGGCAGCAGTCTTGACTTCAGTAATACCTTTACCATTCCTTCATCTTCTTATTTAATATTTATTTGCTTTTCGTTTTCCAGTAGGTCAATAACAATAAAAATTTCCTAAAATTTTGGCACTTTCAAAGATTTGTCCATATAGACCAGGAATAAATGAAATAACCATGTATAATAAACAATAATAGAATTTTTAGAACTTCTAGCACTTCAGACAATAAATTTAGAAAAAAATTATTTTTATTGATTATGTTTGGTAATAAAAGTAATAATAATTTATGCTTTAAAATTACATTAAATAATGAAGCTATTGTGCCGGACAATTTTAGTCAAAGTTTATGGCATGCACTTATTTGTTAGAATTTTCATCAAATCCAAAAATTAATGAATTTGTGCCCAATCAACATAGGTACTACAAGATATATTTAACCACTTTCCCTTGTGCATCTATGTGGATATGAAAGATAAAACGCAAATAAATCTTTAATAGTTTAAGCCCTAAATCAAAAGAAAGAAGATTTTTCTTAATTTGGAACCTTGAGCAAGGACATTACTCATTTAAATTAAACAAACCACCCCACTTTTTGACCTTGTAAACATTGGAATGAAGTTTTTGTCAAGAATGATTTGTCATTTGATTTCAGCACAATGTTATTTGATTGAGGTTGACACACTCTTATCATATCTTCAATATGTTATTATGTATTTACAATGGTATAAGTTTTGTCTAATGATTGTATTTTGTTTTCAAATGATTTCATATAGACACCACACACACCAAACAACCTACATGGAAACATGAACATATGAGTTTATCCTCTAAAGTTTTATGCAATAGGTACTTGGAAGGAGGAAATATAGGAGGAAAATGGTCCAAACTCATACCAATCACTCATCATAATCAAGCCATTGGATGCTAGATTGTTTTGGAAAAATCAACCCAAAATTAAAATAAAAAAGAGAAATCAAGGAGAGATGATTAAAAGCAATTGACACATATATTCTCCCATAATTGACAAATAGCTCCTAGGGGACTCATTTCATTATCCTTGCTCTTTGCAAGACACAAGAATTATATCATCTTGCATACATTCAAATCTATTACCAATATTTTGCATCACCACAAAAATCTGTAAGAAAATTTTGGTCTCACAACAATCTACATTGGTGAAAAGCTTTCCAAAAATGCAAAGCACTTGAAGAAATTGCCTAGTTCATTTTTAGTAATCATCTTATTTTCATGAATATTTCTCTTAGAAAAAACAAGCATCAAGTTTCACCTATTCCTTAAGGGTGGGAGGGAAATTATTCCTACATATAGGTGTAAGATCCTTCCCATTCTTAAGGAGTAGGTGTAAAACATCCCCATTCTATCTTTAAGTTCATGATGGCATTTGTTTCATGCTTTACAATAGGTAAAGTCCACAAGGTGGGGGACATTCCCAAAATGAATGGCAAATGAATGGACAAACTAATTGGCTATCATTTCGTTTTAGGCCATTTTTTTGGGAATGCCCCCAACCCTAGGGCTTCACCATACAATGAATTTACCCATTCAACTTCAATAAAAAAACTTTGATCTGAAACCCACAATCCTATAATATCATGCCAAATTAAAATTACACCAAATATTCAACATTTATATGTGTACATGCAACCCAAAAAAAAAAAACTATCCCATTGAATGGCATGCACACATTTTCTGTTGATTTCAATGCAAAATGGGTTTGGTAGAAAGAAAAACTAGAGCATTAAACACTAGAGAACTTTGCAACATGAGAAAGAAGCCAAAGCCATGACGAATTAGGACTACATGAGGTTTTAACATATTTGTTGTGAAAATGTGCATTAGGAAATGGAGTTTGAAAAAAATGAGTTGGAGAAAAATTGTTGGTATTTAAACTAAGAATTGTTACAATTCAATTGCATCAATAACAACTAAGATCCAAGTTTGAAAAAAAAGCCACAAATCGAAATTGTAATGTGTACTTTTAGAAAAAGCAAGCAAATGCCAAAAAATGAAAGAAAGAATAGCCATGGCTTTTCTTTTTCTTTTTGTGGTTTTTCAAAGTTCCATATGACGGAAATAATGAATTTATCAGAGTCGAAAGTCTAAGCTAACTTGTAATGTTTTTTGTGGAGTTTTTTTTGTAATGATTATGGAAATTATACGCATGTCTACATAATACTTGTGCTAATCTTGAGCCACATTATTAGGCGTAGATTCATGACTTGTAGGTTTTGCAGTTGAAGTTATATTGATCAATCATAACATTTTGTTCTGCCCATTCCATTGCTTCATCCTCCTCTTGATTTGATTGATAATCATCATCTTACTTTTGTCTAATTTAATTCATTATTATATATAAATTACTAGGCCTTGTTCTTTCATCCACTGCTTTAAGGTCTAGTGTGGCCAAATCCCTATACTTTTGAACCCTAAGATGATATTTTTTTCTTGAGAATGCTTGGTTTAGTGTTTTGTCCACCCATCTTGCCAAAACTATCTTGTCTACTTTTATGTAATTCCTATTGATCATTGGGGTAAATGCAAGGTAAAGGTTCTTTTTATGTGTCACAAGCTTGATTTCTACAAATATTTTGTGTATAAATGTTTATGGTGAATGATTTAATTTTAAATACATTAAATGATGACTTGTTCTAAATTAATAACTTGATTATGAAGAGATTTGCATAATTATTTTTTGAACATATTGCATTCTTTATAAATGGTGGACTTAAAAATAAATGAAATTGGACTAGTAAGTTGACTTGATTGTGAAAAAAATTCAAGAATACATATTGAATTCCACTCCAAATTGTTTATTGTCACTAAACAAGGGTTGAAGAATGAAATAATGAAGATAATTGTGAAATCTTATTTTGTGAAACCTTAACCAAACGGTGGTTATGAACTTTTGAAAGGTTAAAATTGGAGATTGTTCTCAAAAGTTGTTTCGAAATGGATTTTTTTTTTGTTTCCAAAAAAATTTGTGCTCCATGGGTACATGGTTGGAACACTTAATGGGGCTTTTATTCTTATGGACTTTATGGGTTTTTCTTTTAGGATTTTCAAACTGATTTCACCATACCAACTAGCAACAATACTTTTCAACATGGGTTTTGACCTAGTTTGAAAAGGTTTCATAAATGATCAACACTAAAATAATCAAACATTACACTAATGAATACCTTATCCATATGGATTATTTATAAATGATTGTTTGTGATTTTTGTAAAAGTTGTAGTACCAAAAATGAGCCATTAGATTGTGCAATTACCCATTATTTTGTTTTCTTTCGTTCTAAGAGGAGTCTTGAAAGGTTTATAACAAGTTACATCCAAAGGTTGTAATGCATGGGATGTATGTGAAAATAATGTAACCTAATCTAGCTCGAATGTTTGTGCTTGGTCAATTGCCTCAAAGGTGATATGGGATCCATGGTCATCAAAGATGAGCAAATGCTTATTTGTGAAAATGATACCACCTAGTTTTGACCTTTTGAAGAAAAAGAAGAATTATTTGAAAAGAAATGCATTCATCCATGCTTATCATTGCATAGCCATATAGGTCTTTCCTTTGCAAAATTGAATGTAGTCATTTCGTATCCTCTTTCTTTTGGGAAATGTAAACCCTTGGCAATGTTGTCCTAGTTGCATTAACAACACAATTAATAGTCAACCATTCCTTGGATTCAGGAATGGTGTTATACACTTGTTGAGAACCTCGTCTTACTAAAAGCCTAACTTCTGCTTATTGTCCTACTTGGATGCTTGTTCCATTAAAGTTCCAAATATGACATATATGATCTAGAACATAGTTGTGCTTATTTACATGACTAGTCGGTTTTGGTAAAAACCTGGCATCATTTGACTATCAATGCTTGAGCTCTATTAATATCCAAGCCCTTTAGTTTAACAAATGAGCTCCCCAATGCATCACATTTTTTTGGTTAATCATTATTGAATGAATATGATATTTAACAGTGTGTAAAGTCCTTATAGATTCAATGTTTCATCTTGAAAAGTAATAATTTTTTTAAAGTAATCATCAAAATTAAAATTTCACATTTTTAAATTTTATTATACTTTAAGTTATAACATTTTTTCATACATCATGCAAGTTATAACCCATTTATATGTGGTAAAGGAATTTTGAAACTTTGAAATTCTAAAACAATTTTGAAGTGTTCTTTGACTTTTTAAAGTTTTAGAATTGCACATTTTAAAAATTATGAATGATTTTTGAGTGTGGTTCATATGATCTTATCATCTACATATTTTTCAATGAAAATTCTTTGATTATATGAGTCATTTTGATAGTCCTTTACAAAATTGACTCCATTTGATGTAGTAAGTGTACATTTTAAAACGTTTAAAATGAAAACCAAAACTTAAATTTAGATCAAATGAATTTTTACTTTAAATCACTAGAAGAAATACATGTATTTTCAACTAATCTTTGCAACTAAATTTTAGGTGCAAGAAACATTTTGCAACTAAATTTAAGTTGCAAGAGACATTTTGCAACTAAAATCCATTTAGTCGCCTAAGATAGGTCGCATGTGATAAATTAATCACATATGACAAAAGGTATTGTATGAAAAAAAAAGTCAATAAATACATTTCATCCTTTGACTCTATTATATAAATATTGTCACATGTGATTAAGATGCAATTATTTTGGTAACAATTAATGGCAAATGATGTGTTGCCACGTGTCTTAAAAATTTAATTATTTAAAGTATAATTATTATTATTTTGAAATAATCTAAGACTTTCAATTCAAATATTTGGATGATTTTATATTATGACACGTGGCACAATGTAACTATGCCATGTGTCATGGAAAAAATAAAATAAAACATTGGGTTGGTAGGTACTTAGGTAGTGAATTAAATAGGTGCCTATAAACCTAGATTACATCGCAACCTACCTACTTAAGTAAGAAACTAAGTAGGTAGGTTATACCTTCCTAGGTTAAACATCTACTCATATAGGTAGGTACTTAAGTAGGTAGGTAGGTAGGTTAAATTAGGTAGATAAGTACGTTTGGAAGGTAAGTACTTTATAAATGTGCATAATTTGTTTTTTTATTTTGGGTTGAGCCTGTTGATTAACTCATCCCATGTCCATAAATTTCTTAATGTGAAATTGGGTGACCACATCCCCTTGTTTATATAGTTTTCAAAATATAAATGAAGAACAAATAATATGGCATAAGTTTTGAACTTGAAACTTCCTCACAAACTAAGTTGTAATTCCAAAACTTTTTCATGCCTTACTTTTTTAGTTTTTAGATTTTTAAACAATTCAAATATTAGATAATTAGATAATCAATTAATTAATAATGATTAAATTTACATATATTTAGATTATAAATTACACACTACAAATATTCAATATTCATTATCAAATAACCAATAGCTTTCTAATATTTAACAAACTAGCTATCTAGTTACTCACAAGTTATTAATACATACCTCATAAATAATTAAATAAATAAAATATTTAAAAATATTTTATTAATTTTTAGAATGTGAAAAAATTACATGTAATATAATCAATGTAAAATTAATTTAATGATTATAATTTAAAAATTAATTATTTTAAATATTTATGTTAAAATTATAAGTAACGAATTAGCAATTGCTATTAAAAAGTATATTCTTACACGAAGTTTTTTTAAAAAAGTTTACAATTAATTAGATTACTTATTGTATAATTTCATTTCTTGTTGTAAAATTTATTTATAGGTAAAATTAATTTTTTTCTTTTGGTAATTATTAACTATAAATACAATATTTGCTAAACATAACATTAATTTTCATATTTATTGTAAAATTACTATAAAATATTTATCATACATGATTAATCACAGAAGTTTTAATGATAAATATTATTATATAATAATTTGTGAAATTGAAATGAGTAAAATAATTATTTTAACTACACTATAATTTTTCCAAGCTTTTAATTCAGTTTTGAAGTTCTAAATTATAAAGTGTGAATAATTATGCACATATTAATCAATTTTTATTTGAAGTAATTCCAATGATTTTAAAGTAATGTCACATTAATTACATTAATTGATTTATTCTAATACAAAATATAAAATATAAAATATATAAATCCATGTTATAACAATAAATTTTTAGTGTAATTTAGATTTTAATAAACATAATCATTTATAATTATTTATAAAAGTGATTTATTATAGATAACACTAGTAGAAAAAACCTTTAAAATTCAATCAGTAATTTTTTGAATTAAAATATAATTTTAAGATTCCAAAATAGTAATTTAGAATTCAAATATCAATTTTTAGATCAAATACATTTTTTGAAGTTAAATAAAAATTTAAGAAGTGAAATATCAATTTTCAGATTCAAATAATAATATTCAAAATTACAATGTCCATTTTAAGACGCAAGTAATAATTTTCTGAATTGAAATATTAATTTCAAAAATCCAAAATAATAATTGGATTTCAAATTTCAACTTTGAGGTCATATAATTTCTTAAAATTTAAATTTAAAACTTTAGAATTCAAATATCAAATTTCAAGTTGAAATAAAAATATTTAAAATAAAAATTTCGATTTTTAGATTCAATAAATTTTTTGAATTGAAATACTATTTTTAGATTTGAAAATAATTTAGAATTCAAATATCAATTTTTAGATCAAATAAGTTTTTTGAATTTAAATTAAAAATTTGAAAAATTAAAATGTCAATTTTCAAATTCAAATAACAATATTCAAGATTGAAATGTCCATTTTTAGACTTAATTATTAATTTTCAGACTAAAAACATTAATTTTGAGAATCCAAAATAATAATTTGGCACTGAAATTTTAGGTTAAAATCAAATGATTATTTAAATTTTTAATGCGAAATTTTTAGAGTTGATTTTTTTTTTTCATGTTCATATAAAAATACTCAAAATTAAAATGTTCTGTTTTATAATCAATTAATAACTTTCTGAATTGAAATATTAATTTAGAATTCAAATATCAAGTTTTAGAGAAAATAAACATTTTTTGAATTTAAACTAAAATATCTTATTGAAATAATGTTTTAAACGATTGAAATAACAATTTCTAGATTTGAATTAAAAAATTCAAAGTTCAAATATTAAGTTTGAGAATCATTATATGAACAATATACATATGTATGCATATTATATATGTATATAATTTTAGTAAATTCATTAAAATACACCCCTATGTCGTTGTAAGATAGCTTTAGGATGGAACTAATTTGATGAAAATTGTAACTAATGGGACATATCAACCTCTTGATGAATGAAAATAAATAAAAAATCGATCCAACCACTAGAATGAAATTTCTAATAGTTACATCATAGTTGGGAGGATGACTAAAATAGTTGAAATTTACTCTTATAGTTACAAATATTCTCAAATTTAGTCGTAAACAATTTGTAGTCACATGTAGTTGTACATGGAGTAGTTACATTTTGGCTAATTTCTACTAGTGAATTCCTTGACATTCATATGAGAAAAAAATGACTAACTTCTCATGATTAAATGGTAATAAAAAATAAATGCTTGACTTTAACTAATTATGTCTAACATTTTATGCCCTTTTTGATTCCTAATTATGTGTTTTGACCCATTTGCACATAGGCCCACTATTGCACGAGATGAATGCTCACTAACAGGCTTGTGTTTGGTGATGGGCCTTTCCACCATACCATTATAGCATGTTTAAAGAGATGTGGAAACTAACAACAATTTAAATAGGAAATGTTTCATAAAGTTCCCCAAAAGAAAACAAAATTGAACATTTCCCAATAATACAATTGGTGAACATTCTTTAAAATGTGAGGATCAAATCAAAACTACTTAAGTTACACATGATTCACATATTCTCTTTCTTTCTCTCTCTCAAAAGGCAACAAGCTCAAAAATTGAGATTTTATGTAGACCTACGCAAACCCATCCATGGGTCTGCTAGTATTTCATGGTTTGCTCTCAACTAAAGTGAAAGAAGGTGTGATGAGAAAGTCAAAATAGTAATAGATGATGACCCATCTATGATATTTTTATGGCCAATATCATGCAAAAGGTTATTTCAAGATATTGGCAAAAAAAGCACGAATAAGGAAAATCATAGAGAACATGATTTAAATGACCCAAATTTCTACAACATAAGTAAAAACAAGTGTTGTAAAATTTTTAGGGTTTAGGATGAACCTTTAGTTTCAGTTCCAAAAAAATTTATGAGGTTAATTTCCGTTCTGGTTTGGTTTTTTTAATATAAAATTGGGAATTGGTTTTAGAGCCAATTTTTCAATGTAAGGAAAATTTTGATTTTGATTTTCTTAAAATTTGAAAATCAAGCCAGATCTTATTTCCAAGGTAGGTTAGGGTGGGTTTCAAATAAACTCCTAATTAGGTGTCATGACATCAAACATCCTCAAAAAAATACAAAAAGAAATTTATGTATAATTTTTAAAAATTGCTAGAGAGCTTCAACAAGGTCAATAAGCACAATTAATCCAGTTTGAAAATCTAAAATTATATTAATAATTTCTAATGGACAAGTACCAATTTTTTAATGTCAACTAGTTTCATGTTTTCATGTGTCATACATTTGTGTGCCAACTTTGAAATGTACATCTTGCCAATCTTGAATTTAACTTTCAAAATCCCAGAATAACCCTCAAGCCTACCCTCCAAATAATCTCTTGATCATAAACCCTGAAATGCACCCCCTTTTGCCTCAAAACAACCCTCCAATATATCCTTCAAATCACCCCTTCAAAAACCCCCAATTGCACCCCTTATTTGTTTTGGCCTGAAAACAATCCCAAAATCTCCCCCAATTCAAACCTCATTGTTCTTTCTCAAACATTCTCCAATTCATACCCAAAACCACCTTATTTGTGCCCTCCAACCTCCCACTCCAAAACCCCAAAAATTTGACCCAATTTTTGCCCCAACTTTCTTAAATTCAAGAGACCAAGAAAGCTCCAACGCAAAATGGCATACCAAGGAAAAACCAATTTTTTTTGAAATCTAACAAATTTTTAGATTATATCACATGTAATTCCTAAGGTTTGGGCCATAAAGTGACAACCTTGTTCTGGACATCATTTCAAAAACCTGTGACAAGTAAAAACGACAAATTGATTACATGAAATTTGACAAACACAACAATCAAACTTGAACAAAGAAAATACTTGAAAAATGCAAGAAAAGAAAAGAAAAAAAAAGAACTCACCTAAACCCTATTATTACTTTCGTTCAACTTCATTAGCCCAAGTGATGCAATTACATCCTCATTTTTGTCCATTAGTGTTTTTCTCATGTCCATGAATTTATCCAAGGTTAAAAACCCACCAACATGAATATCATTGGGCCAATTCTTGTATATGTTTATAAGCATTTAAAGATTGTCCATGCCCAATTAAAAGCAATGTAACTTTGTGCAAATATCTAAGATATTGAAAAAGAATGTCACCTCCACAAAGTTAAATCTTAAACCTTAAAAGAAAAATTCAACAACAAACAACTTATCAAAACAAACAATGATGACAAATTGGGACTAGGAAAAACCAAAAAACAAGCAATGAATATAAGCGTCGAAGAACTAGGATCATGAGGAACAAATAAAAAGGCAACAATGATAGGAACCAAAAATCACAACCAAAAGATCAACGACTAGGCCATCATAACCAACATGAGTAGAAAAGAAAATGATGATGATGCAAATAAAAAGAAAAAAAATGAGAAAAAAGATAATAGATATTTACTCGTGAAAAAGATGTACACCAATGTCAAAAATGAAGCTCACCAAAATGATCCACAACTAAGAATGCCATGCAAAAAATCCAATGCATATTTATTCGTTTGTTTGTTTTTTAAATGAAAATAAGAGGGCAATGCCCACCATAAACAAGAATGCGGAGGAAAAAAAAAAAAGATAAAAAGAGTGAAGATAACCTAAACCATTGAACCAAACCCCAAACAAAAAAATAGAACCAGAACGAGATTTTTAAATGAACCAATCTGGTTTTGGTTCTTACACTATGTAGGAAGTACACGTACAATCGACTCCATTTTTTGAACACTTAGAACATGACGTTAATTTTCAACCCTATTTTTGAAACCTAACCTAACCTTGATTCCAATTTCCACCCAATTCCACAATTAAAACCTATTTCCAATTATGTTCAAGGTACTCAAAATGGGAATTGCCCCGAAGCAAATGACTATAAACAAGAGGGCAATGCCCACCATAAACAAGAATGCAGAGGAAAGAAAAGATAAGATAAAAAGGGCACTCTCACAACATTGATAAAACTACTATTGGGCAGCTATCAAAATACTTCAAATACCCTTTGAACAATACCGTGACTGAAAACATGATGGTGAGGACTAGCTCAAGGAAAATAAAATAAAATTCTGAGAGTTCAACGCTGCTGCTGTGTGGTGGTGGTCATGATGCTCCATATTGCCAAAGCAAAGTGGAAGCAGGAATGTTGAACTGGTACATACCTTTGATCTCCTCCTTTCTGACTGGAACCCAAAAATTTTAAAAAAAGAGGACGTTTTTTTTTGCATCATTTCTGTTTCAAGCAAACATGAGATGATTTCAGTTTGATTATGAATTCCACCATCAGGAATTCTTCTCTGTTTGATTGACCTAATTTTGTCAGCCAGAGGATTGAGTGCACAGCAGTCATGTATCAGTGGATTGCTCATGAACGTGGCATGGTTTCACATGGGCATTGTGGGTTTCATTGCATGGATTGCTCATGAAGTTTTCTGGCATCATGGATGGGTTGGGTGCAGCATTCTGCTTCTTCTTCAGGTATCACGAGATCTCATGATAGCAAAGAAATGGGGGAATGTGGAAGAAGCAGCCTGCACCTTCCGAAATCTGCAACATGCGTTGCAGATGATATGTCTGTGGCCTGTGACATTGCAAGGCGGTTTGAGCAGCTTGAGACTCAGGTGGGATCATGATTTCTGCCTTGCAGTACCCACCAGCAGCAATTGCTCCTCATGAAGTCTTGCATCAATTTCTGAATGCCTGGAGAGTAGTTCTGATTATTCTGGAAAGTAGGAGTCCTCTTGAGTCTTACCCTTTTGTTTTGATCTTTTGACAGTGGCTGAGTTTTCAGCAGAAGTCTGCAAAATGGGAAGCAGACAAAGATACTTTATGCAAGGGGAATGCATGCAGCTTGCCAAACTGTCGGTTGCCAGCAGACCAGCCATCACCAGCATCATCATACTCCAATCCCTTGTTTACAAACCATACAATGTCATTTAGATCTCCAGGAATTGGTGAAGGGATGGCATCTGCTTCTAGCAGAACAGGCAGTCCACATACAACATGTTCTCCCTTACAGTCAAAGACAGAAAACCCTCCTTTCTCAACAATTCAGTGCACAACAACAACAACACTGCTATCCTCAACCCGACACAATGCCAATTCAAGCATAAAAGATGACAACTTGTCATCATCAACCCAAGTCCCTCCAATTGCTGCTGCTCACCCTTCTTCCAATTCATCAACACCCCTGCTTCTATCTCCTACTCCTGGAGCTGCTGTCAACACCTCCAAGTGCAGGCATTTATCTCATCCCTGTGATGATGATCTTCTTCTTCCCTTGGATTACACAAAGGCCACAATCCCAACCTTCTACAACAAAAAGCCTCCTTTAATAAGCCCTGCACCCACCACAGCTAATTTGAAAGGCGCCCTCGGATGTCAGCCTCAAGTCAGCTGTGTGTCATTCTCCAGATTGTCTTTACAATCAGGAACCCATGAGTCAAAAACAAACTCACTGGTTAGCAATCTGAATTACCATTTGCAAGAGAGTTGTGACCCATCACACCTCTTGTTAGAAGCAACAGAGGTCAAGGTTCCTCTGAAAAAGTCTGGCAACAGTAACAACCATGATGAAGAGATTATTGAGAGCTCACCTAGTGCAGCTGCTTCTTCTACATCAAACAATGCATTCTCAGTTCCCTTAACCCATAAATTAGGCAAACATTGTCCTCCTAAATTGCAAACAGCAGCACCTGTGCTCAATTGCTTGGGTCAAGCAGAGAGGGTAGTTTGGGATCAAATCTATCCCTGCATTTCAAGGTCTCCCCCTCCTTTTACACCTAGAACATTGACAGCTGATGCTGAGCTGCAGCTAGATCCATCATCCTATGGAGGAGTTTCCTTGAGGTATCTTTCTTTCCTGGTCCACCACTACCTCTCTCTCTCTCTCTCTCTCTCTCTCTCTCTCTCTCTCTCATCTGTGGAAATTCCATGTGATGTATGCGTCCTGCAGCAGGCTTAAAACAGGCAGAATGGGTTTCAACAGTCATCCAATGGCTTTCATAACTGGACAGTAGCTTAACCCATTGTCAGTCTGCAGGAATGTATCATGGGGAGATCTTGCAGACACAGGGGCTTCATTGAGTGGAGTAACTAACCACATGAGAATACATACAGCTGAGGTCAGTTTCTGCTTTACTGAACTTCATTTTGTTCATCATAATGACAAACAATAGGATGTGAATTGTAC
The DNA here is from genome assembly GCA_963921925.1 of Sphagnum tenellum. Lineage (NCBI taxonomy): Eukaryota > Viridiplantae > Streptophyta > Sphagnopsida > Sphagnales > Sphagnaceae > Sphagnum > Sphagnum tenellum. Next base: position 22,249,550 of record OY998142.1, on the reverse strand, counting down.
ATGCATCTGTATAACACAAAAAAATGTATAGTAATGTATAGACAACATTGGCATACAGAATGATGCAGAGGAGGGCAGAGTTTCATCACCTCAAATGCCAGGCTGCACTCCAGAAACAATGCCATCAAAAAATGGCAACGGATTGAAGCTGGAAGTCCAGATTGCCGAGGGAAATAAAACTGAATCACAGAATCCAAAGCTGGGTGACAGGCTTGTTCGGGTTTGTACTATGTGCTTTTACACAAGACTTGCATGCAGCCTTGTACGCATTATGGAATTTTTTTGTGAATGCTTCAAGTAGATTCAGATGCTGTGACTTCAATTCCTGCACATGGTTGGAGTAAACAGTTGCTGTTTGCAGGGTGATCAGTAAAACAGACATTTGAAATAGACATCAGTGAATCTAAAATACTCATGTGTTTGTTCCAGTGGCAAGCCTGATGTCTCAAATCACCCTCCTTCTGACAAACACTGCCTGCAGGTCAATTGGGAGTTACGGCTCTCCAAGCGAGAGGCAGCACTCAGAATTGCAGAAGAGAGACTAATAGAGGAGCAACAAAAGCTTAGTGAGAGACAACTTTCACTTGCAAGATCCGAAGACACTTTCTCTCAGCGGGAAGAGGCTGCGAAGAATGAAAAAAAGGTAAAACCCATCAGGAATTGTTGATTTGTTTCAGGTGTTCCAGCAGAATGGCTGCTTCAATTGGATATCAAAACCATGTTATTCCAAGTCTAGCAAAATCCTAGCAAGCATATCCTAGATCTGGGTGCCCATAATTCTCTCTCTCTCTCTTGTTATCTGAAAAGTCTATTACATGTGAAGATTTATCAGACATCACATCAGATTCAAAACTATGATCTTGCTCATGTCTTACCTGGTCATTCTTCTTGGTGGGGTTTATATGTCATTGTTGCAGCACCAAAGTAGCGAAATTACAGAGTCACTGAAGCTGATGGACACAGGAAAAGCAGTTATGAAGAAGCTCTGTGCAGCCTTGTATGAGGTGTTACTGCAAATGGAACAGAAGGAGAAGGTGCTACAAAATGCATGGGGAGAGATTAGAGACTCAGCTGAAACAAAGCCAGGTTCAATCAGGAACAGTTCATATGGCTTCGAGCCAGAGCTCTCAGGGAAGAACAATGTGATAGCTGGCACCATGTTTGACGGGCTCTCAACACTGGATGCTGAAGGAAAGTGTGAAGAATGGTGCTCAACAGTTATTGGAATCTGTGAGCGCCTGGTTTCTTTCATGAGCCGAGAGACCCATCTCCAACAATGGGCTACAGTGTTGGAGAGAGAAGGCACACGGTTGGCTATGATGGAAGAGGAGATGGAAAAGGCAAAAAAAGCTACCCTTGAGCAACAGGCAGCAGCTGAAGCTATGATGAAGTCAGCTGATGAGAAGAGCTCAAGCTTGGAAGAAGAACGGATCAAGATTGTCCAGGAGCGAGAGAACTTGGTACTTTGGGTTTCTCGTTTGCAGGAGCGCCGCAAGGTAAAAACTGCATTGATGACCCATCTGCAAGTTGAGTTAATGCAAGAAAAAACTGATTTTCCCTTACACCCATCTGCTGAAACTGATCATTTTCTTTGTATGAATTCAAAGGAGATAGGAACCTTGGATTGAGAGAGGAAATAGAAAGAGAAGAAATAACCAGTTTACAGCTCTGCTTGAAGAAAACTAGATCAATCTCCTCCAGAGTCCATAGTGCAGATGATGGATGGATGCAAAGCAAAGTGAAGTGGGCCTGTCTTCACTCTGATAGGAGACTTGAACGATCATCATCTAGACATTATCAGAGAAGTGAACACTTAGAAAATCTCAACAGGCTGTGACAGAATGCGAAAGAGAAGTGGCAGCATCACTGGCACATGTGCAGAAGAAGTCAGGTGAACTGTGTGAGCGAGAATCCTCAATTGATGGACGATCTCTTGAAATCTCTGCCCTGCAAGAAGAACTCCGGGCCACATCACAAAGTATATGTAAGGTTATGATCTTAGGATTAGATAGGATTTAAGGTTCCTAAGTTTTAGGGTGTTATCTATCAGTTCTAAGGTTCTCAGTAAACTTTAATATATAAGGGCATCACTGATTAATGGCAACATTAAAATGGCCTTTACACAAATATGTTGTGATGTTCCTTACGTTGTTCTTATTATTGCCCTTGAGAACATATTTGTGTATACTTTGGGAACACCAAAATTCAAAAAATTCAAAAACTCTTAGAAATTAACTGGAAAATTGTTCACAGGAATAAGACAGAACTGGCCTTGGCCTAAACTCAGAATTGTAAGTTCTTATAAAGGTTGTCCTCTTGTATCTAGAATCATGGATTCAGAAAATTTGACTCAACCCTAAAACTGGTGATGTTTTTGTCTTTGAGAATATTCTTCAAACGCAGAACTAAAAGGTCTTCCATTCTTTTGATAAAACTTTAAACTTGGACCCAACAATTCTTGTAAAAACCAAGAATGTACCAACACTGAAATTTACCAAATCTCCATTTAAGCTTGTTTGGATTCCATTTTGGATGGTCAATTGAGCTTCCTCACATTGCCAACTTCAATAATTTCATCCATTTCTAGGACTGAAAGATAGGAGAAATCTTGGGCTTTGTTCATTCAGGATGAACATGGTGTGTACATTGTAAGACAGAGCTGCAAGGACAGAAAATTTTGAAAATTTACTTTCCTCAAGTCCATGTTAATGTTCTAATTCTAGATTACGCACTATTTGTAGAGATATTGAATTTGAAAAGGGTGAAGTATGAGATCAAAGCACCAGAATTTGATTTGGAGGTGAAACCCAACATTGAATCTTTCCAATAGTCACACCGGGGGAAGAAGATTTAGCTCACATAACTTGTGACACACATTCATGTTAATAAGCCAGATATGATAAAGCAATGGTTCATAACACAAATGCGGCCTACAATTTAAGGTTTCATGTTTCGTCCATTTTAATATTAAGTAAAAGGGATGTTTACTTGAATTATGGTAAACATCCCTTTTACTTAATATTAAAATGGACGAAACATGAAACCTTAAATTATTCAAGTAAAAGGGATGTTTACTTCAACTTGACAATTTTACAACTATAGTATAACCATGTGCACTGTGCAGTGCTTCAAATGAGAAATCACTACTTTCATTGGCCCATCATAAAACAAATAATCAATTTTCCAAGATGTAGGTCCAACAAAGTTTTTGCAAGTGTACAACTCAAGGCAAATCACTTGGGATTAAGTGAGGAGCTATTGGGAACACATTGGGGAACACATTAAGAACTTGGGGAACATGTTGAGAACCTATTCAGAACTTGATGGGAACACATTGACAACAACGAAAACCCACACCCTCACTCTCCCCAAAAAATAACATTGGCCCCTTGAGTGCATGCTACTAGCTCACTTCATTGGCTGGAAGATTTTTTTTTGGCTAGTTGTGTTCTTTGTAACCTTTCGGCCTATGCTAATGGCAGGAGGATGAAGTACGGGTGTATGTTTGAAATCCTTGGCAAACATCAGGACAAGTCTGCTATCCTCACATAAATATTTGCCACAAATTTCTAGTTCCATTTGATGTACATACAACACCTGAAAAGCAATTTACAACAACCACTAAACAGGACTCATATATTAAATGCAACACCAAGCTCAATGCAGTTCCAAGATCGTGTTCAGCAAGAAAACGAATCATTTTTAATTATTGTGCCTGAACTATGATTAGTGCATTAAGTATTTTTCTTGCACAATTCTTTCAAGGGAAAAAAATGTGATGCAGTGCTTAAAAGTTCTGCCTTCACCTCAAAGGTCTAGGATAGAATTATTTTTTCAAAAACATTTAGTTTTATGGACAGACGAAATAGAGGATGTAATCTTTGAATAATTTCCTCAAGCTAGTTGTCAAAAGAAGAGAAAGGATTTGCAACTTCCCTGAGGAGGGAGGACTTGGAAGCCCCTTGACCAAGTTGTTCAATGAAAAATCTGTAAAAGTTCACAATACTTCATCCATTTGGTAATGTTTCATCTAAATTATGCAACATTTGACAATGAAAAATTGAAAAAAATTTGTTGCAAAATATGGATGAAAAGTTGATATAAAAACGTATGCATTGTATGGATGATAAGTTGCATATTGAATGAAAACTTGAAAAAAAAATTGCATCCTATGAATGAAAAATATCATTTCTCTCAAGGAACCATGCAAAATGTTGTTTCATGGCAAAACCTATATCTTTTTTTGGCTAAACCTCAACCTTTAAACAAAATATTTCTATTTGTTGGCTAAACTTTTACCTTCCAACAATCCTTTTATATCTTTTAGGCTAAACCTATGCCTTTCAACAAAACCTTTCTATATTTTGGGTACACCTCTTTATTTCATAGTTAAACCTATATTATTTTAGAGGGAAAAAATAATAATGGAATCCACAAGGTGTAAAATGAACTTCAATGTGTTTTTTGATAGAAATCAATCAAAGACATAAAAAAATAATGTTGATTTTAGTTAGAACAAATAATTAAATAAGTTAGAGAAATTTATATTTTTTCTGATTATTCAATTCAATCATTTAAATCATAAGAAAATAAATGTATGGTTTTTAAAATAGAGTTAAATTTCCATATAAAGGTTGAAGGTTTAGATTTTGGGCATTATAATATTTGTTTGTAATGGTTTGGAGTTTTCAAAACTAACACCTATTGTATGGGTAACATGCAGATATTGCCTATTATGGCAAAGACTACTAAAAGTTTAAGATTTAATAACAACATGTAATACCACCATATAAAAAGATTGCTATTTGTGATTGAAATGAAATAAATAAATAAAAATTTGCTTCTTTTAAATTATTTTTCTAGTTTCTTGTACTTTATTTCTTGTACTGAATTTTTTAACAAAAACTTTCTTGTTCTAAATTCTTTATTTTCTCTTTTTTCTTCATAATAAATTTTTAATTAATTAATATTTTAAAAAATTAAACAAATTCAAAACTATCTTTGCTATTTTTTTAATCATTAAATATGAAAATTTTATGCAAGGTTTAGGGTTTAAAGTTTATCGGTTTAGGGTTTTAAGGGTTTACCATTTGGGTATTATGTGAAACATAAAAAAATCTAGCCAACATTCTATGCCTCAAATGGGGGTATTACACAATTTTATTATTATTATTATTTTAAATATTTCTCATCACAACGTAAAAAACGAAAAATGAAGGTAGTACATATAATGGACCAATCACATTATGGTGGAGCTTGAATGAAAATGGACCTAGATTTTGCAATAACTTCATAATAAAATTGGTGTCCCATTGGAATTGAAATGCAAAAACACCAAGTCAAAGTAAAGTTTATAAATAATGTTAAACAATATTTTTACACTATTTCATGGTGTTGAAAAGCACTAGTTATAGGCTTTAAAATGTGCTAGAAAGTGTCCTATATTTATTGGATTACTCTCAATTTTAACTAGATGCTGAATTAGTATATTAAAAAAGGCTTCACATAAATACAACATATATTTTCAACATTAATTTATTTTATGATATTTATGAACATCAAAACCAAGGATTGGTTATGCTAAAATTGGCTCCTACTAGCTTAGTTTTACCCAAAGGTTTTTATATGCGATTATTATAAATACTTGCCCCTCCATCATATAAGTTACTAGAAAGTTCAAAAAACTATAATATCTACATTATCAATATCCAATACAAATGTCAAAGTATGGGTGAATGTAATTCCTACTCACTCAATTGTGATTATTCATTGCATACATCAATAAAACAAATTTTTTCATCATATTTTGAAATGTGTTGATATTGCATTACCTTCATCCAAAAACGCATTTCCTTGCTATGAAAATAAATTCATTGGCAATATTTGAATCTATAACCCCATGTTACATTACTTATATCCATTAAAGGAAGTCTTCATTATGAAAATAACAAAAAAGATAATACCTACACCAAATTGGCAAATCCCTCGTATAAAGGTTATGGCATGGGCAATACTTTCATGTATCACAACAAAAAGTCATTATGTCCCATATAAAATGTGAAATTCCATGCAATATGTAAAAGCTTGTTCATTAACCTTGAACTATTATATGTTAATTATTTAAACTATTATGGTGTTATTAGTACATAAAAAATCCAAATCCACTAATGAATTCACTAGGTTTTGTAATGAATTAGGTGAATTTTAATTCTAGTGAATTTCTAGCAAGTTTGTCAATTGTTTAGTGATCAATGACAAGTTGATATAGAAAAATAAATTGATGAGTAGATTCACTAACATATGAACAACTAATTTTTTAAGAAATATTTTGATTATTTAAAATTAATTATTAAATCCAGATAATTTAACATTAATTATTAAATTCAAAATATTTCATCCATTAAATTTTTTTAAATTGAGAGTTTAAAATAATTTGAACCCATCTACCTAGGTATGTAAAAAACTAACACCTATTTACTTGTGTAAGTAGGCAAATAGGTAGGAAAAGGAAAATGGATGGATTAAATGGACAAAACATATTTCATTCATGTTGCAATTTCCATTTAAGGCTAACCATTTCTTCACTAATATCAAATTGGCATATGTATTTTTGTGTGAGTAATCAATGGAAAATATGTTTTTTATATAGCTTGTGAGATGAGATTCAAAAAGAAAACATATGAGTTAAACCTTTTACTTGCACTTTAATTTTTAAATTGAGATGCAAGTAAAACTTTTCCAAAAGCCAACTTAAATTAGTAATATCTTTCTCATATTATGTCCAAATGAAATGATTATTATTTCATTCTGAAAAAAATTCAGAATGAAATAATTGTTAAAAATCCTTGAATTGAAAAAAATTGCATGTAAATCTTGCATTTCAATACATTTCAAAAAGACATTTTTATTTTCTTTAACCATCTTCATCTTTTTCATACTTTGTCCAAATGAAAGAAAATATTAAAAATATGATTTTTTTAATCACATAGTACATTTTAATTATGTTATTCTAAAATCCATTAAATGTTACATAATGTATTTAAGAAATATAATACATTTAAATATGGTATATTAAATAAATAGATGTTAATTTGTATATTATAATATGAATTTGAAATATTTAAAAATGAATAAAATATTATAAATGATAAATAGCTTTTATATTATATTCATTTTATTCACAAATACTTTTACTAATATATTATACAATAAATAGAATATAAGTGATCTTATATGATAAAACTGTTGGATCAAAAAATATATATTTTCATGGATGAATATTATGTTTTGTATTTTTATTAAATGAAGCCCAAAATATAATAGTACATAGTTTAAAATTTTATATATAATATGTTATGCATATTATATCTTATATACATATGATATATTGTAAACCATTTATTATATATTTCTATGTTCAAAAACATTGAATTTTATTTACTTTTTTGTTATAAACATATTTGAACATATAATTAAATAAAAGCATAAAATAAAATCTGACTTAATTTTCAGAATGAAACTAAAATATTATTTAAATAATATAATTTGAAAAGTTTAGTCAAGAAGAGATATAGGTTTGCCGAATAAATATAAGTTGAGTCCAGAAGAGATATAAGTTTTGGCATTGCAAAATGAGGGGTGTAAATGGGTAAATAAACGGGGTAATTGGTTGAGCAGGGGCAACACGAGGTGACAAAAAATTGACTGTTGGAGTGTGAGGAAAATAATTGGAATAAGTTCACGGAAATGTCCAAATCGCCCCACTTTTCTTCGTCGGCAAAACGCGTGCTCTAAGTGAACCCGAGAGCAGACTTTCCTCGCATTTTGCCCATTCGATTCATCTGCCTCGTATAAAGCTGCAGCGCAGCTAGCACCTGCACCTCTTTATAAAGAGCCAAGATCCACATACATTCTTTCTGCTACATCCTCCTACACCTAGTCGATTCAGCGAGTGCAATCTTAAATTCTGCCAGTGATTCTGCGGTGGGAGGATCAAGGTGCGCGTTTGTCCAAGGAGAAATTAGGATAGTGGGTTTCACGGAAGGCTCCAAATCGGCAATTATCGATTGTCTAACCGTGTCCATTTTGCAATGGTTCACAAAAGAACAGGCACATACATACCTGCCTCACACTAGTTCGCCTACTTACTGAATCTTGCATCTATAAGAACCTGCTTGCATCCGATCTCTGAATCTCTGGCTCCCCTGTCAAACAAGTTGGTCACTTGAGGGGTATAGATCTTCTGCAGGATCCAGTTGATCCCAAAGAACTTGTATCCAGCCGTAAAATAAAAGCTTCTTGCTGTGGCGTTCTCGTACCTAGACCCACTGGGGTGAATCTTGTGGCAGGTCTTCCCCCTCAAGGCCCTTCAAACCAAGCACTTGAACACGGACCCATACCCAGGCTGAAAACCTGGCCCTGGCCAACACTGGTCATGACCACATTCTGTTTGTGATGAATAGACAATAGACCTCTTTTTCCACTATTGTATACCTTACATCATTCTATGGGATTTTACATGACAGAATACAGTAGTCCTATGCTCCCAACACATCTGTGAAGTAAACCACTAGGTTACAAGATTAAACCATTCCAATACAAGATTTTGTGTGGTATATATTTATATATTGTAGTCTGGTATACTAGAGTTATCGATAAAGTAAGGAAAACACAGCACCAGAACGCTGAGTTTGGTCATAAATGGGTGAAATTCAAAATGAACTTGCCTGGAAGTACATTAGCATTCAAGAGAGGGGGAGGAGAACTCAGAAAACCATGAATTTTGTTGGTAAATTAGGTTTCACTGAACAGATAACTCTGTGTACCCCATCGACATTTCACAATATATATAAGATATATGTTTACATTTAGAAATGGATGAAGGCACATAATTTACCTCACATATGTGTCATGAGCATAGGACTACTCCCTGTCAAAGGAAAAACCATATTTTGTTGTGGTGATAGGATTAGAACTATAATTAAGACAATGACTCCTAAAACTTGGGTTTGTTCCACTTCAATGGTGACACATGTATATATTCATATTGTCAAAGTTTACTGGGGAGTGAACTTTGAAATGTGGTGGTAAGGTTTGTAGGATCATCTTTTCAGGCAACTATTGAACTCGAGTCAGAGAAAGGTACAGACTCTTTCTCTTGGCGTTCGTGTGCAATTCCCAGATCCTATTGAGGAAGGACAATGAGTGAGACCAATCACAGCTGACAATTATGTTCTGCAAACACTGTACTGTAACCTCCCACACAATAGATATTGGAGTTTGGGTGAGAGTATCTAACTACAGTCAAATTGTGACAGACCGCAAAATTCACTTCCTAAAAGAAGATATCTCGAGCTTTGTTACTCTTGAGTTAATTCCATTTTAGGATTGCTCAAGAACCCTTAATTTTGCATCATCTTCACCAACAGCAAATTCGGAGGCCAAAGTATACACCAGAAACATTTTTCTTACGAATGTATCAAAAATGCAGAAAACACTGAAAAACAATTACAAAGAAGCAAACTGACTCAAAATAGTTAGCTATTCTCCAAACACTAGAAGATAGCCTTGAGTAAAATTTGGCTCCTTATATTTAAACATCTTAACATTTCTTGTCATCACAGAATCTCCGAAACCAATTGTTGTCACATCTCAATCCATCATTAATAGCAAGAAAAAAAAGATGATAAGCTTGCTGGATCACCCTTAATAACCATAGATTAGAGGCCTGCATTTCACCTTCCTCCATGAATGCATCCCTTTCTTCATAAAAGAGACCAATTTTGTTTTGTTTTGGGAGGAGACTTCGCCACATGTTGTGTGTATTGGCTCCTGTTTTAATGGTCCTCTACATAAGTTGTGCTAATTAAGGCGAAATCTGTGTGTGGATGCTGGCCAATGTTTATTGCAAAATTGAAACAAAAAGACTGGTCCTGGAAGGCTACTTGGAAGGGGTGATCATTTCAAACTTAAAGTGTGTTCCCCAAGGATATTCCCCTTTAGACCTCGCTTTAATCCCATATGTTTGGCCCATCTTTCAATGGAATCTTCTATTTGGGGCAGCCTCCATAGTTTCAACTTTTTTAACGATGGGCCAATCAAAATAACACATTGCCAAAAAAAAACTTGTGAGGCTCCCCCAACTAATTAATATCAACCACACACACAATGTTCCCCACATGTGCCCAATTTGAGATATAGTATCACATATTTTACAAATAAAAGAATTGATGCTTCCACATGTAGGTAGTCCTGTGGAAGGATTTGAACTCATCAAGCCCTGGCCTGTGTTTTTCTTCTTTTACAAAACAATTCGCACTGTGGTCAATTCTTACAGGCCTGTGCAACTTGACCAACTGAAATTAGGGCTGAAAAACCTTTAGTTGCCTTCTATTTTGTGTGACACTAATCACAATTGCTGCCTGCAATGACTAAGGAAAAATGGTGAGCCTTAAAATCTGTTTACAGATTGAGGGGACACAAAATTTGTTAGTGTCTAAAGTGAACTCATCGATCAAACATTAAAGCCTTATAAAGTGTGTTCCTGCTAGACCGAGAGTTACAATTGATGAATATTTTGTGTGCCCTAATTATCATGTGAAATATGAAAAGGTCACGAGCTTTACATGTTGCATATTACTAATCCAACTACTAAGGTCATGAGCATGGTGAACAAGGAGGATTGGCTTCAGACTATAATTTTTTTATTTTTTAATTTTTTAATGTATTAGAAATACTACAAATGTAATATCCAAGAGTTGTTGAATGTCACTAAGATAATTTCTAAGATAATTTGATGATTTATTTTCAATAGTGGCTAGTTCTTGAAGTTGAAATTACTTTTCCATGCCACATGGGCATAATTCAAGTTCATTTTGGGTGTTGAAAGGCCTTGGAGAGGTCTAAATGGCTTTTTGGGCCACTATTGGGCCCTATCCTTCTTGACAAGCAAACTTCTTTTCCAAAATTGAAATTACAAAACAACTATCCAATTGCCATGTTCTCCTCCCATAATTACAACTTTATTACATGGTTATGGGAAATGTTTACATCAAGCAAAATTGTGAGCCATTGACTTTTGAAATGGCTTACATTAAATGGAATTGTGAAACATCAACTCTTGAAGTGGTTTAAATTGGTGAAATTATCTATTGTGATGATTCTTACTAGCATGGAGGAGAAAAAAACTTTTTCCAACCTTTCCTTCATGAATAACAATTTGAAATTACCTTATTATTCACCTTGATCTTTTGTGAAAATGTATGTTCAAAGTTTCTATTCCTTTGAACGCTTTCCATTTTACATGATAATATGTGACTAGAATGAATATTAAACACATTATGGGTTGAATGTTTAGTGGATTTCCTTTTTGGGTTTGGTTCCTTTCAAGCTATTGCAAGTTGTTATCAAGTTCAATTATGAGCTAATAATGGCATTTCAACTTGCTAGATTTTTTTTCCAGTCGTATATAATTGTTGGAGGGAGCCCATAATCAACATAATCAAGACTATTATGAGTCTTTGGTACTTTGTTTTGCATAACATTTGAAAATTGACTACTTTTGGTTTTTCACAATGCCAATCTTGTTTTCAAGCATGAGGTGAAGCACATGTTGATTTTAGTTGCTTTTTAAATATGTATTTTAACATGGGCATGAGTATATTTAGGATTTTTGTTGTAGTGGGTATGATCCCACAATGAAAAATAAGGTGACTTACAACTAACCTTGCAATTATGTTTTTGAGTTTTAATGACCACTTGCAATTTATTACAAATCAACATATTTCTATGGAGTGAGTGTTATTGGATGAGTTACATGAATTGCAACAAATTCAATTCACCATATGTGGAACCATATATGTATGCAATTCATGCAACTTAATTGCAATTGTGTAAGAACAACTATTGTGCAATTACAATGCAACCAATTTGCAATTATGATTGTAACATCATGTTGACATTGTTTTTCATCCGTCCATCAATGAAATTTTTTATTGATTTCCATTGCAACTCACTTGCAACTATAGGTGTGATGAAAAACACATTAATGGTTACAACTAATTTGCAATTATGTGACAACTCACATTGGCACTAGGTAGTACTTGTGTATAATTGTATTGTATCTAATTTGCAAATGATAACTAGGTGATTATTGTGGAACAACTACTAAGCAATTTCATCCACTAATGAACTTAGTGATTGCGTGATTTTTTATTCATCCATCAACAAACTTAATGTTGCATATTTTCATTCATCCATCAATTAATTTAATGATTTTTCATTCATCCATTGATAAAACAAAGCCTATTGATGTCATTTGCACCGAAGTATTTATTTATGGGTTCCAATGTAATTATATGATAGTTGATTTTAGTAGTCCTAAACAATTAAACTACAACTTACAATGCAAATTAAAGGTTACACACACATTATCATTGTCCAAATTAATGATAAATAATGCAAAAGTGCATTCCATCATTATTTATAAACATAAACGGATCTACAATTCTATGCATTAACATTCAAGGTTGGAATATGCATTACAAAAGCATATTAAAGAATGTTTTTTTAATGAAATATAATTTAACAATAAATCTAACTATATTGCCCAAGCTATCTATAACAAAACAATTCCTCTACCTACACAAAGGTCATCACAAAAATGATGAAGCACAACAATCAAATATTGTCATATAAAAAATTATGTTTTTATAAATTAATATTTTCTTTTATTTTTGTTGAAATGGAGCCCAAGCCATTTTTTTTTCATTCCACCTTGTCTACTTAAAATCTTTTATATTACTACATTCAATGTCACATGTGAAATGAGATCAAAAACATATACATAATAATGCAATATTGCAAAAACAAATTGAATGTTCATCCTTTCAACTTAACTAAAACTAGTTTACAATTACAATGCCATTAACATAATATTTTTATCATTACAATGCAACATACATAATATTGATACAAATTAAATTAAAATTAATTACACTTGTATACAATGGTGGTTTTCAAAATAAAATGCACTACATACTTAGAGTATTGAAGTTAGAATTCACCATATTTGGTTTATACTTCATCTTTGTTGTTTTGGAATTTGTCTTCTTATATTTATTGGTTTGGATTACTACACAACAAAGAAAAACTTCAATGACATTGTTATTTGCAACCTAACCAAATTATACAACATCACATATGCATTCTCTTTTACTCAAGATTATATTTTTCAAGACAAACCACCATTCCATTTTTGAAAGAAATTATATTGTATGCACAACTTTAATTTTGATGGATTCAAATATTAGGGTGAAAACACCACCAATTATAGTATGTAAAAGGTAATCATTTAAATTGTAGTCATATTTTTACACATAAATGCAAAAACATACAAGCAAAACCTTTTTATCATTGTCAAACCATTGTGCTATTTTAAATTGATTTTATCATATTTTGTATCCAAATTTTGAAAAACATTATTGTACTACAAGTAGGTAGAAAATATTTCTGAAATTAACTAATGAAATTGTGTTCCAAAAAAACTTTATGTTACAAAAATGATATGTTAATTATTTTTACATTGAAAGTTGAAAGTGCATAAGTAAGTTTTAAAGGGCATTAACCAATTTTTTTCTAAAATCTAATATTTCATCTAGACTTGAAGCCTATTTTATTTGTTCAGAAAACTTGTAAAATAAATAAATTCTACTTGTACATGTTTGGGAAATTTATCTAAATCTACTTTAAACATGCAATGATTCAATATTATTGTAATAAACTCAAAGAACATGTTCATATTGATTATTGAAATAAATAATATTTTTAAGTTTAGTATGTTAAGGCTTACATTATGGCTGCTTTACATTTTAAAAAAATAAGGATCACAAAATGTTTAATTATTTGTGTTTTCATCCATTATCAAAGTTTGGTTTTATAACACAAGAGCAACAAAAGCCATCATAAATGCAAAAAATTAGCACATGTGTGTGAGAATATTAAGTTTATGTCAATTCAACCTTCCACTTCAAAATTCCAAATGTTTAAACACAAAAATAAAAGCCACAAGATAATTTTCATAAAAAAAAATTCACCTTTCACAAATATTTCATCATTATAAATCACACTTTACATACCAATTTTTTAAAAAATTGAAAGATTTTTTCAAATCATTTTTTATTTAATATCACAAATAAACATTTCATGAAACATAAATTAGGAACCTTCCACCTCCGAAAACAAAAATGAATGTTCAACATACAAGAATAAGAACAAGAACCTTCAACCTTGAAGAACAAGAATAAGAACTGTCAACATTCAAGAGCAAGAACAAGAACTTTCAACCTTCAAGAATAACAACAAAAACTTTCAACGTTCAATTTTTTAAAATTTAAAGGAAAAACAAAACAAAAAAACTTGTAACAACCTTTCAGCTCGACTTTTAAATTGAAAAAATGAAAAAGAAAATTACTTACATCACAAACCTCCAATATTTGCAAAATTTCAATAGAATCCATGTAAAAATTGTAAAACAATATGTTTGGGTAAAATTTGTGGGCTTGAAAATGTAAAAATGGCAAGAAACATACATATATTATATTTATATAATTTATATGTCTAATTCACTTATGATGTTTTGATATGAAGTATGTATAATCTACATTTTAATTAAATTTGTGCAATTAAACTAATGTAATTTTACATAAAAATAACATTCATATTAACCATAAATGAAACTCATATGATTTTTGTACAAACCCATGAAAACCAAATTTCAAACAAAATTTGTATGAACTTATGAGACATGGTAATTTTTTGATGCATGCAGCACATGATATCATATTTACATCATCAAAAGATTAAGAAATGCACCTTTTTATTGGAAAACAAAACTCCTTTTTAGTTCATCCTAAGTTTCTTGACAATAGTGCATGAAGGTTGTCGATGGAAAGAAGGAAATTTATTGATTTATTACCACTACTACAAAACTACATCCTATTCCACTACTACAAACCACCCAACTAGCTATTGAGAGGAAACACCATCATGGAACAACATCTTGGATGGATTCAACTATCCATTTCCATTGTAGTGGATGTTCAATGGAAATGTTCATGGACTACATTCTTGTTTGTGTGACAATGGGGACCCAAAAGTGTTATGGTGGAATTGGACAAAATTTATGTATGATTTTATGAAACTCCCAAAAAGAACCAACTATTTTTTATGTTGCCCAATAACAACACATTCATTATAGAGGAAAATGTTTGACACCACTATGTTGAATAATAATTCAAGTGCAGTTTGGTCATTATCCATGAGCTAAATATGGATGTGCGTAATGGAAATGCACAATGGAAATTGCATGGTGGAGATACATAATGCAAATTACAAAGTGGAAATTGTAGAATGGAAACTGCAAGTGAAAATGCACAATGGAAATGCACAATGCATAATGGAAATTCACAATGCATAGTGGAAATTGCATAGTAGAATGCACATGCAATTTATTTGTAATTGAATATATGTAATTTATGACATGTTTTATTACAATGTGAAATGGTAATTGGATGGCAAAGACTTTGGATGGTCTCTAGGGTTCAATTTCCACTACAATGGATTTCCAAATTTTCACCCATTGTTAGGTGGAATACATAATGGAATAAAACAGTTCTAGTAATGTACCATTTGTCACTTGCTTAACAGTTTCTCACCCAATTTTTTGAAAAATTCTAAATTGAAATCTAATTACACATTAATTGTTCACAATGACCACATGGTTGACTTGGATAATTCAACTAATGTGTTCACATGTTGGCTTGGTTGATTTGGTTACTTTGGCTTACATGTTTGCTAAATGTTAATTGTTAGAAAATTTGTCCTTTGTTTTCATCTTGAATTTTTTTATAGTAAGCATAGGCACATGATCGACTTAAAAAAATCAACCATTGTAAATGAAGCAATTCAACATTTAGGGTACAAAACATCAAAGTATATGAAGGCGGATACTTAAGTACACCCTAATTGAATTTGTAATTCAACATTGTTCCTTATTTCTCTTTAATAATAGACTTTCACCTTCAATGAATTCTATGGTTTGATAGGTCTACAAAACAACATGATTTTGTGAGTTGCAATGTAATGGAAAACTAGTAATAAAACAATAGAACAAGTCACAAAATAATGAAAAAGAGGTGCTTACAGTGGCAACCTAATGGCATAACTAGTTGTATCAATGGGAATTGTAATCAATAACTAGTTGCAAACAAGTTGAAAGTGGCATATCTAATAGGTGGTGAAAATGAAATACGTGTGGCCTGATCATATGTCAACGCCATACACTAGTTGCAAGGTAATCATTGATTGGGCATCACATTTATTTTAGTTGTAATGTAGTTGTCACATGCAACTAAAGTGCAACTTGCCAACAAAGTCAAACATGATTAATTATAGATTAATTATAACTATATGTATGTTGTGTACATTTTACTATATAGATTTCCAATTTGCAACTAATTTGCATTTTTGTACACCTCCTTGATTTTGTAACCTAACATTTTATTTATTAATTTTTCTTACTTCCATGAAGCAATTGTAGCATAATTGTATATTAGTTGTTTTGGAGTTCTAGTTGCAAGGCTATCTAGTTGTTAGAAACATGATTTCTCATGGTAATAATGCATTTATCATCTATTTGATGAAAAACCTTTTGATTCCAAAGTCTTGTTCAATGTTAATGTCTCTTACAACATTAATTTGGCATAATCTTGCATGCTCAATAGAGTTTGTGCATAAAATGCTATAATAAATCTTTTGATGCATGTTCACGACAATGCATGAATAACAAACCTTGCGTGAAGAATTCTAACAATAGATTTCATGATGATAGTAGAACATGATGGTGGACACATGAATTCAGGTGATGGATGTGTGGATTGAAAGTAGGAAAAAACAAAAAGCAATGGGCAAGAAAAAAGTTTGAAGCAACAGAAAATGTACAATTACCAATGCATTAATAGTTCAAATTTGGACATGATAGGTTATTGATGGTGCTAAACACTAAAATCTTCATTTTCCAAAGATTTTAGTTAACACGCATTTTCCTAGGAAATAAACTTTAACTCTAAAACTTAGACTAATGTTTAATGTTGCCATATCAACTTCAATGTGACTTACTTACCGACAAATTTGCACATGTGTGAACACAATATTTATTTGTTTGTTTGAGAATGGCACAAACTTCATGTTTGAACTCATGTTGTGTGGTTTTTCCATTTTAAAGAACCTGCAATCTGAATTTTGACACTTGAAAATTTCAGAGGTTCTTTGAGTGCAAGTTTACACCCAGATCTTCCAATTTTAAACCCTTTGGTTTTAGTTACAACATTTTTTTTCAAATTCAAAAACCTCTAGGCCTACCTGATTCAAAAGTCAGGTCCAATTCCATGTTCACACTACATGCTTTCAAAGCTGTTTTGTGTATCATGGGAAAAAAATGAAAAAAAAGGTGAACCTTTCAAAATGTACACCTTACAATTTATGCCCTTTAATGTTACCTCCAAATACACTAAAACATTTCTGGTAGGGCCTTATAGGATTGAAATAACACACCACAAGATGTATAATGTTTGGCATGTCCCTTTGACAGGAGCAAACACAGTTCCTAACAGGTTGTGATGTGGATCTTGCTTCAAAGGACAATGGGTGTGCTAGATGCTAACCCATGATGGGTGGCCCTGCGATCCAATTGAGTGTTTCCACTAGTTTAACATGGACTAGCAGACCTCCCCAGTTCCTTGCATTTACTTGGGATTTGATGAATGTTGGAAGAATGTCCCACATTCATACACATGTACTCCATCACCTTCACATTTTCATCATGGTTTAAGATGTTAATCTAGTCAAAGGCTCCCAATCTATCAGCATTTGTGCATCCATTTTTGGTGAATGAAGAAAGAAGAAAGCTTGAGACCTTAGATGAAGTTAGCATTGTATCTTCAGCCACTAGAATTTAACTTAAAGCACCTGCAGAATTGTTTATGATATGCACCAGATATCATGGATTGCTGCTGAGGCTTTACATAAGCCTACCGTGCTTTACCTTACACCTAATATCCTTCCTTACAAGACCTGAGTGACAGAAGGACCTGAAATTGAGATCAACAATCGTTCATGGTTGATAAAGAGGTGGATGGGTGGTGCGCAGTCCACCACACTCTTCTTTAGCTGCTCTCCTCATAGATGAAAAGAGGGCATCTCTGTTCTCCTTATAGCCCAGTTATGCCAAGTAATCAGCTCAAGACTGCTGGTTATGAAACAAAGCTGTGGCAACTCTTTACAAACATCTCTCTTTACATCTTTCAGACTTGAACAAACTCTCTTTCATTGAGTATTGGAGGTCCAAAGCCTGATTGACCTTCAATTTAAGGGTTTCAAGGTGAGCCTGGAAAAACTTAGATTCTTTTTAAATAATCTCTTGGTTTATGTTTCTGATCTCAAAGTCCATTATAGTTCTCAATCCACTGTGGCAGCAGTCATAGGCATGGAGGGTTTTCTATAATGGTAGCATTTCCTCTCATCATCAAATTTGATAACCTTACAGTTATAGCTCCTTGAAAGGGCCTATGAAGGGCAGTTTAACATCCAAAATCTCTTTGCTAGGCAATCTGCACCTTATGTCCTTCAGGCTATTTTTCACAATTTGGTTTTGGAGGAAATATGTATGAATGAATTCAATTGTACTGTTAAGTAACAATCCTCAAGAGCATTGGGCTAACAGGCAGACAATTTAGCAGCATTTGGGCTTCACACCATTTCATTCCAACTCATGATGAATTACATTTCATATAAGCATATTGTCCAGCAGTCTTTCCAAGTTATGCATAAACACAGGATTGGGGCACTTCCCATGGCATCAACAATATTACCCTTCAAGTATGTATTCAAGGCATATTGTCAAGCAGTCTTTTCAAGTTATGCATTGACACAGGATTTTCCATGGGTTACTTTGATGGCATCAACAATATTCACCCTTCAAACTAGTCTATGCTACAAGCATATGGTCCAGCAGCCTTTTCAAGTAATGCACAAATACGGAATCTTCCATGGGGTACTTCCAAGGTATCAATGATAATACTCTTCCAATTGCTGTATGCAATAAGCACATGGTCCAGCAGCCTTTTCAAGTTATGCATAAACACAGGATCTTCCATGGGGTACTTCCATGGCATTCTTTGTATCACCCTTCAATTATGCAATCAATATATAACTTACACAACCTAAAACAACATTTTCCAAGTTAACAAAGTTAGCCACCACCTTCTCCCTAATAGTGCCTTCCCATATCTATCCAGACTTTTTGTCCCACTTACTTATGTACCAACCTTCTTATAGGACCTATCCTATTTGTAACCATGGTTATCAAGGTGAAACTTGACATTAACTGAGTTCGGTTGGGTTTCATCCACAATTGTGTCATAACAGAGGCTCCCAATGGATGGTGGTGCACTGGTGGCTGTTGATTTACTCTCAACTATCTCAAATCATAAGGAGGAGAACATTCAAAGCAATTATTCCTTTTGAATTGAAGAAGCTTCCTTCATAGAAGGTGCTTCTCAGAGCTTCTGAATTCTAGACATGGCTTGAAATTCTTTCAACCCAAAACCAGAACAGAGAGGAAGCTTCAGATACATGTGTCCTTTCCTGGTGACTTTTTTGAGCTTCTTGACAGCTTCTTTGATGGGACCCAGTGTTTTTTTTGTCCCCACTACGGCTTGCGGCTTCCTACCAAATCCTCAAATTCTAAATTTGTCTTCAATGGTAAATTCATCACTTCCTGCACAACACAAGACTTTTGTTCGGTTGGAAAGTCTTAAATTCTTCCAACCCAATTTAGAAAGCTAAATTAATACTACTTGGTTCTAAAATTCATGATCCAGAAATGGCAAATCAACAACCCATCATCATCAACACCATCACCTTCATGAATTCTTTGCTGCATAGAAATCAGATCTCAATGTGAATTCATTGAAGTAGATACTAACCAGCTTAAGCTGCTCATTTGTGGCAAAGTCTATAGAAACTTGATGCTTCAAAAACAAAAACAAGGATCTGAAATTCTTTGGCCTGACTTTTGTCAAATCTTTTTTTCTTTGCTGATTCAGATGCATGTGCCTACCTATCTGGGAACCTTTCTTCTTCCGGTTTCAATTTGCTTTACTCGAATTGAAGTCATCAAAGGAGCTAGATTACTACAGTGTCTGTTTGGTATGTGAAGCAAATTTCTTTTTATTGAAGATTTGTGGAAGATTAGCAGCCCCAAATTCACTAGCTTAAGGTAACTCAACACTGAAAATTCTTCATGCAGCAATTGCAATACAAGGATGTATTTGAGCTTCGTGGGTTTGGTTGAGGATTTTCAGTATATACCCAATAAGCAGATTCTACAATTCTCAACAAGTAAAAATACAAGAGCACATCTCCCAGGCAAAGCAACTAAAGCATAATGCGCACAGAAATCAAATACCCAATATACAGTAATGAGAAAGGAACCAATCACTTTGGTTTTCTTTTTCTTTACTGAACACTTTGAGAAATTATTCCAAGGTAATATATGCCCTTGGCACCCACATGGGATAAGGGAACCAATTGAGAATAGCAGATCTGCCATACCCATAGAGATGACAAGGGTGTGATTGGTTGTGTGCAAACAGCAGTTATTTTATGTCAAATGGAAAATGCTTTTACACAGATGTCCTCATTATCCAAGTGCAGTTTTAGGTCCTCCAGAGTAAACACCTTTGCATTATCTACAGTCACAAGTCAAACAGTGTACATGAGAAATGTGGCTCTCTTTTCTTTTTAACAAGAGAATCAGTATCCCACATGAGGATACCTGTGATCATTGCACATTCAAGAACAACAAGCACATGTTAGTCAGAGACAAGTGCTGAATGTATTCTGATTGAAGGATCACCATTTCACAAGAAGTGTGAGAATCATGGCACGCCCTTTCCTGATCAGACAATTCCCTCTGTTCCATTTACAGATTGAGTTCATTCTCAACATCCAGCACTTACATTCTGCCCACTTTCTTCAACTTTGTCATTTGATAAACAAAAAGAGGAAAGGGAATGGCTTCGTTTATCACACTATACAGAGGGAGAAAACCAGTCACATATTCATATATATATATATATTCAAAAGTTCACAGCTTGATTAGAAGTTTCTCTGACCTTTTAACTGCAGTTGGTCCGGGCTTAGGACCACATAGATGCTCTGCATAGCAACTGTTTCAGTACCTAGAGTTGAACTCCTCTCCAGCTTTAAGCTCAATGGATCTGTCCTGTATTTCACATGGTTGGGAAATTGGCGTTCATGAGTACTGCATATCCAATTCCAAGGAATGCTAGTCAACAAACATAACTGTAGTGATCAAGTAGTGACCATTTGACGTTGTATCAGCCCTATTAAGATCCCAGAACAAGAAGCAAGAATCTATTCTGCCCATGCCAAGTGGAACAAGTCAAATTGTACATGGGTGAATTCAAAGAACAATACACTTGCAGAAATAGGCAAACCACAAGACACAGTATGACAGCTCAAGCAATCAAAGTTTAAAACATAAAAGTAAGTATTGGCGCATAGAGTTCTTATTGCATAATTCAATCCTTCTTCGTGTCAATTGACAATCAAGTTTGTATATCTACAGGATGTTTAAAGGCTTGCAGATATAGGGAAGATGTTTACGAGATCAATTTCGCATTTGCAGCTGTCGACTTAGGAAAGAAGAGTTCAGGTGGCGTCATGAGCCAATTGTCGAAGGTGATGGCATTGAGGAACCGCTCTTCCACCATCGAAATTCGGAACCGGACCTTGGTGAAATTGGAGATTTCACAGCCACCCTCTCGTGGGCCTCTCCGATTTTCTTCTAATCCGCCCGTCACTGGACCTTTCCTCTCCTCTGCGCCAGGGGACCGGAACTCACTGTTGTGGCTGGGAGCGATCTCCACACCCTCGCAGCAGGTCTCGTCCTCGAGACAGCTCAACGCCAAATGGTGAAGCTTCGAGACGAGATCATGAAACGGTGCACGAGACTGGCCACCGGGAGACTGATGATCCCACGGGAAACAATCTGGTTCACACTGACAAGTATCCCGTGATTTTCTACAAGTATGGCCAGATTTAGGTTATACAGTAAGCTCCTGATGCTATCACAAATCTCTGTGGTTGTTTTGTTCTGTCTCGCAGCACTCAGCCCGAAATAAGCTTTACCTGTCTCCCACACCTTTTCTCTAGCTGCAACATCACCAGACTTTCGTTGGAACTTCTCCAGCTTGCCATGAGCTCGGAGAAGCTCTTCTCCAAGGGAATTAAGAAACGGACACAGCAGTTCGTTTTTGTTGTCCTGGTCTGGAGATTGAATCATGCCTGCTTCAGCTTCAGATCCTCCAAGAGCGCTTGCAGCAGGACGCAGCTTCTCTAACGACTTGTCCGGACAGTCCACCAGATTTGGCAGCGATTTGGTTTTATCCGGCATTTTGGTCAGCTCCTCTCTGGCTTTCAATATGTCGGTCACCATGGCCTTCACATTCAGGAACGTAGACAATACAGTTGTTAGATCCATCAGTCTCCAACGACAAAGTATAAGTTATGAAACCCTTCCGTATTGCTTTCTCACAATTCTCAAAGGTTTCTCACAGACACAGTGCTTCACGACTCATTACAACCAGGGTCGCATACTGTTAGCAACCACCGACTTTTGGAGGGAACTTGTAGTCGCAACTAGGCGCTGACGTTAGCACAAGTGTGCATAAGAGATCTTGTACGTGCATAGGGAAAGCACGAGGGGGAGATAAGAAAAAGAATAGGCAGAAGAAAAGCAGGATAGGAGAGACTATAGAAAAGTTTAGGAGGTTGTAGAAGAGAGGAGGAGGACCCTTCTTGTGTTGGGTGGAGAATGGTGCTTTTGTCAAGTTACTTGAATAGAGGTGCAAGTGCATGTGTTTTTGGTACTAGAGATAGTGATAAGAGGTAGTGCTAGGTTACTTTCTTAGAAAAGAACACAAATAGTCACCAAAGTGGATTGGGGTTTACGAAAGGTATGGGGTGGGGGGAGGGCGGGAGGGGGGAACCAGTCTATTAAAGTGACTTTTTACAAGGCCTTTTTGGGACATCATCAGTTTTGCAAGACTGGAAACGGCTGAGATATGTAAGATTTTGGTATCAGAAGGTCACACATGATGATTGTGCAGCTAAGCTTAGCCAAAAAAAAAAGGTAGCTGCCATAGCCACGAAAAGTTGATTGCTCCCCCACACGAACAGCCAGGGGCTGCAGCTCGGCCAGAGCTTTGCAATTAAGGAAAAAATGACTCCCTCCAAAGAGCCATAAGGGATTTTTATTAGTGAATGAGCTAAGGTCTTTTGTACACCTTAAAATGTTCATTTCTTAACCAAAAGAAGGAGAAACAATGATATATCTCAACTCATATTCAAATGCACAAACAGGAAAAAAAATTCTTTCAACAAGTTGCTTATGGATTCTCCACCTGGTAGCTCCAACAATGCTATGGTCCCACATGTCCCACAAGTGCCTCATGTGTTTCTTAGTGTTGTGTCCAATATCTCCAATCTAAAAAAGTTGAAAAAAATTACCAACAAGTGCCATGACTAGAATGAAATGCAACTAGTTTTTTGTTGCAATGCTTTGAGAGAAAGTTTTGGCTATTCACAAAGGCTATCTTAAATAAGTTCATTGGCAAGACATTCTCATACAAGCCAATATTGAATCACGCCCAAGTCAAGGACAAGTCGGAAAAGCTCAAGAAGAAATACATTGCACAAAAGAAGGCAAAGGAGTCACTAGAAGCACACCTTTAGTGTGGTGTTGGTTTGAGCACATAGATCAAATCCTTGTAGGCACTACAAAAGATAATTTACCAAGAAGGGAGGATATGGAAACACCAAATGCGTCTTCTCCCATGCACACATCATTGGTGTCTATTGATGTAACATGTATGGATGCAGCCCCAATTACTCCTTGCACACGTGCTTATCATTAACAACGTGTTGATGGTAAATTTGTTTCAAGAAAACATCATAAAAATTATTGAGGTGCAAATAAAGTTATTGTAGCATTGTCAAGTTTTAGAAAATCTTTTAATCAAATTGAAATTCTTAAGGTTAAAACACAAAAAGAAGCTACAAAATGAATTAATGAACTTGCATAAAAAAAATTAATTACACAAGCTCAAATTGTGACTCTTTTTGCTAGGATTATTAAACTGAGACCTACTATGAAAAAATAATTAAAAATTAATTTCATGTATGTGTTTTGAATACTTGTTAAATGACATAACATTGTACTTGAAATTTGGTATCAATTTTTTTCAAAAATTCCAAATGGTCAAAATAATCATGTAACATTATATGCGACTTAATGTGACACACTCCAAGCTCCTTGATAGACTCAATTATGAATCCAAAGTGAAAACAACGAAAGGATGAAGAGTCATGGTACACTCTTTGGCTCGCAACATTTTGGAGGTAGAAAAGTATGCTAAAACTCCAAGATGGGGATTAAAATGAATGACAAGTGAGTCAATTATTCGCATAAACCTACACAAACCACACAACAAGTTGGGTAGTGCATAGTTGGAACACTTTTGGTGCATAGATGAACCATGAACAAACACAGACTCACAAAAATCACCATGGCCTAGACTTGGCACCACCTTCCCCCTTTATAGTATTCATTGTGCTTGACTACGAGGCCACACCCAAATGTCATTTTGTCCCGAGATTCTCAACTTGGGAGTCTCAAAATTCTGAAAATTGAGACTTTTGCAACTTTGGAAGCCCATAACTTTGTGTATAGACCTTTGATTGAAGTGAGATCTAAAGCAAACTTGTAGTCCTTGTCAAAATCTTTTCAACAATATGTAGCATGCCACTTGAATGTAGGGAAATGAAGGAGATTTTTGACTTCTAGGGGTCAGAAGTCAAATTGGCAATTTGATTTTTGGCCTATTTTTTGACCATAACTTATGTTCTAAATAATTAAATGAGTCATGCAAGACCATTCTAAACATCTACGTTACAATAAATTTCTAATTGTATAAATAAATTTTCAATCGAATGAATGTTAAACCCTATAATTACTCTCTGAAAGTTTAGAAGTCCATCGAAACTCCAACTCCCAAAATGAAAGCCCACTTGAAAGTGTGTGAGTTCATTCCCTCACATTTTCCTACAATCCTAGGAGTGTGAAATGTGACTCCCAAGCTTCACTTTTGGCCTGCACCTTTGCAAACCCTTGCTTTGGTTACAAACCCAAGGTTAGGGTTACAACACAATGTTACATGTAATAAAATAAATATTTAAACTATTGGGTTATGTTCTAACCATGATGCAAATAGAATGTTGAATATTGATTCATTGGCCTCCTTTGCCACATAACCTTCTCCATAAACAAGAACACATTGGCCATGAATGCTTACCAAAGGATTTTTATTTTTTGTTGAACATCACACACCATCAACTTAGGCATGCTCATTAATTGGAAAAAGTCGTGAAGAAAACAATGTGCCACAATGATCTTCCCACCTTTATCCACTCTACAATTGGGGTTTTTCAAATGTGTAACCACTTTTTCAAACTCCCAAAAGCATTTTCAATGAACACATGACCACAATTCATTAAATTTTCAAATTGCACCTTATCAAGGTCACATCTATCCTTGAAATTTTTCATCAAATATATTTGTAATGGGTAAATTACATCACCTAGCAAGTAAGAATATACTTGCACTCCACCAAAATCAATTACATGTTTTATAAAAATTTCCTAAAATTTGAATTCCCTATACAAACTACTTAATTTGAATGCAACACCATTAGCAACTCCACTAAATTGTGATGCAAAAACATTCCAAAAGAATTTATCACAATCACATACCCCTTTTAGAACAATGTTATGAAAGCTTTTACAAATGTAAAAATATGCAATTGATGTAATGATTCTCCTATTTGGTTTTTCAAACAAAAGGATGGGAATTCCATCAATAACACCTACAATGTTCTATACCCCAATGACATCTTTAAAATTCTCTATGATTGAACACAATCGACTTGTGCTAGGAATGTGAATATAAATGCCAAACAATTGGCAAATATTTCACATGTGTACCATAGATGTATACTTCCAAATTGTTGATGTTCCAACATTGTTTAAATATTCTATTATTTACTCTACAAGATTCCCATGTGCAAATTTGTACAATACAACCTTGTTTGAAATTGGTAAAAGGGCCCACACAAACATTTTAACTTATGATTTTAAGAATGGGTACAATTGCTCCAATCAAATTTGAAAACCCAAAATTATTGTTTTATAAGATTGTAAATATTTTATATCCAACATTTGTGGTGTAGTGTGCCACACACCCCTTTTAACAATGTCAAAATGTGTTTAGCCCTTGGTTCTTTCCACCACATCTTTTGAGAATGTGCTTCCTTGTAAGAAAAAGAAATAAACAAAGAAAAAAATCCTTGTACCAAAGAAGGTTTCAAAAACAAAATTATTTATGTTCTTTTCATTGTGAAAGCTCAAAAAATTAGATAGGGAAAAATAAAACCAAAGACCAAAAATCAATGCATTGTTGTGATGATGATCAATAGTGTTGAATTTTTTGTGATGATAACAAATTCCAAAACTATGTTGAAATTTGGTGCACCAAGGTGTGTTTCAAGGCATGGGAAAGTTCAAAAATTCTTCTTTAAAAAAGGATAGAAACATAGGAAAAATATATATACTTAAATTTTTAAACCAACTACTTTTCAAGTTAATGGTCCAAATGATTGGGATATAAGAATTACAATCTTGTCATGTAATTAGAATAACCCCCATGAGGCAAATGTGAACCCAAAATGACCCCATGGGAAATAAAATTGGTGGTAGGAGGGGGCTTTTGGGGGGGTGGGGGTTTGTGGGAACACTTGCATGGTTTATGGTTGTGGGCTACATAACCAACAAACAACCCCCCATGTGCATGGCCCAAGGGCAAGACTTTAACAAGGATAATCTTGTAAAAGAAATAAAATAAAATAATGCACCTTTTTTTTTTCTTTTTTCTTTTTTTCATCCTACTACCTCTTGGAATTTTGATAAAAGGGGTCATTATGCCAAGTGACCAAGGGATTGAACTCTCTTAGTATATGGGTAATGAAATCCAACCACCTCAATGGGAGGCTTTTATTTTTGGTATTCATGATCCCACTCAAAATGCTTTGGCTACAATCATGTGGGAAGAATTACATGAGGCTTTTGTAGATCAAGGTCAAACTAATCACCTTGAGTGTTGCCCCCAAGAATAAGACCCTAAACTCTAAATGGACATTACGATCTATGTAACCCGGTTTCATAAGGGAAAATGGACAAAACTCCAAAAGATTTGGAAGGACTAAAAAGAATTATGTCTTTTGCAACCGAAACATCAATGAATAGATGTTCTAAACAACTAGATATAATTGATTATAATCATAGGATATTACATCAAATCCTATGTGGAAAAGTTGTAACCATATATTAATGTGCATTTAATTAAAGTAGATGAAGACATAGTAATAGGGAAAATTACGTTGTTTATTCATTTCAAGTTTTCATCCATATGGCATCCTTAACTATTAACAAAATGACATGGACACTATAGCAAATTGTGCCTTATTCCACTTCACATTCCACTACAATGGAAAACCCAAAGTGGAATGGGGCATTTTGAGTGGAATGTGAAAGTGGAATAACTCACATTACCCCTAAATTGAATGTTTTTAGTGGAATTTGTGACAAATTTTTATTTATTTATTAATATTAAATAATTGAAATAAAAACCATAAGTTAATTAAATGCAACCACTACAAAGTGGAGTGTGCCAAGTGCCATAAATTTTTTGAGCAAGCCTGATTAGTGGATTTAATGCCACCATTTTTTTCCTTAGTGGAATAGGCATTTGTGGAAACTTTTAAAGGATTTAATTTTTGGGCAATTAAAAAAAATTAGGTTAGTTTTTTAGTGTATGCTTATAATACTACCCATGCATTTTTCAGATGGAGTGCAACACCATGCCTTATACCACTACACCACCAATCAAAAGTTAAAGGTCCATTTTATTTAACTAATGTCATGCATCTTGTACCCAAAAATGTGAAGGAAATTTTCCAAAAACAATCATTCAAAAGTTCACTTACATTACAAAAAAAATGAATAACATGGTCATGTAGCCCACAAATATAAATCCACTTGTGCTACACTTGAAAATGGAAACATGGTCATGATGTCCAAATTTTGTATAAATCAACTTAATGTAAAATTGTCCATGTGAAACTATATTGTGCTTACTAGTGTTGCAACCACTTGCATTCCCATAGGATGTAGGTCTTGTTAGCCATTGAAAACACACATGCTTCATCCAAAGTCTAAACATTCGGGTTTCACTCAAGTTCTTCAACCATGAACTTGACATTGGGCTTGTAGACCTTGGTCACCATGACCATTTGCCTACCTAGCCCACACAATCAAGCAAAAGAACTTATCTTAAACCTCTTAGATGCATGGTTGACACCTGCAAATGCCTTTTCCAACCACCTTCCCCTTAAACTTGGGGTGGAAGATGCTACATTTTGTGCCAACCTTCAATGGATCCTACAACCACACACCCAAGAAAAGGCACACTTGCAATTATGTTATGAACACAACATTCTAACACCACATACATCATCACAACCTAACCCCAACTAGGTTGGAAAATGAATGGTCCAAGTACTCACATCATCAACTCATGGCCAAGGGTTTTCCCTTGGGCAATTCTTCATAAACATCCCAACTCAACTTGAACAACCTTTTGTTGGTTCATCAGCAAGTTGAAATGCTAGTTGGGGGGCTTCATGCTTGACTATTTCCATGTATATTTGCTCCAACTAGCTCTTTCCACTTCTCCACATCAACCTGGAATAGTAGTAGGGTCTTGTAAGTGGGATGTAGCTAATATCAATTTAATTATTATACCACTAGTGAAATGAACCTACTTTGGACTCACCAAAAACAAGCAATATGCCTCCTATTGGATTTCAATAATTAATTGATTGTAATTTATTCATCATTGGTGGGGCCAAAATGTCATGCACCACCAAAGTTTGATGTTGATTTGGTCTTCATTACCAACCTAATCTTCCTTCGTTGTAAATTGGGCTAAGATTGACTATCATACACAATAACCTCCGTATCAATAATGGTATATCCCACCAACTAGGTTTTCAGTTCATGGCTATAACATGGATGTGTGACATATGTAGAAAGTACCTTCATGTTTGTAGGTGTCATTGGGTCACCCCTACTATTTGACTCAACCCCAAATATGGATCGGGGCTTCTTTGTGTTATGGTCTTGTCCTTTCCCTATGCCGGTGTCTATATGCCTCCCATCCTTCACTTCACCTTTGGATGTAGGTGGCAATTTTCTTGCAAAAAAACATACACAAGCCATTAATGTGTCTAAAGCATCCAACATAAAGACCCCCTAATCGAACAACATTACCATAACAATTAAACATCCTTGCCTTCTTGGTGACAATTGCCCATCAAATGCAACACATTGACTTTGTTAAAAACCTACCTACTTTTTACTTTGGTGAACCTTACAACCCACTTATATTTCACTTTGGATCCACTCGAGATTCACTTATAGCCCCCCCAAAATCTACATCAAAATGACACAAATTCTAAATACTTCAACATTGTCAATGAAAATTAAAGCCAATGAAAATCATTTTCGATTAGTCCCAATTAGATCTATCAACATATTAAGTATAAAATGATCAGTTAACAAACACACACCAACTAATGAATGAAGATGTCAACTACATGTGTACTACCATAATGCAAATCCTTTGAAAGTTGCATGGGGTGCTTGAAATTGGACATTGGAGTCTAATAAATGCAATTGAATCAAAGAAATGGATCAATAGAAAGGGTTTAAGACTCACATCTTATTATTCATTGTTATTGTGTAGTTGGAATTTTCTGCCTTGTTCAAAGAACATGTTAATATTCAAGTTATGCTAACTATATTCTAGTCCTTGAAGCCTTGGTTTGTTAAAAGGTTACAAGAATGGAATATTTGTTGCCATTATCACACTAAGATTATAGAATAATTCAAATCAAATCTTGGTGATGGAAGTTGATTTTGTCACGATAGTTAGTAGGCTCTTGAAGGACTAATGGTTACATATGCAAGCAATGACCTTGAAATTGGCCTTAGCATCAAGAAGCCTTATAAGAAAACACTCCCAATTAAAGCCTTTCCAATTTGTCAAAACATCCTTTATTCTGTGTTTAGATGAGAACGATGGTCCTTGTTACATCATCCTCCAAGAACAATATTGAAATTTCCTTATTGATTCTATCCAATAGGTTGGCCATCTTATCAACTTTGTTGAACTTGTAACAAATGTCCAACAAAATTACCTCTACTACATTGTCTTATGAGGTTCCACTTTGAATTCATTTTTCCAAAGAACACTTAAATCATGAAAATGGAGCCTTGTTTGAGGGGTTTAGCCTCAATGTTTTTTACATAGAACTCATCATTAATCTTTTAAGTCCAAAATTGAGATAGTTTTTTCCAACTTCGCTCGTCCTTTAATGTGTGGCATTATTCATATGTGTAAAATTTTTGATTATTTGTGGTTGGTTTTAGATGTCCAAAATGAATCATAATTTCATTTGGATCATAACCTTCTATTTTAGAAGCCTTGTGAACGCATACATGGATTTGAAATTAGACCTCCATCTTTTCATTGGACCTTCTTTGAATGTTATCGCTTTTGCAAGGAACCCCTTTGCTAGCTTTTTCAATTGTTTTTCTTCTAGGTTTGCCAAACAACCAAAGGTGGATTTTCAAATTGGTTTTGGTGGACATATTAATACATCTTTAGATCCATCAAGTATGTTGCACCTTTCCCATTCAAAAAATGCACTTTGCCAAAGCTAGAAGATGACATCTATCAATAATAAGATGTTCACACATTCTTTTATTGATTTTATGTTTAACACAAGCTTGAGTTTGTCCCCAATTTTTTATGGAAAGTGCATAAATACAAAAAGGATTAGAAATAGAATAGAAACATTAGCAATAAAACAATTTCATGTGCAACTTAATGTTCTTATATTAATACCTTGTATTCCTTAGTATGTCAAAGAAATACATCCAAATTCAAACACAACCTCTAATAAACATCCCATATCTGATGTGCATGTGCAAGGTTCTCCTTATATAAAAAGGTTTCATGCTCCAGTCATAATCTTGTTTAATATTCTTGAAAGGTTGCATATTTTCACAAAGTCGATGTCGCATACTCTAATAATTTGGAACATGTTGTAAATATTTCAAACATGTGTCCTTAATAAGTTCACGTTAAAACAAAAAATGAGATTCCATTATTGAGCTTGGTTTATGAATATGAATATATAATATTCAGGAAGAATTAGGGTTCAAAGCAAATTCACCTTTGTTACAACAATCGTATGTTGCTCACTATGTCACAACCCTAGCCTTGGGCTTGCAACCAAGACAAAAGGGCTTATGAGGTTGCAGGTCAAGAAAGAAGCCTAGGAGTCACATTGTGTGCTCCCAAGAGTGTGAAAAGTGTGAGGAAATGAACCCTCACACTCCCAAGGCAACTCCCACTTTGTGAAATGGAGTCCCAATGGAGTCCCGAATCTTCAAAAGGCAATTGCAGGGGTCAAAACTCAATGGTTTGATGAGTTTTTTTTATCATTGAAAAGTTTTTGGAAAGTAGATTTCTAAAATGGAGTTGTTCACATCACCCATTTGGACATTTGAAACACAAATTATGTCCAAAAAAAGGGTCGGGATTTAAATTGACAATTTAATTCCTGACCATTAAAAGTTGAGAATCAACCCGATTTCCTTGCATGCAGATGGTGTGTGACATACCTTGGAAATTTTTCAATAAAGGCTACAACTTTGCTTTAGACTTCATCTTAATCGAAGGTTTATTCACAAAATTATGGCACCTTAAAGTCATAGGAGTCCTAATTTTGGCAATTTCAAGGTTTTCACTTAAGAGTCTAGGGACAAAAAACCATTTGGATGTGGGCCACACGGGCATCCATAGAGTACATTATAAGGGGGAAGGTGGTGGCTTCCCCTAAGTCCGGGTCATGGTGAATCTTGTGAGTTCGAGTTTGCCCATGGTTCGTCTTAACACCAAAAATGCTCCAACTATGCACTAACCACCTTGTGTTGGTTTTGTGCAGGTCCGTGTGAATAGCTGATGCTTGTCACTCTTCTTAATCCCATTTTGGAGCTCTAACACATCCTTCTACCCCCAAGTGTTGTGAGCCAAGGAGCGTGCCTCGACTCTTTATTCTTCCATTGTTTTACATTTCAAACTCATACTTGAGTCTATCAAAGTGCTTGAGAGCATGTCACATTAATAATCAAAAACTAATTATTATAAATATCTTTCCACTTCCTCGAATGACTAGGATGGAAGTGTTTAACAACTGTTAGATGCTTCTCATTATTATCTATTGAAAATGTTTTGCAACCTCCAAGCACTTCTCCTTGTTATTTATGAAAAACACATGGCCATCACCACATGTTTATTCATGAAACCAACATAAAATTTTGGGCAATTGCCAAACATATATTCCAATTGTGGAACTATTGAAATTTAATTTTTTCTTGCTAAAAATGTTATAGAACCATGCTCAAAATAAACATGTATTATAATGTGTCAATACACTCCCCCATTATTGAAGGTGATCAATGAGTATTTGACCTAAACAATTTGTATCCTAAAGTAAAGTTCAAAATATGGGGGCCTTTTTCCAAGCATAACAATTTGGGTGGCCAGGCTTTTGACAAAACCAAAACCTTCATAGAGTTCCATTTAAAAAAAAATTGGGAACCAAGACCTTGTCAAAAAGATGCCCATCCGCATAAGTTGGATTCATGAATTGAAGGTCATATTCATGCTTGAGGACCCATGTAAGAAGTAGGAAGTAGGCCTTATTTACCCAATAAATCAAATAAGCAATGAGCTCCCCCTAATGACCATTAACAAAGGATTGCTAGTGAGTGATATGAAGGATAAAATTGGATTGGATGTTTCTTAACATTGAAATGAATTTTTTGAGCTTTTGTAGATTGAAAAGGATGAATCCACACAAGACTTTCAAAGGGTTTTTGACTGCACATTCATGAACTTCAACGGCTTTAGTGGCCCATGACTAGCAAAAAAACTAATGAAAAGAGAAAACTAAGGGTAGTTTTGACAAAACTAGTTGTGGGAAGGGAAGATAAAGGATTTGATGTGGTAGAGTGCTGATTCATTGATGACACATTAGATAACAAGTTTATAGGTTGTTTCCCTTTTGGAAATGACCCACTTTTGAATATTATTGTCAAAGTTCATCATTTCAAGAGAGCATTCGCAAACATTGTATATTATCCTTTCTTGGATATCCATAAAGATGATATTAAAAAGAGGATTATGCAATATAACAAATTTGACACTGAAAAGCCAATTTATGCGATTCTTGAAAACCCTTAACTAGGATAGACACGTA
This sequence comes from Sphagnum tenellum, assembly GCA_963921925.1. NCBI lineage: Eukaryota > Viridiplantae > Streptophyta > Sphagnopsida > Sphagnales > Sphagnaceae > Sphagnum > Sphagnum tenellum. The sequence continues at coordinate 22,215,903 of OY998142.1, read as the reverse complement.
GCAACCATTCAATATTATTTGTAGATAACAAAGAAAGATGCCTAGTGGCCACCATATGCTTTCTGTGGATAAGAAGGAGAAACATCTAGTGATCATTAAATGATTTTAATAAATAATAAGGAAAAGCGCCTAATGGCCGTTAGGTGCTTTCTTCAAATGCAAGGAGAAGCGTTTAACACCTAACATGTTTACTCCAACGAAAGGATGGAGATGTGGCTTTTGGTCACAAAACACTTTGAATGGAAAACATAAAGATGCATTAGACATTTCCCAATATAATGTTTTGAGTTCATCTAGCTGCCATTAAATGTTCACCACAAAACTTTTGGACAAGGGGTTAAATGCCACCAAGCACTTCCATTGAAAACTAAAAAAATGTTTAGTGGCTGCTAAACACTTTATGACGAAATCCTTTTTAATGGCCTTCTGGTGGCCAAGAGCTTTCCTTCAAAAAACTAAGGGAACAATTGCCAAACATTTTCATTAGAGAACATGGAATGTTTAATGGCCCTCGAGCATTTATCAATGAAAAACAATGAGTAGCACCAAATGGTGTTTAGTTGTTTTTAATAAAAACACATTGTGAAATGCCTAATGGTTGCCAAGTGTTCTTAAGGGGTCCAAGCATGATAAAATATGCCAAAAAATAGTCCTTAAAAAAAATTATTTCAAAAACATTATTTTCAACATTAACATTAAAAAGATATTAATAACCTATTAAAATTGCATTTTGAAATCATGGAACACTTCATTGAGTTTATTGTAAGTTGTACATAATGTTTCATGAATTTTTATAAAAGAAGAATAGATGAGAAATGTTCTAAATTGGTTGGTTGTTCAAATTTTTCAAAATACTTTTACATTAAAACTAATATAGATTGTGATTAAAATATGAAAAGTTGAAATTAAATCCATACACACTAGGCCTTCATCAACAAAGTCAAAATTTATGTATAGTTTACATCAAAGGCTAAAGGTCCTAACATGGGTTGTGGACCATAGACTAATAAGGTGAGGCTACCTTATGGGTGATTAGAAGGTAAACCCTTGGAGGTAGCTCAAATAAGTAAAGCAACAATAGAAAAAAAATTCTTTTTTATACGAATAATAAATTGAACAAAAGCACCTAAGGAAAGGTTTTTGAAAGTATAATAATTCTAGTTTATGTGTTACTTTCATGTACTTATAACTCAATTTTATAGAACTCTCACATGTACTTTCTATACTTGCATTTTAAAAAATTGTACTTAAATGCATATTAAAACATGTGTTTCTTCAATATTACGCAATGAAGTCAGAAAACTTATATTTGTTAATCATTTACTTAAATAATATTCATGGATTCAATACATTAAAACATATTTTATGGATACTTTATAAAAAAACATCAAGTGTCTTTGATTGGCATACATTCCCATGCTTATGCCCCAAAATGATGGATGATGTAAGCCTTCATGGTGTAAGCATTGATTGTGGGCATGTCCTAATTTTTCCAAACCTTAATTTGCAATACCTACATCATTTGTAATGAGTGTTAAATTAATCATTACAATAATCTTGCCTTTATTATTGTAATGTAATATTACCAATTTACCATAGTAAGCTTATCATTAACCTACATAAATTTATATTGTGTACCCTCACCAAAACCCCCCTTTTGGTTAATAAAATTTTGCAAGTATTGCAAAAACTTAGTTCCTCATCATCTAGGTTTACTTAGGGGGCTTCTTCACCAAATGCAATACTTATATTTAATGGGCTAAATGCAATAAAAATATCCAAATGATGTTTATAATTAAAGCAAATCATCATTCTAATGAAAAAGGTAGGACAATATTCGCATTAGGTGGTCAAATCCCTTTTTGGAAGGAGTAGGGAATTTGTAATATTTTCATTTAACATAATTAATACCCATGGAAGATATGTAATTATGTGCAATACTTGTGTTAGTGCTCGTTAACCTTTAAGTATGATATACCCTAAACCTTGCAATAATTGCATGCAATACTAATTAAATGCCTGAAACAAGCACAAGAAACATGATGGGTAAACATTACTTGCATATTGACCTAGTGATTGTTGTATAATTGACTTGCAATACCCACCTTTGTATAATGTTTGAATGATATATTTTTGTTTGGGAGTTTAAAAAAATATGTGTTATATAACCTTAATAATGTAACTCTAATTTTCAAACCCTATTTGTTCGTTGATAGAAAAATCAATGCATTAACACATAAATAATATATTCTTTGACACAATTGAAACATGATGCACATTTTTAGTAATTGAAAATTAAAATGGGGGATAAGTACAAAAGAAATTGTATTTTTTTTCACTCATGAGCCTTCTTTTTATAGATATTTCCATGTTCTAACATCATCTCATGCCAATCCTTCATTTGGTGCATTAAATTACCAAATCCATCATCGAAAAATGAAATATCAACTGAGATGCATGATTTCATTCACCTTGGAAAGATGAATATTTTGTACATATGTTGCAATAACATGTAATAATGATGTGGTGTGGTCTATGAGTTGAACCCACTTTCTTTGACTTCATTGATGATTTCTTGCATTATGTACCCATTTGAACAAGCATTTTTTTTTGTGGAAGTGGATGAACTTGAAGGTTGGTTGTGATGTTTTTCTTTTTCCACATTGGAGGAAGTATCATTTGGTCTTATAAGTTACACATACCAACAACCCATGGTTTTTTAGAGTGATCTTCATTGGCCTCTTCATCATCAAATTCATTATCATAAATATAGGTAAGGTCCGCAAACATGGTAACAAAACCTCCACGACACAATCCATACCATGTCCCACAATATTGAATGATATATTTTTTAATGAGATTGGTACATGTAAGAAAGATGGCAACTTGATGTTTACACAAAAATTTCATAACACCCATTCACATGTGCAACAATCATATTTGGTGAAAGGAAGTGGGACCTTATATGTCATATTCGGATGTTGTTAGCTTTGTACCATCCATGCAAGGCCAACTTCATTCAAATAATTTATCTTACAAGTGACATTATTGTGAAGGATTAATGTGGCCTTCTCAATGTTTGTTTTCACAATGTGTTCCACAACTTTATTTCTTATGAACTCACATTTTTTCATTTTAGTTGTGTGCATGTACTTTCTTGTAATTGTTGTCGTGAGTCTCCACATTAATTAATCAATTCGTTGACTTGAAAGCCCTTTTGTTTCCAAAAAAAACCAACGTTTGAATGCCCCATGGTAAGATTTAATTGATGCTTATGTATCCTGGTTTGAATGTGGCACTTGTTGAAGCTCCACCATCCACAAACCTACAATAAGATATAGTGTGGGTCCATAAATTGTCATGTAGGTATTACATTTCCTTCTACCATATATAGTATGGATTAGGGTCATGTAGGTACTACATTTTTCCCCCATATATAGTTTGCATCTTTGAATTGTCATGCAAATATTACATTTTAAGGCCCCCACATATAATGTGGATTAAGTTCATAATGTGAATATTGCACTTTGCCCCCACATATAGTGTGCATCTTTAAATTATCATGCAAGTATCATGTTTAGTGTTTTCACATATAGTGTGGATTAAGGTCTTAATGTGGGTATTGCATTTTGTCCCCACATGGGATTGCTAAGTCCACCATTGGCGTTTTTACATTGAAATTTCACATCATTGGTGTCGAAGGTGGCATTCATTGAAATTGCCCCATTATCACCTAATGAAACCATGGCTTACAATTGAGATGGGGTTTGTATCCCTATTGTGAATGGAACCCATTACTTTCATTTGCATCTTGAAAATAAAACACATGATCTAAATGACTAAATGCCCATGTGTGAAGGGAAATGGTTGGATTTTGGTGTAAACATCAACTGCTTTTTTATGTGTTTGTGATCCAAGTAAGCAATGTCTTGTTTGTTTAATGAAATCAATCCTTATCATTGTTACTTTTACATTGATTCTAGCTCACCATATTGCCTCATGCTTGTTATATATTGGTTCGATGGTGTAACTTAAACCCAATTGGGTCCAAATATGGTCCTTGAAGGCTTGTGACATTCGTGGGGCAAAAAACGATGGTTGCACAATGGAATCAATGTCATGTTTACCATATGCAAGCTAATGATTGACCCATGTATGAGGTCAATGGTAGAAGATTATCTTTGCCACTTCGAGTCATGTGTACAATCACTTAATTCAAAATTAAGTTAAACAACCTTGTTTAATGGATCAATGGTGATTTGGGTCTCCACGATTATCTTTCGACCCATACCCACATGCATGCTTACAAAATGTGAAATCAATTAAAAATTAAAAATTTGGTACAATATGAAATTAAAAAACAAGTTCCATATAACAACAGTGAATAATAGAACATCATACCAAATATGGTCGAAGTGGTTTTGGATTCTTGGCATTTTTGTATTTTCTGCTAAGGGTACCTGCTTATAAATGTTCCACTCCATTAGGGAGTCTTCATGGCTTCATTCATTGTTTAAATTTTAAAATTCATGCATGTGAGATGTATGCATACTCGATTTCGATGATATGTGCCCCTCCATGTTGAACATGTTTTTCCCACACCAAGTCAATGTTGTTAAAGGGTGATTTTTTTTGGGGTTTGATTTCATTATATTGAGATTTTGAAGCATGACCCACGTTTGAAACTATGTTTTCATCTAATTATACAAGGAAAAAAATTTGATATTGATGTCCAAAACTTTATATTCACAATATGTTGAATTACATGTTAATTATCATATTCAATATTAATGCAAATGTACATGTTTTAAGTACTTAATTTGTATCCCTCATCTAAACTTTATACAATTGTGCACATAATACCCTAAATGTTAAGTATGGAAAACATATGATATGGTCTATGGCCATAATTGTAAATTTTAAATCCATATTATTTATGGATAATCTAAATGTAATATCCACATGATAATTAACAAATTGCATTATTTATAGAAAAAAAAAATGTAATACCTATATAACAATTTAAAGATACACATTTTATACAGGGAAAAAATGTAATACCCACATTATGACCTTAATTGGCATTATATATGGGAAAGGGAAATGTAATACCTACATAAAAATTTAAAGATGCACATTTTATATGGGGGAAAAATGTAATACCCACATTATGACTTTAATCCGCATTGCATGTGAGAGCCCTAAATGTAATACCTACATGACAATTTAAAGATGCACATGCTATGTGGGGCAAAAATGCAATATTCACATTATGACCATAATCAGCATTATATATGGGAAAGGGAAATGCAGTATATGCATAACAATTTAAAGATGCACATTATATATGGGTGGCAAAATGTAATATTAGCATAATGATTTTAAATCCATACTATTTATGGGAGGCCAAAATGATAAATCCATATATCAAACATGGAACATTTTTAGTGGAATTTGATGACCATATTAAAACCACCTAAGGAAATTGATTTCCTTAAATTAAAAACAAATCAATACAAAAACATAAATCATACCATTGATGTTAAAATATGATATCACATTCAAAGGAGTTATATTTTGATTTGAAAACACAACCTAAATAAATCAACACAAATTTCATTAAACTTTAAACTTAAAACCTTAAATAATTCTAATGATAAATGCTCTCAACCTAATGGTTATATAATCAAAACTACAAATGGAATACAAAAGACATTTATAACAATTATGTTTTGAATTTTAAAGCTAATCGATTATAATGAATGGAAACATTAGCCTTAGAGTTTAAAACTAATTACCCCAAAAATAAAAAAATAAAAAAAATATAAAATTAAACAATTTTAATGATAAATGTCAAAAAAATTAATAACTATATAAACATCCACGAATGTTATACAAAATAATCTTTTAGGAGTGAATGATGAATTAAAATTGAAACACAATGAAAAGAAAAAGTTAAGTGAATTAAATAAAAATATATTCTCTTACCTTTAGTGTTGTCATTTCAACTTGAAATTTTCTTCATTCACATTCAAAATAGATAAAATGCATCTTGATACAAGTATTTGTATGTGAAAATTTGGCCAAATTTCCCTTTTAAAATCCAACCTAGGATTGATTTTGATTAGTATTAAAAGTTGTGCAAATATTTGTAAATGTTTGATGTCTTTTTAATTCTAAATTTATTGAGCTTATTCTTTAATTAAACTAAATACATCTTGCATTAAATGGTCCAAAGTGGAAGAAGAAGACTATCGCTAAAAACATTCACAATTACAATATTCACATTTTACATTATAATTTTTATAATTGAAATCCATAATTTGCAAGTACACATGTAGTTGATGCACTCCCAACTCCTTAAAGGACTCAAATGTGAGTCCAAGTAGAAGACAACAGAAGAAAGAAGAATCAGGGCACGTTCCTTAGCTCACAACATTTTAAAGGGTAAAGGAGCATGTTGGAGCTATGGGATGGGATTAGGAAGAGTTGACAAACTTCATTCACTCACACGGGCTTGCACATAACCCACACAAGGTGGTTAGTGCATAGTTTGAACACCTTTGGTGCTAAAACGAGCCACGGGCAACACAAACACATAAAATTCACGGCAGCCCAAAGTTGGTGGAAGCCACCACCTTCCCCCTTATAATATACTTTGTAGCTCGTCACGGAGCCCACATCCAAATGGCTTTTCTCTCTCGGGACTCTCAAATGGAAGTTTCGAAATCATGCCAACAAGGATTCCTGGGATTTTGTAACCCCATAACTTTGCGAGCAGACCTTGAATCGAGGTGCGGTTTAGAGCAAAGTTGTAGCTTTCATTGAGAGCTTTCCAATGGTATGTCGCACATTGTCTACAACCAAGTAAATTGGGTCGATTCCCGACTTTTTCTGGCCGGAAGTTAAATTGGCAATTTGACTCCTGACCTTTCATTTGGCCATAACTTATGTTTTAAATGTCCAAATGAATAATGTGAGCCCATTTTAAAAATTTAGGTTTTAAGAGCTTTCTAATGATATAAAGAACGCCACAAGCCATTGAGTTTTGACCCTTCAAATCGCTCATTGAAATTTTGGGAGTCCATTGCGAGTCCATCTCCCAAAGTGGGAATTGTCTTGGGAGTGTGAAGGTTCACTCCCTCATACTCCCTCATATTCCCTCACACTTTCTTACACCCTTGGGATTATGTGATGTGAGTCCTAGGGTTCCTCTTAGCCTGCACCCTTGCAATGCCTTTGTTTTAATTCTCGGGCTTTCTCTTGGCCCGCACCCTTGCAATCCCTTTGTTTTGATTCTCGGGCTTCCTCTTGGCCCCAACCTTGCAACCCCTTTGCCTTGGTTAGAAACCCAAGGCTAGGGTTGCGACATAGGTATATATGATGTGTGGGTAGATAGGTTTTGCCAATAAGTAGATGCTTTGTAAATAATTGAAATGGTGTTACTGAAAAATTTATTTACCATTTTAGTTAATTTCTAGAGTAGGAATTAATTAGAAGTTTAACCAATAAGATATATAAAGTTTGCCAATAAATAGAATATAGGTTTAACTAAGAGATATAATTTTAATTAATGAGATATATAAGTTTCGACAAAATATACAAATTTAACCATGAAGAAATATAGGTTTAACTAAAAGAAATAATTCTAACTAAAAACATATATAGGTTTTGCCAAGGGATATAAATTTAGTCAAGAAATATAAGTTTAGCCAAAATATATAGGTTTTGCCAAAAGAAAAAAATTTAGCCAAGAAAAATAAGTTTAACCAGCAAGAAATATAGGTATAACCAAAAGATAGAAGTTTACCCAAAAAAATAAGTTTAACCAAGAAGAAATATAGGTTTAGACAAAAAAATAGATGCTAACTAGTAAGATATATAGGTTTAGCCAAGAGATAAAAGTTTAGTCAAGAAAAATATAAGTTTAGTGAAGAACTAAAAGTTAGCTAGTAAAATATATAGGTTTAGCCAAGAAAAATTATAAGTGTAGCCAAGAAGAAATATAAGTTTAGCCAAGAGGAGATAAGAGTTTTGTCAAGGTAAGTAAAGGATTAATTGTTAGTTAGTAAGCAGGGGTAACATTTAGGTCAGTATAGGAGCTAGGTGGATGGGTAGTATGGAGGTCAGGGTTGAGAAAAGATTGGAAATGAAAAAAAAAATTGGTCAAAGGTCAGCAGCCAAAAAAGATTGACTGCGGTAGAGTGTTGGTTAACATAAGATAAAGAGGTGAATCATCCAACCCATCCTATGGACAGAATGGCCAACTGATGCAGTCATGGGGGCTGGTTCACTATGGCCCCCATGCCCTACCTGACCTTGTGTGGCCTAATGAGCTAACTGACTGCCCACTTCAAACCAGCCAATTCTGTAGTACATACATAAGTCTCAACAATATCTCACATCATGTCAAAATGAAAGAATTGCACCAAGTTTGTTGCATTGTGCATGATGAAATGGTGTGCTTGTACTTGTTGTAAATTGTTTTAAGTAGTCGTGAGCATCCTTGTGCATGCAATAAATGTTCTGTGCACTTCTTGCACAAGTGCAACAGTTGTCCTCTGGCCAAATTTTGGGGTCCAAGAGAAATCCTAACTTTGCCCTCCAAACTTAAGTACTAAACATGCAACATTTGATAACCTTGTCAGCTGAACCCTATCTGTCTTGAACAATGAAAATTCCTGAATATTCAAGTTCACAATAAAACTACCAACACAGAATGCATAAGTCCTTACACTCTACCTCTAAATTCTAACCACAACTTGTACACCATGATCTGCTTGAACAAACAATTTACATTTCTCCCCTCAAAACATTTCTACGTCCCATTTCCATAATTCAGTTTCTCAATAGTCTACCTGCTGAATCAACATTTCAAGGCACATACATACCCCAGGTACACTCCAACAAATCCCTCAAGGCAATACAAATAAATCAATAAAAATAATTAAAGAAAGAATAGATAGAAGAAATTCAATTTGCATTATGTAAATTATGTACAATACAAGGTACTTCAATAGCTTGAATGATTGTAAAATTCTTTGACGGCAATTTTTATTTTACATAATGAATTTTTAGTCCCATGTAAAATTTACGGTAGACTGAATCTCTACATGGACCAAAAATTTGGTACCATTTTTTTTGGTCAGATGTCGAATTCAGTCCCTATGTAAAATTGGGACTGAAATTTCAATCCAATGTAATTGTAAATGTGATCAAATTTTTGGTCCAAATTTCAAATGGCACCCTAATTTTGGTCCCATAGAACAATTCAAACTGAAAATCTGGTCCCATATAGCATTAAATATATGGGATTGAAATTTCAATCCCATGTACAATTTATACTAGAATTTTGATCCTATATAGTGTTATATAGATGCTCTACTGAAAATTTGTTCCCAATTGTATATGGGACCAGGATATTGGTCACATGTAGCATTACATCCAATTTGGTTCCATGTTCAATTGACTGAAATTTTGATCCAATATACAATTGGGAGTTGGGACTGAAAATTCAATCCCATGAACATGGTTCATGGTTTGTAATTTTTGGTCCCATCTATGTAATTGTACATGAGATCAAAAGTTTGATCCAATTTTGAATTTTTCTCCCGTGACAAATTGGGACTAAAATTTAAATCTGATGTAATGTCGTTCAAGTGGGCTTTTTAATGTGGAAGGAACAAATAATTACAATCTCATGGAAAGTAAGTTACATGTCTTTTTTAATGTATTTGCACACAATGGTATTCTATGTAATTAGTTGTAATTATTGAAGATTTTCTTGTTAAGATAAAGTGTATCCATATAAATATTTACTAAAGGATAATTATTTGATATTTTACAAATTTCAATACGAATGTTGCACCAAGATGCATTGACATCAAAGTTGATGTGACATGTCATGTAAAACCACGAATTATGTTGGGAACGATTGTAACATGAATTATTTAATGAAGGGATATAATTCATGCGAACAATTGTAATTTGTTTTGTAAGTGTTATAGACTTATGAAAGGGAGTAAGTCCTTCATAATCAAAATATTAAAAAAACCATAGAAGTTGAAATTGAAATAGGACAAAGTTTGCCCAATTGTATGAAAATTTGCAAGACCATATAACATAACTTTATGTTGTTCATAATTAAAGCTTGGGTAAAATGGGGTCTAATGAGCATGTAGTGCATACCACAAGTTGCCCTTTTTAATCCTAACAAAGGATTTATGGGCTAGCATGGCAAAGTGTGATTAGTTAATTGACTTGTCTTGGATGTGAATATGCTTGAGTGTCTAAAAATTGAACATGTATTGTATTATTCCAACAAGATATAAAAATATCAACATATATGATCATTTCAATAAAGTGGGTACAATTGGGGTGCAAAGAAAAAAAACTTTAGAATATTTATAGGGTTTATGTTTACAAATAATATTTACATGAGACAAATTTAAGTAAAAAAATTGAGTGGTCCAAGATCACATATTTCATGTGATGGTGATGACTTTTCACATGTGTACGTAACTGGGTATCAATATTTTGGTTTACAAGCAAAAGCACAAAAAATGTCAAAATGGGTTGAAATCAATTAAACATGTTTTTTTGCATAATATTTGTTGCACAAGTGACTTGCATCTAAAGTTAATTCTTTTTTAATCAAATGAATATAAAAAATAGCCAAAAGATTTAATAAAGGATTCATTATCCTTGTAGCCTTTTGTTTCAAAATTTCAGATTATTATTTTTCATCAAATTAACTTAATGAACATGTAGTTGTATAAACGGAATTATAATTTCTTGTAATTTCTTTGAAATTGATTTCATCATTTTATGCATTCATTTATAAAAATTGTAATACAAACAATTGATCCTAAATCAATCAAAGGTTCAAGAAGATTTTTATACAACATCCAACAATTAGTGTATTTTTTAAAGCTTGTTTTCTCAATTCTTTAACAATATGAACAAACTAATACAACATAGTTATAATTTTCTTTTGTAATCATTTTTCAATTATACATTCTTTTCAAAACCCAACTATGAATGATCCCAACTACATCATTACAATTGTTGTCACTATGAAAAAATTGTGACTGTTGCAACTTGTCTGATGCAATTAAAAAATGTCCAATAAAAATAGATTACAATTAGATAAACTAGTTGTAATGGACATGCTTTTTTCATAGTGTGTATGCTTAACTTCAATTTAAAAATATATAAATCATTAGCATATTGTACCAAATAGAATGAAAGGTGGTGGCCTTCACTGTATATAGAAATAAAATATTTTACTAAGTGGAAAAAAAATTATGATTTTTCATCACAATCTTAGCATCCTAAGGGACTTTTGTTGTATGTAAATTAATGAATAAAATATTCAAAAGGTGCATGTTATCATCATTTTATTGAATAATATTAGTTGATCCCATTTGGATGAAACTCGTTCAAAGTTTTCACTTTCAAACACAAATGCTTAAGATTGTGAAAAATTATCTCATCTTCAAATATATATTCACAACATTAATTTGGTTAAATTTGAAAAAAACAATTAGTACGCCCTTTGATTTTCTTGCTTTGGATTACAAGATTTTCATTTTTGTTTTTTAGTTTTCATGTGGTTGCTAATATTTATTCATATAAACATTGCATTCCAATTCAAAAAATATTATTATTTTGGATAATATTTTTTAAACAAGCAAACTAACACCTACATGTGCAATGATTGCATTGTTTAAAATTTGTTTGAAAGCAATAATTTATAATCTTTCAAAAAAAAAAATTTCGTTTACTATATTCATGTTCGACTCAATTCATATTTATCAAAATGTTTTAATGACATGTAAATATAGACATGATTGTTAATATTTAAATACATTACAAATTCACATAAGAAATTTTCATAGTCAATTTAATTTATCACTTGAAACAAGTAAAGTAAGTAAGGGTTATAGTTGTTGTGGCTCTGTAATGTGAATGTGTACACCCACTTTTAGTACCATATCCTTTGAACATCATCAAAATTAAAAACCAACAAAGTTAATCTAATGGTATAATTATTTCATCTTTACATTATCTAGGGTCCAAATTGGTCAATTCAATATTATTAGACATAATAAATGTTAATAAATGGTTGCCCTCTGAGGTTGATGTAGTTGTGTCTTGTTGAATGTCACTTTCATGAGTAAATAGTGAACTTGGTATATCCATTTTGCCTTCTAGCATAGCCAGTGCATGTGACATTACTGGACGTTTTGTTGCTTTCTTTTGCACACATAAAAGTGCCACATTAATCACAAGTTGTACTTCATTTGCAACAAGAGTGTTGATCATCTTTTGGTCAATGAGATCATTCAACAATTTGTTCTTTTGTAAAATCCATGCCTGCAACAAGTTGGGAACCCAAGTTTGAATAATATACTTTATCAAAAATCATGATCACCATCAATTTGATTTTTAATGCGTATAATTAAAATCTATGCATATAATAAGTGTCATAATGTTGTTATATCTATTTTTTAAAAGAAAAATCTACAACATAAATTCATAAGTTATGTATGAATTTTTTTTCATTATCATTGGTCATTCACTTCAATATGAAAACATCTATCTAGAATCCAATACATCTTTTTTTGGACTTAGAATTAAGTACATTACAATAATTCATGAAAACTTCATCAAAATGCTACTTTGTAAAGAAGGGTAAAAGACAAGGTATTTGAATGTGCTCACCCATTTAACAAGGCTGATTTGTTCTGGTGAAGTTGATGTGAAATTAACTATGCTTTTCCTCCCGCTAATAATTTCAAGCATAAGAACCCCAAAGCTATACACATCGACCTTTGTACTCAATTCACCATAACCTGCATACTCTGGAGACATATATCCACTACAACAACAAGAAAAATAATAAAAGACAATAATTTGGAGAATACATAAACCTAAGTTTTTTCAAAATGAAAACATTAAATTAATTCTTCAAAGTAAAAAGAAAAATGATATTAAAGGATTTGGGTATGTAACAAACTTGTGATACTTACAATGTTCCAACTCTAACATCTGTAAATAAATGGCTTTGGTCTTGAGAAAATAATCTTGCCAATCCAAAGTCTGTAATTTTAGCATTTAGATTATTGTCGAGAAGAATGTTGGAAGCTTTGATGTCTCGATGTATAATACATGGTTGCAAATCTTCATGAAGGTAAGTCAAGCCACGAGCAATTCCCACACATATCTTATATCGTGTTGGCCAATCCAAAAATGAGATGCCTTTTATTCCACAACCTACAAATATAAAATTTATGGCTTTTGATTAATCATGGGTCAAAGTTCATTTATATAGATGTTAAACCACATTTCATTTGAAGTATGTGTTTCCATCTTAAACAATTGAACAACATTAAAAGTTTGTCATTTACCCCATAAAGCTTCAGCAAGATCTTTGTTTTCCAAGAATTCATACACAAGAAGGCGTTGTGTCCGATGTAAACAACACCCTTTCAACTTCACAAGATTTTTATGTGTGATGCCAGTGATGGAAACAACTTCATTCAAAAAATCATCAGTCCCTTGATGAGATTTTGTGGTTAATAACTTCACTGCCACTATTGTCCCATCCACCAAGCACCCCTGGACAATGTCCAAAAAGAATGCAAGTCAATTGGAAAAATCAAACAAAGTTTCATTTGACATGATTAAATGTAGTTTGAAACATATAAAGGTTTTAATATCAATAATAAAAGGACAAATTGTTAATGAACTCACCTTGTAAACAACACCAAAACCCCCTTTCCCAAGCTCATTGTTTTGATGAAAATCTTTAGTGGCTAATTTTAGCACACTATATGAATATAATGTAGGTTGCACTTGTTGTTTTGCAAATTCTACAAGGAAAAATAATTTATTAAAATTCACACTTACAACCTTGTGGTTAATCCAAATTGCTTCATAGAGCGATTACATTGAAAATAATCAAATTAAATTAAATCTTCTTGAGTGATTTTATAATTAATTTTGGTTAGCAAACATGTAATAGGTAAGGCTTGCCCAATCATTCTTCTAAATCATAGTGATCTAAAGCTTGGAAACAATAAATAACCATGCACAATCAAAAACATATAATAACATTTAATATGGATTTCAACATACCTTTTTGAAATTCTCGTAAAGTTAACGTATTTTTCTTATACTTCAAGAATATGACCACACAAATAATTCCACCAATGATGAGACTAAGTGAGAGAGTTGTAGATAATATCCAAATTAATAGTGTATCCTTGGTTGTATGAGACTTGGTAACTGTTCAAAAAAATCCAAAACAATTTAGTACGTTTTGGTTATGGGGCCAATTTATTTGCATTGACATCAAGAAAATAACCTAATGATATGATTTAAACATTTTAACTAGTGACCACCAATACAACATTCAATAGCTATGAACTTGTGTAGATGTAATTCCCCCAATTACATTGTAACAACACCTACGTTTTAACTTATAATTAATGCACTACTTTGTTTTTAAGTCTTGGTTTTGTTTCAAAGTCCAAAGTTTGAACTTGAAGTTATACTAATATTATGGTTAATCTTATTGGATTATGTATTAGTCACACCTATTTAATATGACATACCACGTGTATTTGTTATCTACATTATACAAAACCCCATTTGGTTCTTCAAGGTTTTCAACTAGAAAAGTTTGACTTGAATAGCAAAACTCTACGACACCTTTCTTTTTATATTCCTAATAGAGATGTACATACATTTTGTTGTTATCCAATGTATGTTGATGATACAAATTAATTGTATAAAAAATTGCATTGAGTCAATTGTATGGGCAATTTTGGAATGTAACTGGATCGGTCCTATTTAGCATGAAAATAATAGTTGAGGGAATTATCCAAGTCATACCTAATACATTTAGTAAGGAATTATTGTAGCGACAATTTAGTTGTTGATGATATGAAATTTGAGGGTTGGAACTAATTTGAATATTGTTGCAAATTGGGTTGCCTCCAAGCCTACAAAAAATGTCCAATGTTAATTATAATGTCAAACCCCAAATATGATGGATAAAATATTTGTTGTCATGTTTTGAAAAACAAAAGATTAATTTCCTATCTTTTTAAAAACTATTTGCAACCATCCCAAAGAATTTGATCTTCAACAAGATTTCAATTGGTTCTTACAAGACTGGAGAATAGATTAAGCTCTTATCATCCCAACTTGGCTCAAGTCCACTTATGTTATTATTCACCATTGAGATAAATACTCCATGCAATAAATAGTTTTGATCCCAAACGACCATGTTCAAAGTCCCATTAAAGTAGTTATGATCCAAATTTCTACATGCAACATGAAAAAAAACGTTAGTTCCAATTGAGAAATATCTATTGCAATATTTGAAATCTGAAAACACAATCAAAATTCTTGTCTTCTTAAATAGCTTTATGAGAAATAAAAATAAATTATATATTGACCCCTTGTTGAAACTTGAACTATTATATTTTGGATAATAGGAATTGTTGTTACATATTCAAATTATTAAAACACTGCATTGGGGGAGGGGGGGGGAGGGGGGGAGGGACATGAACAATATTTCGTTTGATCTTCACTCACATTTCTTGCCAAGTTGCGTTTGCACAATTGAGCAAATTCATTGGAAAGGAACCATCCAAATTGTTGCTTCCCAAGTTCCTGCAATGTGCCCAAACTTTAACTTTTAAGATTGAACCAAGATTGGATGACTTTTGCAAATGTCAAAAAGATGATCCTAAAATCAAGGCCTAAAATTAGACAATTAAAAAGATGCCATCATACTAAATGTCAAAGATTTTGTACACAACTTTAGTTGTAACTTGAGTTATGTAAAAATATATATTTTAAATGCCATCAACTAATGAATTATAAGGATTGCAACTATAACACATTGGACATATGATTTTATTCACATTAGAATTTAAGGTCAAACCTATAAGAATGCAAGAAAAACACTCACAATTTTGTCAAAGATGTTGGACATGGAGTCTCCATATAAGTTGGTATGAGGTTACCAGACAATTTGTTTTGAGATAAGTCTAAAACACTTAGATTGAAAATTCCCCAAATAGAAGGTGGGATTGACCCATTGAGTTGATTGTGACTAAGATTCCTTCACACCACCAACCAAAAAAAGCCTTTAGAAATATATTTGTTGTGGTTAGTGGAATTGCATTATGGTCATAAATATTGGAAGTGTTTTGAAACATAAGTTTGAGTAATTGTTCAATCATTTCAATACAACAACAAGAAACTTACAATCATGTATTTGATTGTACCTTGCACTTGGCCACTGTAATTAATCCTAGTATTAGAGACTTGAAACAAATTTTGTAAAATTTGATCTAAGGAAATCATGTTCTTACATTGAAAAAAGAATATTAAATGTAATGGTGTAATATGTAAATTGATATATATCAATTACAAATATATAGTTTACATATGTATTTTTTCACAACAAGAATTCAAGAATGTGAATCTAGGTAAAATCTTGTTGGCCAAAGTAGGAGTTATCTTATTTTGTTAGCTCCTCTATAGTTGAAATTTAGGTGAATTATTGATGAATAAAGCTCCACACACACACACACACACACACACACAATAGAGATCCTAATTTTTTTAATTTCATAATATGTGTAAATAACCCCCCCAAAGATTTGGTTTAATTTGACCTTAATTTGAAAAATATATGTTATCTCCAATCCTACATCACAATTGGGACAAATTTACATGCAAGTAATGGCTGTGAAATTACATACAAGTTCATGAGATGAACAAAGTTTGAGAAATCTGGTAGGGAACCAGATAAGGAATTGTTATCCAAGGCACTGCACATCACAAAAAAACACAAGGTTTAAATACCAAATTGTACTTTTTGGTTCAATTTACATTAACATTTCGTTCGACAAAGATAATTGGATCAAGTAACAAAATAAGTTTTTTAAGACATTGCTACTAATTGTCGAATTAAACATTGCCACGAGAAAATAATGATCTACCTTGTTAGTGTTGACTTAAGTTAAAATTTGCAATACGCTGGATTCGAACAACAACTTGGGAAATGATGGTTGTGAGCACAACTTACAGGCTTGTGAGATTTGTTAATTGGACAAAACTAGGAGAAATAGGCCCAGTCAAACTGTACCCTGAAAGGTTCCTGTCAAGCATTACAAAATAAGATCCCAGGTCCCAACCACTTGTGAAGTTAGATGAAATAACATAGAAGGCTTGAATATTAGGGGCACAGTGCATTGAATTCAATCATGAAAAGCTGAAGTTAATGATCTAAAACATGTTGCATATGTACAACTAAACCTTGAAATGTAAGGTTTGACGTATGCACTTTTGTTATTCCATCTGATTTACACACCTAACCGCTTTTGATAGTTACCCAACATCTAAACATAAGATAACAAACCTGGAGCAAAAGGTAGAACCTAAAGTTCTACACAAATTGTACAAGCATATTTGGCTTTGCTTGATCCCCCATTTTTTCCCAAATGGCACGTAAACATCACAGAGGAGACATTAGTATATTCATCCCGATCTAACTTAAGCTTTGAACCGAATTTAACAACTTGATCTAAAGAAGAAAACCTCCAATTTAGCTCTAAATGGGTACATTGATCTTTAGTTAACTCATGATGTTTTCAGAGGAAAATCACTCACACAGCTATAATGAAAGGATTGTTCACACTTGCGTTGATGGTGTTACATGTGACCCAAGAATGGGGATACGGAAGACAGGGGTCACCAGTCCATTCAGCTAGCTGTGGATAACTTGTTTTTATCCCCTCAATTGCAAGAGCTGCACAACCGCAGGAGGTGCAATGGACAATATTGACCTTCACATCCTTGGATGGCATTATGGAAATAGCAATTTGATTCTTATAACAAGTAGGTCAGCTTGGACTAATCATCTAGGATAATATATGCCAATTAACCAAGCACTAAATACCATCATTTTGATAAGTAATGAAATATTTATTTATTTTGAATTGTGATATCAATCTCATGAACTTCTCATATCAATCACATCGTTCCATTAAAACATAGATGATAATAAGCAGCAACGAAGGTACTTTAATTCATTACTTCTTTGACCCAAAAGCAACTGAAAATTAACACATTATCATTAATACCAAATTCACAACTCACCATCCTGCTCATTTGTCAATAAGTTCACGTTTTCTGTCATAATTTCATAAATCTCCATGGCATTCACCAAAGGACCGTTCCGAGTGGAGGTGCTGCTGTTTTGAAAGAGCGTCAGACTAAATGGCGCACCACCGATGTACTCTACAATAGCAGTATGATTTGGATTCGCGGCAAATGGGTTAATCAATAGATCAGGAGAATAACCAAGTACGCTCGTATAAAACTCTCGTGAAGTAGCGTTTGCGGTTGGATCTAATTCAACACAGTATAAAGACATATCCCACACATAACTGTTGATGAATGGGAAAGTAATTGTCATAGTCCCATTAGTTGTCAAGGCAGTGTCCAACACTGCTGCAGGGGGATCAAATCGTGGATTTAACCCGTCTGCTCCAGTTAAAGTTTGCATTGGTGGCATTGTAGTTGCTATTACTACTGTCGAGTTCCATGGTTGGGGATACCAATAACTATCCCTAGGATCATCAGGATATCTGCACAGACCAGTAATCACCCAAGACATGGTTACAAATATGATGAATTTCAACTATATAACTTTGTGGCTAAAGAAAAAAAACTCCATATAATCCAAGATTAAAGGTAGTATCAATTCAAATATTTTAAAATTAAACACAATAAATATATATATTTAAATATTTAATTATCATGACACCATTTGCATTAGCTCCTCCTTCCATTATTTGTAAAAATGATTTAAAGAATAAAGGAGTAAAATAAATACATTATTCTAAAACATCTAAAATGGTGTAACATGTATTGTAACATTTTAAATCATTTTACATGAGCAATACTTGCAATGATTTTCTATCAATAAAATTATCCCCCTTTCCCCCCTTTTTAATTCTTCCATATGATTCCCAATAGTTCATCAATATCATTATTTTTATTCATATGTTGGGTCACTTAATCCATCTTCACCTAGTTCTTATGTCTTGAACTTTTTAGCAAAAATATGTCAAACCATTTCAATTGTTTGAATGACCAATTTTTTTGACCCAACTATAAGAAATCATATTCAGTTATGTCCCAATAGCCAAACAACTGTTGAAGGTATTATTAATTCTTGATAGCAGCAAAAGATTTTAAGGCCCAACATACCGAGGGACAATATCCTTTATCTCTAGCCACTTCAAGATGATGAAGTCCAGACCAATGATAACATACCCTTGAACATTTTGGAAATAAGCATAAGTTGGGCTATAAGTAGTTACCTAAGTAATCCACTAGCACCAAAGTTCCACCGGAAGTGCGTGTGATAATATAATCCACCGTAGAGACATTCATAAGCAGTGGAGTTGATATTTGGATATATGGGTACTAAAGATATTGCAGTGATAAATGGATTTGTGTTAGAGGACGGAATCCGAGATAGACAAAGAGACATCACATTAGTTTGAGTTAAAACCCAATATTCTGCATATTGAAATTGTGCAAAATCACTGACGAGATTGGAGCCAACTATAGTCGCATCTATTGCTAACTCAAAATTGGGGAGAAGGGTTTCCGACCCATTGTCGTAGTCACCATAAAAAAAAGTTGCTCTGATTTGGTATGTGTTATTTGGTATTACTGGCAACTTGTAACAGTCCTTGAGATGAGCAGAAGGAGGAAAGTATCTGAGGGTTTGCAATTCAGAATACTGTGGGTACCATGCTAATCCCAATGGCACAAATGCTTTTACACCGGTTGTAATATACTGATCATCGGGTACCCATGGTATTTGGGTGGCATTGTCGACATAACTGAAGTCTGAACCACAGTTTATAAAGAGAGATCCTGGAACTGGAGAAACCAAAAAAAAAAACCATGGATTAAAGATTAATTGGATTGTAGCTTTGAGAAAGGCCACTTCAACCTTGTTGACAATTGATGGGAGCTTGGGTTTGAGACCATCATGTAGCTCAAGTGAATAGATCTGCACTAAATCATTGAATTGTCGAATAATTGGACATGATTTGGTTATGAGTACATCCAAGTTAATTCACACCTTGTTTGAAAAGTTGTTTCAAATGTCAATTACAACAAGCATCTCCCATGGTAGTGTTCATTCAGAGATCAAGATATAATATCTTTTTGTTGCTAGTTTGAACATGAATGTGTTTCACTGACTATACTAGGAATTTCTTTTTACATGTGTTTCTGCACAAAATTCCTTCTATCTTTAGTATCACTAGGTTAGTTTTTTCTTCAAATAAGTCCCCACAAATTCAGTTCTACATTCCTAATCCAACAATGTCAAGCGAAGCATACAACCAACCAATAGCTATTTGTTAAACTCCATGAATATACACTACAAAACTCAAGGTAGGGAGTAAGCGATGGAATGTAATCATGTGCCACAAACCTTGTGGATTTTGAGAGATGGCGGCTAGAACAGTGAGATTGCACAATACTCCCAGTATTGTTATCAGTAATGATGCCGTTGAGAATCCTAGGCATTTGTCCATGACTTCAAAGTTCAACATGATTGATGATCCGGATTGGCTTGTCACTCCACACTTTACCCCAGCCTCTAATTAAGGAATTGCATCTGCTTGCAAATTAGATGCTTGATAAGCAAGGACTTGTAGTGATCTCAGTTTTTGTTCCTCATGATCACATGCTTGAAGAAGCTTTGGACCTGAATGTTCCAAATCTGCAAGTAAAGCTATCATCAACTCCTTAAGAAAACTGATATTGTAGTTATAAACCAAACTAGAAACACAATGAGTTTGGACCTATATTACACAACCAATTGTGTCAGACATTAAGGTGTACATTGTCTCCTCATACCAAAGAAAACCAAAGCAAAAAAAAAAAAAAAAAATACTTCACGTCCAGAAGTAGAAAGTAAAAATATTTGGATTGAGATCACAGAAGCAAGGGAGCCCAGAGAGGCTCCTTGGAAGAAGAAGCTTGGAGGAAGGACTTTGCAGATGACAAACCTTCTTATAAGCACCTCACAGCGCACACCTTGAAGCTGCAACACTTATATTGTTTGTGCATGGAGATACACACATGCAAACAGAGGTCAGGGGATAGCACTTTATATAAGTTTTCCTCTGTCTTCAGTTATATATTCAATTTTCTTCTTGAGAACTCTTGCCCACTTTGTTGCTGATTCAGCTTCCTGCAACTGGAAGAAGAAGACAAAGATTTGGGGCCCAATGACAAGCTGCCTTAGTTATTCCAACCAAGTCTGGGGGTGAAAATAACAAAAACAAAAATTCTCCAATTTTATTCTGCTTTGATTATGAATTCCAAAAACATAACACACCTGCCAGTCATTAGTACTTAATGTTTGGCAAAATGTTGAATTGAATTATTTTCAATAACTTGTTGCACAACAAATTATCTCGTTTTTAAGTTTTTTTTTCCCCAACATGATTTGATAATTTTGTCATTTCTACAAGATTGAAGAAATTGGTCAAACTGTGACAGAAAATTGATTTTTTTGGGAGGATGTCACCAGATTCATCCCTACCAGCTAACACATTTATGAGTTCTCTGGAAAAGAGTCGCCAAAAGATGTTCTCTGAGACTACTTGTCAGAATCCTTTGAAAATAAAAAAAGATTGGAACTTGAACAAAACTTAGCGAAATGATGTAGGGCAACTTGGCGAGGGCAAATTGACCCCCCACATTGGGATCATGGTAAAAACTCCAAAAGCAATCTAAATGCGTTTTGCAATGGGTTTTGGGGGTTTTTACCATGATCCCAATGTGGGGGTCAATTCACCCTGGCCAGGCAACTCAAACAATAAAAGAAGCAAGATCAAACTGTACTTTGCAAAATGGTGATACTAATTTACCTTGCTAAAATGTACACGTATACAAAATGTACTTGATTTAGGGAAATTTTTTATTTTATTTATTCTTCATTATGCAAAAAAGTGATGATGGTGTTGTTGGGTTACACCAATGGAAGAAGATCCATCTGAGTTAATTTGGCCAAGTAGAGGCAAATAGCATCTTCATAATGAAGTCCTGAATTACTACAATTTTGTATTTTTTGGGTAAAAATAGTAGGTTGGGTAATTGTAGGGGGCGCTATGGAGAGGAGTGCGGATGGGGGTTAGATTCGAGGAGAAGTCGAATGGGGCCACTTTTCCCAGATACTTACTGGCGATCCCTGCACATGCAGGCCGGTCAACTGTAATGCCCCCCGTGATCACTAACGTGAAGAGCATGACATCAGCAGCATCTTCTCCATTGGCATGACAGCATCTAACAGTAAGGAGGACGTCATCGGGAGGATCCACTCTTGAACTGAATATGAGAAAATGTCAAAACATGTTTTATTCGCTCCAACCTTTTTGAGCCATAGGTACAAATAATCCCGTCATTTCAGTGTCAAAGAGATCCTCAAGAAGCAGTTCAGACTCAGATACAACTCATGATCTTAACAATGTCTCTTCTTCTTGTTCTTGTTAATTTGTCAATGAATCCAAACAACTTTTCTTCTTTCTTTTGGCGAATTCTAGATCCTCAAGAAGCAGATCAGAGTCAGATACAACTCATGATCTTAACAATGTCTCTTCTTCTTGTTCTTGTTAATTTGTCAATGAATCCAAACAACTTTTCTTCTTTCTTTTGGCGAATTCTAGATCCTCAAGAAGCAGATCAGAGTCAGATACAACTCATGATCTTAACAGTGTCTCTTCTTCTTGTTCTTGTTAATTTGTCAATGAATCCAAACAACTTTTCTTCTTTCTTTTGGCGAATTCTAGATCCTCAAGAAGCAGATCAGAGTCAGATACAACTCATGATCTTAACAGTGTCTCTTCTTCTTGTTCTTGTTAATTTGTCAATGAATCCAAACAACTTTTCTTCTTTCTTTTGGCGAATTCTAGATCCTCAAGAAGCAGATCAGAGTCAGATACAACTCATGATCTTAACAATGTCTCTTCTTCTTGTTCTTGTTAATTTGTCAATGAGTCCAAACAACTTTTCTTCTTTCTTTTGGCGAATTCTAGCACTGTGGTGACAGAAAAAAAAACTGTGTGAATTGTGCAAACGCTTTTTTTTGGGGAAGAAAAATTGCAAATGTGGTCATATCTTGAGGGAAAAAAGCCACACGTCATCTATTTAGAAACTGAGTTCCCATCGCTTGCCAGAGTTAAGGAAAGATTCTAAAGATATGTAAATTTTTAGTCTGACCTCTAGCCAAATTGGCCAGTCCACCTTACTTGATAAAATTGAAAAATAGAACCCTAAGATTCCATGTACATGTTTGAGCTCAAGTACCTACATCAAGAGTTCTATTATCTTATTTCACTTTTCTACGTACCCACCTAAAAATCTAAATTTTTTCTCTCATTAAATTAAAATATATATCTCCTCCCCTCACTTGCCTACCTACCCACCAACTAGTTGATGCCAACGTTGGCCACTGAAATATTGCAAGAACATCATGTAGGTTCTAGCTGGGCAAACCCCTTTTAGGCAAGCCCCTTAGAGAAAATGTCAACGTTGACTAATGAAAATATTGTAAGAACATCATTTATGTACTAGCTTGGCAACTCCTTAGAGAAAATGTCAACATTGACTAATGAAAATATTGTAAGAACATCATTTATGTACTAGCTTGACAACTCCTTAGAGAAAATCTCAACATTGACTAATGAAAATATTGTAAGAACATCATTTATGTACTAGCTTGGCAACTCCTTAGAGAAAATGTCAACATTGACTAATGAAAATATTGTAAGAACATCATTTATGTACTAGCTTGACAACTCCTTAGAGAAAATGTCAACATTGACTAATGAAAATATTGTAAGAACATCATTTATGTACTAGCTTGATAACTCCTTAGAGAAAATGTCAACATTGACTAATGAAAATATTGTAAGAACATCATTTATGTACTAGCTTGACAACTCCTTAGAGAAAATGTTAACATTGACTAATGAAAATATTGTAAGAACATCATTTATGTACTAGCTTGATAACTCCTTATAGAGGATGCCAACGTTGATCAATGAAGATATTGCAAGAATGTCATGTAAGTGTTAGCTTGACGACCCACCTTTACAATATGTCAATGTTGACCAATGAAGATATTGCAAAAACATCATGTAAGTGCCTTTAGAGGATGCCAATTTGACCAATGAAGATATTGCAAGAACGTCATGTAAGCAATAGCTTGATAACCCCCTTTAGAGGATGCCAATGTTGTCCAATGAAAATATTGTAAGAACATCATGTTAGCTTAACAATCCCTAGGGCCTAGAGATTGCCAACGTAAGTAGTAGCTCAACAAGCCCCCTAAGAGAATGTCAATCTTGACAAATGAAGATATCATGTCGGTACTAGTTTGACAACCCTTTTAAAGGATGACAATATTGATGAGTGAAAATGCTACAAGAACATCTTGGAGGTACTAGCTTTGACAACCCTCCTTAAAGCATCTCCAACAATGCTAAGTATGTGACCTTGAAAAAATATTCTTCATATCCAAGTTTAGTTTTTTTCCAACCCCACCCATAAACTAATATTAGGATTGCAAATAGGTCTTAGATAAGTAATTGCAAAGCACCTAGACCAATCATTATGATTAACGAATAAAAAATGAGAAGTAGAAGTCTTATCATATTTATTACACTCCTCTCCAGCATGTATTAGGCTTTGAACTTCAATAAACTTTACTAACACATGGGGCCAAAGTCAATTTAAAACTACAGACATTTTTTTCATCTAATTTTAACTTTTAGGTCTAGTGGAATTATTTTTACATACCTATACATGAGCAACAAATTAAATGAAACACTAGTTTCATCATAGTTGGAGGACAATGTTAATCAAGAAAAGAAAAAAATTGAGATTTTTTTACTAAACTTGAACTATGATTAATATTTTAATTATCTTTCTTACACAATATTTTCAAAAAACACATTATTTCATTTTTCAATCAAAAGGTGCAATTCATTTATTTATTTTATTTATTTCTATGAACAAAATGGATGGAAAAACAACCTTTGGGCAACTTTCTCAAACAAGATGCTTTGTGGAAGAAAGGACTTTCCTTAGGGAGGAAACAAAATGGTAGTCCTAGTCATGTTCCTTTGAGAAGAAGGGGACTAAATTGTTCTAAAGAATAACTTTTTTTAAGGAGAAAGGGACATTTTCTTTAGGAGGAGGCAAAATGGTAGCCTTAACCATGTCCTAGGGAAAAAGGGATTTAATTGTTTCAAAGAGTAATTTCTTTTTGGAAGTAGATTCCACAATGTTTAACACGAAATTTTAGGCAGCAAACATTGTCCAAATCAAACATTTTTAATACCATTGGAAAGCTTTTGAAACATAGGTATCTAAATGGTTTTTTAAAAATATTATAAATGAAAGGCTATGACGAAAAAAGAACCAAGGGTCAAATTTTTCAACACCCTTTTTCTTAGAAGTAATTGAATCACTTTCTCCCTTACAGAAAAAGAAACTTGAAAATTTGACACCTAACTTTTCATTTTGCCATAACTTTTTCACTCATAACCTCAAATTGAGAAAGCAAGACCATTTTATATATCTGAGTTTCAAGATCTTTCCAATTGTAAAAAACGTTTAATTTGGACAATGTTTGCCCCTTGAACTTTCTTGTCAAACACTTCAAAATTTACTCCTTGGGGGGTGGGGGGAAGGGGGAGGGGAGGATTACTCCTTAAGGCAATTCAATCTTAAGGAGAAGGGAACTTGAAAATTTTAATTTTCAACTTTTTTATATATCATAACTTTTATCTCTGAACCGCAAATAGAAAGTGCGAGATTATTCTAAATATTTATGTTTTGAGAACTTTCTAATGATATAAGAAACATTTGATTTGGACAAAGTTTATTTGTTATATTTTCTTGTCAAACATTTAGGACCTTGGTCCCCACGACAATTTAATCCATTTCTCCCCAAAGGAAGTTGCTTCATGGGTCAACATAATCCCCTTCTCCTTGCGAAAACATCGTTGGGTCTAATATTTTGTCTCCTCCACATAAAAAATCCCTTCTACCTAGGGCATTTAACTTGAAAAACTTGCTTGGAGGATTTTCTTTCACTCATTTTGTTCATGGACAGAAAAACAATTTTGAAAAAAAAATTAAACCTTGAACCCTTTGGTTGAAAAAGGAAATCATAACCATTACATCATGTTTTTTCTCTTGGAAATATTGTGTAAGAAAGGTAATTAAAATTCAATCATAGTTCAAGAATAATAAAAAATTTCAAAAACATATTTCTTGTTGGGCATTGTCCTACAACTACATCAAGACATATGCCACATTTAACTTGTTGCACATTTTAATGTTTGTCCATTCTTTTCCCATAAGCAATTGTAAAATGGAACATCTTTCCGTCATGATGCATGTGGGTTGATAATATTAATGTAAGTTAAAATGAAGTATTAAATGAAAATGCTTGGAACAATAGATAGTACTTCAACTTTTAGCTAGTCATTGTTGGATTATAATGTGTGAACACAATTAATAAGTGCCTTATGAAGGATTAATGTTTTCTTTTTGGAATAGAATTTTGTTTTGTGGTGTTTTGTGTTGTTGTGCAAGTGTTGGACGGTGATGGTGGGTAAGGTGTAAGCATACCATTTATTGTCAACCCTATATGTGTGGTGTGGGTTGTAGTTTTTATCTTGTATGAAAGTTTGCTTTTGATGGCAAATGTGGAAGATTGGTTATGTTGGTTGGTGCAAAAAATTCACATTGGTGGAATAGGCAATTTGAGGAGGTTGCAGTGTTGGATGGGGGCATTATCTCAACTTTTGAAGGAGTTAAATGTTTCTTGCATGTTTGTGAAATATTTAGATTGCTGGAGTATATAATAACTTAATTATGGGGATCTCAGTTGCAACATTAGTGTGGGTCTTAAGGAATTAGGTCACCATGATTTCTTTGTTACATTCATGATGCCTATTGTAATTGGACCATGGTCAATAAATAAATTAGAGACATGAGGAAGGAGATGATGAAAATTCTAGGGGAATTCAAAATAGGGTAAAGTTTTGGCCAAGTTTTGGAAAAAGAATGTGGAAAGGAAAAATGAAACTCTTGGGAATTAAATATTTAACTATGGTTATATGTGGGGACTTCCTTGGGGTTGTCTATTTATGTAAAATCATAATGGAGTGGGAAAGTTTGTGATGTTGCAATTCAATGTTTAGGAAGTCCTTGGGATATGGGGTTAGGATAAGTGTTTAGGAGTTCAAACATTTTGTCAAGAACAAAAGGATTTTTTAAACATTTGTTTGTTTGAGTTAAAAGTTTGTAAACATACTTAATATTCCATGATATTCTAAGAAAGGTTTTGAAAGGATCTAATCCCATTCCCCATCTTGAAATATTTTTGGGGCTAAACATGGTTTAGATTAAAGATGATTAAGGTGCAATGTGACTATGTTGTGTAGTGACACTCTTGTGGAATAAATTTATGTTGTGATATGCCTTCTTTTTATATATTGTTCTTGAAAAACTTGAATATAAATGTGATTGTGTCATTTAGTCTATTTCTATAAACCTTTTTTTGTGAGCTACATTGTTCGAATAAGAAAAAATGTCATCATGATGGTTTCCAAATTTAAAAACTAATAAAAAATTAGTTTTAGACTATCATCTTATGAAGACTTATGGTTGTTACAATTATCCCAAAATGGTTGTTTGTTATATGGGTGCAAATGTGCAAAAATGAACATCCCATGTTGTGGTTATTAAAAAAACATTGGAGGGTTTTGTTTAATGTCCATATTTGTATAATAATTGTATCCTTGCAAATTGATCAAATTCCAACAAATTTATTGAATAAATTACAAGTAAAAATCAAAATAAGTTCAAGTTAATTTTCCAAATCATCATAATTATTTTCAAATATTTACAAAATAAAAAATGAAATTATGGTTATATTTAAGAAAAATGGTATTAAAACACCAAAATTGATGATAAATAATAATAATGTAGTTTTGATGTACATTATGGTGTTAATTAATAGATAGTAAGTTGGGTTAATAGGTCATACGTTAGGCTGTGTATTAATTGGAAGGTAGTGTTTTAAGTCAATAAAATTAATTATATATATACTATTGTTAATTAAGTTGGTAGGTTAAGAAGGTAGGTCAATAGGTTAGGTGGGCATGTAGGTATCTAGGTAGATAAATAGGTAAATATGTATATATATTAATTAGGTAGGTAAATAGTAACCAAAATAGGCTTGAAGTAGGTAGGTAGATAACTAAAGCCTAGGTAGGTAGTTTTTTTAGAATGATCTTATTTTGATTTGGGATTTAAAAGTTTAATGGTGCACATCTACTTATATAGTTTGCAAAAATAGAGTAAAAGACAAAAATATATGGGATAAAAAAAATTTAATCACCCCTCCACCACAATACCCATGACTTTATTTATGAATGTTGTCCAAAGATTGTGAGGTTTTAATGACATAATGGAAGGAAGATCAAAGAAACTAATCTATTATAAACCACATTCTACAATGATTTAGAGGCATGTGCTCGACTTTTCCAATTTTTAAAACATAACATGAAAAGGAAAAAATTCCACAACAATTAAACAATTGTCACAAAATCTAGCAAAAATGTCATTGTCATCAAAAACTTGCAAATCATAAACATAAGAAACAAAACATGCTTATTCCAAACAAGAAAACCTTCTTCTTTAAACCCCATTCTTGATCACATTCAATCTTCCGAACCCAAAACAACCCAACAAAAGTGATGGTACTTTTGGCTACTACATCCATCAACCATTAGTATTCATTTTAGGTTGCACTTGCATGACTTATTTAAAATTAAACTAAATGATTTTTTAAACCTTTCACACTATTACAATGGTAGAAAACTAATTGGACAAAAATTGTGGACATAATAAAGTAAAATATTTGAGAATCCCAATTGTTGAATCCCAAAACTTTAAAGTTAAACACTAAAATGGACATGGAATCTAAAATGAAATGATTTGAAGAATTCCCTCCTAAAACTAACCTTCCCATATGATATATTGAATTGGTAGGTGGGAAATTTATTGAAGCTATTAATATGGTACTTCAAGAGACTTAAGAAGTTGAAAACAAAGGCAAATTAATTGCTTGGAATGGGCTTATCCCCACATTATGAAACAAGTTGTAGCCTTTGCCATCTAGTTTAATTACATATATATTTTTAAAAGATGGAGTAACATAATTTTCAACCATTGATATTATATTATTAAAATTCTTTCAAGATATAAATTAAATTCATGTTTGGCAAAACTATAGTTAATTTTCTAAAATGTTGGTTAAATATTGGTGAAATTTAAATCCATTCATAAATAATAAAGTAACAACAAAATACATATTATTAATTATAAATAATTATCAAAACTAAAATATATTAATGAATCCATTAATCTTTTTAAATTAATTAATTAACTTGCAATTAATAATATTTATTAGCTATTAATATAATGTATAATGTATAATGTATAATTGGTGGTTTTATTTTATTATGTGTGTAATTTTTTAGCCAAATAATTAAGTTAACCTAATTACATATATACTTACTACCTATTCACCTATTCATGTATTTGTATAAGCTACCTAATTCACTTACAATATATTCAAAATGTATATTTAATATGTCATGAATGTAAGATAATCTATAGATATACCCAAATATGTATTTCAAAACATCATAATACACATTTCAAATATAAGTACACCACATTGAGGTAATGAAATTACAACTATTTTTGTAATTTATTTGACATAAAGGTTTTTTTTAGTTTGAAGTTCAAAAAATTAATCAACATTGAAGGAAAAAATTTAGTAGTTGCAATTTAGAGGTATCATAGTCATAATAATAGTAATAAATTGAAAAGGATGGTGAATAATTATAAAAATGACAAAACATAGTTATAAATGATAATTAGTCACATATAATCACAAATTGAATGGTTGCATGATATAAGAATTCTTCTAGTGGAAGGGGCAAAAGGCATACTTGAACCAAGCACAAGGACGAGGGGTCATTTGGGTGCCATCATCCATCACCATTGTGCTTGCTTTAAATGGTCCAAGTTGGCAAGGTGGACATGGCAAAATTTGCAAAGTGTGGATTGAGAACTTTGATCATGTGCCTTTGTACATTGAGTTTGCTCTCAAAACATTGAAAATTAAGGATAATCATGACACCCATGCCAACTTTCTATGGAAGCATTGGTTTGTTTCACTAATCATTTGGGTGTCATACAATTTTATGTTGTTCATGTAGAAACCATGTAGGCATACAAATTGTGGTAGAATGTACACACATTTAAGGAGATGTTGAGATACACAATAGCTAAAACTAATCTCCCAAAAATCAAGAGTTTTCGCAAGGTGGAGGGCCAAAATTTGAGTTTTGCTAATGTTTCATGACATTTAAATGAGCATGGGTGAAATTGGCTTGGGCATTTTTGTGCACCACAAATGCAATCCAATAGTCTAAGACATTATATAATGATTTGTCACAAGACAACATCAAGTTGCATTTTTTGTTGGGCAACCTTTCTCTTGTATACATTAATGTGTGTGATTGGGAGGAGGTTGGGAGGCTAGGGGAGGATAATCGATCCCCATATAGATGTGTGATAGAAGAGGAAATTGAAAATCAACAACTTTGATGTTGGGTGGCATCTAAGTTTTTTTATACTTACGAAAAAAGAGGGTCCATCAAATCTCTTTAATGAATGGGATTGGCACACCTTCATAACTCCAAAGTTGAAGACATATTCAATGGGTAAGGTTGTGTAATTCATATGGTAAGGAAATTAACACTAAGTATTTTGTGGATTCGTCAACCATGTCACATAATAAGGTTTAGCCTAGAAAGTTGTTAGACCTAGATCCTAACATGTGGAGGAGTCTAAGTTGGTTGTAAATGTTGTGATGGGACTTCCTTGCAATTAGATTCTAGCATAAAAGTGCCATCGACAATTGACATAGTGCTTAGGATTTATTGTGGTTAGAATTTAATGACATTTTTCAACAATCGTAGCATAGGAAATAATGGATTAGATGTAAATACTTAATCTATAATAAATTCCATACATATTTCAACTTACTCAAGTTTGGACTTCACATTTTTTTTTCAATTTCACAAGTTTTGGTTTTTCATCTCATTTCTATAACGTTATTTGTTATGTCTTATTTTTATAATATTTATTATTTTGTTTAATTTTATTTCATTGTAATTCAAATTTTAATATTGTTGTTAGGTCCCTATGTTGATAGGGTACTCAAATCACCCAACTTGATTTTTTTTAATGGAATTTGTTTTCCACATCTAGGCCAATTTCAAAAGAAAAAAATTGAAAAAATTTGCACTATCAATAACCCAAAGTTGGAAAAGAACACCAAGAATTACCAAATTATTATGTTTTAGTTTCAATGTGTTGTTCAAGATATAGAAATAATTATCCATCATTTAGAAACTCTACACATATGAATAATGCCACACATTGAGACAAGTGAAATTGGACAAAATGATTTCAAATTTGGACTTAAAAGATTAATGATGAGTTTTATGCAAAAACAATTGAGGCTAAACCCCTCAAACAAGGCTCCATCTTCATGATTTAGGTCTTCTTTGGAAAAATAGATCCAAAGTGGACCTTCAAAAGACAATGTAGTAGAGGCAATTTTGTTAGACATTTGTTACAAGTTCAACAAAGTTGATAAGATGACCATCTTATTGGATGTTATCGACAAGGAATTTTCAATATTGTTCTTGGAAGAATTTGTAACAAGGACCATCGCTATCATTTAAACATAAAATAACACTAGTAGAAATCAGCCAAAATGTAACCAATCCATTTATGACTACTTGTGATTTATAATTGTTTGTGATTAGATTTGGGAATATTGCAACTACAAGACCAAATTTCAACTATTTTGGTCATTCTCACAATTATGATGTAATTATTACAAATTTCATCCTATTGGTTGGATGATTTACATTTATTCTCATCCATTAATAGGTTGATATGACCCATTAGTTGCAATAATCACCAAATTAGTTGCATTATTTTAAAATCATTGTAATTACTTCATATAAGAATTAATTATTATGTCATAATTATTTTCTAATTGAACAAAATTATTCACACTCTATAATTTATAACTTTAAACTTGAATTAAAAATTTAGAAAAATTATAGTGTAGTTAAAATAATTATTTTACTGGTTTTAATTTCATGAATTATTATATATATTATTATTATTTAAAATTTATGTGATTAATCATTTATGATAAATATTTTATAATAATTTTACAGTAATTATGAAAATCAAGGTTATGTTTAACAAAGTATTATATTTATAGTTAGTAATGAACACACACAAAAAAATTTGACCTATAATAATTTTTAAAACAATAAATTTAATTATAAAATAATTAATGTAATTAATTTTAAGATTAAAAAATATATATTAAATAGTTAATTTTAAATTTATAGTAATTAAATTAGTTTTACATTAATTATATTATATATAATACAAAGTTTTTTTTAAAAAACTTAAATACTTTTTATTATTTTTATTAATTAATTATTTATGAGTTATGTATAATAACTTGTGAATAACTAGATAGTTAGTTTGTTAAATATTAAAAAATTATTGTTTATTTAAGTAATTTATAATGAATATTGAATATTTGTAGTGCATAATTTATAATTTAAATATATGTAAATTTATTCATTATTAATTAAATGATTATTTAATTATCTAGCACTTGAATTGTTCATAAGTCTAAAATTTTAAAAAGTAAGGAATGAATTTTTTTTTGGAATAACAACTTAATTTGTGAGAAAGTTCTAACTTTCAAATTTATCCCATATTTTTTATTCTTCATTCCTATTTTGAACAATATATAAACAAGGGGGTGTGGTCATCCAATTTAACATTAAGAAATTTATGCACATGGGATGAGCTAATCAAAAGGGTCAATCCAAAACAAAAAAACAAATTATGCACATTTATAAAATGCTTACCTTCCCAAACTACTTGTCTACCTAGTTAAGTGGGTACTTAGTTTGACCTACCCACATAGGTTGACCTATGTACCTACCTACTTCTTTTTTTCCTTAAATAGGTAGGTTAGTATATAACCTAAATTTATAAGCACACATTTATGTACTTACTTAGGTACCTACCAAATTAATATTAATATTTTAAATTTTTTTAATGCCACATGTCATAATATAACATCATCAAAATATTAAAAATGGACGTCTTAAATTATTTCAAAATAATAATAATAATAATTTAAATAATCAAATATTAAAACACGTGGTAGCACATCATTTGCCCTTAATTGTGACCAAAATATTTACATCTTAATCGCATGTGATAATACGTATACAATGTAGTCAAAGGATGAAATGTATTTGTTGATTTTTTTTTCATACAATACCCTTTGTCATTTGTAATTAATTTATCACATGTAATTTGTCTTAGGCAAGTAAAAGGGATTTTAGTTGTAAAATATCTTTTGCAATTAAAATTTAATCACAAAGATTAATCAAAAATACACAATTTTCTTTTAATGTAAAGGATGTTTTGACAAATTGGAAAGGCCTTAATTGGGAGTGATTTCTTACAGGGCTTCTTAATGTTAAAGCCAATTTCAAGGTCATTGTTTACATATGTAACCATTAGTCCTTCAAAAGCCTACTAACTATCGTGACCAAGTCAACTTTTATCATTGAGATTTGATTTGAATTATTTTATAATCTTAGTGTGATAATGGCAACAAAAAGTATTCCATTCTTATAGCCTTTTAACAAACTAAGGCTTCAAGGACTAAAATCTAGTCAACATAACTTGAATATTAAAATGTTCTTTGAACAAGATAAAAAATTCCAACTAAAAAATAACAATGAACAACAAGATGTGAGTAATTAACCATTAAGTGTTTACATTTGAGGTTATATTGTAGATAATAGTCAATGAATTGAACCTTAAAAATGGTTTTTCTAGACTGCATATGAACAATGGACATGGTTACAACACTATTTATATGTTCTAAAACAAAAATTATTTATACCCAAACAAATCACATTTGAATCCAATTAATCTTTATGCTTTAAATAGTTTATTAATACATGCATTTGTGCACATTGTAGTGAAAAAAACTTTCAAATGGAGTGAAAATTGTACCATTTGTACTTATATCATAAATGAGCATTGGTCACATACTATAACAAAAAACATTCATGGTAGATTAGCATTTACATTTTTAAAAGAAATTTGAACCACAACAATAAGTACTCATGGCCCAAACTAGCACCAAGTTTATTTTAAAAGCAATCCAAAATGCTACACTTGAAGCAAAAAAAAACTTTAAATTGTGCATGAAGACAATATTACAAAAGGATTTGAATTCAATTACATTAGTACCTTAAACATTTGTCCAAAATGATTGCCCTATAATGTTTTCCAAGAAAACACATACTTCCCAAACTATTCAAAACTTGGAAATTTGCCAAGCTCAAAACATAAACAAATTGAACTTATACATGAACAGTTTCGACTTAAAGGCTTGAGTTATTACACTTAGACTAAATTTAGTTGGTCCATGTTAACCTAACTTGGTCTTCTTGCAAGCACACATTTAGTATGATGAACAAGCAACCAATACTTTAAACAACACTTATAACTTATTCACAAACCACTTTTACTTTCAAATTAGTGGACAAAAGTTTTAAAAGAACTTCAAATTTTATTCAAGTACTTGGTACCACTTGTTCAATGACCCCATGTGTTTTGCAAACAACTAATCAGGAGCCTAAACAAACAACATATACTAAAAACAACATTCAATTAACTCATTCACATTTAAAATTTTCAACATGAAATTAATGGACAACACTTTTCAAAAGTACTTAAACTTCTACTCAAGGACTTGGTTCCAAGTGTTCAATAACCCCATATGTTTTGCAAGCAAATAGTCATTAGGAGCAAATAACATATACTAAAAGTAGCATGTAGAATTCATTCACAAAAGACTTTCAACTTAGAATCAATGGACAACACTTTTCAAAGGTACTTGAACTTTTAATTAGGTACTTGGTACCAAGTGTTCAATGACCCTATATGCTTTGCAAGCAAATAGTCGTGAAGAACAAGCAACATATGTTAAAAGCAACATTCAAAACTCAGTCACAAAAGACTTTAAATTCAAAATCAATGCACAACACTTTTCAGAATGTATTTTAACTTTTACTTAGGTACTTGGTACCAAGTGTTCAATGACCCCATATGTTTTGCAAATAGATATTCATGAGGAGTAAACAACATATACTAAAAACATTAGTCAAAATTCGTTCATAAATGATTTTTAGCTTGAAATAAATGGACAAATTTTTTTCAAAAATACTTGGTTCCACTTGTTCAATGACCCCATTTGCTTTCTTAGCAAGTAGTCATGACAATTAAGCATAATATACTTTAAATAACACTTCCAAGGCCCAAAATTGATTCACAAAGCAATTTCAATTTGAAATCAATGGATGTAGCTTTGCAAAAGATTTGGTTTCACACTCTTACATGAGTACTTGGCACCATTTGTTCATTGATCCCATATGCTTTTCAAGTAAGTGGTCTTGATGATCTAACAACTTGTACATGAGTCCATCACTTGGAACTAATTCACAAATTACTTTTAATTTGAAGTCAATGGACATTAACTTCAAAATTACTAGACCTCTCAAACCTTGCACCCATACTAATTGTTCAATGACCCTTGAGTTATTTAAGCAATGTCCAAGGTCATCATAAATCTTCAACAATTTGTACTTTGGACAACATTCAAATCTAATACAAAAAAATTGCCACAAGTATATTCAATGATGCCTTGGGTTTTTCAAGCTAATAATCCCAAGATGATTCATCAACATTTACTTTTGGATCTAGGTTTCAATATTGGGAAATTTGTTCAAGATGACAGAATCTTCTAATCTTAGCATCAAAATCACATAATTAATCTAGTACCATCATTTCCAATAATCACAAAATAGTTCAAAGTTGGCTAAGGTAATGTACTTGGGAAAGTTGAAGGTAATGGGTAGCATGCACATTGTATTGCTTCATACCAATTGGCCTTCAAGTAATTTCCTTTTCATTTGGTGAAATTATAGTTTCAAAATTTCAAAATACCACAATACATTGCATCATAGGCTCACTCAAAGCATGGCCCAAACGTTTCCTTATATTCGTGTTCACCCAAAAAAATACCCACTTATGTTTAAAGATTGTTTTTTCTCAACAACCTTCTTTATATTCTCATGATCCACACCCAAAACCCATGTAACTTATTTGCTCCTACAAGCTTTTTCAAATGTTGCCAAAGCACACACAATGTCCTTAGCCATGACAATTGGCAAGGTCTTTTGACCTTTCAAATGGTTTGACAATCCACATTCAAATTGTCAACAATAACTTGGTTTTGTTTTACTTTTCTCAAGTCCCCCAAATACTTTGGCACACAACCTTTTAACAAAACATTCCCAAGAACTTTTTCAACAACAAAAGATTGGAAAGAAAATGTGTATCTTTTAAAAAGTTCATGAATGAACATAGTAATATTCTTCACCAAAATAGCTTTCTGCCTTTGGATCTATAAATGATTGTCTACTACAAAAATTCATATTTGTAAATTGATGATGTGTAAAAAGCCATGTTTTTTCTTTAGCAAGTTGAATCTCATGTTCAACTTGTAATTCTACTTGACAACATTGATAATTCTATGTTTGTTTATAAGCTCACCTTTTAGCTTCATATAATGCATTGTGGTCATCATCATTTTCTAGTTGATCTTCATCTACATCATTATAGGGAAAATCTTTCAAAAATGGTGGCAAAATGGTGGTAGCTTGGTATTTTGAAATTATTTTTAGATCATGTTCTCAAGGACATTTGTGTTTGCCTTTGTTATTGGAGATCTATGTTAAATTTCAGTTTGTTTATTACAATTCATGTGTGGTGCACACATGCACATCTTTTTAGTTGAAAGGTGGGAATTTGTGAACTATTATTGGGGTATGTAGGTTGCTTTTGGAAGGTTAATAGCTCATGGAAGGTTATTAGTTCACATGGCAAAAATGGAGTATGCTCAAGCACAAATGGAAGAAAAACAAATGTAGTTGGATGGGAAGGTCTCTAATGTTTTGCTTTCCATAACAAGTAATGTTGTTGTTTTAGTTGATTTCAAGACCATGACCATGAATTTCATAGGTAAAATAGTAAACCTAGTATCAACTACCACCCAATTTGACCCTAAGTCCATTTTAGAACGACAAAAAACACTTGTTATAAAATCAACAATGGTGGAACCAACCTTGAATATTGGAAACACGAATTGGTCTTATCTACTAGTGATAATGCCCATCTTACCATGTATTTCAGTGTAAACAATGGGGGTGACAACATAAAGACACATTTTAAGGGGAAAAAAAATGGCATTCTTAAAGATGGGTTAGGTACATCTAACCGATGTCAAACAACACAAGGCAAGAAGAAAGGTTTGGTGACCCTAAACCCTAAAGTGTCAACTAATGTTGTAGAATTGTGGAATGAATTAACAAATGTCAGGGACAATGTTATATTGGTTGCATATGCCATTGTGAAAAGTCCACAAAATGAATTGTTTACTTGTGGCATAATAATTGCATATGAATATAGTAAATGTCTTACATTTGTGATGTTAATTAATAATTGAATGGTGTCATTTGGTAATTTTTTCGTTGTTAATCTATTTGAATCACATATTGTGCAATGTAGGTTTAATGTGGATGTGTGTATTTTGATTAAGATCCAATGATTATATTATTTATGAAAACAATTGGTTAAGTATCTATGTATAGTTCTTATGTGTATTGTTGGTATCCTAACAATTGTAATTTTGAACATACAATATTTGCAGTACAACTATTAAATGTTGATCATTCAACCATCCATTTGGATTGAGAAGAATATTCTCATCGTATTCAATTAATTGAAATTCTTCATGCTAGTTGTTGATGATATTTTTGTTAATATTTTCATCATTTTCATCATAATTAAATGTTTTTTTTTTGTACGATTTCAATGGATTTTTTTGTTATATTATGTTTTGAAATAGTTTTAAACATTTCTAGGGATCCTTTTTTGAAGCTAGTTTTGCATGTCTTGCATAGTAATATTTTGTCAAATTATGAATCCACCTATAGATTGTAGACGTGATAAGGTTAATTAAATGTTGTGCATATTTGAATGCACATTGTTAGGTGGTTGTTGAAGGTCTATGATTAGATTGTCAAATCTTTGTCCTTATGCTTTGAAATTTGTGAGACAAAAAATTGGGGCATTTGGCAATTGATATCTAATGATTGTGAATGTTTTGGAGGTGTTTGATTCCAATATTTGATGATGATATTGGAAATTCCTTGATATGGGTATTATTGGTATGACATTTATAGGGAAGCCTTTTAATTTTATGTTTTGTAATTTTATGTTCTTTTTATGAAATCATTAAAATTGATTAAAAAGATTTATAGGGGACACATTGTAACATCTTTCTGTATCCATTCCAAAGACATGCTTTTGAAGACTGGCTACAACAAAATTTAATGCCAAATCTAAGGATTTAAAGAAATAAAAACATGTTAAAAAAGATGATATGGACCAATGTTTTTTATTTGAATGATGAAGAAAAAAATTGGAATATTGTAGGTGGTGAAAGAGGATGCATGTAATAAAATTTGAAACCAACATATTTGTTGGAATGACATGTGAAGTAAAATCAAAATTTATCCAAGGTTTGACAATCAAAACACTACGAGAAATTGTGTCCATGTAGATTAGATTAACATTCAATTAGATCATCACAGAAACTATTGTGCAACTAGGGTACAATTGCAGTATGGAAATACCATGAATTAATAATTAAAATACCACATTAAAATATTTCATAGTTGTAATTTAGTTACACATTACTTGCAACTTGGACTCTATATGGGCATATGTACACAAAATCTATATGATGATAATCAACCATAGTTTGACCATGATCACAAGTTGTAGCAAAGTGGTTAATTTTAACTTTGTTGCAATTGGTGTAATTTTAATACTAAGTGAACAACTAATTTGCAATTGGTGTACGACATTCATGCATACAATCATGCCACATGTACGGTTAGGCAAAAATCCATGACATTTAAAACTTGCAACTTGTTTACAACTAAGAATCAATTAAATTGGTTAATTTTACAACTAAGTTTCAATTAAATGTGCCATTACGGTTCATTACATAACTATTATTTGTTCACTATTTTGGAATTAGAGTGTCCAACTCATCTAAAATTGGTTGTCAACTATGTGGCAATTCATCTATTAAAAGATTTACAAATTGTGTATTTCATTGAAACTGTAAATGTAAGCCTTCAATTGGATTGGAATGGTGTATTAAAGTGTTTATGAGTATTGACATATAGATATCATTACTTATACACTTCAAACTTTTCTAGACTAGATTATTAAATGCTTCATTGATACAAACCAACTCTTTTATTGAATTAATTAATTAAAAGAATTCATTTTCATAATTATTTAAACAACTAAAATTTAAATAATGTAGTTAAATATTATAGTCCTTTTTTTGTGATTGATGTTCAATTGTTGTGTTAATAATATTTCATTACATTGGAAT
The DNA here is from genome assembly GCA_963921925.1 of Sphagnum tenellum. Classification (NCBI taxonomy): domain Eukaryota; kingdom Viridiplantae; phylum Streptophyta; class Sphagnopsida; order Sphagnales; family Sphagnaceae; genus Sphagnum; species Sphagnum tenellum. The sequence goes on along the minus strand of OY998142.1, from coordinate 22,176,017 downwards.
TCACAATATTATGTTGGTATACATACACATCAAACGATAAATTTTCATGAAAGGTGAAGTTTATTCTTGAAGTGAAATTTTTAAAAATGTATATATTTTATTGAAAATTCAATAAGGGTCTACATATGAATATCTCTTTATATACCTCAATTTTTTTTACTCAAATTCATGTTTATTATATTAGATTTCAGAATGAATTATTTGTAACTAATTTTTTAATTTGTAATTAATATGTAATATACTTAATTACCATGAACTAATTAAGTAAACTAAATAATAAACTATTCATATAATTTAATTAATCGAATTTAATTAATTAATATTTAATTAATTCAGATATTAATTAATTAATTATGTAATAAAAATTATAAAAAATTAATTAATTAATTAAAATAAATTTAGATAAAAAAATTGTAATGTAAGCAAGTAATTATTGAAATTTATTTGAATTTAAATCATAATTAATTATCTGAATATTATTAATTAATTCATATAATCAATATATATAATTAATTATCATACATTAAATTCAAATAAATAAATTCTAAATAATTATGCTAGATGATTAATTATAAATTTCAAATTAAAATCAAATAAAAAACATGTGGGAAATTGTTTTTTTTAGTTACAACTCAATTGCAACTAAAGTGCCATTAAAAGATTAAACCCATATGCTTTGTCTTCAATATTTCATTTCATAAACTATATAAACAAGATGTCTCCTCTTGCAGTCTCACATTAAAATACATGTGCCATGTTGGGATGAGCTCATAAAAGCTTAACTTTAAAGGCAAAACATATAACAAATTAAAGAACTTATTTTGTTGTTTTTTAGTTCACCTATTCTTCTAGTATTTTGCCTTCCTACCCACCTATTTGCCTACCTAAATAAATAGGTTTTATTTTTCTACCTACCTAAATAGTAAGTAAGTAGGTAGGTATTAGGTAAGTTGGAGCTATATCAACTTACTTACTTATTGACCTACTTAGGTACATATATATATATATTGGTTTTCAAAATTCAATTAATTTGTCATATGGCAATTTTTGATTGTGCAATATGTCATAATCCAAGACCATTTAAAACAAATAATCATAATGGATGATAAATATCAATATTTCAAAAAAATCACAAAAAATCCTCATAGTGCCATGTCTTAAATTTTGAAAATGACATCAACATGACATTATGATTGTAATCATAGGGGAGTTGCCTAGTAGTTGAAAAGGAGTTGTTGCAACAAAGTTGTAATTGAATTGTAATGAGTTCCATTGTATATATGGTGAGTTGCAACTCTTGTAACTCTTGCAACGTGTCCGATTGCACTTACAATGTATAAATAAGGTGAGTTTCAAGGCTAGTTGTAAAACACCCAATTTTTTTCATAGTGAAAAAACTAATAAATTTTAGAATAAATTCTTAATGCCTTTGCTTGGCATAAAGGAAAACTAAGATGTTGTCCAATTAAGGAGCATTCCATCAATACCTAAAGATTTTTGCCATGTAGGACTACACTCTAAAATGTCATTTTAGGAAAAAGTTGCGATCAAATAATAAGTTGAGGTTTTTATGTTGTTTTGTAGCTAAAAAGATCATTTTTCTTAGCCATGTGGTGTGTGAGGTTGGCACACAACATGACCCATCCAAGATCAAAGATATCGTAGAATTCCTATACTTAAAATTGTATTCAATGTTACATCAATCTTAGGTTGGATTAGATATTGTAGGATGTGAATATTTGGTATGCAAAAATTGTTGTACCTCTATTTGAACTATCAAAATGAAATGTGGATTTGAAGCATTGATGAAGGTTTTGATTGTAGTCCCTAATTTTAAAACTGGAAAACTAGATTTTAGCAAACAATTGAATGTCAATTAATCACCAAAAGGAGTTGAGGCCATTATCCCAAAGAGAGAAGAGATACCTGATAAGATGGTGACACATGCTAGCAAAATATCATCATTAGCACATAGAAAATTTCGCCCAATGGAAGGTGTCTAATACATTAAAATCTGAACACTAGATTCTTCGGTAAGGTTCTAAAATGGTGTTAGAGTCTGATCTAATGTTGTGAGTCAATGTGTGTTCTAACACTACAATCTGAATACCCATTTTTATTATTCAAATAAAAATTGAGTTTCTTTGGTTGTAGGTTTGAACCTAATTCTTCCCATTTTTTAAGGTTGTGGTTCAATCTAACATAGTATTTCAAATTCAAAACCTCCAGGCGCAGTTCCATATACACATTACACACTCCTGTATACAAGTACTGTATAGGTACAAAGTTTTAGAGCAAATGAAAATTGGGGTTCATATAGGTACATGGTTCAACATCTAATAAAAACTAATGTTTTAACTTTAAAGTTGAGCTTATTTGTCAACTTTCCAAAAATAAATCTACTTGCCAACTTAAAGAACTTGCCTCTCTTTTCAAGAATGTTTTGCCATGATCCAATTTCAAGTCTAAATCTAGTTACAGAAAACTCCAGTTCTTGTGTCAATTCCAAAACAAAAAGGTGTGTGAGCTTGGATCCAATCCAAATAACTTTAACCCTCGATTTTAACATCTAAAAACCACATACTATCACAACACTAGATTGGACTCAGAAACTACCTTCAGAACCTAACCCAAGAACTAACCTAAAAGCAAGTTTCAAACCAGAACCGCCTACTCAAGGATTTGTTGGAGTGATCAAAATCAAGACCAACCCAAGGTTTAGGTGTTTAGTTGGGTTTGGGTCTTCTATGGTTTAGGGTGCTTTCTTTTGGGCCTGTGTATATGGAAGCTCTAGCTTATGTTTAAACCATACAAACTTGAAGATTTAGTTAAGTTGGAACTGTTTGTGCATCACAGGAGGTTAGTTTACAAGCAAAAGAAAAATATAACAATGCTTGGACAAGAGGGAGCAGTTGAAGTTAGTGCTAGTGACACTAGTTATGATAGATGTTGCAGGAGAAGAAACAGAGATGGAGCAACAAGGAGGAGATTTACATTGGTCCAGTTTGCACAATATGGATATCTGGCATGATTTTGCTTGTCTTTCTACATTGAATGGTGAACAATTACATGAGGATTGTGATACTCAGAAAATCAACATGGTGAAGAAACAAATCAGGAATTGCAACTGGCATGGAGATCAACTTTTTTTAAATGGGATGTTGTTTGCACATATTCATGCAAGATTTGTTCTATAGGGTAGCAACGGAAACCACTGGCCCCCTACCCATGACAAAAAAAACTACCAAATACATTCCTGTGGCCATAGATCATTACTCATAATGGTGTGAGGCAAAAGCCATACCTGATCATGGTGCAAACACTGCACTAAATTCTTGGAGGATGAAGTGACCTACAGGTAGAGTGTATCAAAATACAAACTGACTGAATGGAGGAGAATGGTCAGCTAAGCTCAACACAGTGTAAAAAATGTAGGGTAGTGCACCAGTACACTGCCTCAATGGCCTAGATGTAATGGCAAGGTAGAAAGGTTGAACAAATGGTTTGATAGTCTTGTCTGAACTTTGTCCAAATTATAGTTTCCAAACCATAATACTATTACTGTGGAGGCTGCTCGTAAGGGTTCGATCCTTAGTACCAAAGGCATTGCCAACAATTCTTATGCACAATTCAATAGCATGATCAGATGGCAAGTGCTAACCTTTTCCTGACTTCACCCTGGTTTATCTCTTCTCTTTGGGAGTTGGTCTTGCATTGTTAAGAGTTTCATTCAAACATCCCCCCCATGCTGTGATCAGTTGTCCATTGTCTTTATGGCTTCAGATCAAATTTTGATAGAGCCCATGGTGGCTACCCAGTGCAACCTCAAGAGAAAATGCATATCATGAACTGCCATGTAAATCTTGTAAAAAGGTCTTCCTGTCTTCTACAGATTAAGTCTAGGTCTCATTGTAAAACTCGTGAAAGAGTATACAACAAAAACTAAACCCTGGCAATCAAGTTGGCTGCTAGGTATGATCTTTCTGAAAGGGTGGAAAACATCACAACCAGCATAGACAATGCAAAGCTGCGACAACCCACTCACTATATTGGCATATTGCTAATAAGTAATCCAGTGATTTGGGACTGTGAGCATTTGTTTTGGAATTGCACAATCAACCACATGCTCTTCCACTAGGAGAAAGCTCCAGTGCAACACTGCAGTCCCTGGACACCACTGTAGGACAGCAAAGTCCTTTTCTTCTGGAAATACCTATGCATTATGATTTACCGCATTGTGACATAACAATTCAAGAGCATCTTTTTGTCAAAGAGGGACACAAAAATGTACACTTTCCTGTCACGGGTCACCACTTGCTTATAAGTGATGACACAGTCCTGAACAAGTGCATCCCAGATTTTGATTATCCAACTGCCACCCTACTTATCTAGTTGGTTGGAGGACTTCATTCTCATCCAACTCTACAAAACTTCAAAATTCCAGTCCTTAACGATATCCACCTTAATATTAAATAACCAGTTTCAAGCCAGTCTGTTTTACACATACAACCACACCATGCAAAGCCTGTTAGTAAGAGCAATCATTCACCACCCCACCAAGCATTGCTGTTTCTAGCCTCTCAAACAATGCTTTGAAAAATATTATGTAGAGGTGCTCACATTCTCTACTTCACAATAAAGACAACATCTCCTTCTCCTGTTCATCACAAACATAAAAAAAGCTTTAAGATTTCTACATGGTTAAAACTTGAATGTCTTTCTCAAACAGGCTTTGGGGATACAAAAAAACATTAAATTTTTTGCAGGATCTATTTAAAGAAGCTTCTAAATGAGTTCTGCAAGCTAGTAATTATATGCAGAAACAAATAATTTCTAATTAAAGAAGTTTCTGCCTTATACAGTTCTGCTACCTTGAAGAAAACCTAATATGAAAGCAGTAAGCCATGTATGGTGACAAACCTGAAGTGGGCGCTTGTAGAAGAAAAAAATGGATAACAAACTCCTGCCTCAAACCAGCACATGCCACCAACATGAGCCTAATGCTGAAACACACATAAGCTAGTTGCACACCCAAGTTGTAAGACCTGTGCAGGCTGAAAGACAAATACATGAAACCTGCACATTGATCATCTCAAATTTGCATGATTCCAAAAGGTTGTCACAAAGCAAAAGCATAGTGCATGTTGCAAAAGCTGAATGCGTCAAAACTACCTTTGAGAAAGAAATGACATACAATAGTATAATACCCACAGATCAAGTTGGTCTTTAGAAAAAACAGTGGTAGATTACATGCCACTCTGCTGGCATGTACTCTGGATGCTGTAGACCTGCTCTCCTTGTATCCTTCCTTGCTACAGGAATACCCTCATGAGCTTCCTTGTAAATCTATCTCCCATCTTGCCTGCTCCCCATCACACAAGCTTAGGTAGAAAGAGCAGATGTTATCTAATGTACTTGAAATCCCATATCACAATACACAAGAATAAAAGCAAATTCTAATGCCAGCATTTTCTATGCAGACCAATTATGCACGGCTAGATTAAATAAAACTGCAGCAAGTTAATGTGAGGCAATCCAGCACTGTAACAGAGCCAATCTGTGAGAGATTTTTTGCATGCTTACCAGTGAACACCGTCAGGTGACTGGGGAGAAAATATGGGACACTTGGGAGGCTAAAACAAGAAGTCCCTGGATGTTTGACAAGTGCTGCAACTTTCTGACCACAGCTGTGTTACTGCTTGTATACTTAGTCTAATTTTACACCAACCATCCATCCACATACAATTGCTAACCACAGTCAAGTCCTTGTTATACACCTTAACTTCAACCATTTTGCATAAATGGATATATATATTTCATAACATGCATGAGAATATGCCAAGAAATTCCCACCCTAAAAAAAATTCCACAAGGTGTAGCCCTACAAAAAGAGGTGAACACACATCACAATTGGCAATGGAATTACTGACTTCCAGCACTAGAGATGCCAAATGGAGATTGCTTAAGCACCTAAAACTCTTGGTACTTGCTCCAGCTACTAGTGATGTTGCATGATCCAGCCAGTAAAATGCTCTAATGTTGCACCCAAATTATGTCCATGACTTCGTGTGTCGTAGAAGACGAAAAATCGCGTCGTCCGGAAGCCGATTCCTCTGATCCTCGCGCGAGTGAAGGTTCAGCTGCTGCCAGAGATCAATGAAGGAGACAAAAAGCTCAAAACTGAACCGAACTCTTGCTCTTGCATTGCATTGATGAAAGAAATGGAACAGGGACAATAACGAAAATGGACAAGGAAGGCAAATAGAATGCAAGCGACCAAGCTTCTTGTGTCGCATGGAGGACCAGAAATTGCATCGAAAAAAAACTCCTCCACTCCTTGCTCTAGGAAGCTGCGGCAGAGGTTGTTGTAGGAGACGAAAAGTTCAAAACATTGCCAAAACAGAATCGAAACGAAAAAGGGGAAAAAACCTAAATCGCCAAGGAAATAGGCAAAGAGAGTGCTCACTAACTAAGCTTGTTGCGTCAGGAGAAAGATGACTCCGATCCTCGCTCGCGAAAGCTGCTCTGTTGAAAGGAGACGAAAAGCTCAAAACATCGCCAAAATAGAACCGAAATCCACGAAATAAAAAGGGGGAAAAAACCAAGATCTCCAAGGAAAAAAGCGAAGAGAATGCTCACTAACTAAGCTTGTTCCCTGGCGGACGACGAGAAATGACATCGTTAAAAAGACAACCTCCTCCGATCTTTATCACCGTCTTTTTCATCGCAGAGACGACGAGACAAAGCGGCAGGCAATGAAAAAGGCCAGCAGGAGGCAAAGCGCCCGAACGAACGTTAAAATGGAATCTACCTCGAACGACAAATTACAACCGAAATGTGAAAACGAATTACATGTCGAAACATCCACGACAACCATAAGAAAAAAAACCCATACACGACTTCCTCGAAATTATAGTTTTAAACTAATATTAACTGTTGAATATTATTATTACTATATATATATTTGGCTGTTATGCTACATTGATTGGTGTGTAAATACCCTAGCCTAAGTTAAATATTGACCTAAGTTAGTTATTGATTTAAGTTATGTAATAATATTATAAAATTATTCATTACCAAATATTATTATTATCATAATATAATATTATTATTGCTTATTAAATTTTTAATTACTTATAATATAATGTTTATATATAATAGGTAAACTAGGTTAGTATGGCATAGGTACCATGTAATAGTTGCACATAGGTTGTAACTACATTGGTTCACTTGCAACTAATATTTTTATATCATGTTTTTTCGCCTTCCATTCCAAGTGTGCACACTATATAACTAGGTGCATTGGTTTTGTTCACAAATACAATTTGGGATGAGCCAATGAAAGAGGCTCAACTGTAAATGCTAAACCTAAACACAAATTCGGATTATTCCTAACCTACTTAACTAACCCAGACCTACACATGCAAATGCATAATTGCCATGTGGCCTTGCGTTGCCCATTATTAATTTAACATGTGTCAAAATCTTATTGATCTTAAATTCCATCTTGATTAATAATAATGAATAATGAAATAAGGTTCAAATTGCCACATGTCATCATCTCCTTGATGCACCTAGCAAAATCTTGTCCACCCAACTTGCAACAATCCAAATTTAATTGCATTTACCAATAATTTTTAGTGGTGTACATATGATTAAGTTCAAAATGTCAAATTTGGGTACTGTGTTATTAGATTCAAACCTAGTTAGGGGAAGGTGCACACACTTGCATTAATTGGCTTTGTTTTGATTCTTGTTTCGATCGAATTGAATTTAAAATGTGTAATTTGCTGTATGTATTATTGTGTAATTGTCTTCTACCCATGAAATACTAGTAGCTAGTAACATCTACAAGCAATTCTATATTTCCAAATGTAGTCTATTGTAAAACACATGGAAGTTGTATAAACAATTAAATTAACACTACAACTACATTTGCAACTAGACCCTAGAACTTGGGTGACCACTAATGTAGTCATATATTCAACCAAGACCACATTGTACTTTAGTTGTATCAATGATGATGACTATGTGCCACATTAATAGTTTAGTTGTATGATTGACATATCACATTGGCGACTTAGTCACATGAACAACTATGCCACATCACCAATTTAGTTGAATAAACAACTATCATAGTACTGGACTAATCATATGAATAACTACAATAACAATTACACAATTGTTAACATGGCAATTTTGTAGTCATAAATGTAATTTTACAATTTAGCCATCTCAAATACTCACTCAAAATGTTAATTGTCACATCATCAACACACCCATCCACCTAGATAGTATAGTCACCTTTTGATTTGGTAGTTAGATTTCACATGGACATAATTTGTCATAAACAACTTAGTCATATTAGACAACATGTCATGTCCATAATAGCAAGTTGTCCGTTTCAACTCATTTGGCACAACATTGTTGGCCCTAGTCATTTTTATTTTAAACAATTAAATATTTAGTTGTAAACATAGTTAATTTTTCCCAAAATTTTATTTGTGTTTTATGGATAGTTTTTGAATAACCATAACATAATGGACTTTCAAAGGAGTACCCAAAAACTTGTAAAATAGTTTTTGAATAACCATAACATAATGGACTTTCAAAGGAGTACCCAAAAACTTGTAAAAATCCATAATTAATGAATATGGATTCTATGCACCTTCATATGATGTTCTTTAATGATTAAAGAATTCAATGGTAATATGATGTGGTCCGATTCATACCAATGAAAACTTCTTGAAATGATTTTGATGATCAAATTTTTTTATGTACATTAAACTATGGTTCCTTTTGGGTGTAAACAAGATAAAATGAACGACTTGATTACCTTGTCAAGATTTGAACAAATACATTTAAAATAACAACAAAACCCATCACAACACCAAAACGTGGCATTTATGATTACATTTACAATCACAAAACTAATCAGAAATGCCACTAGTTGTTAAGATGTTCATAGTCATAACCACCATTACAACTGCACCTACAACTACAAAATATTATTTATATATAATATATAAAAAATATATTTAGGCATATAGTAAATTAATATTTTTAGATTAATATATTATATAAATATATACAAATATAAAAATATGTTTTCGAATATTGATTCTACAAAATAGTTATATATTTATTTTAATTTTTTATATATCGTATACATATGGTTTGTATACAAATCATATAAATTTTATATACAATATAAAAACTGGTTATATCATACATCATTATACATACCATTGGTCAACAGACATAAATGTTGACTATAGTCAATATGGTCAAATTAACCTACATGGTGTGAACAAGTTTTGATCCTTGGAACTTCATGAATTGGTCCAAGGTTTTTGCCATCCATGTACCACATTAAATATGGCATGATGTTGTCCCATAAAAAGTTTATCATGTTCGAATGTTTAAATGTATAAAAATACAAAATTAAAATTTAATTTGATTTCAATTACTTACTTAAATGAAAACACGAATATGAATTATTTAAAGTTTGGAACATAATCTACATATGTGGACCAACTAAAAATCCAAATAATAAATTTTGTACATAGGAAATCATTTTTGAATTAAATTTTTTTCAACATATCCGTTATTTTTCAATACATGATAAACTTTAATAAATATATGTATAATTTGAATATAAAAATTTCAACATTTTATTTTTTAATTATGAAATATGATACATAATATATATTAATAATATCATATTATATTCATATAAATATAAATATTAATTTTCATTATACCATTTAATTTAATAATCATATCTTAATTAAAATTTTATATTTATTTTCCTTATATTGTAGTCAAATAACAGAATTGATATTTACAAAATATATATTTACAAATTAATTCTATTATAATTTGACCATTTAACATAACAATATAATTGTATTGGTTTCTCATTATTTCAATTTTTTATAATTTTAAGTTCATTAAAATCTACACACTTAACGCAATATATATGCAATGCTACATGTATATAAATATTTATTGAAATATGTTTTAAACATATACATAATTTCAAAACATTATATATATAAATTTATTATGTTGTAAATTTAAGAATCCTAAATCCATAGATATATATGGTTTCAATAGTATGAAATTGTTCAAATTGTGTTATTGTTGTTATTAAAATAGGATATTTAGATTAAACTTGGTTAGACAAAGGTTAAAGTTCATTAATTTTGTTTAATTTTGGTTAAAGTCATATAAATGAGGTTCAAATAGGTTATTCTACTTAAAGTAGGATTTTTTTTCATATTTTGATAAACTTGGCTAAAAACTTAGTTAAGCTTGGTTAAATGAAGACAATTTTTAAAAACTGAACGATTTTGGCTAAATTTGGCTAAACCTTGCAAAATTAAGTTAAATTTGCTTATTTATTTGGCTAAATTCTAATAAATTAAGCTAAACTTGGATAAATTAAAACATGTAGGCTTAAATTTGATACTAAAACTTAAATTTGGTTTAAATTAGTGAAATCATGTTACATGAATGCACTTAGGTTAAACATCATCAATCAAACTTGGCTAAATTTGAAATTTTTGGGCAAATAATTTTTCTTACTATATTTTCTTGGAACTAAAGCCAATTAGGTTAAATTGAAATGTTATTAAAGTTGGTTACATTTGGTTAAACTAAACTAAATTAATTTACATATGTTAAAATATGTTACATTAAGCTAAAATATAAGATTATTTATAATAAATTAGGTTATGTAATATAAAATAGGCTACTTAAGGTGAACCAGCCTTAAGTAGGTTAAATTAAGATTGAATTAAGTTAAACTGAATTATTTAAAATTAAACTAGGTTTAGATTAATTCATATGACACTAAATTTTAATAGATTAACTAGGAATTATTTATATTAGATTAAATTAAAGTAAATTAAACTAAGTTAAACTTCTAATACAAATTTGACCATGTTGAAATGTATTTTAGTTTTTTTTTTTAAAAACTTGCTCAAACAAGGTCAAGTAAACACTTTAATACGGTTACATTAGTCGTGTAGTCATATTTGTAGTTGTGACTCATAATTATAATGAAATGCAAATTTTCTTGCATATAAAATAATCAAATTTTATTTTCAATTGAACATGTAATGTTTATTGTGTTGCAATTGGAAAGTCTATGTGGACACAAATATAGATTCTTGCAATGCAATGGGTAAAGATGCAAACCTAGTTTGGGAAAAATGTTCTTGTTCCAACAATTCAATAATTGATTATACAAAATTGCAAGGTTGGAGTTATATTTAAAGTTGTTGCAAATTGGATTCCCTCCAAACCCACAGAAAGAAAAGTCCATCATTGACCATAATGTTTAAATGATAGTATAATGTGACGAGTATAGGGTTTTCACTTCTTAAGACAACATGTTCCTATTGGACCCATCATTTAATTTAATTGGTGAAGGTCTAAAACTAAAGTTCCAAATTGTGATGTGATTAATAATTAAAAACTAGAGGTTGTATTTTTGGAAATATTTATAACAATATTTAGATTGAAAACTTACAAGATTTGAGAATAAACACCATCTTCCCAAGTTGGCTTTGAAATACTTATGCTATTATTCACCATGGAGATCAAAAAGGTTCCATTTAGATATTTAATTGTCATCAAAACTAGATATATCCATAGTGCCAATAAATTTGTTATAATCAAAATTTCTGCATGGAAGCAATAAGAACAATGTTAGTTTGAATTACATTTTAATCTATAAAAATGATTCAATTTTCAAAAAAATAATTATGGATGCATTTTTTGAATTTTTTTTTTCATCATTTTGAGAGGGGGAATAAAATGCACTATTTGTTGACACCTTTGAACAACTATTGTAAAGATTCCTTTTTTACATGCACAAATTTCCCAACTAAATAATTAAAACACATATGCACATATATAGGTTTTCAAATCACATGAGCATGGAATAATTGCATTTGATGCATGTCCTCACATTTTTTGTAAGATTGAAATTGAACAATTTAGTAAAGTAGATGGATAGGATCCATTGATAATGTTCCTTGCTAAATTCTCGCAATCAACATTTGTCCATTATTAACTTCAAAACTAACCAAGATTGGAAGATCTCTACACATTTAAAATCAAGATGACAACCACACATTAACAAATTTGTAACATGACCATCTTAAAGATTTGGAACAATAATCAATTATGTGTAATATAATACTTTTATTTTTGGGTGAAAATCCTTTAGGGTGTACCACACAAGACAACAAAATTGTGTCTTTATTGTAGTCCTTTTTTTGCCTTATATTTTGACCCCCATAAAAAATAATGAATCAAAAGTTGTCAAAATTTTTAAAAGGATTATATTTTAGACTATTACAATTTTAAATTCTATCATAATCATCCATAAATGTGTCTTTACATGGTAAGAAAGGACTAAGTAAAAAAGATACAAAATGACAATGTTGTGACAAGTTTTTTGTACACCTTAAAAAATCTGCACCCATTTGTTTTATGTCAAATACATGTTTAATTGAATTATAAACTTGACTAATTAGGAGAATACATGTTCTAATAATTTGTATGAACTAATTAGACATAGTTATCAACACAACTTCATGATGTATTTATCTCAAACAATTTATACTTCAATTCCATCATTACATGTAAAGCTAGTGACATAGATTGTTGGTATTACTTGCTATTAGTGTTTTGTTCCTTCCGAAGTTGAAATAAATGGTTCCCAATTTATATCAACATTGTTCATCCAACTTTTAATTTTGACTTAAAACTTCTTCCTTTCAACATCAAAAGTGAAATTTCCATGCATTTATTTGAACATGTAATCCAAACCTTTGTTCAAGGCTACAATTAACGTCAAAATTTATGGGCCAAATTGACAAAACAATCATTAGTGTCATGTTTAAAACATGTTTGAAGCATTTTGTTTTGGTTAGGTGGATTTCAAGGTGGATTCCATTTTACTTTTAAAGGTGTTGGACACCTTCATGCACTTGTATGAATGTGATTTTTTGAATGGAATAATGAAAATTTTAATACAAGATAGGAGTTCTTGGAAATTGGGATTGATGAATCATTGCAACTTGGGTTTTCAAACATCATTAAATTTAACATGGTCTGAATAACTTTGTTAACAAGGTATTTTAACATTATAAAATTGATTTATGTGGATTGCATATAAATCCTAGATATATTAGTTGTAAGAAAGTAGACAAAGCATTTACAAATTTTTCAAGGAATGTGGACATGGAATGTTCATGATATTCATGGGTATAAGATTGTTGGAAATATTGTTAAAATAGCAAGAGTGGAAATTTCCCCAATTGAAAGAGGGATTGATTCATTAAGATGATTGTCATTAAGACTCTTTGGCAACACCAAACAAGAAAAACCATTCTAAACATTTTGTGTTAGATAATAAAACTTTGCACCTTATTGAAACACTTAGATTCGAATAGTAAAAATAATTAACTTTACTTTAATTTACAATAAAACAATTCCAAATATTATATATTTTATATATCATATATTGCACCTTGTAATGAATATGGATGCAAATCCTTGAAGGTGTACTATCTAGAAGGAAAAGGTCTAGTTTTTATTACAATTTTTTTCCCCTATATTTTGATAGGTACCATCAAAACTAATAAGTAAAAAAAATCAAATACTTTATAAGTAGAACCATATTTAAAACCATTACAATTTTACATTCCATCATAATCTTCATAAATGTGTCTTTATATGGTAAAATATGACTAAATAATAAATAAAAAAAGATAATGTTGTGTCATGATATTGGTACACCCTAAAAAAATTGAACTCATATTAACAATATCAAACAAATTACATTTAATAAATTCATAAGTTTATTTTTTTTTAAATGCTCACAATAGTATACATAATGAAATTTGTAAATGAAATCAAAATGTTTGTCCTTCACATCAATTCTAAATAAGTTATAAGTGTTGACCTTTTGTTGAACTCTATTTTATAATTTAAGAAATGTTTCACATACATTTGAATCTTCCCATCTCAAATTTTCTCTACATACTAATTTGAAAAAATGTATCTTGATGTATACTCGCATTTCTTGTAAGGTTGAGTTTGAACAATCGAGCAAATTAGAAGGAAATGAACCACTCAAATTGTTGTTATCCAAGTTCCTGTAATGAACATTTACCCACACTCAAACCTTGAAAATAAACCAAGATTGGATGTCATTTGCACATGTTGAAGACTAAGAAATTGTAATATCAAAAATTAATCGATATTTTTCGAAACTTCACAAATGACACAAAATTTTAAAACAGAACTAAATAAATTTGTAATAAACTGTGCACCAATTTGATTAAAAAACTTGATGTACATTGAACTTTTCCTTCTCTTTCACGTATGATAAATGATACAGATTATAAATCATCACATGATTTTTGGGTATTTTAATCAACAATCTTTAAGATTGTGCAAAAGTGCACAAGGACACTTACAATATTGTTAAAGATGTCGGGCATGAGGTGGTTGTAATGGGTACAAGGTCGCCAGAAAGATTGTTGTTTGATAAGTCCAAAACATTAAGTTTGGGAATATCCCAAATGGAAGGTGGGATTGATCTATTGAGTTGATTGCTCTGAAAATTCCTACATACAACCCCAACAAGAAAAAACTAAAGCCCAAGACTAAATCTTCTGCTGCCCATCGCCATTGCAGTAAGATGGTAATGATTGCGATCGAGCTTGCATATAATTATGGACTATGAAACAAGTCTTTACTTTGAAGGTGCTAAAAATGATGCCACGTGGTGCTTTGAAAATTCAGATTGCGTTTTGAGGCCTCAAGCCTACCTCCACTAACAAGCTCATATAATTCTTTTAGATCTAATAAGCTGTAGATTAACTGATTCATAAGTTTGTGCACAAAGATTTGAAAAAGTGGGTTTGTTCTTTAAAGATAAACACATTTAAATTGAATCTTACATCTTATTATTAGTTGCACTTTGCAATGGGCATAAGGTGAAAACACTCAATTTAAGTTTGAGAAATTTGGATTGAGTTTTATAAATTTGATAAAAAAGTCATATAATTATCTAAGGATTTTTGGTTGGTTTTTCATAGTATGTAGCTCAAGGTGCTTTACACCAAAAAAACTTCATTACTTGAGATTGAATAACTGAAATTATTCAATATTTGTATACATATAACGGGGACAAATTTTACAAAAGCAAAGTCATGAAGGTCACATACAAGGTGGTGAGGTTTGGAAATTGCAAAAAGTCTGGTATCAAACCATTCAATTTATTGTTCTCAGTACACTAAACAACATAGAAAAAATATAGAAGGTGGAGACATGAACAAAAATATAATCATGATCAAAGATTTATTTTATATGGACTTGTGAAGATGACCACAAACGTATTAAATTGAACCATAAATTTTATAGCTTTTTCTAAATATTGCTATTGAAAGTGGAAGCAAACATTGCATCAGAAAATAAGAAGAAAAATTTCTATTACATAATAAACAAATGCAATAAATATCATGGACGATGATAGTTATGAACACTACTTACAGGCTAATAAGACTTCTAAGCTTGCCAAAACTAGGAGAAATTGGCCCAGTTAAATCGTACCCTAAGTGATTCCTATTAAACATCAAAACACAACGACCCACTTTTGAAGTTAGATTACATAAATTATTTGGTTAGATGTTTATTTTTGAGACTTAGATGATTATACAGCATGACTAAACTGATTACAACTATTAGTTGATATGGTTGTTTGAAATGACTAAGGTGATTGAAACTAATAACTGATGTGGCATTATTAATTTCAATTTAAAAATACTAATATATTATTGAATGAAAATAATATTGTTATTTATTTCTAGATTGAACTATGGATGAATTCAATGTTGCATAAGACCTATGACTTCAATGTCAAAATTTTGTTATTGCTGGTTTGTTTTTTGAGTTTGACAAACCGTACAACAGAAATCATTGTGATGTTGTCACAAACACAACTTGTTCAAAGTGAAGTTTGAATTTTCACTTCCTCATCTATAACCCAAGACCTTTGCCATCCAACTACCACCTCATCTGATAATATGAATTATTATCAAAAAATATACAAACACAGTTTTTGTGAATTTTGCGTATTATAAATTTATTATATAATTAAATAATTTCATAATGAATTGTTTTTACACATATATCATTAATATCCTTATTCAACTTGTGCCCCGCACTGCTCCACACTACCTACGATGATTGACAAGATTTCTTTAAGTACATTACAAAATTAAAAGCTTGAAATGTTTTTACATGTAGGGTAATGACCAAGAAAGGGTTTGCTTAGGGAATGAGGGCCCCATGCGAGGCAAGAGCTAACCATGGACTCAAATTCCCAAAATAGCAATGTATGAGGTCCTTACCCAGTGAGAAGATCTGGTATAATTTTAAAGGCTTGTGATTCATTTAAGGAGGGGAGGCACCTTATCAGTAAGGTTCCTTAGAAATGACCTTATGCATAAGGTGCATTCTCTTCAGGCAGAAATTTTAGTGTGGGCAAGGTTTATATACACTACCAGAACAGCCCATGATGGACCTGCTTAAATGGTGACCATTTGGATGGCAGAATTGGCCACCATGGGCCCAGACCTTGGCATTAGAAGCAGAGGAACTGTTGTGTGTGCTGAATCACCGCACATCAAAGGGGCTATTCGCTCCTAGTGTGCTACAACGTACTCAGAGCTTCTGCACTGTGAACTCTGGTACCAGAGAACAGCCGCTGCCGGTTTCAGCTAGGGCCCAATGGTCGGGCTGAAAGGGGCCCCCATGCTTTGAATCTATCATGGATATAAGGCCCTTCTCAATGTTGGGAGGGGCCCTTGGTCGATCACTTTCAATGCCTGCCTCTCTGAGCAACAAGTTTCTGCCTTTCCCAAAGCAGCTTTTCATTTTGTGGGAATAGAATAGCATTTACAGTTTGGAACATTAGTTTCACATGTTCTATGGAATGGTCAAGCCCCTGCCCATTACATTGGGTAAGCCACCACCAGGCAAGCTCATTAGGGTGAGCTTGGTGATGCACCCAACATAATCAGCAAGGGGAAGAGGATTACATAAAATTAAGATCTGGGGTGGCAAGTTCTTATTTTATTTTTTGAAAAAAGTCATGTTCAATGGAGATTTTGGTCACTGCTACAAATGTATCATAATCACCAGAAGATTATGTTAGAATGTGATGAATAAAATGACATAATCTGCCACCCCAGACTTTAATGTCTCCATGCATGCCTGCTCACGAACCAATGCATTGTGGAATGGTGCAACATAATGAACAAAGTGAACCCATTCCATGACATGAGGGTTTGGGGTGGCAGATTTGAGGATTGAACACAAAATTTATGTTCAACAGTCACATTTTGGTCACTTTTACAAGTGTATGGTCATAAATTTTGCAAGATTACGAACACATACAAAAAGATCATACCATTGCAAGATTTATGTCATATAATGTGGGCATGAAAATGACATAATCTGCAAACCCTGACCTAATGTATATTTCTCTCATCTACCCACAAAGTGGTTTTGCTTTATGAAGTTGAGACTTTTCTGGGTTTTCTTGATCTAGTGAGCGACAGCAGTCCACCTTATGAACCAAATAGCATTGACTTTCTTTACGTCGGAAGCTCTGTGTTCTGTGCTCAAAATGCCACAAACTGGCGTTGTGGTTACTGGGGTCTTGGGTTTGGTACATTTAACTGGCTTTCTCTAATCAAACGGTTCAGATTAAGATGTTCTGTAAGCTTTTGAGGGCGGACTTGAAGCAATCGCCTGAAACCTCCCTTACATGACTTTCATTAGAATCTGTAAAACAATAGAGATCCATCCGTAAAGTCAGGAAAAGACAATCCGAGTACCCTGAGTTTGGTCATACACATGGTGAGATTCCAAAAAACCTGCATCAGCATTCCACGGGGAGTGAAACTCAGGAAACCATCAATTTTTGATGGTTTCCTGACTTTCACTCCGTCTTTTTTTTTTCGCCTCAGCGCCTCAACTACTGCTACATAGATTTTCACTGCTCCTACCTGTACAGCTAATGTAATTCCTCTCGAACCTTGTGCATTAAATGCTGAGATTCAGCATTTCGCGCTGAGTTTCGACATTTCATACTGAGATTTAATGAAATTTCCTTGCTTTACGGATACCACTAAGAAAGGGTTTAGGGGTTGAAAGGAGGCCCAAAGATAGGGCAAAGACAGGGTGACTTCGCGGATTTCTCTAATCCAACTAATTATTTCATGCCTCATGATGAAATAGAGCGCACCCTAAAACTTACAAAATCTGCCCCCACAAATGACATCAAGAACCACAAATGGCTTTTATAGAAGGTTGTTGTCAGAGTGCCTAGAAATGGGTCATTTCATAGGTAAAAGTTTTAGTTTCTTGGATTCAGCCCCCAAGATTGTCAATTTCTTTTTTCCCTGAACAGGTTTCTTGATGAATATCTGTTATGGGCCGCCAGAGAGTTTGAATTTTTCCCATTGCTAATTGAAGGGACCCACTTGGGTATTTTTTTGAGAATCCCATGGTGATGTTGTTTGCTATAGCAAGTGGAGTATTGGTTCTAAACTCTTGGAGATGCAATTGTGTTGAGGTTGAGAATTGGAGAACTTGATGTCATAACCAGTCTTCATTCACATCATGACATTGACCTATTGGGTTTGAACATGGAAATTTGAGGTTGCATTTTCATGGAAAGACTCAGTGCTTTGTGTGCTGGATTTGGGAAGGTGATGAATTGCACACAAGATTTTCTTTCTTTTGTAATGACCACAGTTCATTGGTCCATCGCAAACTGGAACTCAAACACTGAAAAACTCAAACTCAAACAATTTCCAAGAATACAATTGGGTGAAGGCCATGCAATATAAGGTGGTCAAAAGAATTGGCCTCTTGGATGCAATTTTTTTTTGGGGGCAAAATTTGTCAAAAGGTGTGACATTGTTTTTTGAAAACAAAATATTCTATTGCAAGTTCCCTTTCAACAAAAAAATTGGTTACAAGTGATTTTTTTTCGGGGGAAGGCGTTATCACATTTATGTATACTACTTACAATTCCTTGCCTATCTACTTACCTACCTACACACTGACCTAGGTAGCTTCCACTAGGTATTACCTTCTTACATATCAACCTAAATAACCTCTTCTAGGTACTATATACCTAGTTACATATCACCTTAGGTGACCTCCTCTAGGTACTCCCTACCTACCACCTTAAGTTTATAACATACCTACTTATAATTACTTAACCTTCCTAATATCTATCAACCTATTTATTTATCCACCCATCTATAATTTATTACTTACTTATTTACCTAGCTACTCACCTACCCACCTATTAACTACCTATTACAACCTACCTACTTACCTACTTACCCACCCATCCACATGTACCTCCTACAACATACCTACCTATGTAGTGATCTGTTGAAATAAACATATGAAATTTAAAAATTGACAAAAATTGAACATCATTTCATGGTGTAATCCCTTGACTTAGTTTCTCATTGGCAAAATTAAAAGTTCAATTCTTAATACTTGTAACCTACGAACATGCTTAAGGAGTTAATGTAGGTAAGCTAAATTAAGTAGGTTATTTGAATTATGTTAAGGTATGTAAGTAGGTTAAGTTAAGTTGCCACCTACCTACATGCATTTTTATGACCTACCTACTTGCTTACAAGTGATTTTATAATTATTGAAATCATTTGACTAGTCCAAATGGTCCACTATTCAACAATCAAAATGATGACTCAAATGGTCCTTACCTTACTAAGTCAAAAAAACCACCTTTGTCATATTGGACATGTTAAAATCAACTTGTCCAAATTGAAAAGGGGTTTTTTTCTTACCTTGTCCAAATCATGTTGTTTTTACCAAAGTTGGTTTGAAAACCCAAGAATTCTAGTAGTGTGAACTTTTGTATTTTTCCATCCCAAAATCTCATATGTTTAAGTTATAACGGAAAGTACTCTAAGCTAACTTAAACCTTTATAACTTTAGACTTTTTAAAATTAAAATGTAAATGAAATTAAGGTATTGAAATTGGATGTAAATAAAAAAACATAGGGTAGTTGAAATACATGCATATCAAAAAAATAAAATGATAATAAGGTAGGGAAAAATGAAATTCTTTCACATAATGCCACCCCCCTTGCCCCCCTCCCCCCCCCCCAATGTTTATTTGATACAAGTAGTTTGGAAATTCAACATAAAGTCCCCATGGGCATTTGAGTATAACCCATATTACTAAAAGTGTTAATCACAATCAAAATGCTTGACAGCAAAAAAAAAAAAAAGTCGGACTTGAGAGGCACCCCAAACATCAATATCAATCGAACTACCTACCCAAGTCACTCATTTGTTGGACTCATTCCTATGGATTGTCTGCTGCAAAATATCCTCGCACCTGCTGCAAAATCCAGATCTATAAGAGCCGGTACATAAAGTTGTCAAAACACAGGCAAGGAGTCTCCTCGACAGTACAATTAATCCGGGACCAGTCGTCATGTGCAGGTGGCTCCCACCTACAGCAGACTTTGTCAAAGAAACCTGAATATCATATTCCAAAGGTGCATTTTTATCTAAATTGTTTTATCACATCAGAAAAGAAATTTGTGGGTCTTGATATCACCACCAGTTCCACAAAAGTCTCACAGGCTCAACATCTCTAATGGTTCCAGATTTGGAGTTTGGACACACCCTAAATGATATGATATGCCAAACCGTATTTACTAGAATGCCACAAATGAATTTGTATAATGTTTCAGATGACAATACTTAGAAGACTCAAATTCCTTGATTTTTGTTGCTCTAGTGTCTAGTCCCAGGAACCTGTTTCCCTACTGAATTCACCAGGCAAGATGGTTTGCCGATCAATCAATCATCCTGTATTTTATGGAAGATCTGAGCATTCCCAACCATGTGATGATGTCAAGGAAGGTCTTTTCTTCTTTACTAGCAACAACGAGACTGCAACTTCCAGAGTTTGAAGTTTGGTGATGCTGCCTCTTTTGTTGTATGTTCCTAGTGACCCTGTATAGCTTGCAGTCAAACAAGATGACACGAAAAAAAGGGTTAAAGACGTTTTTGGTGTTTTGTGTAAGGACAGTGCATAATAGAATTCCTGTATTGACTGAATTTTGTATTGAGATTGAGGAGCAATCCTGAGGCAGAATGGCTTTATGAGCTGGATCATTGTGATCACAAGGAAATGGAGGGTAATGAAAGTATCAGCTAGGATGGACTCGTAGCGGGCTCTTTTTAGAAGCTTCCAAGTGCCTTGCCTATGAAACCTGTTTCCGTCTTTTTAAGGTCACTCGTGGTACTTTTAGTGCGGTCATTTTCGGTAATATAGTAGAGAGGAGAAACCGACAGCTGTGCAGATTGGAGCGTTTTTTCTTGCAAAAAATCAGGGTTGCCGGGAAATCATGTCGCCAAGGGTGCTAAGGCATTGTTGTAAGCTTGCAGAAAGAAGAAATTAAAGCACAACAACTTAATCAGCATCTCATGACCACAGTACTAAGCATGTGATTTTGAGAGTTCATAAAGGTAAGCTCACAGTAGAGTCAGGCATGGGAGGGTTTCGAGTTACGACAGAAGGCCGAGAGTTTTCAGTGTTGTGCATCGGAGAGTGAGGAGTTCACATAGCTGAATTTAGAAAGGTGCCATCCAGAGTGGGTATTGCAGGGAAATGCAGAGCTGATCAGGGACTGTAAGAAATTTCAGTACTGGCGTAAGGGCACACAAAGAGCAGGTGCTGAGGTTTGGTCTGAGGTTTAAGCTGTAGCATTGTCTCAGCACATAACCTAATTGTGAGGTCTTTTCTTGCCATAAAGACTCTAAAGTCTCCTTTGTATTGCTGGCTGTGAGTTTCAGTGGCTGTGCTGAGGCGACCATCAAGCCACATCAACAGTAGGATCCCTAGCGGATTCAGAGGAGTGTTCTTTTGTTTTTCTGGACTTCGAATTTGTAATGTAGCAGTAGTAATGGGCACCTCAGGCTTGATGTAGTCCATTATTCTTTGGAATATGTTGAAAATAAACAAAAGCTGCCATATATATATATTCTGTTTAAAGGATATCTTCAAAATTTTACTCCATTTTACTAGTGTTGAAAGTTGATGACGTTTTTTTTTCAAAATCCAGGAAATTTGTGACAAAATATTCCCTCAGTTGTTGAGATTAGAATCTGGAGAAAATTCGCCACAAAACAAAAAACCCACTGGTTCAGAGCCATCCTCGTAAGATCGGCAGTTGTGCGGAGGGAGCCTGCCACTTTCAATCGCCTGATGGTTGTTGAAAACTGAAATTGTCTGAGAATTGCCTATGGATCTAGTTGAATGTAATGGATGATGAACAAGAATCATACTTGACTGCTGGACATATACTCCAGCAGTCAAGCAGATCAGGTATGATGTGTTACAACTAGATATGCAATATTTTTCCACAGAAATATTTTCCCACACTAACCCCACATAGCAAGTTCAGCATTTTCTGTCGAATAATTTTATCTTTTCTATAAATGAGACCGATAAATATTCCTTCAAATTTTTCATTTTTCCTTCATGTTTGTTTGTCTCATGACATCCCTAAACATTATTCCATAAAGAACAACCTGGCAAAAATAATGCTTAATTTGGTGCAAGCTGGTTTGTATATCTATGAACAAGTTTCATTGTAAGCAAAAAGAAAGTGGAAGATAAAAGAACAAACCTGACAACATACGATAGGTCTAAATATAATTGGAATCTTTGGCACCCTACAAAAAAATAACACTTCTTAAATTTTGTTGTACTAGTATCAAAGATGGTTTTTGCTGACATTCACTGGTTTTAGTAGATCCTACTCTTGTAATTTCTAACTGGCAGACCTATTATAGATGTCTAAATTTTCCACATACATCCACTTAAATGGCTGTGAACCATTAGCAACCCAACTCCAATGCATATCATCAAGAATCAAAATTCTATCAAGGCATGGCTTTTGAAGTTAGAACTCTCAAGGTTCATTCGATCCATTTGAACCGCTAACCAATTCCCCATTAAATGTAACAATGTAGTGTACTTCCACTCCATTTATCTACAAACCTAAAAGCTTGGAGATCCTTGAATCTAAATGCTTCTGAAGAACCTGACTTTGAGCAATAGGTACCAAGCTCATCTCGAGTCACTCAATGGGACAAACTCTTATGCAAAAATACATGACAAATTTCTACCTTCAAGTCTCTTCTTCACTCTTGATCTAGTTCACTCATTCTATCCACCCTAAGGATACCCCTTGAGGTTTTTGGCACTCACTCTATCAACTCCTTACAACATAGATCTAAGGTTCTATAACACAAACTCCCCATCCCCAAATGTTTTTTGTCTTCTATATGCCCCATAGTTCTATGGCTCGGACCCCTCAATTTTTCATCATTCCTAGACATCATATCTATTCTTACAATGATCTACACAACTATTATGCTAAGTCATTGGTGCAATAGAGTTCATCAACAACTAGCTAAGTAGTCTGAGAACTACAAATACCAGAAAAAATTGCATACCAGAAATAACCCCCTCGTTTCTCCTTCATACTACCTCTTATGCTTACCTTCCTCTGTCCATTGTGCAAACCTTCTTCAATGCAGTTGCTTCCTCAACCACCCATCACATGACACAATTCCTGTCCTCCATAACACACAAATAAACAGAATAGCCTACCCATGCATTCCTTGCAGCAGTAATGCATATATTCCTGTCGCAAGGATGCACAAAGGTGATTGACTAATGAAAACAGTAAAACAAAAACGAAACCCTAAAAATTTGTTGTGTTCACACTATTGGGGTGACCTGCTGTTCAGTCACACCATGATCCCACTGGGATGACCCCTGGACCTGTTGTATCCTGTAAAGCTTCAACCCTCTGGGTTGGGTAACTTCTTGTTTGTATATTACTTGTCAGGTGCTGGACCTCACCAAGTGAGTTCTGAGTCATGAAAGAAGACAATTCACCCCTTCCACCTCTTGTATCCTTTTCACAATTATGGTCCACAAGGTGAATTCCATCATCACATGAAAGTTTAGTTGAATCTGCACCAACTACAGCCCCACCATCGAGCTCTGCCATTGCAAAGCACGATTTCCGAGTGACATAGAACACTGCTCACCACCTACCACTTCACATGTACAAAGTGATTCAGTCTCAGAGTCATGCGAAGTAGATTTGTAACCTGAGCGAAAGTTTTGAGACTTGTCCAATTCCCAGACCATGACTTTACTGCTCCAAGTGCTTTAAGAGGCAGATCTCCATGACCAATTTGTGATTTGAAGTGAAACACACAGCAGCACGTGAGAGTGGATACAGCTCTAAGCCTTAAAATAACACTTCCCTGGATATCTGGACCCATAATAAAATCTTGCAAGGAGAGAGACTTGCAATGAAATCTTGATGTGGTGCTCTGGATTGCTATGCCCAACCTCATTTCCTTAAGTTTGAAATTGTGAATTTCTGACTCTAAAAACTTTTTTGGAAAGGAATTGTTTCAAAATGAAAGTGTGGGTACAGTCAACAGAGAGGCAGAGTTTGTGGATGTTCAATTTTCCATGTTCATTAGTGGTGGGTATGGGTATAATTCATACTCTTCGTTGAATGCAGTAAACACTAGTAGAGGCCCAAATAGGGGTGTAGGTGGAGGTCAGTGTGGGTGTGTTTAAGTGATTTTTTAATAACAGCCAGTTTTGGGAATTTCAAAAACCTGAATCAAGGAACCGGCTGGTTTCAGGTATTTTAAAACCCTCAAAGAACTACCAGGTTTCATGAAAGAACCAGCAAGTTATTCTCAAGTTTGTAATTTGAATTTTAAATACTTTGCTGGGTACGAGTCAAGTGCAGGTACCACAAAAATTCTATTTGCTGCGGTGCAGTAGGGGGCAAGTGTTTCAAGTTTTGGCCTCTGCCAGTTATATATGCCTATATACCATGTCTGACCCTCCAGTGGGTGTTTGATCCAAAATCAAAGAACCGCCCAACACTGGTGGAGAGTGGATATGTAACTCCATGTGTAACTCAAAGTAAATACAAAATTAACTAGGTAATTATTTAAAGGGATAAGTGATAAAGTGAATTTGGTCATTGACTTTCACATAGGAAAAAGTCATGTGCACATGTGATTAATTATCTTGTGATTATTTTATGTGGGATCACATGGGTAATTATCTTTTAATGTGGAATCACATGGGTATACATGTGATTACTTATCTTGTGGTTATTTTAATGTGGAATCACATGGGTAGACATGTGATTACTTATCTTGTGATGTGGAATCACATGGGTAGACATGTGATTACTTAACTTGTGGTTATTTTAATGTGGAATCACATGGGTAGACATGTGATTAATTATCTTGTGATTATTTTATGGGATAGGTAATTTCTTGAGTAGTTTCCTTTGGGTTAGTATGTAAAGAGGTGTTTTGTGACCTTAAGACACACCTCCTCCCTTTGTAAAGAATTAGGACTTGAATACAAGGTTTTGATGGAAGTTTTGGTTTTGATTGTTTTGAGTGTGATAGTGTGTAGTTCTTGGTTGAGGGATGTTGAAGCTCACCACCAACGCATAGACTCATGTTTTGGGTGTTAATTGTGTGAGGTTATGGTAGGAGGATGTAAGGCTAACTACCTTTATGTATAGACAAATGTGTTGGAGTTGATTGTGTGTAGAAGGATAGTGATGAGGCTCTATGTATAGACAAAAGGAGAATGAGAGAATAGATGTGCAACCTATAACATAGATCTCCATAGCTATGTAACAAAATTACATAGTTTCGGTCTCATACCCGTTCGTGTTTTACATCTTTTTGGTTCCGTTGCCGGGACCCGAGTCTATGTTAATTGGGTTGTGCAATTTAATTGTCTTGTGCAATTTAATTGCGTTGTGAAAGTGTGTTCTGCAATTTAATTGTCTTGTGCAATTTAATTGCGTTGTGAAATTGTGTGGAGACCCTTAATTGTGTCGTAGGAAATCAATTGTGTCGTGAAAAATTTGGTGGGAAGAAGGAGAGAAAAGGGAAGAACAAATTGTTGTCTTCTTTTGCAACGAGGAATGCAAGGCACTTTGTTTATCCCCGAATCATGGATGGAAGTGCTCACATGGGTGGAAGAGGTTCAACTTGTGGCAATGGAGATTACGAAAGGCAAGCCATGTCGAGTTGGATGCACGATTCAACGCGTGAAGCAACACTATGAAGACCATAAACATGAGTCCTTTTGTTTGACCCCAAGCTTGCTTTTGGATTTGACTTGTAATCCTAGACATGAATTAGAATTGGATTTGTGGGAATCTGAAAAGATTCGTAGAGAAAAGTTGCAGGCAAGAAAGGGAAAGAGGATGGCACGTGTTAAGCCATATGAGAAAATGTAAACAAAAGTTTATAAAAGATAGGGAGTGTTCTTAAGTAAGCCCATGGTTGTTAAACCTTGTTGAAACCTTTAGACTTTTTGTATAAAGAAAATGTTATAGCTTGTTGAAAGAAATAAAAATATATGTTTTGTTTCTAAGAATCCTGTTTTAGTAAAGACACTAATGTCAACGTTGGGAGAGGCTTCCGACTCCCCTGGTACACAGTTTCCCGAAGATAGGCAACAAACCCCATCTTTGACATTAGGAGTTGTTAGGCCAAGATCACTTGTAGAAAGACCTTTGGAAGAGCCTAGAATTGTAGGTGAACCAAGTGTGGTAGTGTCACAACTACGTAGACGACGAGACGAATCTAGACCTCAACCCGATTCAGAACCTGCAAGGCAACGCCAAAGGACGATCACACAAGAACAACATCTGCTTGTCTGGCTTAGGAAGAGGGATGCGACTCCAGATTATGCTAGAACCAACAACCTGCATGTCATGTGGAGTGGAGGCGTCATTGATACTCGTGATGATCATGATATTGTAAATGTTGTCTTTCAGTCCAGGCACTTAAATAGGGTAATGGCTGGATTAGAAATGTCTGGTCCTTTTAGAGATTTACATCGAGAAGATAGGGAGGATTTTATTGTGAGCGCAAATCAAGCCATCAGAAATTTCCTTATTCATGAGGAAAGGTTGTAAAAGCTAAGTTATAGCTAGTTCAAAGAATTAATTAGTTTGGGGAATTTCCTTTTAGAGACAAAATAAGAATCAATATGGTTATTCCAGTTTTCAGGGGAAGTAAGGGTGAAGACCCTGAAGTCTTTTTAAGGGAATATAAACGGGCTTGTATTGGTACGGGGCTTAGAACAGCTACAGAATGGCTTAATTTTCTTCCTGAATTTTTAGAAGGTACGGCATCATTTTGGTTTGAACGACAGACAGCAGAGTTGAAGGGATCATGGAATGACCTAACCAAGGCTCTAGTGAAGGAGTTTTCTGTGAAGAATGTCTACCAAAACTTAATGCTTGAACTGAGTCAACTAAAGCAAGGGGCTTTAGAGTCAGTAAGAGAGTATAAGGATAGGACAATGGCATTGCAACATAAACTCCAAGGATGCCTTAGGGCACAAGGTCATGAGGGGACTGATCCACTTTTTGCGGGGGTCAATGCAGTAGTTTTAGAACATTTCACCATTGGTCTGTTGTCAGAATTACGACAACAAGTGAGATACGAACAAGTTGCGACGTTCAATGAAGCAGCGGAGGTGGCTGAAAAGAAGGAGGCAAGCATGGAGGAAGTTCCACGACCAACTGTGCAAACCACGGTGAAAACAGTTCAATTCACAACTGAACCAGAGGTGCGGAAGCATCCGGATGTGAGTTCTCGCATGGAGTCGGCCATGGAACAAATGATCAATCAAATGAACCAGCTAAGCTTCCATCTACTGCAGCCAAGGACTAATAAGAACAGAAACGTGGAGAGGGACCTATCAACTGTTCAATGTTACAGGTGTCGAGAGATGGGACATTATTCAAGAGAATGTCCAAACTCGCCAGCCTTGTCTACCAGAGAGAATGCAAGTTCTTCTACTCGAAGATTTTCAGCAGAAGAGAAGGGCAAGGCTCAAGTACATTTAATTGAACCAATGAGTGAAGGGCGCGAAAAGGCTTTGATGGGTTTGGAGAAGAGCCTTCAACTCCCTGAAGATGCGATGGATGTCATGGCCCAAGCTAAACGACCAATGGAAGGCACTTCTCATCCCGACACAAGCATCAAGAGGTTCAAGGAGATGGCGAGGGCCCCAAAAGAGAAGAAAAAGAACCGGAGACGGAGGTTTGGATTCCAAGACTTTCCAATTTCTAGAGATTCCGGTCCTTATTCGGTGGTGAAGGATATGGGATCTCAGAAAGCGGACATCACCATTGGACAGTTGGTGGCGATGGTGCCGTCAGCTCGAAGGGAGCTGAGGAAGGGATTGTCAGCACCTAAAGTCCCAAAGGTACCCACACCCTTGAATGCCATAGCAGCCGAGCGCGAATGTGATCCGATCATTGATGTGCAATATAATGGATCAGTGTTGCGTGGAGTGTTGGTGGATGGAGGGGCAGGAGTCAATGTGATGACGATTCCAGCAATGAGGTACCTGGGCTTGAAAATTGATAGGCCCGCCTCAGTAACATTGAAGATGGCTAACAAGCGAGTTGTTAGGCCAGAAGGAGTCATTAGCAATGTTGTGATCACTGTAATGAAGGTCTCTACCATTGTAGATTTCCATGTGGTTTTGGAGGAAGATGGGGCTTATCCAATGATATTAGGAAGGCCTTGGTTAACGAAGTCACATGCAAGGAATTATTGGCGCGAAGGATACATGACCATCGGAGTTCATCCTAACCGACAGAAAGTTCCATTTGCTAATTTTGTGAAAAGCTCTGGAGGGACGAGTGAATATGAGGATGAATCAGAAACAGACCAAAGCTCTAGCTCTGAAGGGATTTACACGGATGATTCCAGTGAAGAGGAGGTAGGGCTATATGCTTTGGAGACAATCCCCAAAGTTGGAGCTTTGTTGGATCAAAGGGTTCAAAGTGATGATAACCAGTCACCTCCAAACATGTTCACTGAAGCAGAGGTCGATGAGCGACTAAGCAAGATTCAACTGGGACCGGACCTTCAACTGGAGGAGAGAAAGCAATATGAGGATTTACTACGTAAGTATATCCATCTTTTTGCTTTTAGCTACAAGGACCTGAGGGAGGTCACCATGGAGCAACACAAAATTGAACTGCTACCAAATGCTAGACCAATCAGGGCCAAGCAAGGGAGGTGGAACCCAAAATACACGGCCATGGTGAAGGAAGAGCTTGACAAGTTGTTGGAGGCAGGGTTCATTAGGCCTGTGGAGACAACTGAATGGGTTTCTCCGGTGGTATTAGCATTGAAGAAGAATGGCAAGCTGAGGGTATGTGTCAACTACAAAGCTTTAAACAAAGTAACTAAGAAGGACCGTTACCCTTTGCCATTTTGTGAAGAGATTTTGGAAGAGGTAGCAGGGCACGAAATGTACACATTTGGAGATGGGTACAGAGGTTACCACCAGGTGAAAATTGCTCCAGAAGATCAATTGAAGACCACATTCACCACACCTTGGGGAACATTTTGCTACACCGTGATGCCTTTTGGTTTATGTAATGCTCCAGGGACATTTCAACGGTTGATGAATAAGGTCTTTGATCCATTCTTGGGCCTTTTCCTACGGGTTTTCATTGACGACTTTGGAGTTTACAGTGATAGAGCTTCTCACCTTGCCAAACTGGAATTAGTCTTTCAGCGTTTGGATAGTTCGGGAGTGACTTTGAGCCCTGAGAAAACCACAATTGGTTTTTCAAAAGGGAAGATGGTTGGACACATTGTGTCAAAGGATGGGGTAGCCACGGATCCTGAGAAGCTTGATACAATTTCAAAGCTTCCGTTTCCCACCACAAGGAAAGCCCTTCGAGGTTTTTTGGGTATGGTGGGATATTATCGCAGGTTCATACACATGTTTGCAGCGAAAGCACGTCCTTTAACACGATTCTTGCGCGAAGATGCACCTGCACCAATGGAAGACGAGGTGTCAAGACGAGCATTTGAACAGCTGAAGTCAGCTCTTCAAGTTGCGCCAATCCTTTAGACTCCAGATTGGGACAAACCATTTTTAGTATATTGTGATGCATCTGGAGAAGCGGTGGGGAGCACCTTATCACAATTGGACGAAAATGGGCATGACCATCCCATTCAATTTGCTAGCAGGCAATTAACTTCAGCTGAGAAGAATTATACTGTGACCGAACAAGAAGGTCTAGCAGTTATTTTCTCTCTTAAGAAGTTTCGTCATTACTTGTTGGGGTACAAGGCCAAAATTGTGACAGATCACAAGGCCTTAACCTACTTGGTCAACAAGCCCAATCCAAGTGGTCGACTCGCTCGATGGTTACTTTTGATGGAGGAATTTGACATTGACATTGTCCATCGTCCAGGGAGGCGACATGGCAATGTTGATGACCTTACAAGAGCGTATGAAGGAGTGGGTGATGTTTCAGAAGATGATGATTTTCCTGACGCTGCAATCATGTCCATCAATGCAGAGGAAGCACCTGAAGAATATCGGGAGATCATTCAATATTTAGATGGCATGAGGTTTCCAGATGGAACCACAAAAGCAATACGAACAAGAATTGCACACAAGAGTCGGAGTTATTCGATGATAGGCGGTCAACTCTACTTTCAGGGAAGGGATGGTGTTTTACGACGAACCATCGGAAAACGCAACACCTCACGACTTTTGTATGAATTTCATGATGGGTTTTGTGGAGGCCACTTTGCAGGACGAATCACTGTAGAAAAGATTTTGCAAGCAGGTTACTATTGGCCCACCCTCTTCAAGGATGCCCATGATTATTGCAAGAGTTGTGATGTGTGTCAAGCCTACGCACAAAGGTCTACTGTAAGTGGCCCTTTACATCCCATACCCCCTTTAGGACCTTTTGAAAAATGGGGAATTGATTTGATGGGCCCATTGCCAATGACTAGGAGAGGGCATCGATTCATTGTAGTTGCCACAGATTACCTTACAAAGTTTGCAGAAGTACGTGCCTTAAAGTCTTCAGTAAAACAGGAAGTAGCGCGATTTCTGTATGAACGAGTTTTTACTCGATTTGGGGCGCCACTTGAAATCGTTTCTGATAATGGACCTCAGTTTTTGAGTGAGGTTGTGGAAAACCTGTTAGCACGCCTTGCAGTGAAACACAGATTTACCACTATGTATAAGCCTAGCACTAATGGCCTAGTAAAAAGAACCAATAGGACTTTGTGTTCCATGTTAGCGAAAGAGGCCAAGGTTCATGTGAATATTTGTGACTGGGATCTCAAAATTCACCATGTTGTGTGGGTTTACAACACCACATACAAAACTGCCACAGGGTACTCACCTTTCCGCTTAACCTATGGAATGGAGGCGCTTTTACCCATTGAGCTGGAAGTGATGACGTTACGCACTGCCACAACAATGAGGCTTCCTTTGGATGAGTCTCAACATCATCGATTGTTGCAACTTAACGAGTTGGATGAGTTGCAGTTGAACGCCTACCAGTCCATTGAAGTCGCTCAGACTCAACAAAAGAAGGCTTTTGACAAGAAGGTAAAGAGAAGGGAGTTCAAAGAAGGTGACCTTGTCATGATGTTTGACGCTCGACATCATCGTAGGGCTTATAAGAAATTGTTGCCCAAGTGGTTTGGACCTTTTGTTATCAAGAAGGTGTTTGCTGACAATGGGTCATATGAGCTTGAAAATGTTGATGGCTCACCATATCCAGACCGCATTAATCATGACAAATTGAAGAAGGTTTTGGATATGTGATTCCGAGGACGGAATCCATAATGAGTTTGGGAGTGATGTAACTCCATGTGTAACTCAAAGTAAATACAAAATTAACTAGGTAATTATTTAAAGGGATAAGTGATAAAGTGAATTTGGTCATTGACTTTCACATAGGAAAAAGTCATGTGCACATGTGATTAATTATCTTGTGATTATTTTATGTGGGATCACATGGGTAATTATCTTTTAATGTGGAATCACATGGGTATACATGTGATTACTTATCTTGTGGTTATTTTAATGTGGAATCACATGGGTAGACATGTGATTACTTATCTTGTGATGTGGAATCACATGGGTAGACATGTGATTACTTAACTTGTGGTTATTTTAATGTGGAATCACATGGGTAGACATGTGATTAATTATCTTGTGATTATTTTATGGGATAGGTAATTTCTTGAGTAGTTTCCTTTGGGTTAGTATGTAAAGAGGTGTTTTGTGACCTTAAGACACACCTCCTCCCTTTGTAAAGAATTAGGACTTGAATACAAGGTTTTGATGGAAGTTTTGGTTTTGATTGTTTTGAGTGTGATAGTGTGTAGTTCTTGGTTGAGGGATGTTGAAGCTCACCACCAACGCATAGACTCATGTTTTGGGTGTTAATTGTGTGAGGTTATGGTAGGAGGATGTAAGGCTAACTACCTTTATGTATAGACAAATGTGTTGGAGTTGATTGTGTGTAGAAGGATAGTGATGAGGCTCTATGTATAGACAAAAGGAGAATGAGAGAATAGATGTGCAACCTATAACATAGATCTCCATAGCTATGTAACAAAATTACATAGTTTCGGTCTCATACCCGTTCGTGTTTTACAGATACATCCTGTAGTGTGAGGCAGGTTAGTGATGGGGTTTGCATTGCACCCTACACGTTGCCCTTTTTGATGCTTGTAGATATCTTTCCCCATTCCAAAAAGAAGAAAAGAAGACATGGAAAAACTCTCAACAATGGTGTATTCCCGTGCACACCAGCTTTTGAGCTGCAGCCTGCAGGGGTGTTCATTGACCATAAAAAGTTTCGTCCATGCAGGAAACAGGCTTTTTGTCTAGCGAGCTGTCCGCTTTGGCTTGTGTAAACAATTGTTTTTATTCAACAAAATTTGTTGTCTCTTTGACAACAAAAATTTGGAGATTTTTGGGAATTTTTTATAGTGTAAATTCAACTTATTTGGCTATTCTCTTTTGGAATGGTACACCAAATTTTCAGTATCAAAAGATTGAAATAAAGACTCTGGTGTTCACATGTGCACTCAATGTAAGAATGAGGAATCAAAAGTATGAAATGGATTTATGTTCTAATTGCTCTGATACCAAATGAGAACATAAGTTTCATTGAATTTTTGTTGTTTTTTTCTATATCCTTAACCCTAATTTCATGTGGGACGATTGCATCTAAGTTAGCAGGTGGAGTAGGGTTTTTTTTTTGGGAATGTCTATGCTCCTTTCTAGAAAAGTGTTTCAAAACACCGTTGCAATAAAAATAGCAACTACAGGGAATTCTTTGTTTGGGTTCTCTTTATCATCCAATCTTACATATAAATTCACTACGTCTATGCGTCTGTTTGTCTGACACGACAATTTTGCATTTTAATTCAACGACAGAACCGGCCTCTGCGGTTCAATAAGTACGAATGGAAATACAGAATGTATAAATACCTAACATTTGGTAGGTAGGTAGGTAGGTAGGTTTCACTATGTCTGTCTGTGACGGAGCTTGGGTCTGTCACAGGTAGTCGACCGGGCTCGGCCCGGCACTCTCGGAGTTCTACCGACCAGGCCCGCGGTGGGGGGTGTCGAGCCGGGTCCGTCACAAAAGGCCGACCGGCTCTTTGGTCCCCTGCACGGGTGGAACGGGCACGATCGTTCTCTGGTTCCTGCACGGGCGGTGCAAGCACGGCCGTTCTTTGGTTCCCAGCACGGGCAGAGTGTGGCATGGAGGAGGAGCGCTGCGCTGCTATAGGCGAGAGAAGAGGAGGAGGAGGACAGAGGAGATAAGAGAAGAAGAGAAGAGAAGAGAAATCTACACAGTGTCCGAAGGTCACGGGCACCCACTAATGTTATTAATGTGTAGTGGTAAAGCTCGAGGTTGTGGGCTCTACGTGGCATAGAATGAAGTTGTTTTTTTGTTTCTATAATAGCTGGTGGGTACACAGGTACCTGCCAAATATCTGGGGAAAAAAAAGGATGTGAGGCATTTCAGAAAACGAAAATCTCCAAATACACTAGAAAAATTCTTGGAAGTTTTTATGCAATTTGGAAGATATATGTTGTATTTTCATTCACCATATGACTCTATATCACTTTCAATTTCTCCACTCCTTTCGATAGCTTTGTTTTGAAATGGAAGTGTCGTTGTGGTAGAAGCAGTATGCCCATAGCAACCGGAATTGAAATTCTTCTGAGCAGCAACTGAAGGAACGACGAACTACCATACTCTGGCCGCTTTCAAAACTTAAGTAAACTCCAGCATGGGGTGAAGCTTACAGCAGACCAAGTGCTAAGTGCTAACTGGTGTTGGCTATTGAAAATTAGGAACAGACCCCAACGTTATCAGTGCAGTTCTTAGGATTGATTCCTAAGTGCAATTTTTTTAAACAGTCACAGACCTTTGTTCTCAAATTTTTTGAAAAAGCAAATAACCATCCAGAAAACTGCCAGTTCTTTCATGAAAACCACAGGTTCTTTAAGGGGTTTGAAACAACTGGAAATGGCTGTTCTTTGACTTTGAGTGAACCAGCATCAACAAGCACACCATGCAGGATGGATGGTATGTTGACAGAAAATATATTTTCATTGTAGTCTGGTCCCATCACCAACCACAGTGGTTAACCCTCTACTAACAATTGTGATGTATCTATTTACCTAGCAACGACCTAGTGCCTTCCTTAGTAACTTACTTCTAGTGACTGCTTATATCCCCTACCAACATTCAACATACTGAGGATACTTACCCATGTACATAGGTTAGTTCCCTAGCTAGGCTAAGGCGGAAGTCTCATACATGATAAGTTATTTAGTTGGGGTTCATACACAGCTGAGTCAAAATGGGTTGGCTCATTGATGGGTGTTGGGTGTATAATCCAACAGTAATAGTGCTTAAACATTTAAATGTCCTTCTGAAGTCTTTTGTTTGCTCCAGAGGTATTGTAAGATCCGACCTTCAAAAATATGCATGGTAGCAAACATCAATGATCAAGGAAATGAAGACAATTACATAATAGATGAATAAGTTGATCATAATCAAGACTCGATGCAAAACTTTTACATATAGTTGAAACAATTCAACAAATAACAATTGAAATTTTGCCTAAAAACATGTTGAAAAATGAGTACCTTTATTGCATAGACATGTTTTAAAGCCTTACAATGATTGAAGAATATCTGAAAAAAATCAATGTTGTAAATTTAAAATGAGGATAATTTTTAGATGCTATAAAAAAGTCAGCATTTGCCAAATCTGACTTAGGAATCCATGTGTTTGCACAACTTGCTCACTATTTTGTTTACCTCCAAGATAAACAAAAGGAAATAACCATTAGTTGATTATTTTTAATCAAATATTGTGACATCTATTAAATGCCTAGATGGCCTCAGGAAAAAAAATGATAGACAAAACAATTGTAAAGGAAATCAGAGAAAGAAGGTGAAAGGAAAAGGAGGACCAAAAATTGACAAAAGTAACATATTTAAGGATTGCAACAAATTGAATAGCTCGAAAAATGATTGAGAAAAGCATGAAAACACAATTTGTTACAACTTGGACTCTAGCAATTGTAAGAGAGGTGGGTGATAAATTTCATCAAAACTTTCAATTTGACTTGTAAGTAAATTTGAACAAGTATAGGGGCATGAATCTCAAATATTGCATAACATGACCTCAACAATAGGTTAAATAACAAACATGGCCAAATAAGAAGGTTGATGCCTTCTAACGATTAAGATTCATCGAAAACAAATATAATAAACAACAAACGTAACTAGGAAAGTTGCATAATAACATAAGATCACAATGTTTAGGAGGAACACCAAAACCATGGCAATTGGCATAAGCACAAGACCACGATGATTAGGAGGAACACAAGAGCACAACAATCAAAAGGGGAAGAGCTTACGGGTAGGAGGAGTAACAACTAGAGTGTTTTAAACTTGAAAGCGCACATAATTCGAAACCATCAATACAACTAGTGAGGAGAATATAATACCTCTCACCTATAGACTTTGAGAAACTTGCACAAGGGTTTGGTGAATGGCATAATCTCACACCCATTACCTTTGATTTTCAAGCCTAAACTAGACCATATTGGTATGGTTAAAAGTGTATGATAAATTTTAAGAACATTACTCATTGTTTTCTTCATCATCCCATTGATGAGAGTAGGCAAAGTCCATTACTTTGCATATGATTGTTTTGTTTTAGGTGGCAAAGTAAACTCTCATGGGTTGCCATGTGTATTAATGGGTTTTTTATTTCTCCTTTTTGATCGCCCAAACTTTAGAAGCACATATTTTTTTCATTTTCCACCCATTTCAAATTATTTAAAAGGTTGTGGGTGCATCTTCTAGCCCTTTACACTTTATCTTATGACCCCATAAATAAATGAGGTGGACTAAATGAAAGGGAGGTGATTGATACACTAAATGTTTAGTCATCGACCTACTTAACTATATTAGTCTATAATTAAAAAGGACAGTGCATCTCCACCAAACAACATGAAACATTTTTTCAATCTAAAATTTGGACAACATATGTAATAGTAACATAACATATGTCGTGCAATAGGATAGTGTGACTGAAAAAAACACTTTTAAAGTGGAAGTGCATTCATTGATGTGGATTGCTATATGATTATGATTGGCTTAGATGGGGATATTTAAATAGTCTCTCAATTTTTATTGTGGACTTTTAAATGGTTCGGGAAGGGTGAAACTAAACGAATTTTATGTAAACGCTCATTTAATGTTGCATGTTGAAGATGCTTTTAAACAAAGAGGCATATTTTATTATTATTATATATATAAGGGTTGTAGTGCATGCAAATTGGCTCAAATGCATTTATGTATGTGTTGTGTTGATGTTAAATTGAACATGAACAAAATTGCTACAAGTGGTGGGCCTTGTTCATTGTGCATCATCTCCATTTTCAAAGGTGGTTCACTTCAAAAACCTTAAACCCTAGACTATTCACTGGTTTCTTGTATAGTAATAAAAGGCAAGGCAATTGGTGCTCCCATGCTCGCCACCTTTATGACATCACTTGGGCTCCAACTAGCTTTGTGCAAAAAGTCTCCACAATCATGTGTAAACTTCAATTCATACATCTCCTTTGTTATGGAGAAATGAACAAAAACTACAACTAACATGAAATAAAGACTAAAGGCCAATACCCATGTTTTAATAGTTTTAGAAAACAAGTGGAAAGTGGAGAATGCATTCAATTGTCCCATTCCAAAATCTTTTGCCATTGACAATGAACAAAATTGTTGAGGATTTGCATGAATAGATGACAATAGTTATAATGCATATTGAAATATGAATCCAAATCACAATAAACCTAACATTTAAGGATTTAAAAAATTTCCAATTTTTTGATGTTGTTCAATCGGCCATTGTCAATAAGTACATTTAGCCAAACTTGCTGATCTCTAAAATACAAAAAATTGAAAAAATTGATCACCCTTTCACAATATTGTAGGCAATTTTGGCGAAATTAATAAAAATTAGTTTTCGAGGAATCTTTTTGAAAAATTAAATTTGTGAAAAAAATTCCTTTTCCATTTTTTTTTGCAAAATGGAAAAAGTTCGTCACAAAATAAAATCATTGCAATAAGCATGTTGATTTTCAACTTTTGGCCTTGTGTGATTGAAGGAATAGATTTAAAATGTACAGATACCATGAATATATCATCCACCTTATCATCAAACCCTAAATAAAAGGTGAATGCATGTGAAACCAAAACCACACTTAGCACAATAAGTTTGGAAAGATCAAATTTAAGGGAAAAATTAATATTTAAACAGAGAAACCATTACAAATTGTTGAATATCGTTGATATTTGCAATACCAAAAGACATTGGTATATAACCAATTTTGAACTAATTAGGTTCCTAATTTTCCCTTTGGGGATTTTACCAATATAAGTTGATTTTACAATAACTTGATCAAACTTATGCCAAACCAAAGCCAAATTTTATTTTTAAAATCATGTCCTTTTGTAACTACTACTGATCACAAGGTTCACATGTGGGATTAACCCCAACTATAATTAAAATCAGAAAGTATAATCACACGCAATAATGTTTACAATATGAATGCAACAAATTGATAACAAGTGGTTGATTATTAAAAATAAGGTAACTAATAAAACTTATTAGGTTAATATGACATAGGTTGACCAATGATTTTTTGGGTAGTGCATTTTTGTTATTTTGCAAGTTTGTTTTTGAAAACAAATTTGGAAGATTATGGTCTTTCAATAAAAATTCACCACTTCTCTAAAAATATAAAAAATGAAGAAAAAATATTGGGTTGAACACAATTGCCACAAGGCACGGCCAATTGTCAATATTGAAGTGCTAGTTTGAATTCATCTTTGTTGACAAATAATGATTTCATCCATTGGTGGTTAGATATTTGTGTATAATTACTTGTTTGTGAAAAGAAAATGTGTTCATCCTGCTAATTTTAAACATCCATGTCTAACATTACTTTAAATTACAATTTGCCAAATTATAGTTTGAAAATATTTCATTCATCTACATTATTTAAGGTCAAAGAATGGACACCTTTGGTCTTCAAGGAAAAAATCTTTTTTTGATGGAAATGTATGAATCAATAACTAGAGGAACATGTAGTTGAAATAACATATATCAAGTAAAGCTTCCCCCTCCCTCTTTGATCACAATACTTTGTTTAAAAAAAACTAATGTGTTTGACACTACCTCTTGTTATACACCATTTGGAACTTGTCAAAACCCATCATGATTCTTTCATCATCAAAGGAATTATCTTCTATAGATTATACCTTAGATCAAAAAGCATGAGAATGACATTCCTCCAAATATTCCCTATTGGGAACTTGTAAAATTTGTGACATTTATTGTGACAAAAACAAGTCATGACCAACATTGAAAACAAAGAGGATGATGTGAAATCTAAAATTTTAATGCCATATAAAAGCAATTGTGAATGTCACCCCAACTCACTTAACATCATCTTCACCATGTGCTCCATGCATTTGCAAGTTTGATAAAAAACTTCTAACACATAAAAAAAAAATAAAATAAAATTCAAAACATTTACACAAATTGTTGGTGGAGCTTTGGCTTGCTAGTGGAGCTTTGGCTTCTGTGTTCATTCTAATGTTGCTTTCTTGAACTATGATCCCCCTCAACCACTCATTCCCCCAAGACATGATTAGAGTCCCATAAACATATCTTCATTCTTTGGTTCATTATCTCTACCAATGAAAGCTTTAATATTATTCTTCATGTCTCCAAGTCAATTATTGAGAACAATATTTCAAGGATCTTCCTTTGGAGGACCCCCAAGTGGGGAGGGGGAGAAAAAACCCCTTCATTGATTTAGGTCCATAATAGATATAATGGTGGGATGAAGAATTCCATTTAATGAAATTTAAAGTTTCATCTAATGAAATCCTTCTCACCCTGTTGGAAATGAAGGCGAAACTGTGGCTTTGTAGCGTGGTCGTGGCTGGGGGCCAGTCACCGTTGTAGTCATATAATCAGGCTTTGCACGCATGCAGAGAATATGGTATGGTCTTATGTTCTGTTTCTTGTCCAGGACTTTGGGGAAGGGTTTACGTTTTAGTGTTTGAAAGTTGTTGGTGGGACGTTGTACAAAACGCTCTTAATCACTCCGTTTTGGAATTGAGAATCCTCTCTCACAAATCTAGCCATATAATCAGGGTTTACATCCAGAGAATATGTGAGGTCTAAGTATGTTCTGTTTCTTGTCCAGGACTTTAGGGTTAAGGGTTTAGGGCTTGAAGCTTGTTGCTCGAAAGTTGTATAAAACAGTCCTCATCACTTCGTTTTGGAATTTGAGAATTCTCTTTCGCAAATTTAGTCATATAATCAAGCTTTACATGCAGAGAATGTGTGAGGTCTAAGTGTGTTCTGTTTCTTGTCCAGGACTTTAAGGTTTAGGGCTTGAAACTTGTTGCTTGAAAGTTGTACGAAGCAGTCCTCATCACTTCGTTATGGAATTGAGAATTCTCTTGCCTCAAATCATGTTTCTGAGTGGATCTCAGGTTTGGTGATCCTGGCGCCAGATTTCTGTCCTTGAGCCCCACATAAAAAAAGGAAAAAGATTCAGATAATTCCATACCATCATTTGTTAAGCTCAATCAGATTTGTCCATAGAAGTAGTAGGAGTGCACCCTAAAATCCAAACCTTAAACCCTTCCTAAAAGGGTACCTATGCTGCAGAACCATGATCTGATTTGTCTTGATTGGAGTGCCTTTCTTTTACATTGACAAACAGCACTAATCTGTGTAACATGTGCAGCAATTGTGTTAGAGGTTCTGACAACCTACATGATTTGAATCTCTGCAGAGAAGGGTAGCATGGAGGCCACAGCAAGTGGTGCTTCCTATAGCAAAATTTGAACTGCAAACACCTCCCTATGCCCTTGTGAGTCCTGCTGCTGCCCTTTTGTTAAAAAAAGAGCATGCTTCAAATTTGTGAAGAAGCCTTTCTGGTAATGTGATAAGGAGCTGAAATACTTGGGGTTTTTCTGGACTGGGTTTTGTGTGTAAGGGCAGGATGCGTTGGAGCCACACATGAGCAAGCAGACACTGGAATTTCATTGGGGCAAACATCATAGGGCATACATTGATAACCTCAATAAGCAAATTGATGGCACAGATTTAGAAAGGAAAAACCTTGAAGAGCTTGTGAAGTTCTCCTACAACAATGGGAATCCACAAGCTTGCTTCAATAATGCTGGCCAGGTTCAACTTCCCACTTCATTTGATGTAAAATTGGAAGTTAGAATTTTTTTTTGCTACTTGGAATTCATACAAACCTTCAAATCCATGAATTATGAATACTACTGTGGCAGTTTTTGCACTGCAGTGCTGGTTCATTGATTGGATGGATGGTCCAACTTCCTTCAGGCATGGAATCGTGACTTCTTCTGGTCATCAATATATCCAGGTGGTGGTGGACAACCTGATGGTGAGGTGCTGGAGTTGATTGAGAGAGATTTTGGGTCGTTTGAGGAGTTTGCAAAGGAGTTCAAGGCTGCAGGTGTGAGTCAGTTTGGCTCTGGCTGGGTGTGGCTGATATTTAAGTGCATGACCGTTTTTGTTGTTGACTCAAATGCTTGTTGCCAATGTTCTCCTTAGCAGTTTTGATCCTGAGTGGATACAGTAAAGAAGAACCTGTTATGCTCTCCTGCAGATGGGTTTTAGACTAACATTGAAGTCTTCTGTGAGAGTGCAGTGAAGGATGCAAAGCTTTCAATTTTGAAGACTTCAAATGCTCTCAACCCTCTCATCTGTGGATACATTGTAAGGAAGTTGTTTTTTGTTTGTTGCAACTTCTGCTTTGTGACAAGTGAAGGTCAAAGTTACCTTGGTTTCTTGTGTTGTGAACAAAATACAATTTTAACTTGTGCTGCTTGACATGTTGCACCCATTGACAGTTGTGGATGTCTGGGAGGTATGTATGTATATATTTTGGTTGCAATCCTAGCATGTACATTTGGTCAGTTTCCCTTGGACATTTCCATGTTTTGAGGTGCAGTGCCTATTGGTGCAGAGAGTC
Source organism: Sphagnum tenellum (assembly GCA_963921925.1). Taxonomy (NCBI): domain Eukaryota; kingdom Viridiplantae; phylum Streptophyta; class Sphagnopsida; order Sphagnales; family Sphagnaceae; genus Sphagnum; species Sphagnum tenellum. Next base: position 22,134,344 of record OY998142.1, on the reverse strand, counting down.
GGGTCATTTGATCAGGTAGGGTTTTCAAAGCTTCCAATGGCTTATTAAGACTAGAGGGTTTAGGGAAGATCATACTCTTCAATTCTGTAACATATGTCAACCTCAATTGTCTTGAAACCCCCAAGAATTGGGTAGGTTTTGCAACACCATATATAAGCCAGGCTTGTTTGCTAATGCTGACATACATTCATGTATCATTGTCATCTGAAAGTGACAGTTTTAAAACTAATGGGATTTTGGGGTTTGTTGGGCTGCAGCATTCATATTACCTTGACTTTCAGTTTGGTAAGGCTGCCCTTGTTGCAGTAGAATTATTGCATATTTTTTGTCCATATTTTCCCTGTAGTTCTGCTGGGGAAGTCCAAGCTTGATAAATGTCTGGCAGGCCAAATTACTACATTGCAAGTCTCTCCTAAAATTTTGCAAAGAGACTTGCAATAAAATCTTGCTGTGGTGCTGTGGATTGCTATGCCCAACCAGAATTTTGCATAACACATTTGGGTGGTGTGATCTACCAGAACTGTTGGCCTGATTACTCGAACACATCTCTGGATAAGCTCATTACTTGGGAGGCTGTGGCTGGGCACCTTGCTTGAGCCAAGGGATTTGTAAATCTAGGGGAGCCATCCATTCCAGAAAAGTGAAATTGTGAAACTCATCCACTTGAGCAAACATAAGGAATCAATTTTGGTATGTTCAGTAGGTACACACAAGGTTCTGGAAGTGTCTTTGTGCTGCAGAGGACAGAAAATGGAATTGAAGGGCCAGATATATTTCCTCTAAATAATGACTGCTGTCAGTTTGCTTTTATGGAGTAGCGAAAATTTAGCTGAAGAGCCAAATGTATTTTCTCTAGATCATGACCATGGTCAGTCAGTTTTGTATTGTGCAGCCAATGAGGACTCTTGGGTGCCTATTTTACGTGTTCTGGGCCTTCTGGGTTGGTTTTGAGGAGAAAAAGAGATGTAATGTGTTCTGTGATGCTGTGAAAGATAGTATGTAGCACTCTGTTGGGTTTACGAACTCTGGGTAGTGAATGAGTTAATGTGGATAGTAAAGCATAGGAAACCTTTTGTTTCTATGAGACAATCTTGTGAGCAGATGCATGAGATGTTGCTAGTGTCATATCAACAGGAACTGCAACAAAGTATGTCATGCTTGGTTACGACTCTTTGAGAGGTTGATTTAACACTGGACTGCTGGAGAACTGTTTATGCAAGAGTGTTGGGATGGCTTGTTAATGGAGGACAGAATTGGGAAATGGACGACACGAGAGAGGGAGGTGGTCTGAAGCCTGATAGGCAACCACATCTCTTGCTTGTTGTATGGAAATAGCTTTGGAGATTTTCCACATTGAATTCTGACAAATTTCAGGTAACCACATTCTCATTGTCAAAAACATTTGCACTTGGCAGAAATTATATATATGTCAAATTCTCGAATTTGAATCTAGAAATGAAGCTGGTTGAAAGAATGTTTGAGTTGGATATTTTTATCAACAGTTTTGTCGCTGTAAAGGGTTCAATTGTAAAGGTATATTTCTGCTGTTTTATTAGGTTCTAATCCTTGATAAAAGAAATTATTTAATATTTGAAATTTAACACTATAATGAACTTCTCACTGTAATGGTTTCAAGGAATCTTTTTGTCGTGCCAATTTGGCAGAAACCTGTTCTCCAGTGGGTCCTTAAACTCCTCATTTCCTTATTGAAAGTGTGAATTTCTGACTCTAAAAATTTTTTTGGAAGAAATTTGTGTCAAAATGAAAGTGTGGGTACAGTTAACAGAGAGGCGGAGTTTGTGTATGTTCAATTTTTCATGTTCATTCGTGGGTATGGGTATAATTCATACTCTTCGTTGAATGTAGTAAATACTATTAGAGGCCCAAATAGGGGTGTATGTGGAGGTCAGTGTGTGTTTGTTTATGTGATTTTTTTAATAACAGCCAGTTTTGGGTATTTCAAAAACTTGAATCAAAGAACTGGCTGGTTTCAGGTATTTGGAGGAAATCAGAATAAAAAAACCATCAGTTCCAGGTATTTCAAAACCCTCAAAGAACCATCAGGTTTCATGAAAGAACCAGCAAATTATTGTCAAGTTTGTAATTTGAATTTAAAGTATTTTGCTGGGTAGGAGTCAAGTGCACAGACCACAAAAATTCTATTTGCTGGGGCAGAGTAGGGGGTAAGTGTTTCAAATTTTGGCCTCTACAGTTATATACCATGTCTAAACCTCCAATAGGTGTTTGATCCAAAATCAAAGACCCGCCCAACACTGGTGGAGAGTGGAGACTTCCTGTGATGTGAGGCAGGTTAGTGATGGGGTTTGCATTGCGCCCTACATGTTGCCCTTTTTGATGCTAGTAGATATCTTTCTCCTTTCCAAAAAGAAGAAAAGAAAAGAAGGCATTGAAAAACTCTCAACAATGGTGTGTTCCTGTGCACACCAGCTTTTGAGGTGCAGCCTGCAGGGGTGTTCATTGACCATAAAATCTTTTGTCCATGCAGGAAACAGGCTTTTGGTCTATGGAGCTTTCCACTTTGGCTTGTGTACACAATTGTTTTTATTCAACAAGATTTGTTGTCTCTTTGACAACAAAAATTGGGAGAATTTCGGGAATTTTTTTGTAGTGTAAATTCAACTCATTTTGCTATTTTCTTTTGGAATGGTACACCAGATTTTCAGTATCAAAGGATTAAAAAAAAGAATCAAACACTCTGGTGTTCACATGTACACTCTTGGTAAGAATAAGGAATCAAAAGTATGAAAATGATTTATGTTTGAATTGCTTTGATACCAAATGAGAACATAAGTTTTATTGAACTTTTCTTGCCTTTTGCTATATCCTTAACCCTAATTTCATGTTGGACGATTTGCATCTAATTTAGCAGGTTGAGCAGGGTTTTTTTGTGGCAATGTCTATGCTCCTTTCAGAAAAGTGTTTCATTGGACTGCTGCAATAAAATAGCAAGTACAGGGAATTCTGTGTTTTGGGTCTGTGTGTCATCCAATGTTATTAATGTGTAGGGATAAAACTCAAGGTTGTGGGCTTTACATGGCATAAAATGAAGTTTGTTTTATTTGTTACTGTAATAACTGGTGGGTACAAGTACCCACCAACTATCTGGGGGAAAAAAAATGATGTGAGGCATTTTGGAAAACGGAAATCTCCACATACACTAGAAGAGTTCTTGGAATTTTTTATGCAATTTGGAAGATATATAAGTTGTATTTTCATTCACCATATGACTATATATCACTTTCAATTTCTCCACTCCTTTGAATAGTTTTGTTTTGAAATGGAGGTGTTTTTGTGGTAGAAGCAGTATGCCCATAGCAACCGGAATTGAAATTCTTCTGAGCAGCGACTGAAGGAACAAGGAACTACCATACATAGACCCCACTTGTGTGCAAAAACCATACATAGACCCCACTTGTGTGCAAAACCCGAGAAAATCAATAAAACAAAACTTGCAAATCAAGCGGGACAAGGCCAGGTGCATGCCCGTACAGGGGGGATCATGGGAGAACATCGATTGGGTGATGACTATTAAATGGTCTGGTCACAATAACCATGGCAGCTGCTGCCGTGCACCAATAGCCAGGACACCTTTCCACAACACCCATAGGACCGTTTCTTAATAAAATATTTTTTCATAGCCGCAGGACAGTGCATCCATGACGTTGAAAACCATCGCCTTCTAGTCACTGCGCTTAGTTTGACCTCCTCTGTGGTGAATTCATTAGTTAAAAGAAAGAAACAGCCCCCAAGAGTTCACATAACCCTGGCTACTAAGGGAGGAACAGTAGCTGCTATGGCTACTGTGGCTTAGCACGTTTGCCTCATGGGGTACCCACATCCTTTTTTTCTCAGAAAAGAGATGTTAATTAAAGCAAAGCGCAAATCAAGCGTCGTGAGGTGGGATGACCCCAAAGTCAGTGGCTACATAAAGTACAGTGCAGAAAAGGACGAACGTATAACTTTTCACCAGAAGTAATGTACTTAGCACAGTTCCTAGTGGTTTCTCCGAATGCTCTTATTTGGGAGTATTTTTGGAGACCATGTAAAACGTGAATATTTGAACGCACAGAATTTCAAGCTGCACTTTCTTTTTAATAATATTTGAAGTAGGCTCCTTACATTTGTCGAATTGTATTTTGGTTGTCGGGTAAGGGGAACCTTCCACATGCTCTTATCGCCTCCGCTCTTCGCGCACTACCCCAGCTGCAAACAAAGGCTGACTAACAGGGCAGAGAGGGGCCCGAGGCGCTCTCGTTGGTAGGCTCGTATTGGATTGAGTCTCTCATGCTGGCTGGTCTTCACTCTCTTCAGTTTCCGGGATCATACTTATCTTCTTCGATTAACTCGTGGTTTTATATGAGAACTAAATTATACACAAATTTTGACTTTCGAATCCACTCAGAATTCTCCAGCCCTGCAGCTTCTCGGATCTCACTATCGAAGAGATCCCAAGAAGTTACAGTCTGCCAAGTGTCCAAGTAATGTCGTCAGAACTAAATATCTTACCTGGCTTCACAAAGCACCTGGTTGAATTCTGTTGGACTCGTGACAATTCTTGGAACGTACACGAAATCTGGTATAAAAGTATAGCTGAATTCATGTCATTTCAAGCACCAACAGTATTCCATCGTATTAGCCTGCACCTCTACTCTCACTCTCATCCAGCACCTCGTTCGCCGGAGTTCTATTAGAAGTTATAGAGCAAACCCGAATATAGTGTTCAGTACCTATATATACTCAGTCGTACCACACTCCAATTTTCCACACACCCTTTCATCATTCAAGCTTTCAGTACTGATCAAGCCATCATGACTTACAGCATTCGTTCCGGTATGGGCTCTTGCCACGCTTGGCGGATAATTGTCGCATTTGTATGTACAGCGTTAGTCGCTGGAGCAGTAATGGTGCAAGCAGCAGATCCGGATCCGTTGCAGGATTTCTGCGTGGCAGATCTGTCCCCAAGCGCTCCACGGGTCAATGGGTTTCCTTGCAAGGATCGCGCAAATGTTACGTCCAAAGACTTTCTCTTCACGGGCTTCCGCACCCCTGGTTCGATCCTCAAACTTGACATCGGGTAGTGGCATTAAATGCTTTTTCTATGCTAGCCTAGATGACATACCATTGCTCATAGTCAGGAGTTGGAAAGCTTGAATGATCGACCAGAGATTTCAATCCTGTTAAATCTTTCTTTGCGTGCATTGGTTTTAATTTCAGGAAATGTTTCTGTCACCGGTACAAACGCATACCCCACATTTGGAGCTGTCTTGGAGTACCCAGCTCTCAACACACTCGGCATCTCCCATGTTCGACTGGATTTCGGAATCGGGGGAGTCGTTCCTCCCCATACCCATCCTTTCGCTAGCGAGACATTATTCGTAGTGCAAGGCTCCATTTACACAGGCTTCATTAGCTTCGACGGCGTGCTATATGCAGAAACGTTGCAAAAGGGAGACATCTACATCTTCCCAAAGGGCACTCTTCATTTCCAAATCAACGTGGGTACTGGACCTGCAATCAGCTTCAACAGTTTGAATTCGCAATCTCCTGGATTCTTGGTTGCAGCAAACCAGCTGCTGCTGAGCAACATCCCCGCTGCAGTGCTAGAGTCGTCTCTGGGAATATTTAATGCCACAGATCTCAACTTACTTGAAGCCTCTGTACCTCCATTCTGGGGGTAATTAAAACTAGAAAGGAAATTATTCCATTGAGCTGCATGAAAGACTCTAGTTTAAGAGTAACATAATTGTTGCATGTGATGGTCTAGTATTAAACAAAAAACATTGGCATACTATTTTAGACATCTTGATCAGTGTTTCCTTTTTTTTATTTTTGTGATGTGGCACGGGTGGCGATCGTCTGACAATAGATTTAGCGTGAGTGGTGATAATCCCACAGAAAACTAGCAGAAAACTGTACAAAATAGTAAAAATCTGGGGAAAATTCTTTTGTGACTGGATGCAACCTGCCATCATACTGGAGTAGTGTCTGGCGAATTGGAGTTAAAAACTACTGTTGTGGTGGTTGTGCTTCCGTAGAGGAAGGCGAAACTTTGCCCCAGTTCGCCAGGAAAAATAACACTGATCCTGATGATGTAAGCAGTGATTCAATTATTCGAGAAAAAAAATATTTCGGTTCAATTCTAGATTCGAGTAAAGTATTGTTTGTCCAAGAAAAATATCTGGAATTTAACTATCATGTGGGACAATGATTTTTGGTACTCAAATCACGTTTTAATTATTTTCAGAAATTTGGCACATTGGGCTATACTCTCATGTATGGAAAATAAAATAGTAGTAAATTGTTATAAGCAAAATAACTACTATTTCCATCTGTCAACCCATGCTTAAACCCTTGGTTTCAAATCAACAAAGAATGCAACTCAACCATTTTAATCACTTTCAACCGCAAGAGTCGGGAGTGTAGCAAATTAGGAGAAAGAAATGCCTGCTCTTTGACCATAATTAATAATTGCCTGGACAATGGTGCCTTTTCCTTATTATTTGTAGACTCTTGTGTTCATTTTCCAGAAGATTTGCAGGATCTTGTTTCGACAAGGCTTGATCTAAGAGCACCAATTTAGGTGAGAAAACTATTGGTCCCCTTTTTTTCTCTGACTACTGTTTTCATCGTGGTTTCTCATTTTATCCTCAATTTTAGCAAAACTGGGGCCCAGTACCCTCAGGGGTACTTTACAAATAATTGCACGGAGATGCATTCTCCCTCATTTTATCCTCAAATTTTAGCGAAACTGGGGCCCAGTACCCTCAGGGGTACTTTACAAATAATTGTATGGAGATCCATTCTCCCTTCGAAGTTATGGTGGGACAAGACGTGTTGCATGTGCCATCTTCACGTGTTCTAAAACTCACACAACATTGTTATTTCCATGTTGGGCAGGTCCCTGCTTTGGTTCATAAGAAGCATCAGTTGCCATTCCGGTTGGTAAGAACCGGGTCTGATTTAGTAGTCCAAAATCAGGATCGAAATTTATTCTTTTAAAAATCAGACACAGAACCAAAATTTCCCGAATTTATTTATGCATACGTGGAACCAGAACTAGGAAATATTTTTTCCTAAAATTTAAGGAACTAAAACCAATATTTAAGTGCTGGTTCCAGTCCAGGTTCGTTAGAACTCTGAATGAGATCTGAACCTTGACTGATTCTCCAAACTGGAACCAAGACAATTCCAATTATTTTTCAGAACCATAGGTTCGTCAGAGGCCCCCCAACACCACATGCTTCTTCTCCTCCACACATTACATATTTGTGAAGAAACTGGTAACACTATTTGTTTGGATAATTGTCCCTTTAGTTGGCAAGTGACAAGTGGTCCAAACAACAATATCTTTTCTACATTCCTGCGTCATCCATTTAAACAACGAATACCATCAGGAGCAAAATATCTTTCATTCAAGTCAGGCTTGTCCAAATTGATGTGATGCAGGCTCCAAATTTCCATGGAATGCTCATGTCAGTGTCATCTCCCCTGTCAAAATTTATGTACATCAATCCCTTCTATGTGTCAGTTGGTGTGTTGAAGGTTCATATGTTATCATATGTGCATACTTAGGCTTCAACCAAGCTTGCATTTGAGGACTTTTAAGATTTTGAACTGAAAGGAAATTAGTCCTATATCTTACATTTTCTTTTCAACGTAAGATACAAGTTCTTAACATGTACCAAATTTATAGCACAAAAAATCTAGAATACCGTGACCTTTTGCAACAATGAACATGTCCATTACAGATCCTTCCCATGGGTTATCTACAACATTACAATATGTTTTGTGCACACGATTTTGTAAATATAAATAGTTGGACTACATCAGCCCAGTGAAGGTCAAATTTAGGTCAAGTGCACAACTTGCGTAGCCAACACTCAAAGTGAAAATGAGCTCCTTCCAGTTTCATTTCCCATAATTTGGAAGCAGATTAGGGTTTTAACTTTTGACGTAGCAAGTGAGTTGGTGTTAAATTCGTGTTGTAATAGCAACCGCTTTTAGGGTCCTGTTCAGGCAATTTTAGGTTTTTTCCTCAGTGGGACCGGCAGTTGGCTGTTGGTTCCACCTGCCAGTTTCACTTGTATTGTGACTGAATGGTGGGAAATACTGGTTATGCTCTAGAACAAGCCGTGGTACAACCACCCTTCACCACCTACTAGTGCAGCCACTGCTAGCCCTACAGGGCTACCCATATTCCTAGGTGGAAATGACCCAGTATTCAATCTAGGTTTCGTGCCTCTACTCCCCTTCATAGCCATGCTTGGTCTCATTCTTGCTGTCCAGGGCATGAATTTTCCTACCCAAAATCAAGTCTTGCTATTTTTAAGGAATGCAAGGAAACTCTCGGCTTGCCAAAGTCCTGTTTTTGTAGAGCTGTTATGGCTGAGAAAACTTTACGACGCTTGTCTCTGGTGTGTAATTCACATGATACTTTCCAAAAGTGCATGGTAATAACAATGTTGTGTGAGTTTTAGAACACATGAAGATGGCACATGCAACACGTCTTGTCCCACCATAACTTCGAAGGGACAATGGATCTCCATGCAATTATTTGTAAAGTACCCCTGAGGGTACTGGGCCCCAGTTTTGCTAAAAATTGAGGATAAAATGAGGGAGAATGGATCTCCATGCAGTTATTTGTGAAGTACCCCTGAGGGTACTGGGCCCCAGTTTTGCTAAAATTGAGGATAAAATGAGAAACCACGATGAAAACAGTAGACAGAGTAAAAAAAAGGGACCAGATAGTTTTCTCACCTAAATTGGTGCTCTTAGATCAAGCATTGTCAAAACAAGATCCTGCAAATCTTCTGGAAAATGAACACAAGAGTCTACAAATAATATGGAAAATTAAGGCACCATTGTCCAGGCAATTATTAATTATGGTCAAAGAACAGGCATTTCTTTTTCCTAATTTGCTACACTCCCAACTCGTGCGGTTGAAAGTGATTAAAATGGTTGAGTTGCATTCTTTGTTGATTTGAAACCAAGGGTTTAAGCATGGGCTGAAAGAAGGAAGTGGTATTTACTTTGCTTATAACAATTTACTACTATTCTATGTTTCCATACATGAGAGTATAGCCCAATGTGCCAAATTTCTGGAAATAATTAAAACGTGATTTGAGTACCATAAACCATTGTCCCACATGATCATAAAATACCAGAAGGTTTTCTGGGACAAAAAATAATTCCCTCAAATATAAAATTGAACCCAAAAATAATAATTCTCAAATAATTTGAATCACTGCTTACATCATCAGGATCAGTGTTATTTTTCCTGGCGAACTGAGGCAAAATTTAGCCTTCGTCTGCGGAGGCACAACCACCACAACAGTAGTTTTTAACTCCAATTCGCCAGACGCTGCTCCAGTATGAGGGCAGGTTGCATCCAGTCACAAAAGAATTTTCCCCAGATTTTTACTATTTAGTACAATTTTCTGCTAGTTTTCTGTGGGATTATCACCACTCACGCTAAATCTGTTGCCAGATGATCGCCCCCCGTGCCACATCACAAAAATGAAAAAAATGAAACACTGATCAAGATGTCTAAAATAGTATGCCAATGTTTACTGTTTAATACCAGACTATCACATGCAACAATTATGTTACTCTTAAACTAGAGTCTTTCATGCAGCTCAATGGAATAATTTCCGATCTAGTTTTAATTACCCCCAGAATGGAGGGACAGAGGCTTCAAGTAAGTTGAGATCTGTGGCATTAAATATTCCCAGAGACGACTCTAGCACTGCAGCGGGGATGTTGCTCAGCAGCAGCTGGTTTGCTGCAACCAAGAATCCAGGAGATTGCGAATTCAAACTGTTGAAGCTGATTGCAGGTCCAGTACCCACGTTGATTTGGAAATGAAGAGTGCCCTTTGGGAAGATGTAGATGTCTCCCTTTTGCAACGTTTCTGCATATAGCACGCCGTCGAAGCTAATGAAGCCTGTGTAAATGGAGCCTTGCACTACGAATAATGTCTCGCTAGCGAAAGGATGGGTATGGGGAGGAACGACTCCCCCGATTCCGAAATCCAGTCGAACATGGGAGATGCCGAGTGTGTTGAGAGCTGGGTACTCCAAGACAGCTCCAAATGTGGGGTATGCGTTTGTACCGGTGACAGAAACATTTCCTGAAATTAAACCGAATGCACGCAAAGAAAGATTTAACAGGATTGAAATCTCTGGTCGATCATTCAAGCTTTCCAACTCCTGACTATGAGCAATGGTATATCATCTAGGCTAGCATAGAAAAAGTATTTAATGCCACTACCCGATGTCAAGTTTGAGGATCGAACCAGGGGTGCGGAAGCCCGTGAAGAGAAAGTCTTTGGACGTAACATTTGCGCGATCCTTGCAAGGAAACCCATTGACCCGTGGAGCGCTTGGGGACAGATCTGCCACGCAGAAATCCTGCAACGGATCCGGATCTGCTGCTTGCACCATTACTGCTCCAGCGACTAACGCTGTACATACAAATGCGACAATTATCCGCCAAGCGTGGCAAGAGCCCATACCGGAACGAATGCTGTAAGTCATGATGGCTTGATCAGTACTGAAAGCTTGAGTGATGAAAGGGTGTGTGGAAAATTGGACTCTGGTACGACTGAGTGTGTATAGGTACTGAACACTATATTCGGGTTTACTCTATAACTTCTAATAGAACTCCGGCGAACGAGGTGCTGGATGAGACTGAGATAAAAGTGCAGGCTAATACGATGGAATACTGTTGGTGCTTGAAATGACATGAATTCAGCTACACTTTTATACCAGATTTCGCTTACGTTCCAAGAATTGTCACGAGTCCAACAGAATTCAACCAGGTGCTTTGTGAAGCCAGGTAAGATATTTAGTTCTGACGACATTACTTGGACACTTGGCAGACTATAACTTCTTGGGATCTTCGATAGTGAGATCCGAGAAGCTGCAGGGCTGGAGAATCCTGAGTGGACTCGAAAGTCAAAATTTGTGTATAATTTAGTTCTCATGTAAAACCACGAGTCAGTCGAAGAAGATAAGTACGATCCCGGAAACTGAAGAGAGTGAAGACCAGCCAGCATGAGAGATTCAATCCAATACGAGCCTACCAACGAGCGCGCCTCGGGCCCCTCTCTGCCCTGTTAGTCAGCCTTTGTTTGCAGCTGGGGTAGTGCGCGAAGAGCGGAGGCGATAAGAGCATGTGGAAGGTTCCCCTTACCCGACAACCAAAATACAATTCGACAAATGTAAGGAGCCTACTTCAAATATTATTAAAAGAAAGTGCAGCTTGAAATTCTGTGCGCTCAAATATTCACGTTTTACATGGTCTCCAAAAATATTCCCAAATAAGAGCATTCGGAGAAACCGCTAGGAATTGTGCTAAGTACAGTACTTCTGGTGAAAAGTTATACGTTCGTCCTTTTCTGCACTGTACTTTATGTAGCCACTGACTTTGGGGTCATCCCACCTCACGACGCTTGATTTGAGCTTTGCTTTAGTTAACATCTCTTTTCTGAGAAAAAAAGGATGTGGGTACCCCATGAGGCAAACGTGCTAAGCCACAGTAGCCATAGCAGCTGCTGACCCTCCCTGAGTAGCCAGGGTTATGTGAACTCTTGGGGGATGTTTCTTTCTTTTAACTAATGAATTCACCACAGAGGAGGTCAAACTAAGCGCGGTGACTAGAAGGCAATGGTTTTCAACGTCATGGATGCACTGTCCTGCGGCTATGAAAAAATATTTAATTAAGAAACGGTCCTATGGGTGTTGTGGAAAGGTGTCCTGGCTATTGGTGCACGGCAGCAGCTGCCATGGTTATTGTGACCAGACCATTTAATAGTCATCACCTAATCGATGTTCTCCCATGATCCCCCCTGTACGGGCATGCACCTGGCCTTGTCCCGCTTGATTTGCAAGTCTTGTTTTATTGACTTTCTCGGGTTTTGCACACAAGTGGGGTCTATGTATGGTAGTTCCTTGTTCCTTCAGTCGCTGCTCAGAAGAATTTCAATTCCGGTTGCTATGGGCATACTGCTTCTACCACAAAAACACCTCCATTTCAAAACAAAACTATTCAAAGGAGTGGAGAAATTGAAAGTGATATATAGTCATATGGTGAATGAAAATACAACTTATATATCTTCCAAATTGCATAAAAAATTCCAAGAACTCTTCTAGTGTATGTGGAGATTTCCGTTTTCCAAAATGCCTCACATCATTTTTTTTCCCCCAGATAGTTGGTGGGTACTTGTACCCACCAGTTATTACAGTAACAAATAAAACAAACTTCATTTTATGCCATGTAAAGCCCACAACCTTGAGTTTTATCCCTACACATTAATAACATTGGATGACACACAGACCCAAAACACAGAATTCCCTGTACTTGCTATTTTATTGCAGCAGTCCAATGAAACACTTTTCTGAAAGGAGCATAGACATTGCCACAAAAAAACCCTGCTCAACCTGCTAAATTAGATGCAAATCGTCCAACATGAAATTAGGGTTAAGGATATAGCAAAAGGCAAGAAAAATTCAATAATTTGATATGTTCTTATTTGATATCAAAGTAATTCAAACATAAATCATTTTCATACTTTTGATTCTTCATTCTTCCCAAGAGTGTACATGTGAACACCAGAGTGTTTGATTCTTCTTTTCAATCTTTTGATACTGAAAATTTGGTGTACCATTCCGAAAGAAAATAGCAAAATGAGTTGAATTTACACTACAAAAAAATTCCCAAAATTCTCCCAATTTTTGTTGTCAAAGAGACAACAAATTTTGTTGAATAAAAACAATTGTGTACACAAGCCAAAGCAGACAGCTGCATAGGAAAAAAGCCTGTTTCCTTCATGGACAAAACTTTTTATGGTCAATTAACACCCCGGCAGGCTGCACCTCAAAAGCTGGTGTGCACAGGAACACACCATTGTTGAGAGTTTTTCAATGCCTTCTTTTCTTCTTTTCTTCTTTTTGGAAAGGAGAAAGCTATGTACTAGCATCCAAAAGGGCAACATGTCTTCTTCACGCATTACCCAAGAGATATATTGCCCCAGAAAAGACCAAGTGAAAGTTCCAAGTGAGACTTTGCCATTTTTCCACAAAGAAATTGGGAAAGTTTTGGAATTTATTTTTCAAGTGTCAATTCCAGGAAGTTTGCTATTTTGTGGTTTACATTTATCCAAAATTTGGCTATCAAAAAAATGAAAAGAAACACTCCTCCACCGAGGAAGTTTCTTCACCTTGGACTTGGGTGACCATTGGAAAATAGAAATAAATCTCATCCACATTGGGTTCAAGTACATATTGGTTGTGGCAATGACCCATCATGATGAAACTGTGCATTTTTCATTCACAAGGTTCAGACACTCAAATATTAAGTAAGATATAATTTGGAAAATTGTCTATTAAAGGCCTTGGAGCAAGGTGAGAATTAAATCCATTAAAATATAGATTTCCCAATGTGTAGTGTTTCAGAATTGGAACTTATAAGAAAATTTCAAAATTTGAAAACACACCAGTACTTCCAGGAACTTATATATTTTCATAATAAATATTGCATCTTGGAAACATGAAAAAATGATCTTAACATAATGCAAGTTTTGGACATTTGCATATGAATTCAACTCATTTAATGAAGAAGGTAAAAGATGATATCTCATATTCATAGCAAAAACACTGAATTGAAAAAAAAGTAGATCATAATTACCCAATGAAGCTTTTATGTGTTGTGGGGTTCTTATGTCACAAGTTATATATGAAAACTAAAATAATTTCAAACACAAAAAAATTTAACATAACAAAAACCAAAGATATATAACACGCCACTTGCAACAGTATTGAGCAAACACCTGAGATTAATGTGGAGACAAGACAAAATCTGGTTGAACATCAACTCGTAAGAAGGTGTTGTTAACCATGAAGGATATTGCCCAAGGGCATTGAATGGTGTAAAATGCATGGATTTTTACTCTTTTTTTTATAATGGAGATACCTGGTAATTAGCAGAAGGTACCCATTAAGTGTCAATGGTTAAAACATTTAAAAAGAAAAATGCTCACCTTTACAAGGATTTTGCTTTCCAAAATGCCCAACAATGATTTATGTGTTATAAGGTGCTCTTCATTTGCACTCCTGCAAAATGTGGAATGTTTTACATAAGCTAGAAAATTTATTTATTAAGGAAGGTAGTTTGTTTCTTTTGTTTGCCACATTAAGATTTCCCAAACCCAAGTCCCCGCCAACCCACTCCATGCTCTTGGTATGATTGGAAAGCTGTGAATGAGTAAGGGTGCGTGCTTTTGTAAAGTTCATTCTATGGTGCAAGGGTATTGAACAATTTTGTCAAAGAAAATTCAACAAAATAAAAAAAAATGTTTTAAGAAAAATTCAGGCAAGAAAATTGATAGAAAATGCTTGATTAATGTAGTTCACCCTATGTGAAGACAACATAAAATGGTGAAACAAATCCACTGTAGATTGAACACTTGAGATTATTGTGCCTTATGGCCAAATTTGACTAAATCTTCTCATGCATGATTGTCATTGTGGTTACATTTTTTTCCAGGAAAAAGGTAGAACTGCATCACAGAAAAAAATAGAGATTTGCGACTTTTTCTGTGAGTGTTTTCCATCCATCCTCGAATGTATGTCTTTGTCATCAGAATTATCATCCTTGTAGTTGCCATTGCCTAATGCTTTAGGGCCTGCCTGCTACTATGACTGGCCCCAGTTAAGGCTGAAGGAATAAGAAAAAATTGATTCAGCAAAAAAAACAGTTTTTTCATTGATCACAAAATTGGAGAAAAAGAACACACACATCCCTTTCTGAGAAAAGAGATATAAAAAAGAACAACCACCAAGCAAGGGCCACAGGCGTGTCCCTAAAGTCACGGCAGGCATTGAATACAGAGCAGTAAATTCCAAAAGGATCCAGGCATGCCCAATTGCAGCAGCAACTCCGAAGTAAAGTAAGTGCTCCAAATGCTTGGCATTTGGGAAGACTCTGTCCCACAGTTTGGGACCCTGCCGTTAGCCCAGGCCAAACAGTTTTGAAAACAAAAGGTTCATGGAGCCAATGAGAAGGCTCAGTATGCACTCATGAAGGGTCTAGTTTTTCTCTTTTGGGGGGGGTGGGGGGGGTGAGGATTTATGTTTTTTCTCTATTGTTCTCATCATGTTCCCATGGGATTCCCAAAGGCTTCCCCAAGTTCCCAAGTTGTTCCCCAAAGTTCACTCCCATGGAAGAAAACTAGAAAGGTTGCCATAGGGGAGCACATTTGTTTCTATGTTGCAACTTGGGGTCTAAAAAAATACCTAATGTTTGAAAAAAATTGGTGATGGGCCAGTTAATATGGCCCCTTCCCCCCCTCCCCCCAAAAAATAGCATGAGCATGTAACTTGTGGAATAATTACTTGGGTAATTTGTTAAAAGGGGAAAGTTTTGGGTTGGACTTGGTCATGGTGCACATGTTAATGTGAAAGTCATGTGCACCATATGATTGTGTTTTCTTTTAATTATTGTGGAATCACATGGGAAACCATGTGAAGTTGTTTTCTTGTCATTAATTATGGAATCACATGAGAAACCATGTGAAGTTGTTTTCTTGTCATTAATTGTGCAATCACATGAGAAACCATGTGATGTTGTTTTACTTGTCACTAATTGTGGAATCACATGGGAAACCATGTGATGTTGTTTTACTTGTCATTATTGTGGAATCACATGGGAAACCATGTGATGTTGTTTTACTTGTCATTATTGTGGAATCACATGGGAAACCATGTGATGTTTTACTTGTCATTATTGTGGAATCACATGGGAAACCATGTGATGTTTTACTTGTCATTATTGTGGAATCACATGGGAAACCATGTGATGTTGTTTTCTTATCATTAATTGTGGAATCACATGGGGAACCATGTGATTTAGGAAGTTTCTTTATTAGTTTCCTTTTGGTTAGTATATAAGGAGGTGTTTGTGACCTTGAAAGACACCTTTCATTTTTGTACAAAGTGATGACATGAATAGAAAGTTTGTGAATGGAAATTTGAGATTTTTAAAAGGCTTGTGATTGTGAATAGTTTTGGTAATGTTGGTATGTAATTGATGGTAGGAGAATGGTGAGGTTTGCATAGCCATTAGCATGGTGGAAGTATAGTTTTACAACCAAAGACATAGATTCCATAGTTATGTAATGATCTTTCATAACTTCGGTCCTAAACCCATTCGTAGTAGACAAGCACACCCATGGGTTGTTCACATGTGAATAATTTTTTGTCTTGGTAGGATGTGAAGGTGCAAGACTTTATTCCAAGGAAAAAAAGTGGGAAACACAAGGAAAGGAGACAAAAGGAGGAGGGAAAGAATGGTTTCTATGTTTTCATGATTCACTAGCTTGCCTAGGCAAAATTTGATGAACTGCCATGTTCAAGAACAGACATACCAGGCATACTTCACCTATCAACCACAGATAAAATGTGCCGGCGGTAATCATCCATGAAAGGAAAGCGGTGGGAGTCCAGAGGTAGCCAACCCCACGGCTATGAGGTTTGCAAAACTCTCAACGGTCACAAGTTACTATGCCAATGACTAAGTCTGGGCACACTTTGAATAGTGTGAAGTAATCGGAAAAGGAACTAAAACTTCTGACAAAGCTAAGCTCTATCTATTGTTCAACATCAGAACATCAGTGGGTGTGGACAAGCTTATCTTAAAGTGAATTTGGAAATTTTTTGGCATTGTCAAGCCACCCAAAAAAACAAAAAACAACAAAGACAACAAGGTTTCACATATTGACGAAATTTCTAATGTGACCATGTGGTCAAGTCACCTTTAGAAGTATAGTTGGCATTGTCAAGCCACCCAAAAAAACAAGAAACAACAAAGACAACAAGGTTTCAAATATCGACAAAATTTCTAATGTGACCATGTGGTCAAGTCACCTTTAAAAGTACAGGGGGAAGTGAATGCCTGCTCTTGAAGGCCTCCAAAAATTAGCTTGAAGGGCAGTAGAATAGAATTTCCAGGAGGTCAATAGCAGCAGCGCATTCACCAACATAAACTACTAAAGGTTTTTTATTTCAATGGTGGAACTTTGGCGTTGCGAATGCGTGGAAGTTCCCTTCAAATGGCTAAAATTAAAGTAACAGTGGTGTCTATTTATGTGGGCAGTGCTTGAAAAATTCTTTCAGTCACTGCCCGTACCCTGTGGAGTTGGTGACAAACAGGGCATGGGTAGGGTAAGGCAAGGCAAGGTGGGCAAGGCAGCCGCTATGAGGGGCCGCACGAGGTGCCATTTCTTGGGGGAAAACCGAGGACCTGCATCTAATTTCATTATAGAACATATTAAAAAATTAGAATCTCTTTGAAAAAGAAAATAAAAACTAAATAAATAAATACATAAAAATAGACAAAATGAAGATAGACAAAATAATAATAGAAAAAATAAAAACATGTAACAAACATAAACCAAAAAAAAAGAATGGAAACAAATGAAACAAGGAAAGGAAATATAGTGAAATAATTTTAAAAGAAAATAAATTTCCAAAAATGAAGAAACCAAATAAAGAGTACAAAATAAGAAAAAAAAAAAACTTATAAATATTGAGGAAAAACCCTACTTGAAAAAGAATGAGGTGTGTCTTCATTCTCCAAACTTCAAACTTGCATCCAAATAAAAATATATATAAAAATGAAAAAAAAACACTTTAATAAAAATAAAAAACACATAAAAATAATAAAAATAAAAAAGTTAAAAGTTTCTAAAAAAACTAAAACATGAACAAAGTTTAAAAGAAACCGAGGGACTTCATAGTGGCCGAAGGTCACTGGCACCCACTAGTTGACTAAAACATCTTTAGTACTGTCAATTAGAAACATAAGTGATAACCTGGGAATGCTTTCTGGTTCGCCGATAGTAGCCTGACGCACGTACTTGGGACCTTCCATAAAACATAAAATGGAATTTTTGTTGATATCTGAAACGAACTTTTTCTTTTCGACGCTCTTATCGCCTCCGCTCTCAGCGATTCGACAGGATTTCAGTAAGCCCAACCAAACAGAAAGAAATTCACAAGTGAAGAGCCACGATAAGAAATTCGCATCAAGGAATCCTTGGTGGGTCCAAGATATTCGCAGCTTCTCGGATCTCACTGCCCATTGAATTTCCCTAGAACAGACATCTGCCAACTGCCCATGTCGTGACTACCTGCATCCACAAGGCAGGTGCACCTGATTGAATTCAGCTGGACTCGTGACAATTGTGTCAGATTCCTCGAACGCACGCGAAGTTTAGTATAAAACTCTTACATTAGTGGTCATCTCAACAATCAGCCACCACCAGTATTCCATCCTAACAGCCTGCAGCTCTAGTATTCGCATTCTCATCCAGCTTGTTGGGCACAGTTATATTACGCCGAAGTTAGAACAAAGTTCAAACTTCACACCCAGAGTGTTCACTGTTCAGTACATAGGTACACTCAGTCGTACCAGACTGTTCCAATTTTCCACCCGAAGCTTTACAGCTGCAACTTTCATAACTCAAGCAGCCATCATGACTTACAGCATTCCTTCTGGTGTAGGATCTCGCCAGGCTTGGCAGACAATCGTAGCATTTGTATGCACACAAGGGGCCTGTGAGGAGGTCCCACATGTGAAAAGAAAAAGAATTCCCCATTAGATTACCATCTCATTTACACTAATCAGGGAATGCAGACCATTAGGGATTAATGGCACAGTCCCGTATCCTTTCCCATTGATATTTTGATGGGGTAAAAAAAGTTAATTTCACATATCATAAAATCAAAACATTTGTGATGTTGATTTGCAAGTAAATGATGCAGGAATAACACAAAATATCCCACCCATTTTCACTAACAAATAATATTATAAATGACACTACATTCCCATGTAACAGAAGCGGAAAAATTCTAATTTATTTCACATCAGAAATTGGTACATACGGTGTAATTCAATTCTTCAACACCTAGCCTGTAGAAATAACCTACAGAAACAACCTAGGCGAGGTGACAACATTCTCTGATAATCCGGACGCTCAGCAGGACTCGCGCCATCCTCCTCTGAGGAACTTGAGTCCGAGCTTGAGATTAGCGGGATGTTGTAATCCCTTGAAGTCCAGCCACCAGTAACCCTGCTCTTTATTCCATTCCAGTGTCTTGCTCTTGAACCATAGCCAGCTTCCATGCTGCCACTGTGTTTCTGCAAGAGCCTCCTCCTCCGCTTCCTGCGCTTCGAGTACCTGCACCAGCCAAACAAAGCTGAACAAAGTAAACAGTTTTAAACCCTAAATCCCATCATCAAAGCTCTTGAAACTGCTCGGTCCTTTTACTGTTCAAATGGAAGTTCAGGTTTGTTACTTGGCATTTGCAGGGAGTGCCTTGCTTGCAAGCCTAGCGGTTTGTGCTGCAGCATGAGCTGATGTTGCATCTGGAGTGGCCCTCAGTATATCACATATCAGCAGCTGGCACTCACTCTGCACTCATATATAAACCAAAATTTTACAAACCACAGGTGAGAACTGCCATGCATCTGGTTTGCATGTTTCAAGACCCTAAACCCTGCTCACACACAGAGAAAGAGACTGTTCCGCAGCAGCAGCAGCGGCTGTAACCAGTTCTATCTGCCTCAAACCAAATCACGTACAATGTGAAAGAATGACTGTCAAATCTCAATCAAAACCAAGGACCAACCGACCTGTATAACAGTGAGGACGAAGCCCAGGTTGTAGCCACTGCCTTCCAAATGGCTCCTGTCTGTGTCGCTACTCCAAGTGCCCACGCCATTGGCTGTGGTCTGTGGGGAATTCTCACGGCACTCCATCATCTCTCCAACAATAACATGATTCTCTGCAGCCATTGAAGCCAAAGCAATCCAACCCAGTTTCAAGATTGCAAATCTGGTGCTGAAGTCCCAATCCTTATGTTAAAATCCCCTGGAAATTCTTCTAGTACATACTATCATATAAACTGGAATTATTATCTGCATTTTGAGTGACATGAAAGTTTTACCAAGGACTTGGGAGACCAAGTCTAGAACTGACTCCAGAAGTTCATGTGCATCAGTCTGCGCCTTGCCCACTGGTAATCCCCATTCCGCAACGGGTGAGCTCCCGTTGATTCCGTTCCTCTGCTTCGGTACTAGATACATCCCAATGCTGCTTGATCTCAGAAGCTTTACAACTTGGTCCACACGTGGCCTGGAAGCCTCCATGGCTGTTGCACGTGCTTTGATCTCTGAGGTTATCAGCTCATGCACTGCTGGTCTCACCCGTTGGCTACAAAAAAAATTAGAAAAGACAACAAGAAACCAAATCAAGTACAACCATATAGCATAAGAGGTTAAGGGTTTAGGGTTCAGCCAGGATTTGGGAATTTTGGCGTTTCTAGAGAAAATTCTTAAACCCAAGTATTGTCAGCCAGGAGCAATGACACAGTGATCCCAATTCCAACAAATTGTTCTATGATACAATGCCACCTGCAAATCTTCTTCAGGAACTCAATTTGCACAGAGATACCAATCAGAAGATACTCATGTACCTGATAATGGCACCTCGAGTGGCACTCTTCCCTAACAATGTGAGGCATTCCACCATTGTCTTTATATACTTCACACTCGATGGTGAATCGCTCTTCATCATGGATTCCTGGGTCACACACATTCCCCATCCAACAAATTTGTGTTCAGAGTCTGGTGGGTGGAGCTGCAGAAGAAAGCTTACTAAAGCTTTTTTTATCACAGCCACAAGACACCCTGACAGAAAACATCAATGACATCAACACCAGAGTGAAGCACGCACCCAAAAAAACTTCAATATAGGAACCAAAACATATGGCAAGAAAGTTCAAGATCCAGTGAACCCACTGTGAATTCATTAGGAGTAGAGCCAGCAGCCAGTTTCTCAATGCGAGCCGGGACCTGGCACCACCAGTTGACATAGATACCAAATGATTACTGATTACTGATTACGGTCATAACGTGGCTGCCCATGTCCTCCCGATTTGGCTTGTTGGCTCTGCATCATTATGCACTGCAAATTATTTCAAGCTCTGCATCAAAGATTCTAGTTTAAGAGTACAAAGTGAATTAGGTATTGCATCATGTGCTCACAGATTTTTACAGTCAACTTTGGCTTTGGCGTGGTGTTTTAGACATGATCCTGATCATGTAATTTAACCATCGATCATTTGAATACATTCTCCTTGCATGTGTGATTAAAATAATGAAATTACATGGTTTGATGTAGTTCCATATGGTAACAGATTTACATTTAACTTTGGCGTGGTATTATATTAAATATCCTGATTAATATCTAGTTCAGTCAGATATTAATATCAATAGGAATAGATTCTTGTGTGGTGGGATATATGGGACAATTCTTTTTTATTTGGTGTGCTCAATTGTGTTTTCATATATTCCTAAATTTGCTTGGACATTACTTTACATGTATAAAATCAGGATGCATAAATTAATAGTATTTCTCAATTAATAAACAGCTTTTATTCTTTGGCGAATTTGGGTTTTAAAAAAAGGAAATGGGAGATATTCTGTCGCTTATTCTCTATATTTCTGAAAACATCCATTGGAAGCTGTAAAAATCATCATCTAGGAAGATTACTTATCAAATCTGGCTATACACTTGATATGAAGCACAAATCTTTAATCACCCATTCTGCCTACATACTGAAAACCAAATGTAAAAATCTGGCTATTTTTTCCTTTTTTCTCACTTTGAAAAAGCACATCAATTTTTTGAATTTTGAGTTTTCATTTCATTTTTTGGCAAAATTATGCCAATTAAAAAAAAGGGTTGGATACATGAGATCTCTTATCCTTGCCTGAACAAACTACATGTTGATGGTTTTTGTCTTATATGGTAATTTTTTCCTTGATGTGAAGCTTGCCAACATTGAATTATCAAACATTAGTGAGCTTTCCAAGTACTAGCTCTGTTGAATTTGAATAATACATAAGGCAATTTTTCAATTGTGCTAGACTCATAGGGTCGATACTAATTTTAATGTTGAACCTTGGGACCTTGGCACAGGTTTACACCATATATAAAACCATCTACACATGTGATAAATCTAGAAAACAATTTAGTTTAGGGGGCTTATTCACAATTGTTCAACTTAAGATAAAAAGCACTTATTAAGCCTAAGCATTTTATCTATGTTGTGTTTATGTTGAAAATTGCCATATTTAAACCCCTTTGGCTGGTACCACTAGGAAAGTCACACCTTAATTTTCCTAGACCCATCGAATTTTGAAAAATCATAAGAAACATTTAAATGAACATTTTCATTAAAAAAATTGAATACATTTATTAGGTTCCATATATTTTTAAATGTCAATAGTATCAAAAATACTATGTATTTTGATTTTCTTAGTCATTGCATTTAGAAAAAGTTTCAAGAACGTAATGCTTGTTTTTTTCCTTGAATTTTTTGGTCAGGAACACAAATTTGGAACATGATTTATGAAATTTTTTTCTAAAGTAATTGGAAGTCATTTCATTTTTAATTTTCTATTTGGCAATTAATTAATTAATTAAATATGATTTAATTATGAATTTCCAAAGTTGAGGTTATCAAATTTTTTATGGGGCCATTTTAATTACGAATATACTTTTTTTTAATTTTTAAAATTTTAAAATTCTCAAATAAACTTCACACCATATATTAATGCATGCAATTGATAAACATGAAAAAAAGAATTATAATTGTGAAAACATTTAACAAAGGGCCTAGAAAAATGAATTGGTTGTTTTTAATTCATTAACCATTCCTTGAAGTGGTTCCTAGTGGTACCACCCAAGGATGGGTTTGCCCTATTTGAAACCAAACTAGGTGAACGCAAAAAAAATGAGTCAAACAATGTGTGGACAATCTTTTAAAAATTATTTTTTGAAAATTTCAAAAATCACCATGCGAACATTACATATCAGAAAATATATTTTACTTTTGAAATAAGTTCCTATACTTTCAAAGTTGTAACAACAATTTTTTCATGAAAATTCACCATGTTTCAAAAATCCTTTTATATTTTTTAAGCACTCAAAAAAAACATGTGGACAAGTGGTTTTTTTGTATCAAAAGTTCTTTTCCCTTATCAAATGTTCATTAAATCATTTCAGAATTTTTGTGAACTTTAATATATTCCACAAAAAGGGATCCATGTGTTCACAAAATGCATATATATATAGATTTTAATACTCAATGTCCTTTTACACTATTACAGTTTTGAATTTGTAATCATCATTTAAAGTAAAATTATAAATTTGATTATTATGTAAGGCTTGATGCAAAAATAAAATAAAAAAATATCATGTTATATCTCATATTTGGCCTCAAATTTGACATTTGGTTTTAAAAATTGTGTGAAAAATGCAATATAAACCAATAAAAAACTACCACATGGAAAATGAAATCCTTAAAAAGGACTTTATCCTTGGCATGTTTATCTCCTTTTTTCATGATTTCACCCAACTCATTTTGCTTTTGAGTTTTTAGAAAACTAATAATTGGTAGTCTAAGGGTGTGAAGAACAAGATTTGGAACTAGACTTAAATGTTTAAATTAAAAAAACTTTAAAGAACCTCTTGTAAACATTACTAAAAAGCTACCTAAAAGTTAATTAAAAGCAATTTTGATGCTAAAAGTACAATTCGAAAATATTTTTTGATGACAGATTTTGGGTTTCTTTAATATACACCTCAACATAATAGTATTAATAAATTTTTAAAATTAATTTTAAAAGACATATCAAAATGATTTTAAGAATATTTTAAAAATAAAGCAATGGTTTAAAAGGGCATCTTTAGATTGTCCACACACATATAAAGTGTAGTTTTTGGGTGCCACGAATTGGATCACAAGTATAAACATTGTTTCGATCAACCTCATCAAGTCTTATGAACCAAAACACCTTTTTCATTGGCTTATGGTGGCCAATGAATGTAAGTCTCTAACTTCTTAAACAATCTAACATGTAAGAAGCTTATCACGTCTATTGTATTTCTTAAGGACACACCATGAGCATTTAGTTGTTCTTGTCGCAAGAATTGTTTCATGACAACTTTAGCTCCATCATGGGCTCCTTTCCCATCACAAATCCCAAAAAAACCAAATCATCACACACCCACTTGTCAAATTAGAATAACATCCCACAAAATACCAAGGCTTATGAGATTTAAATTGGCCTACATAATTGTCTAACAAAAAAAAATGAATAGAAGGAGCATATCTTCTATCAACCATGTAAATCCAATGTTTCTACAAACAATGTTACACAAAGTGTGAATTGTGCTTGCAATCATCACTTATATAAAAGTGATACTTGGTTATCAAAGATGAATTTGCATCATTTAGGTGGCAATTAAGGTTAGGACAATAGGTAATGTGGACCAAAATTGAAATTTGATAAAAGTGCCAATGCATCGATTGTACCCCATTTTAAATTGCACAGGAATAATTTTTTGGAAAGTCACTCATAGATACAACAAAACCTAATTACACAAATCTCAAACACAATTTGAATTACATGTCTTGCCAATTAACAACAAACTTATGGTGCACAAAATATTGAAGCTTAGGCTTCAATTATGTAATAAGCTCATCAACAAGAGTAACCTTGTGTATAAGGTTTTGTTTCTTTTATGGTTTACCTGCTATTGACATAATTTTTCCAAGAGCAAATCACCTCCAAGTGATTGCATAGTCATCAAATTCCTTAGTTTTCCTTGGGACACAATGGCAATAGATTAACACACACTTATCACATTCACTAAATAAACAATTTCGTTTATGCCATTGCATAATCTCATCTTTGTTGCACACAATGCTTTCCCATATCTAGGTGACTACAAAAAACACTTCACTACTAATCTTACAACAAGCATCAAAAGTAGAAACACAAATTTTGCAATTGCATGTACAATTAAAGCCATGGATAGCTTTCTGCATATTGTTAAAAGTTGTTCACAATTCATCAATTTCAACAAGATATATGCAACAAGAGTTTTGATCTCTCATCTTTTGCACAAAGAATGGCTTGAGACTTTCAAACGTATGCTACCCAATATTGACACATGGGTGAGCAGTACAGAATCTCAAAAAAAATCTAATGTACACACAAAAATGAAATAATTTTAATATGTTTTTAATTTATTTCCATCATTATTCAAGTTCATTGACTTGTTGAATGTAGATGCACCAAATTTCTTTAAAGATTTCATGGAACTTATTCTAGTATATACCATAACTTTCTGATAATAATTTGTTCAACTCAATTTGAACTTTTTGACAACGAAAATTACTCCAATATTTACCACAACTTTTTGACAATAATCTATTCAATTTAATCTGAACTTTTTTATTACAATCTATACCCAAACATGTCATGATATTCCCATCTTGAAAAAAACAACAGATTAATTCAAAATATTTTACAAAACTTCAATAATGGTCCAACCTAAATCATGTACCAATGTACAAGGCATTTTCAAACTATAGTATAGTCCAAGATGCAGTTTGCAAAACATCCAAAATACCAACATGACATCCTTCAATTACATCAATCCACATAGAGTACCCTTAAACACAAATTAATCCAACGTATAATCCACAAAACACTTTTGAAGTACACAAAAGTCCATAAGATATCCTTGTGACACAAAAATCCACCATACAATCCATAAAACATCCTTCAATCACCCATAAGTCCATTTAGTGTTCATGTAATGTTCACACAATGTCTTGAAACACACATGAATTTGACACACAATCCACAAAACATCCTCATGGCACATATAAATCTACTAATCTTCTTTAAACTATACATAATGTTCATAGAACACCCACCATGAACAAACATAAAATCCATTAGGCACACACATCATGCATATTCTTATTACCTATAACACACATTACTCCACTAATAGATTAGATGTCATCTTGACAACACATAAGTCCAACATGAATTTACATTATACCTTCAAGGCACACATTAAAATCCAACCTATAATCCAAACTGTATCTTCAAGCACACAACAAACTTAAAAAGACATGCAATAACCATCAGAATTCCAAATTCAAAATTTTAGAACTATTATTATGATTCAATCTGAAAGCTATGATTCAACAAAAATTTCATGAGTTCATATTTGAAACTTCACCTTTATAGTTGTTGGATCATTCAATTACCACATCATTAAACATCAATTTTTAAAAATCCATTCATTTCAGTCTTTCATCAAATGCAATTTCAAATCCCAACATTGGTCATCAATTTTTCCGAAATTTGATCTAAGTAAAATTAAATTAAACAGCAAGGAAAATCTTCCTTGTACCTGGGTTTCCATCAAATAATGTGTTGGTTTCATTTTGTATTGATCAAGGCCAACTCAAAGTCATGTGACATCCTTCTTATTTGGGCCGATGTGGGTTTGAATTATCCACCAAGAAACAACAACATTACAAGTTCATGAATGGATACCACGTCAACCTGCACTTTTCGTACCTTTGATTTCCACAATTCCTTCCCTTCCCATTAATTAGATATCGTCAAAGCTTGGTAGTTCATATCATTCTTGGATGTAGTCCAAGGACCTTATCAATATTTTAAATGTTTCTTTCGTTGACATTAAGAGTAGGTACTGTCAATAAGGCAATTTTGTTGACCAATGATAAATTAGATTGCACCATCTTGTTTGCATCTATTGACATATTCAGACTTGCCAAGATTTCATGTTGTGCTACTACAAGATGTGTAAGCAAAACATTATTAGGAATGCATTAGTGGTTCAAACTTGGGTGTGACAATATCTTTTCCATTACTTCTTTCATAGATTTTGGTGATGGTCAAAGATGTAAAGTTTTGAGAATGTAAGCAAGAATATGAAAAGACATCCTTTGCACCTTTCGATTCAACATCATGTGTTCAAAATCACCTAGTGCATTTAACATAAATTACTTATGCAATTCCTTTTTTTTTCTTTGCACAACATTTTGTTTACCTTGCATTATAGGTAGCTTTCTTTGTTGCATTTGCAATGTTAACTTCAACTTGCAAGTTAACAACAATTTCATGTTCTAGCACATAAGTTTCAAGTTGCAACAAAAGCTTTGCCCTAGCAACAAGACCTAGCCAATGATCCCCATTTTTTATCCCTATTTTTCTTCAAACCCACAAAATTGAAAGATTATATCTTTTGATTTAAATGAAAGAAACCTTATCAAAAATATATGCAGATTAGAGATAAATTGCACAAAAATGTGAAAAGAAAAAAACAAATCATTCAAACGAAATGTTTGGTGCTCAAATAAACAAGTTATAAAACTAGCGCAAAAAATTGTTCAATGTAATGCGCTTGAAAGGAGTTTGAGAATGTAAGTATAGGGTGCTTGTAATGTGACAAAATTAGAACTTGGAGTAAAAAGTGAACAATGTCACCGATTGCAAAGGACTATTGATAGAACAAAAGAATAAGAAAACACATAGGGCAAAACAAGAAATGCCTTCTAACAAAGGGAAACATTCGACCACCAAACCCTAAAGCAATTGGGCATAAAACCCTACAATACTAGCTAGTGAAATCATGGCACCTGGATGACATCATTGAAACAATGTTATCATCACATAGTTGAATCATTTAAGTAAGCACCTATTCTTTGGATGGACTTGGGAAATTATCAAAAGTCATCCAATAAACATTTTGGCAATTTTTCATCCAAAAGTAATGATAGGCCAACTATACTCATGTTTGGTCATGTGTTTTTGAAAAAAAAACCACTAAAAAATATGGATTTTAAAGGAGATTTGGATTTTAGAAGACTCAAATGAAACAATAGCCTACCTTAAAAATTCAAAATTTATATTATTGAAAACATTCCAATGCACCACCCTTTTAAATACTTGAATTGAAATTGTTCAATTTTTATCAAAAAATTGGTACTTCTTTCTCACACTTTTGGAGTTCACAAATAAAAAATGCTTCTATGATGAAAGCATTGTTGTAACTTCAAAAGTCCACTATGGGGTTCACTTCTCATAAAAGTCATCCATCTTTCTTTAGATGATTCATTTTGAAGTTTATTATAACATGAATAACTTAAAATCTAAAAATATTGATATTAAAAATGATTTTATATGGTATTTTCATGATGCAATCCACAAAAATTACAACTATGACAATCCATTTAGTCCTCTTAACTATGTTTTCACCCAATTTGTTTCCATGATCGTGGACTACCAAAAAAGGAAAAACAAACATGTTATGATTATTAGTAGCTAAAATAATGCACCAAAAAAATAGTTTAAAAGGTGCTTCAAAGTTCAAGTCAGAACTAACATTAATTATGTGCTAAAAACATTTGCCCTAAAACATTAGAAGTGAGCTCTACCAATCTACCTAGTATTTCACCTTCTCCTTTGTCTAATGTTGGATAACATCTTAGTGTGGAACCTAATTCATAGGTGAAAAAAACATTATGGCTAAACATGTGAACACAAACATCAAATTATGTTGTTAAACTATTTTGCAACTGATTTTTCATGAAAGTCAAATTGTTGAATGTCTTTTCATCTTCCACAAAGCCCAAGATTAAACCAAAGTTATTTCAACAAGCTTGCCATACTCATTTAACTTATGTGCCAAATGGGGAACTATTGATCTTCATCCACAACTTGGGAATTGGGTTATCATTAAAGATTTCAGTTATTATTAACTTTGCATCATGAGTCATGGTGAGTTAGAAAAAATGAAAATTGCACATCAAGCTATTGAGAATTCAACAATGGGGGAAAAAACTCCAATTCTTTTTATTTCCAATGCAACAAGTAGCCTTAATCAATGCCACATGGACTAAAAATGTGACATCAAATTTCCTTGTTTAGCGAATTATAGGGATAAGTCATTCCCATCACATTCATGAGCTCATGATAAAAAATCTACGTTGTATTTTTAAAATGTACCTCCTTACATGCACCTTTGACCTTCAATGTCATTACAATTATGTTTTTTTAATGAACTAAATAGCATAATCCATTAATAAACATTGCATGCACACCAAAGTGTTTTCACCAATCTTCAAATTGAAGATCTCTTGTAGATGTGGTGAATCAAACCATCACCTAAAGGCCAATGCTTAATAGAATGGTTGATCAAAGAATTGAAACCATCAAAAGCTAATTCTTCAAAACAAAAATGTGGATCAATGTACAACCTAAAAGGTGAAAGCACATTATGGGGGGGCCAATTTAGTCAAGAATATGTTTTTTTTTAACACATTTTGTATTATTTTGGGATTAGTTTTTCATTGATTTCATATAATATTTTGATAAACATGTAAATGGATTTTGATACAAAGGCCTCTAACATAGTTGTTATTATCTTTCCAATGGACATGATCTTTCAAAAAACACTTTTAGAATAGCTATGGTTGTTTGAATGAAAAACCTCATCCAAATGTTTTTGTGAAATCATACGAGTGGAACTTTTCATATGGAATTGAAATGGTACAATCAACTTATATTCAATATATGATTAAATAATTCATCAAATGTTGTAATTTTTGAATCATTTTTAGAATATGTTTGCACTTTGCAATGTATTATTTAATCATTGATATTAATATCAATTTAAAAATGTAGTTTCTTTTGACAATTGCATTATTTAATAGTTGAACTACTTTATTTTGACTAATATAAGTTATGAACTTATTTTTTAGTTATTGGCTTGGTCAAAGTTAAAAGTTACATAACTTCAAAAAATAATATTTCAGTAGTAAAAATCTTCAAATATATGATTGAGTTTATGACTAATATTCTAATGATAAAAGACAAAAATGACCTATAACCCTAAAATCATTAGGGACAAATTGTTTAAGACAATAGTTATTTAAAACATCATGTGGCATGATGATGTGGCAAATATCATCCATTAGTCATAAAATACATATGTGAAGTCATTAATGATAGTTTAGTTATTATTTAATCATTTATTATTATTACCAATTGGACCCAAAGACTTGGGAAACATTATTTTAAAAATTTACAACATTTATTATTACAGATTTATTATATTTTATATAAATAATACAATGTATTCTTATTTCAATTATTTTTAATCTCATTATTTTTCATTGTATCAATTGTTAACACGTGTCACCATCTAAACTAGGTTAAAAACCTAATTTAAGTTGATGAGTAGACCACATAATCTACCTACTTAAGCTCATTTAAATAACCACCTAACCTAAGTAGTCTAAATATGTTCAAAATATTCAGTCAATATTCCAATGTTGACCATAATGCATGTCATTTGTGAAGTTTGATGCTTGGACCCCAAATATGCAATTGAATTCCCTTACCACCAAACCACCCCACTTGTTGTGTAAAAGATTTAATGTTCATCTATTTAAACCATATTTCATTCATTTAAACATTACACAAAACTTTAAATATAATAAATCACATCTTATTGATAATTTGTCCAAATGAAAATATTGAAAAACTTATTCATAATTTTTTTCAATAATGTACACAACTATGTAAATTACTTTAAAAAAATGTAAATTCAGTTCAAAAAAATTTATTTGAATTTTTTATTAATAACATTTCAATGACCATACTTTGGAAAAATTAAATTCAAACACATAATTTGTAAATGAAATGACCTTTATGGCTAACACATGAAGAAATAAAATAAAACTTTCATATTTTAAACCTTCATTTGGTTTTTAAATTTATATTACAATTTTTCTTCCAATATATAATACTTTTATAATAATTTCTAATTTACACATATGAATCCATGTAGTTTATCCACATAAAATATCTATTAATGAATCATAAATCAATTATATGTGTATATATAAAAATTTATATCATTCATATTAAATATGAGGTGTAATTCAATCTCAATAGTTTAATTTAATTTGAATAATATAAATTAATATTTCTATATTTACTGATTTTATGAAATTATATTTTTATTCATTTTTACACATATAATCTAATATAATTGTGTAATAATATAGTTTTACACATGTAAATATATATATTTATTTTAATACATATTCTATATAAATTTTCATTTAAGTTTATGATAAAAGCTTAATGTACCAAAAATACATATTTCCCACATCTTACACTTTTATTTTATTTTTAATTTGTATATAAAGTTATATATATTATATCATGCTTTTACCATTAAAATTGACTTCAATGTATAATATTAATGAAAATAAGTTCCTTACATGTTGTAGTTTATTATGTTTGTTTGTACTCATAATGAATTACTAATATTCAGTTTTGAATCATTGTAAAATAATTGTACAACCACCTAGAGTACCACATAGTCTAAGATTAATGATTTATAACTATACAAGGTGACACACTATCTATGTAGCAATAATTACTTTGTTATATATAAGTCATTTTATAAGTCTCCAAAGTTTAGAACATACAATGGGATCCATTTTCTAATGACATAGGATATTATTTAATTAATTAAATATAAATAATTCCACGACATCATGACAATATTTGCCATGTCATTTGAAGTAGTCTAAATTGTATTATAAATTAGATCTGCATATTTCATTACTTGAAAAAATGAAAGTTGGATAATCCACATTGATGTCTTATTTTCTAGCACAAATTCAAAAACCATAACAAATGAAATATGGTTGATGGAAAATGGATGAAATATGTTTATTTTGTATGATTTCATTCATCAATCATACAAATGATTAATCCATTATTTATACTTATTCCATATAGAAAATGAAGTCATAATATATGACTATGGTCATTAATAGAGTCATTCAAAACAACTAATCATTGTTTCCTTGGTAGCAAATGATATTATTTCTATTAGTGATATGACAACATTTTTTGGCCACCATAATGTGCTTTCACCTTGAATAACTTATATTTTACAAGCTTAACAACATGCTCACATTCAATAATAATTTTGGGTTGATCAGCAAAAAATGCATATAATACCTACAACATTATTCCAATGTGAAATACTATAAGTAGCTTTAACAAAACAATGACATCCAAATTAGTTTAATGTGCCACATAGTGCACACCAATGAACTAAAAAACATTATTCTTTTTTATTTGAGAAATAACACCTATACAATTGCCTTGAAACATAAAATAAATCTCACAACCAAGGCATATTCATAGAGAAGTGAGTTGCTTTTCAACTAAACCACCAAATTTAACCACATTACACAAAATTGTAACCATAATGTTCCAAACTATTGCAACCATTTCAATTCAAGCATGCGAACCCAATTTTTCATCATATAAACATGTGCACTTATATACTATTGGTTGTTAATCATTGTCACCTCATTTGCACTCAAAATAAAGAAATCACATTCTTGCACAATAATTTTAATGGTTTTTGCCATTTCCCATCCACTATTATCTTGATCCATTGTTTCCTCAAGTTGTTCTTCACATTTAACAAGTAAATATCATTAAAATTTTCAAATTTTGTCACTTAGAGTCAATCATGGCTTAACAAATGATAAATGTTTACAAAGTGAATCAATTATTTTTGGAACTTCCATTAGTTTTTGCTTGAACGAAGTTAAAGACTAACTCATTGCCTCTATTTGTATAGATTTTTTCATTTTTATTATGAAATGCATCCTTACTATAAAACCAATCTCTAATGACAACATTAATTGTGGCAACAATTGTCATGCAACAACCAACATGTTTTTGAAGAATATCCAATTTAAGTGACAATAACATCTTTTTTTTCTCAATTGTAAAACACCTCATCGAAATATTATACCATATGAAACGAGCACAAATACACATTTAAAAACCAAAAACCATGTTAGGTAATGGTGAAAACTAACAACTTTTTTACATATGTTTTTTTTTAACATCTTAAAGTTATGTTAATCACTCCAAGTTGTGTTAAATGACAAATATAAATGTTGAGAATTCATGTTAAAAAATCCTTAAATTTAATTTTTCAACTTTCAAAGTATGTAAGAGTCCTTTACTACATGTAAATGGGGTGTAATGTGCATGACATACAAAACAAAGTTGTAGTTTATGATACAAGAAACAAAAACCTAAAGTAGTTATCATATTTTGGTATGATTCAAAATTATGATAAATTTTGAAAATGAAACATAGAATTTGACAAAAATTACACACTTTGAAAAATTCATATTTATTCAACAATGATTAACACAAAACATGTGATCTATTGGGTCAACTATATGTATTTAAAATAAAAATCTATAAAAGATTTCATTCAAAAATTCTTTCATATGAAAAAGTGAAAAAAGACTAAAAGAAATTCATAGTCCTTTTATAATGTAATCCCATTGGCTCCTTTGTGTGTTTGCACCTTTAAATTGCCTTTAAACCTTGTCACCAAAGAACACATATTGCAAAAAAAAACTTAAAAGTTCAAATGCCCAACACATATTTTTGTGAAAGAATATGTCATGCACTATGCAAGCAAAAATGAAAGAAAAATATTAGCTCTTTTGGTGAATTTGTCTTTAGTGTCATCAATGTTAATGAAACCAATGACCATAAGATTGCAATGGAGGTGATCCTTTATGTTTATAATGTGTTCTTTGCAAAAATGAATTCTCTCTTGTCAACTGATGGTAACACAACATTTGTAGTTTTGTATTTCTAATGAGGTGGCTAAAGGAAATGGGGCAACTAAAAGGCAACAAGGTTTGTAATTAGGGGAAAGATTTGGCTACCACATGTAACATCAAAGGGGTTTGGGACAACTAAAAAATTTAAATATCATAAAGGACCTTTTACAACCCCTTTTTCCTTATTGAAAACAAGTAAAAAAATTTAAGGGGAAAAAAGGTTGGTTTAAGGCCCTTTTGACCATGAAATCATTTTTAGTTATTTATAATTTATGAATAATGGTATGCAATTTTCTTTATTTCTTACAATGATTTTGATGAATTTGGGTGAGAATTATTGAATATTGAACAATTTTGCAATGAAAATTCAATAAAATAAAATAATAAATACTTTTGAAAATTGGGTGAGATTTTGGTATTTTTGGAAAACCTTTGATGAATAGGATTTTATTAAGACAACTTTATATTTTTAGACCTAAGATGTGGGAGATATTGCATTTTGGATAATATTTGTTAATGAAAATAAATTTAAAATCAAAATTTCATGAGTGGGTTAATATATTGTCAACATCGTATTCACACATAATCATGTTCACTCTTGGGCCAATGGCACATGCCACACTAGTTATTCACACACCATAACTTATAACACCCATTCTAAAATAATGATAAATTTACCACCCATTCAAAAACAACCATTGGTAAACATTATGCACCTTTGTTTCCCAATCCCTTCCCCTAGCCCACAAGCACCAGCCCTTGGTGCTATGTTGCAAGAGGATACAACAATTCACCAAGTAAAGTAGTTTCACTACCACCACCAAGCTGAGTGATAACACAAATTGCCAACAACTTGGCTAGGTGGTAATGACCAATGTTTTGCTTGTATATGGTTTAGGATTTACAATTCAGATAAGTGTAAACGTTATAATTTTATTTACACTGTTTGTAAGTGTAAATGTAGAACATAATATGTGTAAATGTAAAACCATGTAAACCTATTTGGGGTAAAATTTGTAAACTAATTACATTTATATGTTTTACATGTTTATGTAAAATAGTGTAAAAAATGTCATTTTTATTTTTATTTATTGTTTGGGTTGGGGGGTGTTTGGGTTTTGAATGTGTTTGGTGATAGGCCAATTAAAATGGCTCATTGCAAAAGAAAAAAGAAAAAAAAGCCTTGAAAACATTTGTATTTTGGGATTCATAATTAAACTAATTAATATAAATCATAATAAGTACCCAAGCTTTTGTAAAATCTTAAGCCAAAAAGGATGATGAATAAAGTTAGGAATACAAATTCTACTACAAGCAATGAGGTGAGGCAAAATGCACTCCAAAATGTGCATTGAAGATATTCCCTAAAATAAGACACACACAAAGAGCTAGTAATGACTTGTGATGCTGTCTTCTTGTTGGCCTCCGGAGCAAATTGCTGTATTACCTTGGGATGGGCCACCCTGCTCCAACTGGGTAGAAAACAAAAAAAGACTTGGGTCTCATCAGCCTTTTTCACTGGTTATAGCTATATAGCCAGAAATCTATATTAAAACTAAGAAATGTTAAAGTAGATTTTTTTGGAGATTTTGTAATAGCCAGAACTAGCCAAAATTTAAGAAAAATCATCAGATTTCTATACATGGTTCAAGTTGGTAGCCAAAGAAAAGAAGAATGTTTTAACAAGTTTACTTTCATATTTAGCTTATAGCCAAATTTGGCTAAATCCCTGTGGATCATCGCCACTTTGAGTACTACATCACAAACTTGAGAAAAGGACACTGGTCTCAAGCCCTACTCAGAAAAATCCAGCCAATCCAAGAGTGCCACAGATTTCGACACGTATCAAGTCCAGCCCTGAATAAACGATCTCCCCTAGGGTCACTTAGTCACTGACCTAGTCAACTACATGCACGCTGGCGCAATGGCATTGGCCGCAGCAAATGAGCAATAAAAGTTCCGAACATGTCAGAAGACACGTGGCGAAAGCGGAGCTCATACGGCAGACTGAAGCTGCTTAATTTGTCTTTCCCACAAATGTTGAGTTCTTTTATAACTTCTCTTGCCACTCGTGAAAGAGGAAGCCCGTCTTTTATCGATCGTTGTCGCTTCTCTTGCGCTCTTGTGCTTCTCGGCGCGCATTGTTTTGTTTTTGGAGGAATCGTTCTCTTGATCTTGGAGGAATCGCAACAGAAGTCTCTTGTGAACATTTGCGCGCTGTAGTTGAGCTTGATCTAGACTTCTGGGATTTTTGCTTACAGCGCGCGAGATCCTCTGATTATTTTTTGATGGATACACTAACAGCGCAAGCAGCTGGAGCATCAAATCCACCCTGCTGTCCGTTTGTGCCGCTGTGCTTCGAATGCGGGACGCGGCGGAATCCGTGCCATTGTAGAGTTTTGGGACCCACGCTTGGCTTCGTGGCTTTCGCATTGGCGGCTGTGGTTGAGTGGCCCGTGGGCGCACTCGTGTACTGCTTCCGACATCTCAAGGGCAGGCGCATTATGGCACATCCCGCCGCAGTTGTGTACCCCCGTGTCGCATCCTGCTTCCCCATCTAAAGACTTATTTGCAGGTTTCTTGACGCCGGGCTCCTCACGAAGTCGTGCTGCTTGACAAAAGCTCCTCGAATTACTCAATGCAAAGTTTCTGGAGAAAGCCTGACCCGATGGAAACTCATGACGCTGCAGAATGGAGCACGAAAGTAGGAAACAGAAGGGTTTACGGTTTCGGATTTCCAGATTGAGCTCATAGTCGACATGTGTAATATGCAATGTTGTCTCAAGTTTTCCAATACAGTTTCTGTTGAATGATATGCTTCAACGCTGTCCAGTTTTTGTGGCTTGAGAATATTGCAGGTTTGGTAGCTGATCTTCTCAACAGGTGAAACTTCCTTCCTTCCTTGCCTTCTCTTCTATGGAAGGACATAGAAGTGTGGTGACATTTTTCTCTCTAATAAATCTTGCATTGGGGATTTCTGAGCCCATCATCCATGGCTAAATTTGATAAGAATGATCCTTGAGTGTCTTGTTTTGCCATTTGTTTACATGTTACAACTTTTTTTGCAAATTGTTGCATTTTATAGTTTGGATCCCATAGTCATGTCAAGATTCCAAGTTTAGTTATCAGGAGGTATCCAGTGCATGAACCCTAAGTGAAAATATGAGAATTTTTTTGCACGAACCTGATTGTCTGGACTACCTATATTGCAGTGCACGTCTGTGGCCTATGGCCTTATAGGCCACATCAAAACACTTTGCAGGTAAGTTGGTTGAATTCAGGATTGAATTAGGTTTAATTCTCCATTGCCTAGCTCTTGTCAAGCCCTGCATGCCATCAATGCCAATGGCTCACATTCCTTTATTTCCACTTCCAGCTTCTTCTCATCAGTTGACAGAAAGAATGAAACTGTTGAAATTGTTTTTTGGCAAGTATGATGGGTTGTAGATTGTTATTAGAAATCTCTGAGTTTGTGCAAGAAGCTATCAAGGGAGATAAATGGTTTCTGTTTGTTATTAGAAATCACTGAGTTTGTTAAAGCAGCTATCATAGGAGACAAAGAAAATACATCTAGCAGTGTTGCACTGCCTGCCATTTCAAATTATTCCTGGACAATCTTGTAGAAGGTGGGCTGGTATGATGTTTGCCTTTTCTCTACTGCCCAGTTCCCTGTCACTGAGGGAAGAGGAAGCAAAATGGGAACATGTATGACAAAGTATATATTTCTCACATGAGTAGAGGGCTAATTGGTAGTTACCAAGCGTTTGAATTTTGACCAAAACTTCTGGAGCTTGGCACCTCCAGATGTTAGATTTATTGTCTGCATCTGGTAGTTGTAGTTCCAAGCTTGAGATGCACCTCATTGTTCTCCACACATTACAGTAAAATGCACTTTGGGTCAAACAAAAGACTGTACAGAATGTTCTTGTCTACTTGCTAAGAAACCCAGATGACCGGAGCATGGGGATAGCAAAGAAATGTCCAAAATATGTCACATTCCAGGTTGTCCAAAATAGTTATAGATTCAGCACACGATCAGCTTTGATGGTCTTTTGCATTGAATATTAAGTTCTGAGTATACTGAATAATTTATTGATGTAACTATTCTCTTAATTTTAGTCATGCCATAGTATCACAAATAAACTGCAAACTTTGCTATATGTGAGACCTTCCTTGCCTAACAAAATTTTCCTGCCTACACTGTACAGTAGACATTGAGGTCAAAAAATGATTTTGTTCAAAATTGGGATGCGTTATACATCATTCCTCAAAATCTAAAGTCAATATATGCATACCCACCAACATGGAAAAAATGGACAAAGTGAAATCTAAGATGCACCAAACAGACTTAACCATGACACATGAATACCTCCAGAACGTATTGACATTTAGAGCCATTCTAGAAGCATTCAGAGATTTAATTCTCAAGGTTGAAACTCTTCCCAGTTAAGCCTTAAGTGAAACAGCAGCCTTTTTCATCTCCTGGAGGGCATCAACGCAATATTGACTAAGCATTTCTGGATCAGGAATCACATGTTTTGCACTCATAACCACCAAGGCTACCTTCCCAAAGTAGCTCTGCATGTAAACACATAGTGACTGCACTCACACACACAAGAGTATGTTTAGGAACTGTGCATGGAAAAATCATAAGTCTAGCAGCAGAACACAGTATTTTTCAAGAATATTTTCACTGAACAGGCCAATATCTTCATTTTGGATCCTGTCAGTGACTGAAAGTTGGTTTGAATTTGAATTTACAATATGCCATTTTAGGGTTTCCCATCGGAGATTGCACATAAATTAGAATAATAGATGCACACCTGAGGAATTCCGGCAACAACTGGAAACATATGGACAATTGGGTTGTTACCCAGCATGATTTGCTCCACAGGACCTGGAAGATTTGACACTAACAGTGTAGTCTGGGTGATTTCCCTCCGTGTAAGCATTTTCATCATCTGTGCACACCAGACAAAGGTGTTTGTAATTTTTACCCATCAAAGATCTAGTCTTGGAATATCAGCAATCTTCACCTGAATCTTCCACATCCAGGCCACAAGCAAGTTCTCATGTGGCAATGAATCGAGCATGAATTCTCATTGTAACAGCACATTATGAATTGGGGTTACTTAGGTCCTAATTCAATCCTAGGTTCTAAACATATTACTTCTACTCATCCTTATTTGCGTGACAAAACTTTTACTCTTGTGCAAAATTGAACAGTTCAAGGAAATGAAATAGAAGACAAAAATAGAGAAGTAGGGGAGTGTAAAAGATTTAGCTTGACGAGACATACAGATGGCATTCCGCATTTTGAGACCAATGTACCAAACCAAAATGTGAAACGACCTTCAAAAGATGCCTTAATGCGATTGCTAACTTTCATAGCTGTCCGTACACGGTCAAGAGGGTCACTGAAATGCTTGAGAGAAAATGGAAAAAGCCAAAAGCCAATGCAATTCCCCCATCTCACATTGGATCCCTTCTTCATCATTGCAGCCAAATCCTGGACACAACAATGACATTATGGTCCATCACCACCTCAATGTGAGCTTACTATAAGGCATTTCTGTCTTTTACAAAAATTCAAAATGAGTGAAATCTTACTTATTTTTGATACTATATACATGTTCCAGCTCTAACTAACACAAAATAAGTACAAGAGATGTGCAAAAAATCCAAGTGTAAAAGAAAGAATAATCCTAGGATTGCATTGTAGCCATATAGCTAATGCAAACTCGGGCCTAAGACATTAGAATAATTCTAGGTTAGAAGGTTGGTGATGGATCATTTACCTGCAGGCCTCCTGATCCTCTGACGTTCTCCATGGCTACTGTTCGCACTCGAAGTTTTTCTACTTTTGATGAAGATTTCTTTCTTCCACACACATGAACACCAAATTTCCCTCGTGTATCTTGAACATTGATGCTTATCTCATCCGGCTCATTGGGCTTGGTATTGTGGGCTTCCAGCTGCAGCTCCTTGCAGTCTCCACTGACAGCTGCCCGTGAAAACCACATCAATCACATACTTGCGCATGCAGGACATGTCTCATGCAGGCAGCCTTACTTGCTCTTCAAGGTAATGAATAGGTGCTCTATAACCATTAGGGACCGCATAGTGTACTTGTCCAGAAACAACTGAATCGATTACAGTTTGAACTGGAGAGATCGAAAATGAGCTGCACAATCACATGCACAGATGAGTGCTGAAGATTCTAAAAAATGTCATAGACTGATACCTGCAGGAGGAGGATTCGGAGAGAGATCGGTAGTCTTATGATACCGGCCTTGGAGATATCGAAGAAGAGATGCATCCACCATAGCTAATAGCACATCATTCAGAGTCTGCCACAAAAAAACAAGACCAGTTAGATGGAATTTGTACCCATCACGACGTGCCTTTGTCAGGAGCTCTACAGTCCTGGATCTAACATGAAGAACATGACATGTGATATCACAAGGATGCAATGCTTTTTGGTAAGAAGATCGTGAACACAGTCCCAAAAAGCTTTCACATCAGCTCGAAGAAGATCATGAACACATACATGAGTGCCCATGCATGATCAGTTTCTTCCAGCTGATCTGAAAGTTCGCGCAATCTGTAGTTTCGTCTAGATCTTGGATGAGAACAACTGCAATTAGCTTACCCCGCCAACAGCATTCTTCACGAACCGCATGTCGTCCATGTTGATGATTGTATGTACAAGACGCTTTTGTTGCTGTCTGTCTACCCCTGGATGATCAGGACCCTTCAGAACAGTGTCACTGTCTTTCAACCAGAGTATTGTTGCCGCCAAACATGTAATTCCTCGAATGGTATTCCACAGGAAGATGAGCATCTTCAGAACGGATTTCAGGAATGAAATTGGAGTAGTTCTGCCAGCCAAAGTTTCTGATTTTCTTGTCCGGTTTAGGATTGAAGGTTGCTTCTCAGGGTTAGCTGTCTGCCGGGTACATGCAAACAAGAGAGACATGACAGAGATTCCGTCCCCTAGACAATGATGCGTCCGGAAAACCAGATGCGCTGCCGCTGCTGCTGGCGCAGCATTCCCTGCGGCTGCTGAGCTGCTGGTTCCGTTTAGGACGTGACACTCCCAGAGCGGGCGTGCTAAAGAGATGGGTGGTGCAGTTGCAAGATCCGAGAGGTAATTGTCCACGAAGTCTGGTGCTGCCATGTCTGCTTTGGAGATTCCTGATGGCTCGAAAACAAGAGCGTCCATGTCTACTTCTATGGGCACCCATGTTGCAACGCCCTTCTTATTCTTCTTCTGCAATCATTAAAATAAATAAAAATTGCGTCATACTGAAGGAACAACAGATCAGTCCTCTTTTACAATAAGCATCCAAGACACATGATATCGCAGCTCCCGCCAGAGCTCCCCCGAGTCATAGAACCGAAGAACCTGAGTCCTTTCTATGGAGAGGAAACACCACGACGACCTACCACAACACTGGAAAATCGCTTGTGTTTCACGAGTGTGTTGCGCAGCGTATGCTTTAACTCTTCCAAGTCGATTAGATTTTGGAACCCGATGGTGCACAATCCACATAAGTACAAATCAGGTTCAAGAAACATTCTTCCGATTGGTGTAAGTGGCTCCTGATCATCTAGCTCAGCAGGTTCTTGCAGTGATGTGTTCCTCTCATGATCAACATCAGTAGCTTCCGCCACATCAACAACAACATTCTCTCCTGCCGCATGTGTTTTAAGACGTGGTAGGTTGTTGAGCTCTGAGATAACACCCAGCTCGACCTTAGACGCCTGCATGATCTTCGAAAGCTTGATCAAAGTGCGTTGATAATCGAAGAAATCCCCGCGAGCTCCAGTACTCTTCAAGCTGCGGATTTCTGCCTTTCACCTGCAATTCACAAAAGGAGAGTCGACAATATTAGATGATTCTCGAGCTGCGACTCTCAGTCATTATTATACCACCTTCAATAACTGTATGCTCATAACTAGAAGTTGGAGGATTTGGGTAGGTTTCTCGCTTTCTGCTTTTGAAATCGCCATAAATATTTAGGTTCTAGTGGTTTGGCAACATGTAATAGAATTTCTAGATTTCTTAGTTCTTTACTTGTCTTGTAATCAGATTTGACTAAAACCTCTTGTAGCTTACCACCACTTTTGGTG
This sequence comes from Sphagnum tenellum, assembly GCA_963921925.1. NCBI lineage: Eukaryota > Viridiplantae > Streptophyta > Sphagnopsida > Sphagnales > Sphagnaceae > Sphagnum > Sphagnum tenellum. Next base: position 22,092,537 of record OY998142.1, on the reverse strand, counting down.
CAATCTGAGAAAATTGAAAAAAGAATTACCACCACTTTTGGTGCAACATGAGAAAATTGGAAAAAGAATGACCAGTCCATCACTTTTGGTGCAACATGAGAAAACTGTAAAAAGAATGACCAGTCCATCACTTTTGGTGCAACATGAGAAAACTGAAAATAATAATGACCACCACTTTTGTGCAACATAAATGTTTTTTGAAAAAAGAGTGATTGTCACTTTTGGTGCAACATGAGAAAATTGAAAAAAATAATGACCACCACTTTTGTGCAACATAAAAACAATTGAAAAAAGAGTGATTGCCACTTTTGATGCAACATGAGAAAATTGGGAAATTTTTTTGCTACAGTAATAGTCTTTCCTTTATTGGCCAAATTTCGTCTAATAGAGAAATTAAAAATTAAAAATTCGATAGTTAATTGACTTTCAAGGGTTTTCAATCGTCACAAGTGCAAGGAAAATTTACTAAAAGTGGCCAGATTTTTATACTGGGTTTTCAATGTCTAATAAAAATATAGAAGGATATCTAATGATTTGTAGCTAAAATTTAACTTATAGCCAGATTTGGCTAAATCTTCATATATAGTGATGCCTGCCAATTTTTCTACACCTTCCTATGGGCGATAGCCACTTTGGCTACGAACAAAAATTCATAAAAAAGACCACTGCATACTAGTTACTGCAGACCGCCTTTAGTTCGATCATTAATGCACCGTCGTCGTTGCGACAGGCATAATTAAGGCAGCCATGCTGTCGTCAGAATTCTTCGCGTTGCTTGATCAACACAATCTGCTTGCTTATCCGATTTATCTTTAACATATATTTTGCTTCAATCAAGACATAATAAGCAGATCACACGTTTCTGCCTTGTACTTCATCAGATTTTTCTTTTGTCGATCATCGCTTCATGAACATCAGTGGCCGCATGACCACCAGTTATATTCCAAGCTTTAAGAGAATGAATATGCACACACAGAGGCCAGATCTGTTTGTCAGGTTTAGGGCTTAGTGGGGAGATTGAAATTTGAGATTGTTTCTGAGAAGTACGCATTGCGAGGAGAGTTTTGCTTTTGAGCATTTAAGAGCATAAGTATAAATGCAGCCTAAGTTTGGTGTGCCAAGAAAACACCTCCATAACTATAACCAAGCAGATCGTGGCCTAATGACTCTGCCCTTTATGACAGGCTCAAAACCAGGGTTTTCTTTTTTGTAATTTTGTGACAGAGCTGAAGTGGCAATCATCCACAAGAAGATTTAGCCACATTTGGCGATATTAAAAAAATGTGAAAATGAAAAAATAAACACCCTTCTGTATTCTTGGCTACCTATTGGAGAGGATAAAATCTGGCAAATGTTTTTGCAAATTTTAATTTTTCTGAAATTTGACAACTGAGAAAAACTAGAAAAAAACACTAGAATTTCTCTATTTTGAAAAAACAATTCACCACTTCACAAAAAGTCGCACAAATTTTGAGGGCAGATTGTCCTGTAAATAGTGCTTTGGGTACCCCGCTGATATAGAGGATTTCGAAGGCAGATTTTGATATAAATACTCATTTATTTCTCTCAAAATATTCACTTCTTTAAGACAGGACTGCTTGTGGACCCCGGACGACGTTAAATGGAGGTGGAGTTGGAAGTTCCAACTTCAATACACCCCCCTGCCCCAAACCCCACTTATCTGAGCATTGAATGGCAGTACCCAAAGTCAACAACATATCAACCATGTGTGTGTGCGCCAGTTAATAATCAACTGCGTGTCTTGACTAGTGAACAATGTTATCGGTGGATTCACTTATCACCCAATTAGTACCCCCAGTTTATACTGAGGGTATTAGTCCAGGTTGAAAATGGTGACGAACAGTTTTGGAAATAGAAATTTCATAAAGCCAATGAGAAGAAGGTTCAGGGCCGCTTAGTTGTTTTTTTCTTTTGGGTTTTAAGGGTGGAAAAGAGGGGACTTTTTTTCCTCCTTTTTTCGGTTCGCAATGTGTTCCCAGCAGGTTCTAAAACCGTTCCCAACAATCCCAATGTGTTCCCTAAAACATTCCCAATAGTACTTCATTTTTTTATCCCATATTGACTGACTTCCCCAATTATTGACGCATTGCCAAGTTTTCAGGTGCACATTACCAAAATTTCCAACTTTGCAAGTACACATTGTCAAGTTTCCAATTTTCCAAGTTGCTACAATGGCACATGCACATTGCCAAGTTTCCATCTGCACATTGTCAAGTTTTTAGGTGCATATTGCCAAGTTTTCCAAGTTTGCAAGTACAGTAGTCTCTTGTTTAAGTACGCAACTTGAACCTCGGAATTTTGTGCGTACTTTATCGGTAGGTGCGTACTTTAGACGCTCCATTCCCAAATCGCCTGCATATCGCTGCAATGTCAAAGAAACTGACCGACAAGCGCCTGAATGAGTCCCGAAAAAAAATTGACCGACAAGCACCTGAATGAGTCCCAGCGCTGCAAGATCATCTTAAAACTGAGCAAGACGAACCCTCCAAGCAAACGCGCTCTAGCGCGTGAGTACAATGTTAGCGAAGGCGCTATTCGGAAGGTCTGGGAGAAACGAGATTCAATTCTTTGAACGATGTGCTTTACTCTCCGAAGAAGCTAAGCAAAAGACCTTCAGAGCTTCAATTGGACGACTTACCAAATTTGAAGATATGTTGTACATCTGGATTGACAGCATGCGCCGTGCCAGGCTCCTTGTACCGCCATCTCTCACCATTGCGAAAGCGAAAAGTATTGCTTCTACATTATCCATTTCCGATTCAAATTTTAAGGCTTCATGGCAATGGCTTAGTCGTTTCAGGACACGCCGAGGTCTACAGAAAATGTTTCTTCATGGAGAAGGAGATGAGGTTGATAAAAATGACCCAGAATTACTATCAACGCTAGAAGAATTATACTCTATCATCGTTCAATACAACCCTAAGAACGTTTACAATATGGATGAGATTGGATTGTTTTTCCGTCTACTTCCCAGATATTCCATTATGATGCCAAACGAGGACATTTCAAGCACTAGAGGCAAAAAGAAAGCAAAAGATCGTGTTTCTCTAATAGTTTGCGCCAACGCATCTGGAAAACATAAAATTCCTTGCATAATGATTGGAAAGCCAAGAGAGTTAGCGTGTATTAAAGACCGACACTGGCCAGTTCTATATTTCAATCAAGCGAAAGCATGGATGGACGTGGAAACCTGCTGGAAATGGTTCAACGAAGTCTTTGTTCCAGAAGTCAAAAGACGAACAAGATGTCTCGTTCTCTTACTGATGGCTAATGCGCTGGGACACTTCGACACCTTCGAACACAACAACATCCGCGTAGTATTCTTTCCTCCGAACTGTACCAGTTGGAAATAGCCTTGTGATATGGGGATCATCGCCGCTCTCAAGAAATGATACAAATATTTATATCTCAAGGATATCATTAACTTCTACGAGCTTAACGAGCAATTAAAACAACGAAAAAGAGAATTGGGAAAACAACTACGACGAGGTGTAGCAGGAGTTTCCTACGGAAATCCAGTGCACCTGCTGGATGCCGCAAGCTATGTAAAACAAGCCTGGGATTCCGTCTCGTCAAGCTCTATCAAAAATGCATTCAGTAAGGCGGAGCTCATGAACTTGGAACCGGAACTAGGGGCTGATAGCGAAAATAACGTCATTGCCACTGAATTAGCCCAAACCATTGAAAGCTTAAATTTATCGATCAACCAATAAGAACTGGAAGAATTTGACGAAAGCAATGAAGAATATGCCGTAGCAGTGTTGGAAGACATTGAAGAGCTGTTGGAATCAATGAAGATTAATGAAGCAGGGCCTGATGAAAATAGCGATGTTAATCAACTAGAACATATTGTCGAGTCACAGGATAAAGTTGAATTTCATAGATTTGAGTCTTTGTATAAGCAGATTTTCGATATTAAGGATCAACTGTTGTGCTCTAACGTTCAAACAGAAGCTGAAGAAGCATTCGACGATCTCAAAAAATCGTTTGAAGAGTTCCAAGCCAAGGTCCGAGCAGTCGTCCTCAAAGCCAGATGCAAAAAAAACCAAAACTTGCGCCAGATGACGATTCATGATATGTTCCACTGAAAAATGTTGATCCCTAAAAATTTTGTCATAAAATGCATACTTAACCGAGATGCGTACTTAAACGGGTGCGTACTCAAGTGGGAGGCTACTGTACACACTCTAAAGTTTATAACCACATGTTTCCCAAGTTTGCAATTGTACGTTGCCAAGTTTTTAGGTGCACGTTTGTTAAGTTTCTGATTCCAAGTTTTCCAAGTTAGCAAATCCACATTGCCAAGTTTCCAAATCCATGTTTCCAAGTTGACAAGTTCACATTGCCAAGTTTTTCAAACTTTAAAAATGCACATTGCTAGGTTTCCAAATCCATTTTTTCAAGTTGACAAGTTCACATTGCCAAGTTTCCAAATCCATTTTTCCAAGTTGACAAGTTCACGTTGCCAAGTTTCCCAATTGTACAAGTGTGCATTGTCAAGTTTCCAAGTTCAAAAGTGCACATTGTCAAACTTCCAAATTAGCAATTGTAAGTTGACAAGTTCTCAAGTTGGCAGGTTGACATTACCTTTTATTTTTAATTTTTTGTTCCACTTAACAAACATTATAACTCTCACCAACCCCATGAGGAAAAGAAACATCAATGATTTTTATTTCTTAAAAACTTTCCCACATAAACAATCATGCACAATACTTTTCATGGAACTCCATGAGTAAAAACACATCCATGATAAACTTCCTTTCTTCCTTTTCATTTTTTGTGGACACCATATCTCTTCTATGATTCCATGAGAATAAACACGTTTGTAATAAATAAATAAAATTTGAATTTTTTCTTCCGCACAGATAATATCTCTCATGGAATTTAAGGAAAAAAAGGCATGCATGATAAATTGTGTTTTTTCAGTTCATGGACATAATATTCCTCGAGGGCTTTCATGAGTTTAAAGTATTACAAAAAAATATGCTCTAAACTCATAAAAAAAAATCTTTCAACATATTATATTTCATGGAAATTTGTGAGAAAACAAATATCCATTAAAAATTGTTTTATTTTTTTAATAAGTCTTCACATGTCTTTTTTTAATCTTAATCAACACTTTTTTCTTTTCTTTTTTTTTGTCATGGACATTTTTAAATTTTTTCCATACTTTTGTGCATCAAGTTTGTTTAATGCAAATGGGTTCTTTTTACATTAGGGTTGTTTTCAATCATACACTTTGGTTTGTTGATTTTCTTTACAACATAATTTACTATTGTATAACAATAATTGTTATTGTGATTTTCATCTAGTGGATTAAGAGTAATTCACGATAGGCATGGTGAGTTGTAAACCTTTGTTTGCATTTGAATCTTTTGTTTATCAGTTAATACATGTTTTTCTATGGAACATATTTTGGGTGGTGGCATATCAAGTAGAATGTGCCATAACATAATGTAGGATACCAATACATGCCTTTTATTAAAAATCTTTGTGTTTATTATGTTATGCCACATATCCATGTCATCCTCAACATCATGGGGGTGGTTCATACATGTCATGTATGATGGCTCATTGACATTATTGGAAATATTACAATTTGAGGTTTTTCCAAACCTAGGTTGAAATGTCAAATTAAGTTGTATTATATTCTTTATACTTTCCAACTCATTAAGTTCTCTACAAATTTTCTAGAAAATTCAATAAAGAATAATTTCACTCAAATAAAAGGTGAAACTTTATTATTAAAGGAAACATCAACATTAAGGGTGTATTCATGATTGAGGTACAAAAAGGAATGACATGTATTTAAAAGACTTCAAAGAACAACTTTGGATTTTTGTTTATCTTACAGTTGTACTAGGTTGTTGTACGTCAATAAATAAAATGGTGTCTTCTTAAATTAATTAAAGTATTTTAAAATAATTTGGATATTATGTACATGTCTTTTTGAATCCTATAATTAACTATATATCAAATATTTAAACTACATTTTTTGTAAAGGAATGCATAAAAACATATTGTAATTGATTTTAATTTTTTCATACAAAAATAACATGCCCCCTTTTATAAAAGTACATGTTCATTGGATGAACTTGATGAAAAACTAAATCATACAAAAATTTCAATGTCTTTAAATTTTGAAAGAAAAGATTACAAGGAAAATATTCATTTTTTTAACCATTGACCAAAAAAGATGTTCAATGGGTTCAAAATGTCTAGCTTTAAGTGCAAATCACAAATGTAGCAAATAATCTTGCCAAAAAACATGTTTGGTTGTCCATTGAAATTCATTTTGGAATTTTGGGGATTTTTTACATTTTTGGCTATAAACCAAAATATTGATGCACAATTATGTGTGAATGTGAAGACTTGTTAATGTCACATGAATTATTTTAAATTGGATTATTCAATTATTTTCATTTAAATTTGTTTGAAGTAGTTATTATTTGTAAAAAGTGGCCCCACAAAAGTCCTTTCCAAAATCCTTTTTCCTTTTTTTTGAACCCCAACCATGAATAAGCCCTTAAGACAAAATAAACATGAAATGAAATCAATGGATGAAACATAAAAAAGAATCTATATCTTGGACTTGAAAATATATGTGTCATATTACTTTGTTATTTAGGAAATTCTAATTGGCCCCAACTTGATTTTGTACATGTAGTTGGGTCTATCACCTAAATTCAAATTCATTAAATACTCATTTTTTGTAAGTTTCTCCTTTTGTAAAATTAAACCTTCAAAGTTATTTCCTTATTGGACTATTTTCATTCTATTTAATCTTCAATTTACATGTATAGGGTTAGTTACAAAGTCTTCATATGAATGAATATAAGAATTCAAGAAACCATATGCCCATGAGCATCTCACATGCCCTAATTTTCTATCATGCTATATTGTATGTAGTTCTCTTTTTATGAACTTTCATATTTTTCTTTTCCAATTTGCTTGTTCATGGAGATGTGTGAAAATATTTTTAACAACCATGACCTAGTAATACATATTAGATGAACATGTTTACACGGTGACACATACAACAAGATTCACATATGCAACAATGATGGTAGTAGACTTAAAGCATTTTTTTAAACCTTTGCATGTGATTTTATGAATAATCATTCAAACTTACAACAATCATTCGAAAGTAGAATGATACTTTCAACAAGGAAGGATTGAAAGAATTGATCTAGTCTTATTAAGATGTGACAATTGTTATTAGTTTGCCTATTAGTCATCATTAGCATCTTTGAGTTAATGTTACTTTACTTAACACAATGTGTCTTTTGTCATTGCCCATGACGTCTAGTTCATTATTACTTTGATCAAATGCAACCACATCACAAATACATATTAGGTTGCACATGGTTTGTAGTCACCCAATTGTTTTCATTTTTTCAACTCTCTAACATCGCAATTCTGACCACATTTCAAGCGCACTTGGCAATGTGCATTTGAAAAATTGACAATGTGAAAATGCATGTAAACTTGGCAATGTGACTATGTGGCAATGTGGAAACTTGAAAGTTTGGGAATGTGCACTTTGAAACCTGGCTATGTAGACTTAGTAGTGTGCACTTGTAAAGTTGGCATTGTGCACCTAAAAACATGGTAATGTGCACCTAAGAACTTGCCAATTTGCACTAGTAAACTTGGAAACTTATCAATTTGCATGTGTTAGCTTGGAGAACTTGGCAATGTGCATTTGATAAGTTGGAAAACTTGATATTATGCACTTGAAAACTTGACAATGTGGAATTATGAACTTGGCAGTATGCAAATTTGAAAAACTTGGCCATGTGCAAGTCTTGCCAACTTGACAATAATGTGCATTTGTAAACTTGGAAACTCGACAATGTGGACCTAACTAATTAGGTGGCTAGGTAGGTAGGTAGAAGGTATGTGAGTAGGTACATAAATAGAAAGTATATGGATAGGTAGATGGATACCTAGGTATGTAGGTAGGTAGACAGGAAACCTAGATGGGTTGGTAGGTAGGTACATAGGGTAAGTGGATAGAAAAAAAGAATCGACAAAAATCTTGTTTGGGTGGCCAAGGAATGAATTTAAGGCATTGGGCCAACTATTTTTTAAATTATTTTGGAATGGTCTAAATAACATTTGGGCAGCCTGAAAAACAAATTCGACTTGGCAAGTTGGTAATGTAGCATTCACAATGTGGAGTTGATGATTTGGCAATGTGAAGTTGACAACATAGAATTGACAATGTGGAGTTGACAATTTGGCAATATGCACTTGACAACCTAGCATTTTGGCAAAGTGAACTTGACAAACAAGAAATAACAACTTGAGGAAATAAGGAACATAGAAAAGTTAACTTGGCAAAATATGTGGGTGCTTGGTATTCTATATATTATACCTGCATGCCTTGCTAAGAAGATTACACTAGTATTGTTGGCCCACTCTTGGTTCAATTGTGGTCTGATTCTGGGTATCATTTCTCAAGTTCAACCTCTTGCTCAAATCAGAATCTGGATTATCAGACCTGTTTCATATAATTGTTCAATGAGCACCCCAATAAGAACATTAATTTTTTACCTTGGTTAGATAAGAAGAAAGTACTTCTTTGAAAGCCATAAGAAAGGTTTTTTTTTAATAGTTTAATATTTATTACTTCATGGGTCACTTAAATTGAGTGTGAAACACTAGTATTACACAATCTCCAATTTCTCATATGAGTATTATAGGTGGACATGTCTAATTTTAAACACATTTGGGCTTGAATTCTTTGATCACAAGAGATTCAATAACTAAAGGAGCCCTGCTAGAAAGCATAGTGCTGGTTCCATTCAATTGTAACAGATAAGTAGACCACAGCTGGGAGTTCCATGAAGTTTTTCAGAACCTCTTTTCAGGAATACCCACCATTGTTGAGCAATTCTTGACTTGTATAAAGAACCTTCGATTCCAGTTCTTTAAAGAAAATTAGAATGGTTCCAGTTTTGGTTCCATAAACAAATGAAACCTAGGTCCAAATCTGGTATAGACCTTGAACTCCAGGTTTCAAGAACTGGGCTATAATTATGGTTTCAAACCAGATTACCTAGGACCGAAACTGGGACTCAGTCTAATTTCCAAAATCAGAACTGTAACCAAAACTTGGGGTTCATTTTATGGTTTCAGTTACGAGTCCAGTTCGGGTCCAATTCTTGAAACCTAGGGCATGGTTATGGTTACTACAATTCTGATTCTGGAAATCAGATTCCATCCCAGTTCCAGGTCTGGGTTATCTAGTTTGAAACTGATAGTTAAGTGCTTATTAATCCCAATTCCAAACTTTTCTATTTTCAAAAATTCTGGTTCCAGTTTTCATTCCAAAACCAGGTCCTGGTTTGGTTTCCATTCCAAATCTAGGTTGGATTTTAAACACAGCCCTAATTCTAGAAATCAGACCTGGTTGTGATCCAGTTTTTACTAATACAAAAACCAGAACTGGTGGCTATAACCGGGCCAACACACTATAAGAACCTTTGTTTTGGTTGGAACTTGGAAAACTCACACTACATGCCAACTTATCTTGCATAAGCAACTATTAAAGAAAGCATGAAATTCCCACTGGCAAAAAATTATGATCTTCATGTACAGATGAGATATACTTCACTAACTTGCAGTGAGAGGGAGATGTCCAACTTCAGTGCATGGTATGTTGCAATAACCTGGTGATGGCTTAAGACTGCATTTCCATGAAAGTTACCCAATCACTATTCTGATCACATTTATTCTGATCGATTATTGTGAAAGTGTTTTTTCAGCATGCATTTCAGCTCAATTATCATATGGCGGTTAATCGAGCCAATGCGGACAGTTAATATGGCCAGCCTCTTTAAATTGCAGGCAAAAACAACTTTTAATCCACAATTATCTGGTGAGTCGCCTATTATGGCAGGTGAGCTGGTGGGACCCACCATAAACACTAAAAAACATTCACATAAATAGTGATTGGGTGACAAAGCATGGCAATGCAACTGATGTTGCCAACAAGCTTTCACAAAACATGAAGATGGACATGTTTAGAACACGCTCCACTTATAAATATTGGGTCGAGTCATAATTGTCAATTCAGTCTTGGCATCAACCTTGTGATTTTTCATCAGCATATGTGAGGGCACAAAGAAAGCAATAAGAAAATGTAAATTTTTATCCAGAATTTTTTATGAGCTGGAGGTGATCAACGTGTTAAAACTAGGGTAAATTGGTTTTATTGTTGCACAAATGAGGATATCAGAGGTCTTGGTTTCATTGACCCAAAAGAAGCTATGGATACCTTGTTGTTTAAATGGGTTATCAAAGCCCTAAAACTTGGCAATTCAAACTTCAAACTTTTATTATGTTTCAAATTAACAATGTGCAAATCCTCTAAGCACATGAAGTGGGGCCCTAAAGTGAATTGGGCTTTGGTCAGAAACCACAATCCATCTCCAAAAACAAAGGTACAGGGATCTCAAAGGCTAGAAAATGGATGGTTGAAAAGTTGGACTTCCCCCCACCACAAGTGGCTAAGGCCATAAAAAGAGCAAGCATATGGTGGGGTTGTAGTTTTAGGGGGTTGGAGTTTGGATTGTCCATTCTTAGAGTTCAAGAGTTGTACAAGTCCGGCCTACACATTTTAAGGGATTTATGGAAAGCTGAAAACAAAGAATTCCATTCCTAGAATGGATTGAAAATTTTATGACCTGTGGAAGGCAAGGAATATAGTTGTTGGCAACAATTAATTAGTAGTTTGTCTAAATGTTGAATCAAGGAACTGAGGCAACCAACTCTTAGATCTTGGGTGGGGAGTGGCTGGGTATTTATAATGACGAAACTATGTCCATCCAATCGTAATTTTTGGTATTATTCAACGTTTCCAACCATATTCAATTCAACAAAAAGTGGTCATTTTAAAGGAAGTCCACAGAGTCGGAGAGTATTCCAAGACACTTCAATTGCTAGCTAACCAATGAATGTTTAAAGGGGACTTGAGGAAGGTCCAAGTTTGCACTAGGATAGGTGTAAAGGGAGCAACAATGAGATTGTTTTATGGGGCTTTAAGTGATCTCACATTTTATCTTAAAAATTGGAAGTGGAATAGGCAAGTGGAGCTTTAATGAATTACATGGCCAAGCAAGGGAGGCAAATAATTAAATCTAGGAATTCTCTTGTTCATGATGTGTTCGAAAAGTGGGAGAGTTCCTTCCCCCAAAATTTTCGGCTAAATTGGAGAGATGTTTGGAACAAATGTAAAACCAAGAAAAATTTAGTTTTCATGTGGTTATTGTGGCACCAAGCACTTACAGTCAATGGTTTGCAAGCCAACATTAATCACAGCATCTCAACTAATTGCCTATTTTATGAGTGTGCAACTCTAAAATCTATCACCAATAGGTTCTAATTTTGTTCAAAAGTTATTAAGGCATGGGAACTTGCCTTTGATTCCTTTTCCAACTTCGACTATCTGTAAACACTATCAGAACCAAAAAAATGTTAAAGCTTGAACAATGTTTGTTTAACAAATGGCTACTTAATAAGGTTATGAAATTTAGTTCCTTATGGACCTTAAGAATCACTATGTGGGTCATTTGGATCGAAAGAAACAATTTGGTATTCAACAACAACATATAGAATGAGGCCAAGCTCCGAAATGTTATGAGGGAATTGTTGATTGACCACGAGAAGCTTGAATGGCAACATGTGTTGCAGCAAATTCAGGAAAACCCAAACAATGAAAATAAAATTTTAAAGGCCTTTGACAAGGTTTGGGGTCTTCATCATGATATTTGTTCATGTGATGGCCGAAAGGTTAGATGGTGTTATCAACCACCTTTGAGTGATATATAGTTTGCATCAAGTTTACAAAAAGTTTATAGGTTAATAACTTTTTTTTTGTCTATGTAGTTCAACAAGATTGGATGGCAAGAGGCATAATTGAAATACATAATTTTGTGAATGTTTGTGTGAAATTCAAATATGGATGGGTTTGATTATGTTGGGGTGGAAGTCTATTCTCAATAGGGAAATGTCTTTTGGAATATTCATATGACAATGACATTGCAATGGGAGAAAGGAAACTACCATACTATGGAATCCATCAAATTGAGCATTATTTTTGTTATTTACAACCACAACCTAATTATCTCTAGCGAAGACAAAGACACAACTTGTTGAATTTACAATCGAGAAGGTTGCATATGCAACATAAAGGTGTGATATTTGGAATTAGAGTTCAAAGAAGAAAACTTGAAAGAAAGGTTGTGAGAAACATTAAGGGAACTAAAAACAAGGACATCAACAAAGAAGATTAAAATCAAAAACTATTTTTGCATATGATTTATTTTGGGATTCTAAATGTTCTAATCAATGGGAAGTATAATTCCATACCCTTTCACATTGGGTGGTTGATCCTTTGGAACTAAACATGGATGATGTTTGGCAAACTTTTCCTTCAGTGGTACTGTTGGAACCACCTTACCAAAATCACAAAAAAGTTGGACCCAATTTAAGAAATAAAATTCCATCTACTTATAGATTGGTTTATTTGATTGGATTAGGTGGGCTACGTGTTTCCCATGTATGCACACACTCATGAAAAATAATGAATGCCCAAAAACATATATGCATTAACATTTTCATTCCTAAACCATTCCTAACCCAATTGCTAACTTTTTTTTTAAAGTATCCTTACACTTACACATTAGATTTTTTTGTTATTTATTCATTACATGCATGATGATCCAAACTAGTCATTAAAACAACAAAAGGTGAAAATAGTTATCATTTGTGTTATTGACATTAATGGCCCTGTTGGATTTCACGATCTTGATTTCAAAAATTCATAACTAAATCAAAATTGATTAAATGAATTATTTATAGAAGACATCAAATAGGTTGGCATATGAAGTATTCTCAAAAATTAACATCAAGAAATATTCCCAAAACATAAATTCCTTTTGTGTTCATAATCAAAAAAATCATTTGTGTGACATTCCTAAAACTTTTTCTTTATGCATTCATTTTCCACATCAAAACACATTTTATTTTTAATTAAAATTTTGAATTCTCCATGACTTGGGTAACCTTTTGATAAATAATGTGGATTGAAAAGTATTTTTTATGTGAGTCTTATGTTGTTTTGAAGTTGGATGGGTCACAAAAATGTTGGGTGTGACGTTCCTAATGTTACCACCCAAAGATAAGTTTCATGTTGAATATACATCCTTTGAATGCACTAGGCAAAGTATGTGAATTGCCCATCATGATTTAGTTACAAGTGTTTTAGATTTATAAAACTTGATATGTTAGTAACAATCGTGGATGAAGTCAAAATAATTAATAAAGGTATTTTATCTTTTATTTTTCCTTTGCTTGTAAGTTTATTGTTTATATGAACTTGTTTGGTAATTTTTTTTTTTGGTGGATTTAATGTTATTCCATTTGAGTTGGATGTAAAATTCCCAAATTCAAAAATTGATGAATCCTTCAAAGATAACACACCCCCAATATTGCCAAGATTTTGAAGCTAATGATAATTTCAAATGACATTTTTTTGATATTCAAAGGTCATTATGTCCATGCATTAGTCTTGAAAACTAAAGATGCATGGTCTAATTGGAAGGTTGATTTTTTTTCATTTGAGGCAAAGTTTACCATGTAAGCCCACATGTTTAAATTGATTATGCATTCAAATTCCAAGGCAAAAATGCTACAACCTTTTGATGTGAATCTACTAACTTGCATGTGGTAGATGATATAAGGTTCTACAATCTTTCAACATTTTTGGCTTGAATAACTAAAAATTAAATTATAATTGTTATGGTGGTAAGAAATTGTCGAATATGCCTATTTTTTTAAAAGCCAGCATACCAATTTGTGTTATTTTATGTTCAAGAATGGGCATAGGTTGATTAGTTGCCCATATCACAACATTTACCTTGGTTTTCTTTCCCATTCTTGTCCTAACACCTACCCACATGCACAATAAAAATGCATGATGAAATGCCACAATGTTCATATTCTTGGTTACAATTGTCACACTAATCAATGTTGATGATCAATTATTTTTTCCATCACCTCCCACCCTCTTGGCACACAAATCATGTATAAATTATATTAGGGAAATTGTGGATTTTGGATTTTGTTGTTGATTTGGTTTGGTTGTTGCATGAAAAAAGTTGTCGAAATAGTAGGAAATAAAAAATAATGGAAAAAATATTATTAGGGATCTTTTTTGAGCTTGGAAATGTTAAGCTTTTGTCAATTGTGAAACTTTTATTATGGTTAAATATAGCTTGAAACATGTCATATCATCATCACAAACCCCATCACCACCACTAGCATAATGAATTGGCTTTTATTTCACATGCATATGACAACTCATACATTACATGTTACTAGCTTAATTTTTCGTACTTGATTGTGTCAACTTTTATTGGGTAAAAGTATGCTTACAATAGCTCTAGGTCTAAAGGACTAAGGTACAAATCTAGGCCATATGGTGATGAATCGAATTAGATGTTTCATTACTAGATAAGCAAATGTGGTGTTCTAGGGATGTACAAAATAAAGCAAATGCAATTGCAATAATTGGAAGCTAAAGAGTGTAGGCACATGGAGAATGAACATTGAATTACATTTGCTACTATCGATGTTGTTGCATTTGTTTTTTCGAAACTCTTTCACTCTCCATTCTTTTCATCTTATGACTATAACAATTGAATAAAGGAATCGTAGTTTTCAAGGATCTTGTTTCATGATGATAAAACAATTACTTGTGAGAAAAAAATGAATGTGTGTGGTGGATTTTTTGTTTTGTGGCAACAACATGAGAAGCATGAAGAGAGATTGGATCATGTACATTATAAAAATCACCATAAAGAATTTCAACTTGTAGAAATGGTTTTGAAAGTTACGCTTTTCAACAAAAACATGAAGCTAATAACATGCACAAGGCGAAGAAAACCATATGGAGAAGGTTTGCACCATTATGGACACCATCACCATCATCATTATTAAAAAATGCAAAACTACTTCACCAAAACATGCAACTCCTATTCCTAGTTTGTGTAGATTTAAAATGCAAAAAGGCATTGAATGAAAAAAAAAGAATTAATTGAGTGACAAAATCTATGCTCCCATTAGTTTTAGAATATGAAATTTCACCAAATTTGTGGATTATAAGCAAATCAAATTGCATATCCTAGTCTTGCAATTTTCTAAGAAACATATATTACACATGGAAAGTGTTTATCTTTGTGTTTGAGTGTCAATCTTAAGTTAGTGATTGCAAAAGTTTCCACACAATTGTATGTAGCCAAATTGAATTCTAAAGCTGAATTTTCATCATGTACTTTGCACTCATGCACATTGTCACTTCTCCTTCCCTCAGATGTCAAATGCTCAAACTTTGTTTTAAACTCAGAGATTGAAAGATGTTACATTTTGAATGAAGAACATCAAGTCTAGTAGCAGCTATCATGTTGCTACAAACCTCATGCCTTCCAAATGTCATGTGCACAAAACAAAAATCATATGTACAAATTTTAAAATCACTTTTTTTATCTTCTTCCTCAAGTTTCATGAAGGTTTTGTTCTCTATGAAAGCTCAAATTGCTCTTTTGATCTGCATTCTCAAAAAAATTGCAACAAAAGCAAGAAATTTCTAACAAAACCAAAACTATCATCAAAAAGCAATCATTGTTGTGCTACAACCAATTTCCAATCCAGAAGAGAACTGCACAATCAAACCTTGAGCCACTCACCCTAAACTGGGAAATGCATCTCCTCCTCAACGAGCATGCCTAGCAGCTGCACTCTACGGGTATTTAGCACTTCGAGTGTGCATTGTTTAGCTTCTCCCCCGTCCCCACCCATGAACCTGATTAGATGGACAAAGTCAGAGACTATTTAAATCTAACTCCCACCACCTGGGGCAACCTGAAAACACGGACTATACAAAGTGAGAGACTATTTAAGTCTCACCACCTGGGCGAATCATTGTAGTCTGCCAATGAGAAAGAGTCAACAGCTCCTCTTGCAGGGGGCACTGTGAACGTGTGCATATATTTACCAGCCCAAAGAAGATTCAGAGTACTTTTCTGTAAATCTTCATACAAAAAGTACTTCAGAGACCAATTTATGGCTGCCGTTGGGCATGCTATTAGCAACAGTAAAAACGTCTGTCTCTGCACACCTCGACCGTCAGATTTAATTTTTCAACGACTTCGACATTGACAACAACAAGCAACGGTTGAGAAGAAGACGATTCTAAATCCGGACCATCCAATACCAATACGCCCACCACACTGCTTTCAACTTCAAAGACCTGTTCGCTTGAAAGAACCCAACCAATAGAAAATCACCACGTGGATCATAACATTTTTCAATTCCATTGGTCAGTGAGTTAACCCGAAATTTTAGTTAATCTAACCAATCAGGGTCAGAGTAAACCAGCACCACCTAACCCACCTAAGTTCCCTATAGCTGAGGGTTCTAAGAGTGTGAATTAGGGTTCAAAATTAGGGTTTCATCCAACTGGATGGCCTCAAAAATTTCTTGGGGGTTTTGGTGCGTTCGTGGCTGCTAAATCACTCCCAGCTAACCAATCAGAAGGTGGCACTTGGAGTAAGAAAATCCCACACTTTCACTGGACGCCTGTCAAGGTTTTTTTTAACTGCCACTTGTCAAAAGCTAGCGGCCCGCTTCCACTCCAGTCCCCCATATACAACAGGACGTTCTCTGATAGGCGGATCGTCGCTCCCCTCAAATCAGGACTTGACACGTGGAAGGAAAGATAGTTATCATCGGTTGAGATTCGTCACCCAAGCTAATCTTTCTCCGTGGTATGTGAAACTAACCACGGTTAGTTCTGTGGTTAAGGACCAGTACAAAGAGTGTCGCTGTTGTGAACTCTCCATTGTCTTCTTTCTTCGTCGCTCATTGTGTACAGTACCTGCTGTTGCCAAAGTTGCGAGAACTTTTGTCGAGAATTATTGTCAGAGAGATTGTCATCGCACTCCATTGTAGATTTATTTTGCTGCATTTGGGTTTTGTAGACTAGTGTGTGATTAGAATTGTCTTCATAAAGAGTTCTGTTCTGCACCATGGTTTCCATGTTGCAACAACAAGCAGTTGTTTCGCATACAGGAGGCAAACTGCATGGATTCGTTCCTGTTACATCCTCTTCCAGACCATCAAGCTCATCATGTGCTGCTGCTGCTACTACTACAACTACCACCCATGAGCCCTTTCAATCAGCTAGCTGCAGACTGAGAGTGTTGTTGCCCAGTGATTCATCTCTGACAGCCATGAGCCTTTGTTCTCGTCTTTCCGCTTCCAAAAACGTTAGAAGCATTTCACCTCACAGCAGAAGAAGGAGATCCAGATCTATGAAGATTGTAGCTGCAGTGGTGGAAGCTCCTGAAGCTAGTGTAGCACCAGTAGAGGAAAGAAAAAAATCAGTGGAAACTCCAACAGAACAGCAGAAAATGGATCAACTATACAAGCATACAGAGTCTCGAGGTGGACAGATCAAGGCTGATCCTCTGAAGATTATCATGTTTCAGGTACTTCGAAATTCTTCATTCTCTACATGAGAAATACAAATATTAACTGCATCCAGCCTACGAATTTTTATTTTTTTTGTTTTTTTTATTTGTGCATGCTGCAGTTGCTCCATCCAGCAAGTCCATAGCTTGATTGATCCAAGTTAGGATTATATAAGCAGCAGATTCAATGTCAACAGCAGCTGAAATTTGTCACACACAAGTCTACTGTGCTCCAAAGACTGGAAGCGAGAAGAGGGACTTGATAAGAGAAGTAATAGGTAATCTAGTCCATCATCAGCCTTGTTGATGAAATAGTGGCGGTTTAATGTGCAGGGTTTTAACTGGGAGTCCTGGAAAAGTTCATGCTGGTATGATGTTCTTGCAAAGACAGCCGAGGATTTGGCTGCAGCTGGAATCACAGATGTGTGGTTGCCTCCATCCAGTCACTCCGTGGCTCCTCAAGGTAAAGCAACAGCACAAGGTTCTTTGTACAGAATTGAATTATAGCTCTCCTCTTGCAGCATCTTCCAGTCAAATAATGAGAAGACTTGTGTTCAGAACATCACTTGCTTTTTGCAGCACTTTTGGTCCCAATTGTGATGCAACCGCATGAAGGATATATTGAGTGTAGACATTGCCAATCTGCCTAAAGAAATTTTAATGGGAACGATTGACAAAGCAAAAAATTGATGTTGGGACTGTTCTTTTGTGCAGGGTATATGCCAGGGAGATTGTATGATCTAAATGCTTGCAAATATGGAAATGAAGAGAAGCTTAAGAACGTCATTGACAGCTTCCATGCTCAAGGGATTAGGTGCAGTGCTGATATCGTAGTAAACCACAGGTGTGCAGAATTACAAGATGATCGAGGTGTATGGGCTATCTTTAAAGGAGGTACACCTGATGATCGTCTTGACTGGGGTCCATGGGCCATAGCTGGGGATGATTTTGCTTACAGTGACGGCACTGGAAACCCGGATACAGGAGAAAATTTTGCAGCAGCTCCAGACATTGATCACACCAACAAGCGAGTTCAAAGCGAACTCATTGACTGGATGAGATGGTTGAAACATAGCATTGGGTTTGATGGTTGGAGATTTGATTTTGCAAAAGGTTATGCTGGCTACTTTGTTGGACACTATGTGAAGCACACTCTTCCAGAGTTTGCAGTCGGAGAGTTCTGGTCAAGCATGAACTACGGTGAATCTGGCCTTGAATATAACCAGGATAGTCACCGACAACAGCTTGTTAATTGGGTGAATGAAACAAAAGGCAAATCAACAGCCTTCGATTTCACTACCAAGGGTATTTTACAAGAAGCTGTCAATGGGCAGCTATGGAGATTGAAGGATGGAAACAGCAAACCTCCTGGTATGATTGGCTACTGGCCTGAGAAGGCAGTGACATTCATCGACAATCATGATACAGGCTCCACGCAAGGCCACTGGCCATTCCCTGGTGATAAAGTCATGCAAGGATATGCGTACATTCTGACACATCCAGGAACACCTTGCATTGTAAGCTCTCTCCTTTAAAGTAATACCTAGCTAGTTCTCTATTGTGGATTCTCCTCAAATTGATCTGTTCGAAAAGCTCCATAAAGAGACCATAACAGTACTAGTATACACTCATGTGACTGAGCTTTTTCTTGACAATGTGCAGTTCTATGACCATTTCTACGACTGGGGTCTGAAGGAAGAGATCAAGAGTTTGATTGAAGTTAGAAAGCGGAATGATATCAAAGCCAACAGCAAATGTCACATAGTTGCAGCAGAGAATGATTTATATGTGGCCACCATTGATGATCGGGTAGTGGTCAAAATTGGCTCTTCTTTCAATATGGGACATTTGACTCCGAATCCAGAGGAATTCAGCATCGCTGCAGCTGGAAAAGACTATTGCGTCTGGGAAAGAAGATGAGAAAATGATCTTGCAAAAATTGTTTCATATTTATGAAGAGAATGAGTAGCCTCTTGTAAAGGAAGAGAATTAGCACAGAAGCGGAAAAATTTCTGATAGACTTAACTTTTATTTGGTCAAAATTCTGGTATTCAATTCTTACATTGATTTGTAGTCTTAGCAAGCACAAATAACCTGTAACATACCCATTTTAGAATCCCTTCTTATCTTTTGTAACATTTGTAATTTAACATTTTTCATAGAGATTTTAGAATTCTTCTCCTCTCCTCTTTCTTGTAACTTATGTAACTTGACATTTGCCATTGATATGGCAATTCATCCATTTCCTCTGCAAATATGGAATTCATTATCTGCAATTCAAACGAAGTGTCATTGATATGGTAATTTGTTCCTCTGCAAATATGTGTTTCGATGTCTGCAGTATATTCTTATTGGTTTGCACAACCGAAAAATAAGCTCATTTCATACCATGTCCTGTCAATTGATATTACTCTTTGTGGAAATGCTAATGCTGATTTTTAATAGCCCTTGAATTCTTCTTGTAAACCAACAGAAGCAAACATGCTGTTTCTAAACCCATGTATGGATCTTAGAAAAATAAATAGTCCACAAACAAGATTAAGACTGAAATGTGGATAGAAAGTGTAAACAAAATCTGTGGAAGAATCAAACATAATAAACTGGGTGTCTGTAGCTGTAAATCTGTGACAAGACTTGGTTAACATCCAACAAACTATACTTGATATGAAAGCTTGATCATATCTGGAAGTTTTGGTTTCTTCACCACCACTGTCGCTATAACTTGCTGCACAATTTTCATGTCAAACTGACAAAATATGGTTGCTGCACAATTTTCATGTCAAACTGACAAAATGTGGATGAGGATATTTCCCGACATTGCAAATCAAATCCTAAGACCAACTGTGGACCAAATGGGACAACAAATAAGTCTGCAGTCTGACAACTGGAGGGATGTTATTGTAGACCCATGGAAATGTATCAGCCACAAGAAATAAGTCTGCAGTCTGACAAATGGAGGGAGCTGATTCAGCAACTACAAATCACACCAAAAATTCACTCAAATTGAAGTTGAATCAAGTCTCCACTTTTTCTTTTATGGCATGGGTGTACAGCTGACAGCTGGACCTGCATGTGTACAAGAAGAGACCATACAACCTTGTAGGCTACTTGGCCACCAACTCCTTAGGAAAAGACAATGATCACAACCACACCTGCAATTGTACAAAAAGAGACCATTCAACCTTGTAGGCTACTTCACCACAATCTCCCTAGGAAAAGGCAATGGTCAAAAAGGCAGATTGCCACATGTATGAAGCAAACTCTAGGTACATCTCTGATTCTCTCAGTTTGTTCTAAGCAGGGTCATATGAGAGATAATGTCCTAGAAATCCATTTGATGGGACCAGAGCACACACTCACAAGGCTCTCAGTATGTGAAGAAAGATAAGCACCCAGTCAGGTTTGAAAATTCTGCAAACTTTTACAATCACCTGCTGAGATATGTACAAGGCTCTACAGCATCTAATCTGGAATGTCCACAAGAATATTCCCAGTGTGTCTAACTACCTAAGTTTCCAAGCCCTGTTATCAGCCTTTGATTGAGAACAGGGCATACTGAGCCTTTAAACAACAACATCAATTTCTACTCATAAACCAGAGACCAGTTGTGCAGTTCTGTGCATTATGGAAAACAACTCAATTGAGTAATGTACAGACTTGGATACACTTCCAGCAGCTTCCTCCTTTGCTACAACTACACATGTATCAATAACCATCCTTACAGACAACATTGACAGGCCATTTGGTACCTAGGAGAGTCCTTGGTGACAGTCTCCACCTCTGGATGCTATGAGAGAAAAACTGGACAATGATGGTTTGAAATTTGACACGTTCAGATATGCAGTGTGCCACCCATCTTCCCTTGCATCTATGTTTGTCTCAAGTGTCTTGTGGAAAAATATACAATTCACTGCCAACTCAGACACCCTAGCCAACAATATCTCCTGCAGCATTCACTCCCCATAAACAGTGGAAAAGCTCTTATCAGATTATGACAGCAAAATCTCATCCAATCATGACAAGTATCACAGACATAGAATTAGCAGACCAGCCAAAACTCTCATGAGTATTCATCCATCAAAGCCCTTGCAGTCTTCAACTCTGGAACAATGATTCCACAATCAGTGAGTAGGTGAATCTCAGCTGTTGCTAGATGGACTATGCTTACTAGGCACATCTACTCTCTTTAGAACTTGTGAGATTTGTCCACAATTGGACCTAATGTACAACATCCCACTCTTCCAGGTGACCCTCCTCCTGACCGTCATAAACTCAACATCATACCATATAGTCATACTGTTCTAAAACAAGACCATTCCCAAAGAACTGAAGCACTGATAAGGATAACTGTTAGGAGAATGAGCATGTAATGGAGTCTGGAACTTCTCAGCAGTCAAAGTAACAAGGAGATCCTTGTTGCCACCCTCTTTCACTTTTTTGCTGTCTTTCTTGGATGTTGTCAATCGCATTATGACCTTCTTTGACTCCCCAATTTCTGCTTGCCATGCACCAACTAGAATTGCAGGTACTGCCATATCCCCAAAAACGTCAAAAACCAAACCACCCACCCCTCCCTTCTTTTCTCTCTCCCTCTCTCCAAACTTGCCCCTCCCCAAACTGGGCATGGGATACACAACCAAAAGGCTACAGCAAACAAGTACAGTCTCCATCACCTTTGCTTCATCCAAACTGGAAGCAGAATTCACAGTCACAAGGCAATGATCTGGAGCCTTCACTAGATCCACCATGGAGCTGAGTATGGACTTTGAACTTGGACAATTACAAAGGAAGGCTTACATTGAAGACTCTGTTGGAGAAATTTCCTCCGCAATGCCTCTTTGTTCTCCCAATATGGTCTCACCCCAGCATCACTTTGCTCTGACTACCCCAGACAGTCCAAAGAAACACATCTCAGAAAGTTAACCAGACCATGACCAGAAGTCATTATTATCAAAACATGCCTGAAGAGAAAGACACTCAACAAACCTTTTGGCAAGCCAAGCTGTTGAAGTTCACGAGCCAGAGTTGATTCTTCAACATCGAACTTGGCAGAACTTGCAACAAAGAAATGAAGAACTGCAATCCATGCCTTCACATCTGATTCTCCTGCTCTTGATGACATGCAACTCCCACAATTTTATCAACCAGAAATACATAGATCCATTGACATGAATATACAAACTCAAAATATGCAAAATACCACCAGCATCAAACTACACCAATCTTTCAACATGCAGTCATTGCACATGAACAACATGTAGGGGACCATGGCAACACATCAAGTTTTGTTGATTAGAGAATATCACTGCAAACCTAATGAGCTATTCACAAGTAGGCTGGGTCCCTGTCTCTTGTCTATGATCTTTGGTTTCTAGTTATACTGTGCCAGATATGCCAGCTTGTGGGTTGAGATCCATGAGGTCATATGGTTTGCAGAAAAAGACCAGAAGCTGGTTCTCTCTTTCTAAGAAAATCTTGAATGAAAAAATTCAAGCTTGCCAAGAGTGGAGTCATCAGTAAGTTTCATCACATTTTCATACTGCACACCAACAGATTGCAATGGATGATCTTATCAGACTGGAGGCAGATCCTACATCCCCCATATCTATGAACAAGTAAACACCGAGCTGCAGGATTAAACAAGGAGCCTGCAATCCAAGTGGTAGCAGAAGAGTGTGCAGGGTAAGAAATCATCAGGTAGAAACTTTGTCATACATCAGATTCACCTTCAAGGATACGTTGCCAAATTTGTTCTACTGTGAGCTTCACTTTTGCCGCTGGCTGTGGTTGCAATCACCCCAATCACCATAAGAAATCAGCAAACAACAGCTGTCTAATCCCATAAAAAACTTCTATTATATCTAACCCCTTGTCTGCTTACACCTATGGTCCCCGCAGAACCTGTCTCATCATGTTCAAGCCCCAAGCCTCATAGTGATACTAAACACATACTGCACCATAATGGTCAGCTTCCCAACCCTGTGTTCTGGCTCTCAGGGAATAAGCTAGAGTTTAGGCCAAGAGACTTGGAATCCCACAATTGCACCATATTTCTCCAGCATCAAACCCTCCAGCTTACAAAAGTCAAATTTGTTGAAGAAGAAAAGTCTCTTCCCAAATGTGTAAGCTTTGCCATCAACATTGTTTAAAACAGTGCATTGTGTGAGATCACAGCCATCGTTCCTGGTAAAAAGATCTGAGCATGTTTTGGGTTTTGTGACATTTGTAACTTCACCAATGCCACTGAGTGCCTGCAAGAGGATGTGATGATGATTGTGAACAAATCACCGATGTTATGCACAGCAAAGTGGTCCTGAATCAAGGGTTCCCAAACAAGAATATTGGTGATGCCTTTTCGATTGTGGAAGAAGACTGCAGCAGACAATTACCAACAAGGTACAGAACATTTCCCTAAATTACAATACCCAAAACTGTTAGAGACAATTCAAGTTGCATTGTGACAGCTGATTTGTGTTCATGAGAGTCTTGACTCACTCATTTTCAATTCTACACTAGTCATATCCAGTTATCCACCAATGGTGACTGATGGAAAATGGCATCAAGGACCTTGTTGTTTGTGCAAGCTGCTTCAGATACAGAGGTAGGTTGTAAGATCTCTTCATTATCAGTATGGCAATAGATTAGTTGACTAATTTGGTTGAGGTTTCTTGAGATGCTATGCAGACAAGAGGCACATCATTTGCAGATCAGGCACTGCAATCATTTCTGGACAA
Organism: Sphagnum tenellum; assembly: GCA_963921925.1. Taxonomy (NCBI): domain Eukaryota; kingdom Viridiplantae; phylum Streptophyta; class Sphagnopsida; order Sphagnales; family Sphagnaceae; genus Sphagnum; species Sphagnum tenellum. The sequence continues at coordinate 22,068,242 of OY998142.1, read as the reverse complement.
TCATTTTGTGCATCGAAACATCGCAATCACTTGCTGAATTTGCCATGCACCCTGCTATCCAAAAACATATGCAAGGCAAGTATTCTCTCTTTTCTTCTGGCTAAACCATCTTGATGAAGTGTAGAACTAATTGTTGATATTAGGCTCAGATGTGTGTTGTACTGATTTGCTTTGCAGATGAGTGCTGCTTATGGTCTCCATAACATAGGTCAATGATGCATTTATATCAGTGTATGGCTTGGAGCAGGGTACAAGATCCGCATGGGTTTTGGACTCCATGTTGGGTGGGCGAATGAATTTTCAATGCATAAAGTGGCGTAGTTGAGTTTTGTCAATGATGCACAATTTGAGTGAAAAGACACGGGGCCTAACAAAGGTCCAGAAAATCCTTAAAAGATTGCATTGGACTAGATCCTCACACAAAGACATAAGAATGAATGTGATGTATATATAGTTCAGGTAATTTATGGTCTTTTGTGTAGGAGGTGGAGAGTTAGCAAGTTTGGATGCAGCAAGAATTGAAGTTATTTTTTTATCACGTATGCTACTGGAAGGTACTAACACAAGTTTGTGACATTGATGTGTATTGGAGGATGACATTGGGGTGCCATCGGTGTTTTAGCAATCGTCGATATCATGGAACTAGATTAACATCAAGAGAATTTTCAAAACAAACTAGAATGGTCTAATGCACTTCCTGAAGTCTTAAAATGAACATATAGTAACTACATGAGAAGATAATGTGTTGCAAGAATGGGTACTGTAAATGTTGCAAGCATTCTCTTTCCTTGCTCCAAACCTTTGAGCAATGGTTATGTGTAGTTTCAACTACTACTGAATTCTTTGTTTGCACTAATTTGGAGAAAATGGCTAACTTCCAAACATAATGAATTCACTAATAGTTAATTTATTAGACTAGCTTACAAGTTCCTAAACTAGGCTAGGAGCCTAGGTTAAGCAAGGCAACCTCACCTATCAGCTTAACTTAATGAGTCTAGGCTAGGTTAAATTAGGCTAAGGTTAAAAGGATGCACCTTAAAAAACTTAGCCTAAAAGGATTTATGTTACTTAGCTTAAAGTAGGTTGCAAGAGTTCTTCTTACATTCACTTTGAAAGTCAAACTTCTTACCATTGTACCAACTTTCTTTTTAAATATATAATTTGTCACGACATTTTACTAAACATTTTATTTATTTTATTTAAGTAGCTTACTCAACCTACCTTACTGAACCTACTTTAACATGAATGAACCTAAGTAAACTAGGTTAGCCTAGGGCCTACCTAGGCTTACCTAAGCATGCATAAAGCCAACATAGGTCTACTTAGGTTTATTTAATGGCCTACGTAACCCCAACATAAGCATATTGAAAAATATCTAGGGGTTTATTAAGCTACTTAAAGGCTACTCTAAGGTTTACAAGGGGGTTACTTATGAATCATTTAGGTTTAATAAAAGGATCACATAGGCCTAACTAGGCTACCTAAAAGGCCTACCTAAAGACTATATATGTAGGTTTACACATTAATTATATAAACCTGCTTAGTGATTATGTAAGTAACTTATATCACAAATTTTTTTGGTCATGATTTGGTAATAATAGGTGTGTGAAATCTATTTTTCATAAGTTCATATTATTTAAACTCAAATTTCATGCATCTAAAACACTTATGAAGCATGTATAAATACAATTTACTATGAATAAAAATCCTCCATTCGATTTAGATATGTTTCATACATGTTCTAGATGCACAACATCCATGTGTACATAAAATGAACCTATAAAAAACAGATTTTCACAACTATTATTGCCAAATTGTGGTTGAAATTTTTTGTGATGTAAAGCCTATGTAAGCTACCTTAATAACTATGTGGGCTACCTACAAACTACTATAAATTACCCTAAAAGCTATGTAAGCCTTTTTAGGGGCTACCACAAGCTTATAACCTAAGGTCTAAGTAGGTTACCTAGGGGTTATGTAACTTACCATAAATGTTATGTATGAGCTATGTAAATTACATATGGTCCTATTTATGAGCTACATATGTTAATTAGGGTTTATTTAAGGAAAACATAATTTTATTTAAAGGTTACATAGGCTAGATAAGGACTACTTAAGTACTACATAAAAATTATCATAGGCTACTTAAGAACGACCTAAAGGTTACATAAACTACTTAAGTATTATGTAAGCCTACCTAAGGGATACTTACCTAAAGCCTACTTAAAAACAACAATATAAGCCTACCTAAGAGCTATGCAAGCTACCTAAAGATTACCTACTTACTTATAACCTATTTACCCACCTCTCCTTAGCTACCTAAAACCTATTTACTAACAATATCAAAACAAACCTATCTACGATATTGGACTACTTCAACTAGTAATGAAACATGGTGACTACATAGTGACCCCATCACAAATCATGAGGAAGCTCCTTGCCCATACCTTTAGCCTTGCCTTAGACTTGAAACAAAAGCATGGCAAGGTTTGTGATGGAAACCAAATGCATAATTAGTATGAAAACCTAAAGATTAACAATAAATAAATTGAGAGTAAACTAGATCTAGGTAGTATGAATGAACATATAAAATGTGGAAGTTTTAAGGAAAAGAAATTTAAATCGTCATTAGAAAGAAGTTCCATTTCAATGGAAAGGTTTTAAATAATTTATTATAACATAAATTTGTAGTGTATATGACTTAAAGCAACACATTTTATGACATAAAAAAGTTTTAATTTTAGAAATTGAAGATGTTGTAAATAAATACTTAGAAATTTTCACATGCACCTAATTTACAAATATTATCTTCAATATGAAACCATTGTTTATAAATATTTGGCTTTAGTGTATCGTTATTCAATTTTTCTTTCTTCCATAATTCATATGTAATCACCAATTATGCCACACATGTTAAACAATGTTATGAAAAACTTTGATTATTTTTTATTTCCCTTATATGCACGTGTATAGGAATTTGTTTTTAATTATTTTTCATTAAGTAATACACAAACAATGAACAAAATTTATTCATGTAACAAGAAACATATTTTTGCTATGTTCAAACTACAAAATATTATACAATAGCAAGGATGACCATTGGAACTTCCCCATGTAAAATTCCATAATATCATTCAACTTAATATATCATAATTCAATATGTAACAATTGTGATTCTTTCATTGTAGAACTAAGGTTTTGAAATGTAAAAGTTGGTTCACATCTAGTCACAACCAACATGACAAACACTTGAACAACCTCAATTATCGTTATGATATTTACAAGTTTGTTAAATTTATATTAAAATCTTAACTAATTTGCTATTAGATGTCATTTCTATTATTTATGGTGTATGATATGTCCAATATGTTATTAGACATCACATTTTTTGCCTTGTTCCCACTTGGATATGATAATTATATGTTAAATTATTTCGTGTCACACTTATTGATTCATGTCAAACTCTATTTCACCACTTGTCTAGTTGTCATATTCTTTCATAATAATTTTCAATAATTAACATAGATCCTGTAAAATTTGGACAATAAATTATTTGTAATAAATTTTTCATGGTTTGAAATAGTTTCCATAAATTATTTTCTGCTTTTGAAGAGGTGTAAAAGAATGTATGCAAATGGAAGTGTACAAAGTATGATGATCCAAAAAGAAAATGTGTAAAATTGATGTACAAAATTAATGGAATAATAATTGAACATTGAAGAATCTCAAGTGAATTACATGTCAATGATGATGAATGGGTGGGCCAAGATGAGGCAAGCTAGACATGGCAAGCACCATGTACAAATTTTAAAAAAATATATGTAGATTCGCACAAATGTTAGTTTAACACTAGTTGATTAAACCTTTTTTAAGACATGTTAATTAACATTAAGATTAAAATTTCTTGTGTTTAAGACTAAGGGTTTCCCAAAGGGGGTGGGGGTCTTTTTTATAAAAAATTATGTGATTGTATATTGGTTGTTGAATTAAAATATATAATTCAATAATTCTATAATGGGATTATGTCTATTTTGAATATTCAACTATAATTAATAATAAATGTGCATTAATAATAAATATTAAAAAATATAGTCATAATATGTATTAGTTGTTAGTAGGTTCAAATAATAAGATATAATTTGAGTGTAATTTGCATTCAAGGTTTAAAATAGAAAAGATAGCATTAGTGGGGGGTTATTTATTTGGTTAGGACAAGGATTTGATGAAGGCCTAAATGTAAGAATTTCATGATGCATTTACTTAGGTTGCAATACACACCCTATTTGCTTTGATTTTGAAATCTAAAAACATCATTTGAAAAACAATCCCATGGTAACAAATGAAATGTTTGTTGTCTATAATGATTTTCTAGGTGCAAGACGTCGTCCTCATCATTTAAAATGGTATTTGAACATTTCATGTGTGATGTTTTTTTAGTCATGTATGATTTCTGTTTATCACTTTTCATGCTTTCCACTAAAATTCAATTTTTAAAAAATGATACCAAAATTAAATGCAAACAAACATACAATTTAAATTAAAATAAATAACAATAAGATGAAAACAATAAAAAGTTCCTTTGCATAATGCCCCCAAATATTATTTTCTTTGATTATGCAATGGAAGAAATTAACACATAATGAACCTCCTAGGGTTTAAAAATTACAAAAATAAACTTATGCAAATATTTATTTATGTTTGAATCATCAATCACAAACATTGGGTGATAAAAACACAATTTTTTAACCTTAAAACAACTCCATTTATACCCTTGTTCAAACATTTAACAATTTTTTTCACATCCAATATAATGTATTCATTGTTCCTTATCCTTAAACATTTTTTAAAAAAAAAACAAGACAACATAAAATGAGAGATTATCTACCTAGATAATTGAAAATAACCATTCTTTTGACCACTGCCTTGTCCAAGCAATATATGAACCCAAACTCTACTATGTAAATTTTTTTTACAAACTCTAATTTATAATGTATTTTTGAAGCATTGGATTAGTACAAATTTATTGACTTGATTTCAATTTATTACCCAAATTATCATAAAATGAATTTATTCATTCATATATATTGTGCAAGCCAAATTATTACTAAAGTGGATGGAAGTTAATTTCAGAACATCTCTAATAATGGATTATATTGCTAAATTGGAAGGAATAACAATACAATAATGCAAAAATTGACTATGGCAATGTACTTTTGTGTTGTGAACTACAATTTTGCACAACTATCATGGAAAGGTAGATTGGCCCATCATCCATTGCATGCCTATGACCAAACACTTATTTATATCTTCATCATATGTGTTACATTTTGAGTGATTTAAAATGTTATGGGAACAATACCTCAAGCTCTAAAAATGATTTTTGAAGTGCAAAGGAAAAAAAGTAATGAAAAAATAACAAGAAAAACATAAGTTTTTCAACTTAACAAATGTGTTTTTTTTTTAAAATTCTTTTTGGACCTTTCTTACTTTCAAACCTCATAACATTCTTTTTTTTATTCATTTTAAACAATTTTAAATGCTATAATAACACACCTGAAAATTTATAAATTATATTTGAACCCTAATAGCAATAGAGCAACACACAAACACACAAGGAATTGTTTAGGTGTTGGGGAACCAACATTTGCATTGTTCGATGGTCTTTTTTTTTATAGTTTTTAACCCCTTTTACTTTGGGGTGCCGTAACTTTAACATTTTTAATTTGTATTCGACAATTGTCAATGTGCCACATGTGCTAAGAGGAAGAGTTCAACTTGTATTTGGACACCAAAAACAACGGAATCTTCCCGTTGGATCCGGCCTACCCTAAGCATTGAAGTGTTTCATCACCAGCTGGTCTACCCTATGAATAAACAATTGCTTTAAATTAAGGCCCATCACAAGGTTTGAACCAAGTGAACATTTCAATGATGTCATATTAAAATATTTTTAAAAATTCATGTCACATTATGGCAGGCCTCATTAGTTTGTAGATTTGCTAAAAAAAAAAGGACAATATCTACAAATGATCCGTCGGCAGATCTACAAACTAATTATTGTCTCATAAAGACCCGTCACAGCGCGCAGAGTGCGCCAGCAGGCGTGGATGACCTCATGAGGCGTTGCAGAATGCAGTGCGGCTGCAATCTACTCTCTGCACCCCAAAATCAATCCGATCACTATGCCACCCAAGGCCAAGACACCATGGCAGCCCGCGCACGGCCTCGAGTACGCGTTGGAGGTTGTCTACACAGCGGGCAATGGCGACATCACTGTCCGATGCATGTTCTGCATCTATGAAGGTCGGGACAGCGTTGTGGTCAACAACAGCTCGACGCGAAAGCGCAAGTCGCGCAACGACATCAAATACTTTCTGAAATCGTTCCTACCACACAAATACAGAAGCCATCATGATGGGCAACATGCCGAGTCGTGGGCGCTGTACAAGGCAGCGGCCAAGAAGGATAAGCAACATTTATTTGACAACAAGATCAAGGTCGTGAACACACTGCACCTGTATATGGATCTCGACAGCGACATACTGACGTTCATGATCAATGCGAGCATCGTGAATACGATCATTAGCGACATGTTTTTTCCGAAACGACGAGGTGGTTGTTGATAATGATGATGCCGATGACGATGACATGGTCGGCGCGACCGCCAAGAAGGCCGCCAAGAAGCTCAAGGAGAAGACCAACGCCATGAAATTTTTCATCCTCAATGAGGTCGATGAGGATGAGGACGATCCACACTCGTACACTGTCACCATCAAAAAACATCATGCGATTCAATCTAGCAATGGACCACGTCGGGAGCGGCATGTCGTTTCGACAGACGGCGAGTGCCATCCAGCACACCAAGGAACGCACCAAGACGGCCAAGTTGGCAGGTATCACTAACCTGATGGTTGGCCAGTACGTCCGCGTCCTCGTCGGCTCCACGCTGCAGCAGATCGCTGATTGTCTCGATGATGAATTTGTTTGGGCAATGTCGCTGGCGGGCGATGGTAGCACACACCATGGCCAGTCATTCTTCGACTTGCGCGTTCGCATCTGCTTTCGCGGTCGGCTTCTTAATCTGCACCTGGTCGCCATTCCCATGTTCGATCGCCACACGGCCGGTAATATCTTTAACATGCTGGTCAAGTTTCTCGACGCGTTGTACAGCAAATAGCGCGCCAAGCTGATCGGCATGTCATCTGATGGCGAAAACACGATGACAGGTCGCCACACCGGTCTCGTCACTCGCATGAACGCTTGCACCGAGAACCCAGTGCTCCGCATTTGGTGTGCACTGCATCAGATCGACCTGGTCATCAAGTCAACAGCTGAAGAGCTTGTCGGCGGCGAGTGGATCATGTTCACTTGGTCGTTCTCGATCTTCCTGCGTGCGCAAGCCAACCTCATCACTAGCATGGCCGTCAAGTGCCCCAAAAAAACAAATCGTTGGACGCACCTCGGGCGCCTGTTGCAGTTCTTCAAAGATCATCGCCGCAGGATCGTGGCGTACACCGAGACGCACCGTCCCGAGCAGATGCCAACAAGCGCGTGGTGGGTCATCACGTTCGCGGTGTTGCCAGCCATCAACACCATCAATGTCACGTTTGTCATTTTGCAAAACCGGTCGCTGCTGATCGCGCAGCAGGAGCAGCATATCCACATGCTGATCAGCTTGCTGGTCGCCATGTTTTACGTCGAGATCGTACAAGAGAACTACGACGACACCCAATATGTGTCAGTCGGGTCGATGCGTATCCTGGTCGACGCAATCGTCGAGCACATCCGTGACCAGGGGTCGTTTGCGATTGCTTGCTACAGCGACCTAGACGCAAACGACAAGAACAAAATCATTCGCACAGTCGCGAGGTATGCGATCTCGTTGGTCACCGGCTTGATGGGCGTCAAGGCCGAGCGTGACGGCAACAACATGCGTCTAGAGAATGATGCACCGCCTGTGCTACCCGCCCAGCTGATCACCATCCGTCACGGCAAGTTCGTGAGTGAGGTGTTGGAGCCCTATCGCAAACACATTTCAGCATTTTGGTCTCTCGAGGACATCGATCAGACGGAGGCGGACCATCGCGATCTTCTGAATCTGTATGCCTCAGACCAGATCCTACGCGTCGCCATCGACCGGCACACCATTGAGATGTCGTTTGACGACACTTGGAACTGTGCCCCGGCCGGTTCGATAAATTACGATCGTTCTGTGGCAGCTTGGCAACCGTGTTCGCCAACACGACGTCGATCGAGAGCGATTTCTCTATTTTGAAGTGGGAGATGACGAAAACCGTTCTTGCTTGATGCACCTGTCGCTCGAGGGTATGTTTCAAGCCAAGCAACGGGTGCTCATGGAGACGCTGTGAGAATGCTAGGATATAATTGACATGCTTGAGGGGACTCAAGCAGAATATTTCAATGTATCCAAATCTAGTTGTTACAAATGAAAAAGGATTGTGGTATTGCTGGTGGAATGGAATGGTTGCAATTATTTCACTGGAGATTGGCCCACAAATGTCCCTTCAAATGTGTGAGTGTTTCCATCTGTGTGGTAGACCTGATCATGCTTGTGAAATCAATCCAGCTCCGAAAATGGGTATCATCTGAAAAGACATTTTCTAAGATACTACGACTCGATTTTTTTGTGATCTGTTTGATCTCGTGAGACACAAAAGCAAAAATTTCCCTGGAGAATTGAAGTTGTCAACTTCAATCTTATGAATAAGAACATGTATATCTAACCAATTGGGGGTGCATGTAGTAATGATCTGATATGTAAAAATGATGTGCAATTTCTGATGCTTGTGCAAACCAGGAACATCTCACAAAATTGCATGAGTTTCGTGATGCAGCAAAGCTGTTTGGAGTTCGCAGCTGTCTGGCCAGTCTCAGAATCTCCTCCTCCAGCCCTGACGACAATGTTGTAGTGGTTGCTTCTAGTAGTAATGCACCAGCAAGCCCGGGTCTTCATCATAATTAGCAGCAGCAACAACAACAGCGATTGTCAAGCTATGGCATGGAAGAAGAATTCGTGGAGTATGCGCACAAAACCATCAAGAAGACCAGCAGCAACGATCACAGTGACCACTCCATTTCAGATGGAGAAATCCGTGGAACCTATCTTCGTCATCGCTTGGAAAAGAAGTAGCAACAGCAGCAGCACACCAGTTATGGAGAAGAACCTGACGAACAAGATCAAGAAACCAGCATAG